>NTMA01000002.1:0-600000 GCA_002917075.1 Hawksworthiomyces lignivorus
TTGGGCGCCGCCGCTGGCTTCCGCTCGCGCGGCTGCTCGGACGCCGCGGATGCTACCCCCTCCTCCTCCTCCTCCTCCACCGCCGTCGGCCGCGGCACGATCTCCCGTACCTTGAGCCGCGTCAGCTCGATAAACGCCCGCATGATCTCGCTCTGCGTCGGCCGCCGCGTGTTGAAGGGGAACCCCCGCAGCCGCGGGTCCCGGGCCTGCAGCACCTGCCCCTCGTACGGCCCGAACAGCGTTCGCTGGTTGGTGGTGCCGGTGGCGCGCACAAACAGCAGGTCCGCCGTGTCCAGCAGCCGCTTCCAGTCCTGCAGCAGCAGCCGCACGTCCTCCACGAGAGCCTGCTCGTTGTACCGGCGCAGATTGGAGCCGGCCGAGTGGGCGGCGCCCTTGGCGGCGTCGTTGGCCGACTGGGAGCCGCCCTGCTTGCGGCGCGTCGTGTAGCGGTGGAAAGTCTTGTGGGCCAGGACCGTAGCTTCGCGGTTCATCGGCACAGAGCCGGCCTTGATCTTGCGCGGCGAGAGGGCGACCACCATGGCGGCAAAGTGGCCGCCGCCGATCATGCAGAGAAATATGTGGCGGCCGGTGTAGGTGGCCGGGGCGGACGTGACCGCTCCGCTGATGGGCGCTAGCTGCCTGGACCGGATCGCTGCCACAAGATCTGTCTCGATCTTGCCCTTCTCCTGCTCGGTCTTGCCCAGCTCCTCTGGCGTGAACATTGCATGGTAGACGCCAAAGTAGTTGTTCTCCGGCAGAAGAGAAGAACTGAACCACACAAACGGCTGCAGCGAGGCGGCAGCAGCAGCGGCGGCGGTTCGTTCTTTTGAACTCCGTACAACTTTCGCTGGTGTGCGGCTGCTCTTATTCGACAAAGGTTCAAAGTCATCCTCGTCCTCGTCGTCTTCGGCTTTGTTTCTCCGCTTCTCAGCAAGCACGGCCTGCTTTTTTAGAAGAGTCGCCAAGACATTGGTATTGCTGGAGTCTTGGCTGTTGCCCTCGCCGTGCTCGGATTCAGACGATGACCAGTCGGATCCTGACAAGCTCTCATCGAGATTGCCTACCAGCTGCTCAAATTCCGCCTCCGTCACTGGTGATAAACCTCGCATCTTCTGCTTGAGGTTGTAGTGATGCAGATCTGACTTGAGATGACCGCGCTGGTCAGCGACTGAGGTAAAGGACAGGCCGCATAGCGTGCAGGCTTGGCCGCTGAGTGATGTCGACGAGACCGACTCTGTGTCGTCTGCTGCATCTGCAGGCTCAGACGGCGCTGGCGTCTGTGTGCGCGTCTCTGAAAGGGCCGCATCTGTGACGTCCTTGGGGACGAGCGTGCTGAGCACTTCTTCTGGCAAGCTGTAGAGATACAGCGGCCGGCGCAGAAGATCTTCCTTTCTCTGCATCTCGGCGACAGCACAAGTTTGTTTCGCTCAACTTTTTTTCCAGGTATTTTGAAAGATGTCTTGTGCTCTCTTCTACGCCTATGCCTTTGAATTTGATGCCTTGTCCTGCCTGTTCGTCAAGGCGAGATCTTCTCTCGCGGTACCTTTATATACAGACATCAGCGTCCACACGGTTTTGCGTGTATGCTTTGTAGTGGGGTTGAGGCGAAAGACGGCCTTTAATTGTTAAAAAAGAAGACCCCACTCTTCCTTGAGCTTCTGTTGCGGCCTCAATTAGAGGCTGTTGCACAGCCTTCCAAGCCTTTCCAATGAGTCAACCGGCGGTCTTTACTTTGGGAGCACTCCAAAAATTGATAGAAGAAGGGGAAAAGTTGGGCCGCGGCCAGCTGCGGCGAATCCGCCTTTTTCATTGATGTCAGTCTACAAGTCGAATGAGATATTGCAAACTTTACAACAGTAAGAAGGAAGAAAAGAAAAGGAAAAAAAGAGAAAGGGAAAAAAAGGCGATAGAATGCATTATCCAGCAGATCGAACATGGTCAGGGTAGGACGAAAAACGAGGCCAGAACGCCAGGGAGCAATCTTGCCTGCCAGAGATGCTCTATGTCCCATGAGGTTGCAAAGATACATGACTGTGACGTAGACTGTGAGTGAGATGATGAGGCTGCGCGCAAACAAATGCGAGGTATTAGCCTTGGCAGAGCCTTGCAACTCTTGCATAACTTCTTTCTGCACAATGCATACACGCATAGACTGGGTTATGTCTTACAGTGGCCACAGCATCTGCTGCATGCAGTATTATCACATTTGCTTCTTTTTCGACCCCATATTCGTCATTTGAACAATTCGCTGACCTCATTTAGTAATTAGACTAATCTCTCATGCCTGACCCAGATGACATTACGCAGTGTTCTGGCTCGCCTTGGTTCTCCTAGTCTTTGCTCAAGTCCAAACAAATGGCTCCTCGAGTAGCTGATCAGCGTGTATACATGAGCTAGTGAAGGCACATCTGGGCAGTGGGATATGGAGAAATAGGGTTGAAGACGTGATATCTGCTGGAATGATAGGAAGCATGCAAACTTAAAAACTGTAAATGTAGCAAGAACTGACGTGCACAATCCAAAATTATATAAAGACCATGATGATAATAAGAAAAAACGCCGCTTCTGTCTCCGGTTCCCTTCCATCCAAAAAAAAATCCCATAGCCAATGCGTCACCCTTTCTTCCGTCGCCTCTGATTCATAATTAATCATACACAGTTTGTTTTACCCTCCAGCTCCTTCTCTCCCCGTCCTCTTCTCTACAGGAAACCCTTGGTCATGCTGGGCGCGCGCGTCCGGCCAATGCTGCTTTTGCGCTTCGGAATGTCCGGGGAGGCGACGCTGCTGGCATCTTCTACGGAGGTTGCCAGTGAGGCCATAGAGAGACTGGTGCGCGTGGTCGCAGCCGACGCCGTGTGGCCCAAGATGGACGACCGGAGCGTAGCTGGCGTGCCCGTGCGCCGCATGCTGCCCGAAGCATTGCTGCCACCGCTGCCGCTGATGACACTTCCCGATGTCATGCTCTTCCAGCCTTCCAGCTCGCGCTCCAGGCGAAGGTACTTCTCCTTCTCTTCCCGCAGCTCGCGCTCCGCCCGCCGCGCCGTCAGCTGGATGCTCGACTCAGACGCCTGCAGCTCGTCGATCGTCTTGAGCAGCTTGTCCGCCTTGTCGCGCATCCGCGTCACGTCTTCCTGTAGCTGGCTGTTTTGCTTGTCCTTGCGCTCCAGCTGGCCCTGCAAGTCCTTGACGGCCCGGTCCACGTTACGGACGGACCGCTGCGACTGCGCCTGCTCCTGCTCGTGCGCTTCCAGTTGCGTTTCGAGCTGTGATGTGAGTTAGTAAAATAACAATCCTAAGATGATCTGCAGCGATGAAAGGCCTCGGCAACTCACCTCTTGGATCCGCTTATGCAAGAACTTGATGTCCTGGCTCGCGCTCGAGTAGCCCTTGGTCTCCAGGTCGACGAGCTTGACCTGCACCTCGTTGAGCGTCTTTTCCAAGGCGGCCTTGTCTGCCTGCAGCTTGGTGCTCGTCTCGCGCTCCGTCGCCATGTCTTTCTGCATCTCGGCCACTAGCGCCTCCGCGCGCCGCATCTTCTCCACCGCAGCGACGGCAATGTCTTCCTGCTGCGCCAAGCTGGACCGCAGATCTAGCATGGCCTTGTCCGTATTGGCGGCGTCGCGCAGCGAAGGGCTGGCGCCGCGAGCCGCGAGCTCCTCGAGACCCGTCTTGGCCTCCTCGAGGCGTGCTTCGACGCTGCGCTTCTCGCGCGTGAGAGCGTCGCGCTCTGACGTGACCTCGTCGACCGCCGACCGCAGAGTGCGCACCTGTGAGAGGAGATTGACGATGCGGCCCTGGGCCTCGTTGTGAGCCTGCGCGGCTTCGTCCCGCGAAGCCATGACGTCCGACAGCGTCGTCTCCAGCCGCGTCTTCTCCTTGGCCCAGGTCGAGCTGTTGAGCACCTCATCGTCCCACTTGGACCGCAGCTCGTCTAGCTCCTCGCGCAACCTGCCAATCTCGGCCTGCTTGAACAGCTTCTCTTCCCGCGCCAGATCCAGCTCCTTGGTGAGCGTGGCAAACTCGGCTTGGTACTTCTTGCGCGTCTGCTCCATGCTCGTCTCCGTGTCCTCGATGTCCATCGCCCGCTGGCTCCGGTAGTCTTCGAGCTCGTGCTGCAGCCGCTTCTTTGCCTGCGTTGCCGTCTCCAGGTCCGTCGAGAGGTCCTCGAGCCGCTCCTCCAGGCGCTGGTTCTGCCGCTGCAGATCCTCTACCATGCTGTCCATCTTCTTGCGCTGCGCCATCACCTCGGCATACGTCTCCTCGGCCTCGCGCGCCTGTGTCTTGGCGAACTGCTCGGCCCGCGATGCCTTCAGCACGGCCATCTCGGCCTGCTCCAGCTTGCCAAAGTACTCGTCTGCGCGGCCCTTGTAGAGATCCAAGCTCGCGGTGACATCTGCTAGCCTAGAAGACTCCGCGTCTAGCCGTATTTGCAGGTCTGCGAACTCTTGCAGCAGCTGGTTGCGGCTTGCTGCTTCCTGCTCCCGCGCCTGCGCCATCTCCTGCAGCTCCGACCGGGCGTCGCGCAGGTCTACTTCGATCTGGGCTCGGTCGTGCCGCAGCCTGTCAAAGTGCTCCTTGACGTCCGTCAGCTCGGCTACAGCATCCTTATGGCTGTGCAGCAGCGACCGACGCGACTCTTCTTGGCTGTTGAGCAGGTCCAGGATTTCTTCGTGGGAACGAGTCTGGATATCGTGCAGCGACAGCTCGCCTGTGCGCAGTGCCTTCTCCAACGCTGACACCTTCTTGTTTGAGTCGTCCAGTAGGTCGTGCAGCCGGCTGTTAGCCTTCTCGAGCTTCTCGACCCGGCTGTTGTGGCTGGGGTCGCTGTCGCGATTGGCGTCTGCTGCCGACTCGGCGCGCTCCAGCTGGCTCTGGAGGTGGCGATTCTGCATTTGCGCAAGCTGCAGCTGATTCTGCAACTCCTCCACCTCGGTCTTGAGGTCCATGCGGTTGTTGAAGCTGAGCATGTCTGCGGTGCGGTCAGAACGAGCGGAGTCCGGCATCACGGACATGCGCCGCGGCGGCGTCGAGGTGATGTCGTTCGGCTGGCTGTTGGAAATGCGACGAGTGCCACCCGCTCTGTTCTTCTTTGCCTGGGTCGGTGAGCCGTTATTGAAATAAGGAGCTTCGTTGGGGTTGATCTCCTCGAGCCTGCCGCGCTGGAAGACAGGAGACTGCTGCTGCTGAAGAGCGCGCAGGTCGGCCAGCTGGGATTCGGCATTGTTGCGCCCGGCCTTTTGCACTCGGAGGTCTTGCTGGAGCTCCTCGATCTTGCGGGCGAGTTCGAAAAAGTCCTTGCTTGTCGGGAAGCGCTCTTTGCCGCCGTCGCTGGTGACAGGAGCATTTGCTGCCGCCGAATTCGGGTCTACAGTTTTGAGGATGCGCAGCATCTGGTCCCGAAGGTCGGTCAGCTCTCGGTCGCGTGCTTCCAAGGCTGTCTGAACAGTTCGGAGCGTGCTCTGAGCCTGACCGCGCAGCTGCCGCTCCGCTTCGACGGCCCGGTTGACCTCGGCTAGCTGAGCTGTCGCATTGGATGAGACCTTTTCCGCATTACGGCTGCTCTTGACTTCGCGGGCCATCTCGTGGTTCAGATCCTCGAGGTCCAGGTTCAGCTTCTCCACCTTCTTCTCCAGAGATGCTACAGTCATCTGAGCCTCGCCCAGCTGCTTGTTCAGCTTGCCGTTTTGCTCGTCGAGACGCGCTTTTTCGCGCTGCAGAATTTGCAGCTGGCCGCGCGATGCCTCGCTGGCCCGCGAGCTGGATCGTGCGATCTCCAAGCCCTTCTGCTGCAGCTTGTTCAGGAGCGCCCGGTTGTCGTTTTCGGATGCTGTCAGCCGGCTCTTGACAGTCTGGAGCTCACGTTCCAGCCGCTCCTTGGCCTGATCGTTCTTGAGGCTGAACTCGCCTGACGAGACAATCAGTTTGTTGAGCTTCTCTACTTCTCTGCTCAACCGTTCCCGCTCGTCCTCGAACCAGCGAAGCCGCTCTTGCGCAGCGTCCAAGTCGCGCAGCAGGCTCTCCTCGCGCTCCCGTGCCATCCGCAGAGCCATCCGCTCTCCTGACGTCTCCGCCTCCACCCGGGCTTCCTCAGCTTCGGCCTTGGCGGCGCGCAGTCGCCGCACCTCTTGGCGAGCGTCATCGCGCTCCTTCTCAATGGCTTTGCGAGCCTCCATCGTGCGCCGCAGAGTGTCCTGCTGAGCGTACAGCTCCTTTTCGATGATGATCTTGGACTCATTAAGGTGATCGTATTCTTCCTTGAGAGTCTGGTACTTGTGCTCGCCCAGAAGGAGGACGTCGTCGCGCGACTGGCGTTCCCGGCTGAGCTCCATCTGCGTCTTGTACAGTTCATCCTTCAGATCCTTGATCTGGGATTCGATCACGCGACGGTTCTGGTCTGCCTGTGCGTCCTCGGAGAGGCGCGCCTCGAGCAGCTTTTTGGCATCTTCCGCTTCGCGCCGCAGCTGAGACTCCTGGGACCGCATCGCAACGATCTCCGCCTGTACCTCGTGCAGCCGCGATGTAGCCTTCTCCTTCTCTGCGCCCAGCACACGACGGTGCTCTTCAAACGACCGCCGCTCGGCTTCGTACTTCTTGTTGTCGCTGCGAAGGAGAGCAAGCTCGCTCTCTTTTTGCCGAACCAAGTCCTCGTAGTCTGTCGACGTCTGAGACAGCTGCGCCAACTTCTGCTGGACATCGCGGTTCTCGGCTGCCAGGCGCTGTTCCTTTGAACGTGCCGTTTGCAGCTCCTTTTGTGCGGCGGCCAGTTTTACGGCGGCGTCTTGGTCAACGGCCAAGAGGCGGCCTTCGAGATCGCGGGTCTTGCGGTCCTTAATAGCAAGCTGGCTCTGGAGCATCTTGACCTCTTCCGCTAGGGCGGCCTCCTGCTCACTGCGCTCAGACTGCTTGCGCGCGGCGTCGTCCATGGCTTGGTCTAGGTCCGCCACCTGCTGCGCCAGCTCTTTCTTTTCCTCCTCGAGACGAGCAATGAGCCCGGCCGCCTGCTCCAGCTGTGCCCGGTACTTCTCGACTTCATCCTCGGCACGTTTCTTAGCCATCAAGAGGTCATCAAGTTGGTCCTCTAGGCGCTCTTGGTCCTCTAGGGCACCAGAGAGCTTGTCTTCCAGCTCGGTCTCGCGGTGCTGCAGCCGCTTGAAGATTTCCTCCTTGTCCAGTGCAAGAGCACGCTCGCTCTCAAGCGTCTGTTGGATGCGAGCCATCTCGGCCAGAGCTGCACGCCGCTCGTCTTCCAGCTTTTGACGGTTTGTGGTGTGCTGCTGCATCTGGTCTTGAAGCTGGCGAATTGTTTCATCACGGCGTTTGACTTCTGTGGCTGTGCGGGTGGCACCCAACAGTGGCCGCATCTTAACCAGAAGCTGCCACCATGGGTTATCGCAGAGGTCGAGATAGGTGTGGAAATTTCGCTGAATAACTCGCGTGGCTTCGGCCCGGTAGAGACGCTTGTAGGCGATGCGCCGCTGGCTGAAACCGCGCGCAACTGCCTGGAACCGAGACATTATCTCGTTGATCAGGGCGTCACGCTGCTCTTCCAGCTCGGCCAGAACACCGGATCGGAAGAAGACCTTGGTGAGACCAATGCGGAAGAGTGCCTTGTCCATGCCGAGCTTATCAAGGATCATGGTTGCGGCCGCCTGGCCCTCGAGATAGGAGCCCTTGGGCATGTCGCGGCAGAGCACCTCATACCGCTGGCGGAACTCTGCGAATGGCAGACGATTGGGGAAGCCCGTTCGAGCAATGCGGATGCCTTCTAATACACCGTTGCACCGGAGCTGGTCCAAGACGAGAAGGTTGTTGAACTGCTTGGGCCGCTTCTTGTGATTGGGTAGAATACAGCGAACAAAGTGCGGATGTGTCGAGTGCAGCTGTGCCATGAGCTGCGACAGATGTTCCTTGTGGCGCTGGGCCACAGTACGGAAAAGGCCCTTTTTGACGCGGCTGCCGCGGCCGACGGCGGCGTGCTCGTCGTCCTCGTCCGAGCAGTCGGCAAACAGATTTGCCACATGCTTGTCCGTAGACGCTGCGAGGAGTCTCGTGACGTTGTCGTTCAGCGGGTCCTTGTTCTTTTCGAGCCAGTTGTCCGTCGAATATTCAACTTCAGCTGCGTAGTGTGTCAGAATGAAGCCGGAGCGCAGCCGAGACGGACGGTACTTGGGTGATTTTTTCTCCCACAGCGAGTGAAGCTTCTCGGTGAAAGACTTGTCTGTTGCTTTGGGCATGACGCAGTCCTCGTCGAGGCAGGAAAAGATGCCGATTGGGTTCGGCAGCTCGATCAAGTCAATGGTGGGCTGCAGGTCGCGGCCAAAGTCGATGAACTGCCACTCGATCTGCTCACGGGCGTACTCTTCCTGTTCGAGCACAAACATGTGGTGGTTGAAAAATTGCTGAAGCTTTTCGTTGGTGTAATTGATGCACAGCTGCTCGAAGCTGTTCTCCTCAAAGATTTCGAAACCGGCAATATCAAGCACTCCAATAAATCGCGAGTCGTCCATGCCCATCATTCCGGCCCGATCCAGCTGGCGGTTGATGCGCGTGACGAGATCTCCAAAGCCACGCTCGTAGATACCCTTGGCCAGCGCATCAATGCTGAGACGCACCTGCTCAGGCGTCTGAACTTTCTCAACCCACTCGCGGCCTGCTTTGACGCGCGGATGAAGAAGACCCTTGAGGAATGGCTCCACCGGCACTCCCAGAAGCTTGCAGAGGCGCTCTGCGTGCACCTTGGATTCTGGGGCGAGCCGTGCTTGGTCGGCAGCACGGCTCTCCTTCATGACGGTAATGTTGCCCAAGTGGAGAACAGCAGCAACAGTCCGCAGAATTGCGGTCTGGTCTTGCTCTGAAAAGCCCATGACGGAAAACGCCTCCAAAAGGGATTCCCACTCATCTTGGTCGGACACTCCGCTGATGACATCATTGCCATCACGCGTGTAGGCGAAGTCGTCGACGCCAGTGTCGCCCAAGAGCAGCTCCTGGCGTAGACGGCGATCAGCACCCTTGAGCAGCTGATAGAAGATGTGGTAGTTGCGCTCTTGGTTGTTGATGTGCACCACGCGGGATTTTTCGAGCAAGTACCAGTCGATGTAGGCGCCTGCAATGGAGCCATTGCTGTGGAACTCGATGCGAATGAATTTGCCGAAACGCGACGAGTTATTGTTGCGTACCGTCTGGGCATTGCCGAAAGCTTCCAAAATGGGATTGGCACGCAGAATCTGGGCGGAGAGATTTCCATGTTGAGAGCCGCGGCTCTTAGCAGCTGGCGAGTCTGAGTGCGCAACGGCAGCAAGGTATTGAATAACCTTTTTGGTGTTTTCTGTTTTGCCGGCACCTGACTCGCCGGTGACGAGAATGCTCTGGTTCTCTCCCTCCTCCACGAGGTTGCGGAACGCCTCGTCGGCCATGGCAAAGATGTGGGGTTTAGTGTCCTCGCGGCTGCGGCCCTTGTACATGTTAACGTATTCATTCGAGTATATGGGCAGAGGGCAGTAAGGGTTGACGGTGACCAAGAAGAGGCCTGAGTAGGTGTAGATGAGGTCGGCCTGGTAACGCATGTGCAGGTTGTGCACGACAGATGCCTCGTTGAGATGCGTCAGCTCTGCCATATCGTTCGCCTTATCGAATTTTGCCGGGTTGACCTTGTCGACACTCTCGGCGTCGATTTCCCGCTGCTGTTTTGTCTGTTAGCTGGCTGCACTTGGAAAATCTGAGCTAGATGGATGATGCAAATGCCGAGACTTACCGAGCCATCTTCGCACTGGACAAGAATGCGATTGCCGCCGAGCTCTTCCACAATCCAGCCTTTGACAAAGGCTGTCTGTGGATCTTTGAGCCAGACATATCGCTTGCCAGAGAAATCGTTTTCGCCCTCGATACCGCGGACGACGTCGATGCTGCGCTGCTTCATCTCGTCGGTTTTGATAAAAGATGGCGCAAACGTGCCCGAAGCCGGCGTGCCCTCTCGAGACCGGTCATGGCTGTGTCGATTGACGCTGCCAGCTCGGACAAGACTGTGCATCCCAGAGGGTGTTATTTGGGATTGTGAGCGGCTGTGAGTTGGGCGACCCGGCGAGGCCGCGCTGCTAGACAATGATGATGTTGTGGCTGATGTGAAGAGAACAGACTTTGGTCTACCTGTTGCACTGCCATTAGGAGGAGCAGGTGAAGGTGATGCGTTTCGTAGGAAAGGATTGCTCCGCGACTGTGCGGAGAACCCTGAAGGGCCCGTCACCATCTTGAAGAATGGTGTTATTGAGGAAGATAGAGAGAGATAGAATGTTGATTGACAGACGGATGTTTATATTGCTTTCTACCGCCGTTGAGACAAGCCTCAGCCTTCCTCCTCGGTCAACATCCGCCAGCAGAAAGTTGGGAGAGGATCTCGAGGCGGGAAAGTAGAGGCAATGAAAAGGAAAAAGCGAGACAGGAACTGCCTAAAAAGAAAGCAGCAGTCGTCACGTCGTTAAAAACGAATGTAGAAGGACATGAAGAATTCAAAGCGATGATGCTGCCCAGAGTGGCAGACTGGATGAAATTCAATGGTATGGAAACTTATTTGGTGTTTCCCGGGGTTGGAAGCGAGAGTGACAGACTGTTTAGCCTGCTGGTCGCTATGATGTGATGTCAATTCAGCACGCCGTTGCTACGACAACAGCAAAACAAACCACAGCCAGAACGGGAAGAGGCGTGTTGTTAGGTGGCGCTTAGGCCGTCGAGGAGGGGTGTCCCTAACAGTCTGGCCAGAGCATCATCGGATATATTCTGTTCCGTTCCGACAGTCCCCAATGAAATGCAGCTCAGCCTGAGCTCTCCATTTTGCTGGATTTTGCGACAACTCGACCAAAAAAGCTCCATACATCAAAACTCCATCGCCAACTTTCGAGGCGCGTCCATCTCTCTTCTGTACCGCGCTACATAACGCGTGCATTATTTCTGTCTTTCATTTCTCTCTACGAAAGATATTTCTTCGAACTGCGTCGCGTGCCTCCTAGATAGTATTGCAGACAGAAGTTGGCCCACTTTACTTTCCCCCTTCCTTTTGTCTCTGGTCTTCTGTCACGACATCAAAAGGGTCTGTCGTTGTATCAAATCGATTTCAGCCTTTTTCATTTCTTGTCTTTTCATATTTCCATACCATCAGAGCAAGGAGTATTCCGGCGTTCTGCTTCTTTTCTTTTTCTTTCGTTCTCCTCTTCTGGCCTCCTGAAGAAAGCCTAATGCTTTCATCCAAGCACCGCAGACACAGCACGCTTGAGTTGGATACTATAGTCGGATAAACTAGCTTGCGAAATTTCCAGCCTTCCTCGTATCCCTCCTACTCGAAACCTCCTCGAGAATCCTCTGCCAGACAGGGCCATGTCTGGATATCCGTACGGCGGCGGCCAGTGGCCGCCGCCGCAGCAGCAGCCACCACCCCAGGCTTCCCAGCAGCCCCAGTTTGCGCCATACAATTATGGGCCAGCAAGTAACACGCCACTGCCACATGCCAACAACTCGTACCAGTTTCCACATCAAATACCTCCTCCAGCTCAGCCTCAACTACCTCCTGCACCGCAATACTTCGCCGCTGCACAAGAGTCGCACTCTGCGTTTGAATATAATTCAAACCGGGCGTCTGGCTTGGGTATTTCCGTGCAGGCGCCTGGTCCCAGAAGCCCAGGTGCCGTAGGTGGTGACCTCAGCTGGAGCGAGGCCTTTCCAACTACGGCTGCTGCCCCTCCTTCTGGCTACCCTCCATATGGTGTTCCCCAGCAGCAGGTTCAAACTTATCCGAATACCGCGCCGGTTGGCTACCCGCAGCAATTTCAGCAGCGGCACACGCCCTTACAACAACAGGCCATCTATTCTCCGCCGTCTTACCCACCAACTCAACAGCCGCAGCGCATGTCGCCTCCCCACACGAAGGATATAACCGCTCCCCATTCAAAGAACAGCGAATTGGAAGAAGGCGAACTCAGCGAAGAGGACGACGACGACGTGTACAATCCCGAAGACAACGACATTTCTTCTTCTGCTGCGATAAGAGACCTATCAGCGTCAAATGCGCCACGGTCAAGAGATGAACGGGGAGAGGCGTCTAGACAATCATCACCAGAACTACCTGGCGCAGTTCTGGGACAGGCTGCCGCGCAGCTCGCGAACCTGCCAAGTCGCGACGCAAGCGTCATCGATACGCAGGACGATGCATTTTACGACGAAGACGACGAAGAAGAGCCGGGCGAGATAAAATCCGACGGCAATGGCGCTTCGCCATCAGACGCAGCTGACGCCGACGACGAAGATATGGGCTTCTCGGATTCATCAGAGCACAGGACTACACCTCCTCCAGAGCAGCAGCGGGCCATGTCATACTCACCACGTCTTTCTCCCCGGGAAGTCAGCACCGAAATAACCAGCACACCAGTAATCGGCACCGAAATCCCTAATGAGACGACAGTGGCCGAAGTTCCTAGCGGCGAAAAAGTGGTTGACGACAGCGCTGCTAGCGCAAACCCAGCAGCACTACCTAGCGTAGATAACGCCGCTTCGACCGCCAAATTACCCTTCTCCTCGCTCGAGGAAGGCAAAAAGGAGGCACAGAGAGCGATTCTAGGACTTATCTCATATGGCGTCAATTACCAGACGTATATAGATGAAGGCTTTGATGATAAAGTGATCAAAACGCTCTTCTCAGAGTTAGGTTTGAAGTCTGCGCCAGCAGCACCAAGTGAATCGCCAAAGCCCACCTCTCCAAAGCAGCCAGTAGTTGAAGAGGTGGCACCAAGTTCGTCCCAAGACGGAGACGGTCCTAAGAAGGAAGAAAGAAAGGACCGAATTGCTCGTCTATTAGCGGCTAAGAATTCCAAACAGAGCCCGTCACAGACAGCGCCGGCAGTGCCGCCGCCAGCCTTGGCTCAAAAGGACAAGCCGGAAAAAACCAAATTAGAAAAAGAGCGATTGCTGAAGCAGAAACTTGAAGCACTTAAGCGGACTCAAGTGCTGAAAGAAGCAGCAGCAGCAGAGGCAACAGCGGAAGCGGAAGCTTTGAGCCAATCTATCACGAGACAAGAGAACGAGTTGACTGCTGCTGCCGAAGAGATTTCAAATAAGTCCTCCGAGAAGTCTGAGCCTCAGCAGACCGCGCTAACACCACTTCAATCTGCTCGGCCTCCGTCTGCTAGCCCTGCACCACAACAGATAGCAACCGCGAGCAAAGTGCCATTGGCAATGCCACAACCGGTTGTTATAGTACCAAAGCCGTTGGCACCAAGCGGCGGCGCCCGCAAGCGGCCAGTAGCCGCAGACTTTGTCGATATCTCATCGACTCCTTCGAATCCTCTAAAGCGGCCTTTCAGTATTGTGCGGCAAGAATCGTCTCTGGTGATTGATGTCAGCGACGATTCAGACGACGATGTAGAAATGGAAGTGGAATCACAGACTGATGAGCTTCCCGCCAACACTCCTCGCGGCCCCAAGGCTGCCCGTGGCGGCAATTCTTTGAAATACTATCCTCCTTTGTCTGGATCAATGCATTCGCCTCGCCGCATGGGGCGCGTGCCTTCTGCGATGCCCACTCCGCCAAATGGTCCCGCTAATGGCTCTACCAGGGCGAAGGACGACGAGTATGCCAGGAAGATGAGGGAAATCGAGGAAATGAAGCGGAAGATCGCCGAAGCTGAAGCCAAGAAGGCGAGAAGCACTCCAACCGGCTCGCAGACGCCGCGGACAGACGGTGGCACGCCGCCAGAGGCCGATGGCCCCAGACACCCTGATCGACAAGTGGCATCTGCGGGAGACGTGACCGGGGATGTGACTGAGGATGGTGGATTGGCGGCTGCAGAATCCGCAGCTGCAGAGTTCTTCTCCGACGTGCTCGCTGCAACCATACCAAAAGCAGCTGATGCAGTCTCGTCCTCTTCGCACGAAGGCCATCGCGAGAAACGCGTTCGCATTGTCAGCCAGCAATTGCCACGGGTGGAGGCGAGCTTGCAAGAGAAGATGTTCAAGCTCAAACTCTTTCAGGACAAAATTGCGGCGCTGCAGGCAGAAATCGACGCAGGCATGGCTGAAAAGCAGCGACTGACCGAGGAAATGAACGATCTGGCGAAGGAATCGGACGAGCCTGAAGAGCAGATGGGGAGCACACCGCCACAGCCACATTTCGAAGCAACCCCCCCCGTCTCAGAGCAGCGAGGAGACCCTCTGCAACCAGGTGCCGAGGAGGCTGGAACACACGAAGCTCCTGCTAGCCTTGCGCAACAAGGAAGCGGAGAAAATGATTCAGAGCATAGCGGTGCTGCTGCTGAGACGGATTCTTCGATGCCCGATGTGGAAATGCAAACCGAAGAAAATGAGCAGCAGCTGAGCACAGGCGAGGCCACGCCATATTTTGTTGACGAAACATTGCAGACCAGCAACATGTCGACCAGTGCGCAGGTCGAAGCCGGAGGCTACAGCGACGCCGTCGAGTCAGAGGCGGAGACAAATTCCGCATCGGCTCGAATGTCTGTTGCATCTTCTGACTACGATCCAGCATCTGATGCGGTGGATGGAGATAATGATATTGTGATGGAAGATGAAGCGGATCAACGAGACGGGGGAGACCTGCAGGAGCAGGCTTTAGCTGCGATGGTGCCACCCAAGTCACATCCCGCCGCAGGGCAAGCGAGCAAATCTGTGGTAGGAATCTGCTCCTGCCCTCCAACACCTGTACGCCGCTGCAGAACCCCGTGGGCTGACATTTCTCTACTGTCTCAGGCTAGTGCCAGCGGCTCTACAGCTGACCCTTTACCGGCTTTTGTCCCATACGAGAGTCCATTACAATACTTCCGCTCCTATCGATTCCATCCGCGTTACAAGGACTCTGTCAAGGGTGGCCTGAAATCGTTAACATATAGCGGTAAGATCCAGGACAATGTCGAACTGTGCCCGAACGAGCTGGAAGGCCAAGTGTGCCCAAACCCTTCTTGTCAGTTCCAGCACTTCACGTCGATTGTCCCACAGGGTGAGTGAATCTTTTCATATATCTATCTGCTCTCGCATTTGCACATATACTCCCAGTTTCCAAGCGTACCTCCTCTAGACGTTCCGACAAGCCTCCCCCCCACTCCTCTGGTAACCGTTGACATGCCTAATTTTTTCTCTCTCTTTCGCCTGTCGTTCTTGTTGTTTCTTTCTGGCATTTTAGATGATCAAATCCTTGTCGAACTTGGACGCTCCGACGATTTTGCTGGCGACCAAAAGGCGCAGTTTGTCAATGGACTCAAGGATGTCCTCAAGCGAGTGCGAGACGCAAAAGTGCGCGACTTTGACACAATAGCGGATGAGATTATCAATTTCCGGCGCGCGTTTCTTGGAGACGATTCCAAGATCCTCTCTCATCTGGAGGGAGTGACAATCTGACAGACAGTGTGGCTTCCATATAATTGGACCCGTATTATGATTATCGGGTACGTTATGTTCAAGTTCAATGGTAGGCAAGAGATCAAAGAGAAGCAAGGGACGAGTAAGTTTTTGAAGAAAACGGATAGAAAGAGATGGGATCACCGTACAATTGGTAGCAAAGCCCGCATCCGACCTGAAAGTATAAGCGCAAACGGCGGACACTCCGGCGGCACCTCGCCGTACAATCATCGACCAACCTCATAGCCCTTTCTTGCAGGCGATTGCCGCCTAGCCGCTTACTTTCTTCTCCCCTAGACCCTTTCTTTTTTTGTCACCCTTGCCATTTAGCCCCCCCAAAGCCCTTAACTTGTTCCTCATCGCACCTTAGAGGACCACAGAGGCATAATGAGACGTCTTTAGTGTCTCGCCTCCTCCCAGCTATACCCTGTCGTGAGACTGCTTGGCAACAGCAGCACGACAGGGCAAAAGTATGAGCAGAACGAATATAAGGACAGAGAGCATACGACGAAAACATGCCATGCAGTCTAGAGGCGACTGTATCTCTGTTCATCGATACCCCTTTCCTTTCGTACGCATCTGCAAGGCGCTGGAAGGCTGATTTATTTATTTATTCTTGCACTGCTAAGGGGGGTTTTTTTCCCTTCATTTTCGGCACCTGCTTATTTGTTTGTAATGTTTATTTGTACATCTCGTCTTTTTTTCGACACAGATGTGGGAATAAGGCGAAAGGAAGACACCAGGAAGGAAAAAGAAAAAAAAAACCAAGAGCCCAAAAGGCAAGAGGAGGGATTACGGACACTGGTATAATGGAACAACAATGAGAAAAAGAAACAACATGGCTGGTTGTAGGATTGCGGCGCAATAAAAGGTAGCGAGAGGGAACGAAGACGCCAGGCTTCGCGTCGCTCTTCTCAGGCAAGAGGTGGATGTCTTGTTCGAGGATCGACTTTTTTTCTTTTCCTCCTCCATTGATACCAATTCAAAGCAGTTCAAACGAACACACATCAAAAATAAAATCTCAAACAAAACCTTGATCTGCCCATGGTTATAAGCAGTGATTGTGTACCGCCTGGAGAATGAAAAAGCGCGTCGTATTGGTTGATTTGGATGGGAGTTTTCGTATTGAAAGGCCAGTAAAACACGACCAATAAGACACGCTTGAGATGCAAGTCAATGCAGCCAAGGAGTCCTGCGTCAGGCCAAGCCCCAAGCCGGCCAGATCAGTGCTTATCGTCTCTTTTTGAATTGCAAGCCTCTGTATTGGCGAAGCTGAACCACCTGCTCCGAGTTGGGAAAAGCCTGGCTGTGCTAACTATTGCTTAGGCTGCTTAGACTGCTTAGACAGAATGCCCATCTAAATGGAGAAGAAGTACATAATATCGAGGCGCTGGCTAATACTCGGAGTGGCACCCGCTCTGCTGCGTATTACGCAGACAGGCAGACAAGCGACATTTGGTGGGAATACCAGGTTTTAGTTCCTTTTTTTTTTTTGGTCTCGGTTGCTGGGTCCACCTCCAACGGGGACGTTATTGGCGGCCAACAGGGTGGTGTTGTTGGTGGTGGTGGTGTGTGAAGCTGGTCCCGCAGGAACAAGAAAAGCAAAGCAAAAAAAGAAAAAGAAAGGATTGCATGCTTGCTGTGCTTGCATGCTGCTAGTACTATGCTTATTCGATGTACGACTACTATACATAGACGCCAAGGCAAGTATGTATGTTTGGACCATGTCATCTTGTCTCGTAAAAACGGAGCAGTTCCTACGGCTACGACCACGACTGTTGTTCTGTGTGTCATGCTTTTTGCTAGCTGTTGCAGAGCATTACTCGCCGTTGTCAGGCCAGGCGAGGCTAGGAACAAGGGGGAGGGTAGCCAGAACCAGGGGAGGGCGGGTCCGACAGCAGGGCAACAGGCGACCGATTGACTTGGAAGAGATGCCCATCACCCGTTTGGGACAAAGTAATTTCCCCGTTTCTCTCTCCAATACGCATGCATACGTGTACGGTGTACATGGATGCAAAAGGTGCGTACGTTCGTCGGCACGCCGTTCCATGCGTCTCCTCTCTTCGTCTCCCTGTGTTTCTCTCCTTGTTCCTGTGTACTTCGGGTTCCTCGCATTATTGTTCCCCCCCCGTCTGCTGACTCGTGTAGTCCATGTACTTCTTGCCTTATATTGTGGACTGCCTGCCCACTCTTGTCTCGAACCCAATTCCCTGTCATAGCATCGTATTAAAAGCTCATCTGCTGCTGCTGCTGCAAAAAAACCTACCATTACTTCGTTCTCTAAAGCTATCCATTTCTCTACTCAAACTACGAAACACACAATTCAACTCTTTCCATCCCAGAAAACTATCACAATGAAGGCCTCTGTCGTTGCTCTTGCTCTTGCCGGCTCTGCCGTCGCCCAGAACCTCTCTGGCGAGCCGCCCTGTGCCGTAAGTTGCCCCCTTTTTCCCGGGAAACACACGCCAAACGAGACGCGGCTCGCTCCCAGCCCTAAAAGTGGCCCACATATGGTCTGGCTAACTCTAGTCTTCTTTCTCTTCTTTTTCATGGTATAGTCCGCCTGCCTGATCTCTGCCATCTCCGCCGCCGGCTGCGCTCCCGACGACGTCGGCTGCCAGTGCGGCCCCACGCAGTCGGCCATCGCCACGCTGGTGGCGCCCTGCCTGATCGCCAGCTGCGCCGGCTCCGCCCTGGGCCAGGCCGAGAGCGCCGGCCTCGCCCTGTGCTCGCTATACAGCGCCACGCACACGCCCAACACGGTCTCGGCCACGACGACGGGCGCCACGACGGTCACCACCAGCAGCAACTCTAGCTCCACCTCTACCAAGGTGCCCCTGGGCACCGCCGGCACCACCACCGGCCCCAAGGCCGGCGGCAACAGCACCATCACCACCGGCAAGATCTCCAGCACCGCCACCAAGACCACCACCAGCTCGTCCCGCACTGCTGCCTCCACCAACGCCGCGGCCACGCTCGGCGCTGGCCTGGTCGCCGCCCTCGTCGGCGTGGTTGCTGCTGCTCTGTAAGGGAGAAGATTGGGAGAAGCTTCTTCTGATCTTTTATTCTTTCTCTACTATTTGCTGTTTTTCATCTATACATAATGTTCTGAAGGGGGGGTTCTGGGGAGACGAGATCTGGGGCAGGGCTGCAAAAGGAATTTGTGAGCATCCCCGGTTTCTCTCTCTCTCTCTCTCGTATGGGGGTGTAATGGTAGCAATTCTGTGTACAATGTTTACAAAAGTAATGACTTTAAGTTGCTGTCCCTCGCGACACAAAATTTGAATTAATTCACTAGCCAACGAACCGTGCTCGTCTTGTCTCTCAATTGCTGCATCCTTTTTTTTTTTTTTGTTTCTAATTTGGTTATAGTCATGAATTGATGATCAATTGACTGCTGCAATATATTCTTAAACGCACCACATGTTTATTGCTCTGTTTCACTTGGGAATTCTCGCTGAAATAGCTCAAACGGCTGACAGCTCCAGCCCGCTCTCCGCCCCTGTGCGCCCTGCTGATCCGCCCTGCAGCCAAGGGATGCTCCTTGTTTCTTAGCTGAGACGGCACTCGCTTCTGATTGGGTCCCCTGCACCCAGCGCCAACTTTTTTGTACCAGTAATTAGTTAACTCTCGCGAAAGCTCTCCCACACCACATTTTCCGAACGGCATTCCTTGCCGTTCCTTGTCGATTTTGATCCCTTCTTATCGTCAGCAGATAGCCCCTGTGATAAGATTCTCCCTCAGCAGCACACAACTCCCGAAGCCACCTATCTTCTGCGTCACGTCAATTGCTCTTCGCACAAGACGATCCTGGTTTATCCGAATCGACCATGTCCACATCGACCCCTCAGGCCTCTGGGGCCGGCGGCGGCGCGACCGTCGACTTCTACCAAACCCGCTTCGAGGTCGAGTGCGAGTTCCTGGCCTGCCTCGCCAACCCCTACTACCTCCAGTACCTCGCCGCCGAGAAGTACCTGGACGACCCTCGCTTCGTGCGCTATCTGCGCTACCTGCTGTACTGGCGCGAGCCGCCCTACCTGCAGTATCTCAGCTGGCCCGGCCCCTCGCTGCGGCACCTGGAGCTGCTGCAGGAGGAGAAGTTCCGGCAGGCCATCATCAGCCCGGACGTCGTAGCCCGTCTCGAGCGAGAAGGCATCCAGGCCGGGTTTAAGTGGACGCAGCCGTAGAGGGAGGGGGGGAAGAGATATACCAAAACTACGAGACACAAGACGAAATGGAAGATTTACGAGACAAGGAAAAGCAAAATGTTGTTTTGATTCATTACAGAGGACCTCTCTAGCCAAAGGGGTATCGTCTTGTTTCTCGTCCTTGTACGCCGTCTCCAGCGCATCTCCGAAGCTCCACCTCGCCCAAAAGCCCACAGTTTTTTTGACCAGCTTGGCCGCTCAGTTCTCCCGCCAGCTGTGGCCGCACGTCATGCACTAGGGGGGAATGTCAGCAAGTCGTGGAATGATATTTTGGTCTTCTTGGAACAGCATCAGCGGCAGAAACAGCAGAAATACGCACCCGGAAGAAGCTCGTCATGGGCTCGTCGGCCGACCGGATCTGCATCTGCCGGAAGGCCGCCTCCATGCCGTCGCAGCGCTCCGCGGGACACTGCACCTTGGCCTTTTGCGCGTTGTCCCAGGCGCCGGGCCCGCCAAAGACGTCCTCGCGCTCCTTGCGGGCGAACTCGCGCCGGCTGTAGAGCGGCCGCGTGATGTTGTATTCATACGGACAGGTGCGGCACTCGAGCCGGTTGCGGCCCGTCTCCGGGTGGGCAGAGACGGTGAGCACGTTGGCGCAGCAGGGGCAGACTGGGAAAGAGGGGGAAGCGAAGATCGTCAGCAGGTCGAGAATAGCTCTATTGGGAGAGAAGGGCACTAGGGAAATGAAGGAGCGGAAGGGAAAACATGCAAAGAAAAGGACTTACAGAGCAACATTTCGGCGGCGGGAAGAAAGTTGAAACAGAAGAGGATAGACAGAAGCTTTGAATACAGTCGAGCTAGTTCTTCCCAAACTTATTGCATCCGCATAGAATGTACTTGTCACTCAAGCTGTCACTGCATGGACAGGATACAAATTTAGACTTTCATGTCGCCTTTTTGTCCACTTGCGTGTTGTATTCAGAATGCCATGCGCAACTTTGCTGGCCGCTGCACTTCTTCCCTGAAAATTTGTCACTATGTCCCCGCCAGTGCCGTCACCAACCAAAGAATAGAAATGTCACGTGCAATTTGCCACTAGACTGACGGCGTTCTTCAACTGGAACTTTCTTTTTGTGCCACTGTACTCCGTACCAGTGTAATTACCAGGTATGCTGCAAGGCTGTGAGCGAGCATCGCTGCCTTGGGTTCTTCATCGTTGTCCTTGCTAGTGGCAATGCTTCTTGTATTCTTTTTGAAGAAGAGGAAAATCATTGACACGGCATATGCCAAGCAAGCTGCACATAGGCTATGCGGAGTTACCAGGAACTTGGCTGGAGAGACACTATCATCGTGCTGTCCACAGCCTTTCGTTTTCAGCTGAGAAGAAGGCTTAGTATCCTGTTATTCTTGCTATAAATGAAATTGTCGTATGCTCTACATATCTTTGTGTCTTGTCATCGTCTGGGTCTGTGAGAGTTGCAATGCTGGAGACACGTGCGTAAGTACTGGCGGGACAGGCTCAAAGACCCCCAGTAGTTACTTACATATTAGTGGTCCCTGCTGCTAATCTTCAACCCCCTCTGCCAGTGCTTCCGGCGGTTGCCCCTCGCTGACTCCAATTGCAAGCGCATTTGCTGGGTGAAAACGCAAAGGAGCAGCAAAGCTTTCACAGCCCCCTTTTTGACGTCTACACTTGGACCTGGCGTCGCTTGCAGTCGTCGTTTCTCGTTGGCTCTCCTGGCGGCGAGCTTGAAACACACGGAAACACAGCCTCTGCTTTCTTGTTCTCTAGCAGCCGCGCAGCTCGTGCCCTTCTTGACGCCCGAAACGTAATCGCCTCTTTAGGCTGCCGGGACGACCTCTGCACCTGCAATCGCTAAAGAACCCCTTGCATTCCGACAAACCAAAGAAAACAAACGACACAAAACGACCTGCACGAGAAGACAACTCTCATCATGGCCGGCAATGATGAGGAGCACGAGGTACTAGAGAGCCGCTCTAGCTTTTCTTCTGTTCGCCAAGACGTTGTGCTAACTACATCGCTTTTCTCTTTCCCCAGGGTGCCACCGCCCAGGAGCAGCTCATCGAGGCCTGCCGCCGCAACAACACCGACCTGCTCGCTGAGGTCCTCGAGGGCCGCAGCGAGGAGGATGCCGCCCGCCTGCTGAACGAGACCGTCACCGTCCTCGGTAACCACCTCTACCACGAGGCTGCCTCGCAAGGAAACTGTTCGCTTCTCCCCCTCTCCGTCGGTCTTGGATGGCTATGTTCTCCTTTTGCTGCCTCTCTGGAGAAACACTCTCTGGCTAACATACCCTCTTTTTCTTCCCTGCAGACGAGGCCATCGACTTCCTGCTGGACCAGCCCGGCTTCGAGTGCGACCCGGTGTCGCGGCGCGAGCGGGACACGCCGCTGCACACGGTGGTGCGGTGGTCGAACGCGGAGCCGCCGCAGCAGCAGCCGTTTGCGCAGGCGCTGGTCGAGATGATGCTCGAGGCCGGGTCCAACCCGCGCCTCAAGAACAAGGCCGGCCTGACTGCCGCCCAGCTCGTCGACCCCCGCTACCCGGAGATGCGCCAGCTCATCCAGAAGCACGAGTACGCCCTGCTCAACGCCGGCGACTTTATCGACAACGCCTCCTCCGCGCCCCCGCCCCCGCCCAAGCAGTCCGGCAAGCAGCAGCAGAACCCCAGCGGGCCCTCGGCGCCCCCGCCCCCGCCACCACCACGGGGCAGCGGCGGCGGTTCCTATTACGACGACGGCGACGACGACGCCGAGTTCAGTGGCAGCGACGAGGACGAGCGGGCCGAGTGGGAGCGCAGGCGGCAGAGCCGGCGAAGATGAAGGTAGACAGATGGTGCGAGAAGGCGGAAGGAGTGTCATGTAAAAATGCGGGCTAGATGCGGGGGCCCGAGAGAGAGAGAGAGAGCACAACTGCACGCGCGCGCGTGCGTGCCTGGGCGGAGAGCGAGAGAGAGCATGCATGCATGTAGACTTGTTTTTTTTTTTTTTTTTTAAATGAAAATTATACGATTTTTTTATTATTCCGTTTTTTTATGAGCGTCGTCTTGGACTAACTCCCTCCCGTCTAGGCGCCAGAAACACCAAAGTCATTATACACGAAGGAGAAAAAAAAATTGCTGGGAGAGGGAGGGCCAGGCTCCAAAGATGTCATGCCAGGCCCTCTGGGAAGCAGTCCCTTTCTGGCCTGCCTCTCCCTCTCTCTACTCTGTGTCTAACGTGATATATATATAAAATAAAAACCGTGGCAACATAAAAAGAAATATTCCCGGATCAGAGCCGTCCATCTCTCAAATAAATAAAACAGGGGGGGGGGGAAGGGGAGGGAGGGAACCACGCCTCAGAAGACAGCAACTCTCAGACGGACATGTAAAACACGCCCTCCTCGGGGACCTACTCCTCGTCGCTCGACGAGGCCGCGGTGGCGGCGGCGGCGGCGGTGGCCTTGCCGCTGAACTTGGCGGTGATGGCGTCGAGGCAGCCGGCGGCGGCGGCGAAGAAGCCCAGGTACGACTTGCTGGGGGCCAAGACGCGGCTGAGGTACTCCGGGTGGAACTGGACGCCGACGAAGAAGGGGTGGCTGCGCAGCTCGATGACCTCGACGCGCTCGGCCTTCTCGTCCTTGCCGACGAAGACGAGGTCCTTGGGCGCCTCCAGGGCGGCAAAGTGCGCGGGCGACACCTCGTAGCGGTGGCGGTGGCGCTCCTCGATCTCGGGCAGGTCGCCGTAGAGGGCGCGGAACTTACTCCAGCTGGCCGTGTCGGGCTGGAAGACGCAGCGCCGCTTGCCCAGCCGCATGGTGCCGCCCAGCTTGGTGCGGTCCACCTCGGGCATGTACACGATGACGGGGTTCTCGCAGCCCGGGTGCAGCTCCTCGCTGCCGGCGCCCGGCAGGTTGCACACGTTGCGCGCGTACTCGATGACGGCCAGCTGCATGCCAAGGCACACACCCAGGAACGGCACGTTCTTGGTGCGCGCCCACGTGGTCGCCTTGATCATGCCCTCGGTGCCGCGGATGCCGAAGCCGCCCGGCACCAGGATGCCGTCGGCCGTGCAGACCGCGTGCCACGCCTTGTGGAACTCGGCCGGCGCCGTCTCCAGCGTGGCGTCCTCGAGGTGCGACGAGTCCACCCACACCAGGTTCAGCTTCTTCTTGCAGTACATGGCCGCGTGCTCCAGCGACTTGCCCACGCTGATGTACGCGTCCTCGAGGTTCGTGTACTTGCCCACCAGCGCGATCGACACCGCCTCGGCGCTGCCGTCCTGCGCCCGCGTCAGCGACACCCACTTCTGCCACATCTGCGCGCCGCGGTCCACCAGCGCCTTGGACGGCGGCGGAGCCAGGCTGTTGAGCTCCAGCAGCGTCGTGATCGTCTCCCGCAGCTTCTGCTGCTTCAGCAGGAGCGGCACGTGGTACGTGCTCGACACGTTGTGCACCGTCAGAACCTGCTTCGTCTCCACCTGGCACATGTTTGCGATCTTCTGGATGACCGAATCCTCCAGCGGGCGCTCGCAGCGACAGGCAATCTAAACCACCCTGTTAGCGGATCCTGGTCTCTCGCCTTTCTTTCTTTCACTCCTTTCCCCCCTCTCTCAATTCGCTTACCAGATCGGGGCTGAGACCAGCGCTGCGGACGTCGCCGACTGCCCGCTGCGTCGGCTTGGTCTTCTGCTCACCGTGGGGTCCTGGCCTGTTGTCCCCAGGATTAGCACACAAACAAAAGAAAATAGAACAAACCCAAAATTCTCTGCTGCCGCTGCCTCGTCTCTTTTTTTCTCCCTCTCTCTCTCTCTCTCATCCGGGAAAAAAGGGCAGCTACGTACGGAATCACGGGCACGTAGGACACGTGGATCTGCAGGAAGTTGCCCTTGCCGGCGCGGCGCTGGAACTGGCTCATGGCGTGGATGAAGGGGGCGCTCTCGATGTCGCCGACGGTGCCGCCGAGCTCGATGACGCAAACGTCGGGCTTGTTGCCGGACTCGTCGACGGGGATCTGGGCCACGCGCTCGATCCAGTCCTGGATGGCGTTGGTCAAGTGGGGCACGACCTGGACCGTCTTGCCCAGGTAGTCGCCGCGGCGCTCGCGCTCAATCACCTGCTGGTAGATCTTGCCCGTCGTCAGATTGTGGTCGCGCGTCAGCGTCGTCAGCAGGTAGCGCTCGTAGTGGCCAATGTCCAGGTCCATCTCGCCGCCGTCGTCCGTGACGTACACCTCGCCGTGCTCCGTCGGCGCCATGGTGCCCGCATCAATGTTCATGTACGGGTCGATCTTGATGCTGGTCACCGTCAGGCCCATGGTCTTGAGCAGCAGACCCGTGCTAGAGGCGATGATGCCCTTGCCGACGCCAGAGATGACACCTGAGCAGAGGGGCCGGCAGAGCGCAATGGTCAGCCTCGCGAGATCCGTGAGCCGTGAGACACTGTGAAATTTCTTTCATGTGTCTACCCCTCCATCTGCCAATTCGCCGCCAAAGAGAAAAAAGTTACTCACCTCCCGAGACCAGCACGTACTTCATATTGACGGTGGTTTTTCTTTCTTTTTTTTCCTTTATAATTTTATGTTTTTCTTTTAACAGCGAATGTGCTTGTCTTTGGGGAATGGTGCCTCTCTCTCTTACACGCTTTTTGAATGTAGGGGGTCTTACCAAAGCGTGTAGAGAGGGGGGGAGAGAAAGGAAGAAAAAAAAAAGAAGGAAAAAAAGAGAAAGAGAAACAAAGAAGTACCACCAAAAGTAACCATAAAAAAATTGTACACTACTGGGCGAAAGTCAGTCCCCAGAAAAAAAAAAATTTAGACGCGACTTGGGCGGTGACGAAAAAAAAAAAGTATCTTTAAGCTTACACACATACGCGAGAATACTGTACCGACGTGCGTCAGAGATAAAGAGCCACACAACACGCTAACAATTGCCCAATGAAGACTGTCTCTAATGGGCGACGAGAAAACATACTAATAGGATGATGCTGTCTGCCTGTCAGAACAACCAACCTGCGCATCTGCTCTCGACCTTCCCGTTGACGTCCACACACCACACTTCAATCAATCTAGTGAGCATGCCTTTCCACTGATATCCAAAACTCCGTCATATATTGTAGATGGGTTTTTTTATTGAGCTCCTCTTCTGTCTCCCCTCCTTCCCACGATCACAATCTCTCCCTCGTGGATTTTTCAAGGAGAGCCTGATATTATGTATGCCGCTATGCAGTGTTCAAAAGACAGTTATTTACAACGAAAGGAGTGACAGAGCACTCGCATTCACATACAATTGGCCGCTCCATATTTCGCTTATCTTCTCCTCTTCCTTCTCTCGCCCTTCACCTTCTTCTCTCTTTTCTAGAAAAACTCGTCTTGCGGATGAAGATACCCAAAATCCCACTCTTGTAAACGCCACAAAAGCAACAATACAAAAAAAAAGACCACAAGGAAATGCAAGAAATGCAGTAAGTGCAGAAAATGCAGTACAACGTCGGCAGGGAAATATGCTCGACCAACAGGGTGTGAGTTGATATAAGTCTCTCCTCTTCTCGACCGCGTGCCAATCTTTTCTTCGCCTCGTCCCCATGGTGCTGCAAAGTACTGAAAAGACTGAAAAGAGACGCAGGGGAATAACAAAACGCCAAAGTAATGAAGAAAAGGAAAAAAATCCCGAAATTATAATGAGGAAAGCAAGGAGGTGAAATGAGAGAGATGTAGAGAAATGGTTTTCTGGTTTCCAGAAGGTGGCATTAGCTCGCCTTGCTGGTCGACCCGGTTTCGTAGATTAATCATGCAGATCATGAATGCATGAACACATTCCTTAGGAAGAGTGACTAGAGGGTTGTGGATAGGAAAACACATGGAAACAAACGGTATTATCACCAAAAACGTTGCAAAATAATAAAGGCATGACAAGGAACAGGTACATAAAATGCAAAACGAGGGTATGTGTAGTGTCTCTGAATGTGTAATGGTGTGTAACGGATACGGAATCCCATTACCCGCCTCTGCTCCTAGTACTAGAGACCGGCAGAGAGAATATCGAAAATGAATGAGAGGCAGAGGCCGGAGTCAAGCCACGCCGACCGCAGCGGTGGCCATCTCGTAGCGATCTCAGTTGTTCTTGCTCTTAGCCGAAATCATGGAGAGACCACGAAGGCGGCCTTGCATAAATCGGCCCGCTGCTGTGCTCGCACTGTTGCGGTTGGCTTCGGCAAGATGGCGATTCGCCGACTGCGACGATTCGAGGCGCGTCAGGCGAGCAGCCGTTGTGAAGTCGCTGCTGGCTTCGAAGCTGGCCCGGACGCGGTCCATGGACATGCGCATGCGGTCATAAGACGGGCGTGCTCGATCAATCGACGGTCGACTCCGACCAGGTGCTGCCGAAGCAGTATAGTCAGTCGATGTCACCGCCATGCCTATGTTCATTTCGTCAACAGAGTACTGGCGGCCGTGGCCACTACCACTATAGTTGGTGCCGTCACTACCGTTTTGCGTACGAGTATTGTGCGTGGCAACGGACGGCGGGTAAATAGGCCGTCGTTCCTCGTCAACGCTGGCATACGCCGCGTGGCTCGGGCTCTTCTTGCCCTTGCGTGAACCTTCAGAAGACGAGCCGCCTGCAGATTCGGCCTGCTCGAGCAGCTTCTCGCCCTCCTCTGGGCTCGGCCCAGACGTGAAGTGGCCGTACTTGTCAAGGCCCTTAAACTTGCCCTGCTGGACTTGCTCACGAATAATATCAACATCGTATGGCCAGTACACTTTTTGCACCGCCTTGATGGCGTAGCGCGGGAAAATGCACATCACGGGGACGATGAAGTACACTGCCCAGAAACTAGCTTGGCCGTAAATTGCCGGAGCGGCTCCGTAGAAGTACTGGGAATAGGTTGCGGAGGTGTATGCGCCGGTCCAAAGAAAGACAAATATGCAGCTAAGTGCTACAAGGAGCACCATGAGCCAGTCCCATCGGTATGTGTTGATGAGCATGTACAGGTTGATTGTCAATACGGTCGGGTGCACAATGTAGCAACCGAGACGCAGGCGATCAGAAACGTCAAGACCATTTTCTGTGGCAAAAGGCGTCCGCACTATAGTGAGGTAGGGAACGAAAAAGCACATCGTAGACTGGTACAAACCATCCGCCATATAGAGCCTGCAATAGGTTAGCAAAAATATCCCTGAAGAAAGTTTACCAAGAGAATCCGAACACATGAGGCGCAAACCCACCAGAATTTCTTTTGCGTCCACTCCAGTCGCTCAATACCACGCTGGTACAGCTTCGGAACAGCCAAGGACACGTTATCCGGGACGTCCTGGTCGAGCACACCCATGAGAATGACAGGCACTGAGGTGAAGAACAAGTTGAAGCAGATAATGTACGTGTAGTCGAAGACGTAGGTCATGTCGAAGTTGCAGAAGATCTGGTACCAGAAAATGGCAAAGACCCAGATGATGTTCTTGTAGAAGAAGTTCGCAATGGCCTCGCCCATACGGCGATAAGACCAGCGGCCATGCACAAGAACCAAACGCTGTAGGAAGCGGAACTGGCCAATCGCATAATCAGACGACATAACAGCCTGGCGACCCTCCAGACCAGCAATACCGACGCCAACATCGGCTTCTTGGATCATGGCCACATCGTTGGCACCATCGCCAACCGAGAGAGTCATCACATCTAAACCATTCTTGACAAGCTCGCACACGGATGCTTTCTGCGCTGGGCTGACACGGCAGCACAGAACTGACTTGCATTTCTTGCACAGAAGCAAGAACTTTTGGCTGAGTTCGTCAGTCAAGACATAGCGGAGAGTAAACCCGTCAATGACAATCGCATGGGTCGGCGCCGGTGGTTCATGGCTGAGACGAGCTGCAGCAAGATCATTATCGTCGCCAGTCAAGCCGAAGATCCTTAGGCCATTGTCCAGGTCGGCTTCGATGCGTCTGATGTACTCGTCTTGGGAGGTAGCACCAGACTCGTCTTCGTCCAGCTTCAGGTGAATCAGCTCCATGTCGTTATTGAGCAAATTACACGAAAAGCCGATGTTGATAGCCGTCTCAACCTTGTCGCCAGTCAGAACCCACAACTTAATACCAGCCTCCGCCAGCAAGGCAATAGTCTCCGGAACACCATCTTGTAAACGATCCTCAATGGCTGTGCCGCCCAGCAGACTAAGCTCTTGCTCAATCAACTCGGCTGCTGCTTCCATCTTCTCCTCTCGGTTTTCCAGGGATGTCGCAGCCGCATCGTGAATCTTTCGCCATGAGTAATATTCATCCTCTGAGAGCACACGCTGAGCGATGCAAAGCGTCCGCAGACCCTCACGCGCAAACATTTCAAGATGCTCAGCAGTTGTCTTCCGCAGCTCGGCTTGTTCGCCGCGCTTGAGGCGCGAATAAATGATACTATCGGCACCCTTGCAGAAGAGGACGATCTGGTTGTTGGGCATGCGTACGATGGCACTCATTCTCTTCCGGCTGGAGTTGAATTCGATTGTAGTCAGAACAGGATAGTGGCACTCCCGGCCCATGACATTGAGACGGATACCATCGCCTGTATTTCCCAGTACAGAAAAGCCCATGTCGCGCGCTGTAGCCACGAGAGCTGCTTCGTCGGGTGACTGAGCCTTGAAGATGAGGCTGGGTGGGTCGCCAGGAACCTTCTCGGACAAAACAGTATGGCAGAGAGCGAGAGCAAGCATGAAGCGCTCATTAGCCTCCTGCTGCTCCGTGCCGTGCTTCCCAGCCAGGTCATCCACAAAGTCAGGGGCGATAAATGTCAACTCGTCATCGTGGAGATAAGGGTTGTCACTGAGCTCACGGAGGCCAGCCAAAGCCTTCACCTTGGCTTCTGCGATCTCAGCGTTGGCACGCGCAGCTTCCTTGATAACATCGATACCCAGGCGCTTTTGCATGCCGGCTTGCGCTTCGGTGTAGGCTTCGCCGTAGGGTTGGCCATTGATAGTCGCTTTCTTGAATTCCATGACGTTCTGAGTCAAAGTACCCGTTTTGTCCGAGAAGATGTATTCGATCTGGCCAACGTCGTCGGAGATGTTCCAGGATCTAGGAATGCAGGGTTGGTCAATCTCCTCATAGTACATCTCGATGTCGTTGTATATGAAGATGGCCTGGAGAGTCCGAATAATCTCAACTGTGATATAGAGAGAAATAGGCACCAAATTCTGGAACATGTTCACAGCGGACCAAAATGTGACGAAGCCAGCCAAGGGAGGCGTGCCACCATAAGGCCCCCAATCAAAGAACCTGGTCGATGCGAACTTGTTGTTCCAAGAAGTACCATTAACGATACCAGCAACCAAGCAGATGATGCCGAGCACAACAAAGTTACAGAGAACTTTGAAGTTCAGCTCACGAGCAATGCGGGCACGCTTGCTAGGGGTGTCGCCAGCATTCATCATGATCTTGGTATCATTTCCCGTGAACAGGACGATACCAAGAGCCCACTCGGTGTTCCGCAAGTTGCAGCCGCGAAGCAAGATATTGTCAATAGTAATGGGTTCAGACATCTCACGCGGAGCGCCAAGGGGGTCATTCTCGAAGGTCTGGGTCCATCGGACAGCTCCACTGTACTTGTACAAGTTTGCCTGGGGCGCTTCGCTCTCAATTTTGAACTGGGCACGCTCGCAGTCGCGCGCGTGCTTCAGGTTGCGGCCGCACCGAAGAGACTGGCGAAATTTAAGATTGGTCTCTCCGTCCAAGTTCTTTGTCTCGATATAGCAGGCGCCATCAGCATCGGATGTGGAGAGAATGACAACATCGGCAGGAAGCTCATCGTCGTTAAAGATGCGCACAAAGTCGCCGACCTGCAAATCCTTCCACGCACTACGGTGGAAGCGAGCTTTGCCCTGCGGAACAATGTCGTGGTTGATAACATCAGGTTTCGCCGTCCGCAAGTCGAACTGGTTGTCGGCGGCGCGGTTAAAAGAAAAGGCGGACCCAGGACGCTGATCTTGGCTACCGGCGGTAAGCATTTCCGCCATCTGGGGTGGCGGGTGTCGCGGCGATGGTGACGGAACTGGCGTCATCTGGATATCCTCGTGGGCCGAGGCATACGACGTACGATCAGTATAAGGAGACATGACGGCGGACTCGCGTCGAGTATAGTGAGTTTCGATGGAAGTGCGCGGGTCATAGGACGTGTCGGTCTCAGCGTTTTGTTTGTTTTTAGAGTCCTTTTTCCAGATTCTCTCAATTAGGTGCCAGAGAGAAGCAAAGAAGCGAGTCGTGGCCTTTTTGAACTTGCGCCAGGTGGACACGTTATCTTGAAGAACGTTGACATTTTCCCAGTCCAGAAGGCGGTAGACAGGCGAATTGTTCAGCTGGTTGTCTGAGCGCGTCCGACGGACATCCTCAATGGCGTCTCGAATAGCGGTGATGCAGACGATGGCTATTAATGGAACAGCGTTGAGGCCGGGGTTGGCACCGCCGAAAATAGGAAAGCACTAGAGAATGAGCAACTATTGAGCAATCGAAGGCAAGGGAGCAACTGGGGAGAGACGAGGGCCAACTTACGACTAAGATGACAAGGAAAAGGAAAAACATATTCGCAATATTTTGGAATTGAAAATACAAATTCTTGGGAATGAAAGACAGCGGCGTGTACTTGGCGGTACGAATCTTGTTGCGTGAATAAGTCTGTTTCGGAAGGCCTTGTTCGTTCTTGTCTTCATCGCCTAGTGGCATATTGAAGTAAAGCGTTCTCGGTCCAGGGCCGTCGTGCTTTTCTTCGTCGGTGTCGTCGTCGGCGTTCTTGCCGCTGTCATCGGCGTCAACGTCGTGCTGAAGCGATTCCGAACCAGCCGAGGCTCGTTTCTTCTCAGCGGCGGAGCCTTTGTTGTTGTGGCGGCCGATGAGCGACAGACGCTTCTTGTTGCTGCTCTTGACAGTCATCTTCCGCGTAGCCCAGCGAGACCGCTTCGTCTTTGCGTTTGCAATACCTGTCTTCTTTGGGGACGTCGACGACGGGGTGGGAAGATTCTCGGCAATCACGACACCGTTGCTATACCTAGTGCCACTAACTGCTCCGCTGCCATCCGCATTTCCTTCTGGATTGTTGCCCTCACTGCCGGTGCCATGGCCGTCGTTCGGTGCCGCACCCGCAGCCGTGGCATCAGGCTGGTTGTTTGTTGTTGACATCATCTCGGCGGCTGATGTGAGGCCGGCGCGAATCGCGACGAGAGGTGGGAGCCAGGAAATATGCGAGCTATGCTGCTACGGTCAGGAGCATAGCTCAAATCGTACACGAGCGTCTTTGAAGTCAAAAGAATGTCCTCTCCTGGCTATTCGTATACGTCGCCCAGAGGCCTGTAGACCGCGTCCCAGTGGACGGGGGGGACCTCGTCTGTTCGTTCTCCGACGGGCTCGAAAAACTGGTTCACGGGCCAGTCTACTCGAGATTGAAGAATCCGTCGGTTTGTTCGAGGAGAAAGAATTAATTGGCGAAGATGGAGAGAGAGAAATCCAAAAGTGGTTGGAGTTAGGGAGAGAAGAGAGAAAGTCTAGAGCCGCCGAGCGGGTTTAAGCATTTACGTCGGCAGTCCCGGAAGTCCTTCTATTGCAGCAGGCGAAGAAGTGGCGACTGAGAAAAACAGGACGCGAAGTTCAGTCGCCGGCGTCGGTAGTCTTCCGGAAAGTGGCGAGAAGACGATGTGGGCAAAAATGAAGTTTTGCTTAAGGTTCGGCGGTTGTTTATTATCGGCTTCGGGATGAATGTCTCTTTTTTTTTTTGCCAACTGGTAAAAGATCCGGTCCTTGTGTTTTGGGAGTGCAGGAATTTGGGGGGGAGGAGAGGACAAGAAACACGAAAAAGGTCGCTAGAGCGAAGGAGAGAAGGAAAAGCGGGAACTCCAGAGGGAATAAGAAAAAGGAACTAGAGGGTACGAGTACTCGTACCAAAACAGAAAAGGGAGGCCAGGCTGGGATTTTGGCGAAATGGCTGGAATTGAGAAGAAGGAAAAGAAGCGAGAATGAGGAAAAGAGGAGATGAGCCAGCCAAGAGAAGAGGAATTGAATTATTGTTGCTGCAGAGCAAGACAATACGAGAGGGAGACGTGTGCCCAAGACTGCGTCTGGTACGGTAGAGGTAATAATTTTACTTTATTTGCTGGAAGGACCACCCAAGAAAAAAGAAGGGGAAAGAAAGAGCGAGGCAGGCAGGGTGAGATAGTGTAAGATGCGAGGAGACACGAATGGGAAAGAGCGACCGACCGACCGACCGAGAAAAGTATCGACATGCACAAACATCCAGAAGAGGGGACTTGGCGGGAATTGCTGGGCTTGGTTTCGAGACTAATTTGCTAATATCGGATGGCCCGGGGCGGCAGAAAAGAAAGAAAGAGGACCCAAAAAACATGTGTACAGACTACAAAACTACGAGCTACGACTGCTGATGGAAACGAAAGGGGGTCTTGCGAGAGGTGCGTAGGCAGCACGGAAAGGGGGGTGGATGCTTATACACAAGCAAAATAAAGAAAATGGTAGCGCAGAGCCCTCCGAAATCCAGAGCAAAACATTTGCATGTAATGTGTATATGCTTAGAAAACACTCGGAGACGGCGGAATGAAACGCACGGAAAGTACCTAGAGGTACTAAGTGCCATTGGTTGTGGAAGCTGCATTAGCGGATGTTGGAAGGGATGACACGGCAGTACAACCATTGGTAAGCAGCCAGCCACTTGTGCGCAGACTCAGCCTCGCTGACCGTATTCGTATGGGCTCTGGGAAACAGGAAAGAACGAATGCAACTTTTGGCGAAGTGAGTAAGACAACGGGAGGCAGAAAGAGCGATGCAAGAGATATGAAAGATTAGCAGAGAATCAAGGAAACGAAAAGGACAGCGAGGACGAAAGGCGGGAAACTGAAGGCTGGAGAGACCAAGAGGGCCGGAGAGAAGAGCCATCGGTGTCTTACAAATCCAGCTCTCGCGTATACTCGTAACTATGTAGCAGGCAAGGGTGAGCCACTGCCAGGTCGAAATTGATGTCTGCCAGCGACCAAAATCACCAACCACGTAGCAATTACCCTTCACAAAGGGTCCCCTGAAACTCTCCCGGACTTATGAGGCTCGCTCCGTGGCAAAACTCCATACTGCGCACAAAATAGAAGCCCCCTTAACAACGACAGAGTCTATTACTCCGTACACGTTCGTATTTTGCTCTCACGCTCGCACGCGCTCCGTCTGCGCTCCGTCCACGCTAATTTGGCACCAACCTATGTCAGACCGTTTCCCTGCTCCCGTTGGCTTCACCATTTGCCATTCTCTGATTGCACATGTATGACACTATGCGTGCACGTTTTCGGAGGGATGCGTTAGAGCTGCCCTATTGGAACAAACTGCGAAGGAGACTTGTAAGTTGGCCTGTGGAACTGTGAGATCTTACTTTCCTCTTCCTGGCTGCATCTTATTTCGCTTTTCACTTAATACCTGCCCTAACAGGCAGAACTGCACGACTCGACAACGGCAGACGCGGCCAGGCTCCGCCGGTTTGGACCCTACGGTGATTATTTGTGCATCCTGGTCTGGAATGCTGGTCGCACCCGCGACCTGTAGAATAAAAATACCCCAAGAAGGCAGCGATGCTAGTCGGAATGCTCTGATAGCCCGCGGATCCGTCAATCTAATCTCCAAAGAGACAAAAAATGCGTTGCTCTGCAATGCTAAAAGACAGCGCCAAACCGCCCAAAAAGGCCAAAAAGGCCAAAACCAGCCAAGGGGCTCAGGGGTCAAGCCCGCCCAGGACCCTGGGCCTGTGATACAGGTCTGCAATCTATTCCCACAAAGTTCTTACGTATGTGTTGCGCACGATGCTACGGGGTGCGGAACACGGAGTATACGGAGTACAAAGGGAACGGGAATGAAAAAAGGGGGGTAATCGTGTTTTGGCAGACGTCGAGAATTGGCGCGTGCGAGAGGACGTGCGTGCAGCGCGTCTGGGCGAATCCCCCGTTTCAGGGGGGACGAACGAGGACAGGGCGAAGACTAAGTTCTTCTCGCTTCTTCTGCGAGCACTTTCCATGCAGGTGTATCGAAAGCACACTGCGCGAAACGCCCAGATATATCTTACATACGAGCAAATCCACTATTCTAGCCAAGAAATTGCATTGCCAATAATCTGATCTTTTTGGGCTCTAGCGACATTGCGGACTACGAGCATTAATTTCACCATGTATACGGAGTACAAACTACTCGTACTCGTTCGTCTCCCATGGCGCCGTTTTCTGCCTGCTGTCGCCAGCGCATCCGGACGTAAGCTATTTCGCCTGCTGTAGTTACTCCGTGCCTAGCCCAATCTTCCCACACGACCCGCATCTCCTCCTTTTTCTGAACTCCACTTCAACGGTCTCTCGTAACTCCCGCAGGAGCCCGAACATCCGCAGGCCGCAGCCGAACTGCATCGTTAATTCGGGCGCCGTCGTTGATTCGGGCGCCGCAACGCGTCGTGACTGGCGCATGCATCCCAGTCAGCTCATCTCATTTCCGATTTTTACTCTGTCAATGCAATTGCGAATAGGATATTGTTCCTCGGCGGGAGATTGAATGGGTGCTGAGCCCCGAGTCCGCTCATACTGCTGTAAGCTTGTTTCCTATATCCTCCATTGCCGAGTGCTATCACCATAAGATCTTGTCCCCCGCAAGCGTAGGCACCTGCGACGTATAAGCCTGCTCATGTCAGACCAAACTGGAATCAACGCCGGAAGCTCTTGCGCCACTGCTCTGTGCCTGCTACCCTACAGCACTGCCATTCTCTATTTTCGCGTGGCTAGGCTGCCCTGGAATCAACATGAGGAATCCAGAAAATGCATAGACTACACAGGGTTATTGCGTTTCTTTTGTGGGTTTGTGAATTTCTGTACAAGCTTTCGTGCCTGTATGATGTACATGTCAGCTTTCCAGAAGAAAAAGGCTTGGCATTGTTTGTTTTTTCCAAACGCAACAAGACAGCCAATCCTGTTTTCCTAATTCGTTTCACGGCTGTTACTTTTCTGTGCCTCGCTGTACGTCGTAGTACTTCCTGATCATCATTCTCATCCTACCATGTTGCGCTAAGGCTGGCTCGCAGACCCGGTTCAGCCGAGAATAGCATTCATGCAAAGAGAAAAGCAATCTTAGCAGCGGACACGTCTTAATTATCATTATCTCAGCCTCCCTTACGCTGCAGCCTATTTACTCTGAGAGCTTGTTTCTCCTCTTTTATAAGCTTTCTGCTATATTATTATGCATCTATTAATTTATGCTGCTAGTGGTAATAGTTCGTCCTTTTTTTTCTCTCTTTGCACAACACCCTTCCTCATATATACCTTCGGCTTGCCTGAACCAACCAGCTGGTCTGGTCGCGCCCACCTCTATATCATACATGAGCAATAGAATACGTTGATCATCTCGACGCAACTCGGTTCAGGTACGAGGACAGCAGGCCAAATTAGAAAATTGGGATCTTCTGCACATATACAATGCAGCCTGCGTATACTTTATCCCATTGGTCTTCAGCACATGTGCAGGATCGTACATGTCTAGAACAGTGATCTGGAGTTTTGCCTCGTTCTCCATTGGAAAATCATACTGCAGCCAGATAAGCTGGCAGTGGCAATATAGGGTTTTTGAATACTCTCTATTTCGTACACAAACAAATAATGAGCAAGTTTGCTTGCTGAAGTATAAGAATATGGCGGCACCACAGTCGTCACTGAATCTTGCTCTATAGCAGTGTCCTATTCCCACATCAGTCTTTCTAAAGCAAATACTGCTCTACTTCTCGTCTCGACCTGCCTACTTTCCTGTCTGTGTGTCGTCATCCTGCGTCTCGGCTTTGGACGATCATGGGATATCGCAAGTCATGAAAGATGTATACATGGCAACAGTCTGCCATCCAGCACAGCCAGGGCGGTTTCTTAGAGCTGCTTTTTCTTAAAGTAAGATGAGGTACCTCTTGCCTTTCGAGAGTGGCTGCTTTGCTATAGGAAAATACTATTTAAAAACGATGCGCTGGACAGACCTGTCCCCAGGGGCTCGGGAAAGCCAAGACAACTTGCGTTTGCTCACTAATTTTCGAGACTCTTTTGCCTGTCGATCCCTCTCTTCTCGAAACGTAATTGTCCTCGGCAACCCAACACCGCTACTACATTATGAGACAGTTGCAACACCGGCGACTTCGAACGTATACCATTACAGAATTGAAAACACTTAACCGAATTTAAGTGGCCAAAGCGACCTTTTTCTACTTGAATGCTTCTTCTCATAGTAATATCTTCGAGGGAAGCTTGCATCTAGGCCCCTCCACATATTTTATCATAATAAAAGGTGGCTATTTCATGGGACAAGTATAAAAATTCACCGATATCATATCCTGCTGTGGAATTCCAGAGTTTGGTTCTATTGCGTTTTCTACCCAGTGAGGCTCTTACCATTTCTTTCCAGCTTTGTAGACTGCCTCAAGCATGGAAACGGAAATCTCCCCCTTGCAACAACAGTACTCATCACATTAAGCAAGGCGTCTGTGACATAAGCTAAGGCAAAGCATCTGAAAAAAAAAAAAAAAAAAAAAAAAAAAAAAGGGAAAGAAAGTAAAAACATAAACAATTACAAGGAGAGGTGCTTGAAATGTAGAAAGGCGAGATGGTGATGCAGAGAGATAAAAAGGTTAGGCGTCTCAAGCCACCGGTGCGGTCCGTCACAAGGCTGGTCTAAACATCAACCCTGGCAAGATTATGTAATTCAGCCTAGTGATTTTAGTGTGCTAGGCATAACGCGCTGGCGCCTACGCGACTTTCGTTGAGTGCCCCGCTAAAACTTTGGCAGGAAGGCGCAAAAAGACGCGGCTGTGATGATAATCGACGTCGTCGTATCACGCCCAGATATCATAACACAACCGCATTCTCGCTGAGACATATCTGCATGGGCTCTAATTGTCAACAGAATATTCAGATATTACCTCCCTAGACCATTGTAACTAGGCTTTAACTCTAGTCCAGGAAACGCCCAATCACAATGCAGTGATTCACGTCGACGATTGAATCCGGTTGTTCCTCGCTTCTTAAAACTTGCCGTCTTACACCGCCAAGACGAGAATCTGCGCCGACCATTCACGGAGCATATAGTTGACCAGCGCAACCATGTCGAGAAGCGGGAATATCCTAGACTACTGGAAGGTTGTGCCGTCCTCCAAGAACCCCAACGCCGCCGGTACGCAAAGCTCCGATACTCGTACACACCAGACGGCAGAACCGAAAGACGTCCAGCCCGCCACGGCCTCCTCATTGTCCTCCACACCTTCCCGTCAACAAACCCTCTCTCCCGGAGCGATTTCCAAAGAACCATTATTGTCTTCTCCTCCCAAGGACATTATCGTCATTGAAGAGGTGACGCTATCAGGTGGCTCTAAATCGTCGCCAGACACTCCCTTTGGCTCCCAAGAGTCTTTCCCCGATTCTCCCTTCCATATAGACAAGAACAAGTCTTGGGAAGCGTCACCTTCTCCCGCAGGAAACTCGTCTGCTTCTTCCATAAAACGTGCTGGCCGCCCAGCTGGCGGTGTCATTGGAGACTCGGACGAAGACAACTACGATGACGAGGATGACGAAGACGATGCCGCCGAATCGCTCCTGGAAGCTATCCGCCTCGGCCAGCCGCTTCTCAGCGCGTCGTCTTCGTCTTTCTCGTCCCTCGGAACGGCATCAACAGCAATATCCAAAGAGCGCGCAAAGGCGCAAACTTCCTCATCACCATATGACGGCTCGTCTACGCCCCCGCTGGCCAAGCGGCGAGCCAACACCCTCCTAGTCTCCCCTCTCCCTCTGCGCCGTGCCAAGCAGGCCCGTACCTCGGCAGGACCAGGGCCCCCGAAGCACAAATTCGATATGAAAGCGCTGGTCCGGCATGCCAAGCAAGACGATGCCACCGAAGCAGCAGAACGGCGCGTTTCGGCCGCCTTTGCCGAAGGCAGCCGACGGCCGCAGCGAGAGCCGCGAGACGCACAGTCGCAAGAAGCAAAGCAGCGGGCATCAAGCTTGCCAGGAGAGCATTTGCTCGCCGGGCTCGTCGACGACGGCGACGAAGCAGGAACCGCCAGAGTGCGCGGCGAGCAGGGCGACACCTTTGGCTCGTTCAACAAGGAGAGGCTGCGCAAGGCCTTGGATCGGACTGACGTGACCGCTGTGTCCGAGCAGTGGTACTTTTTCAAAGAGTACTTTTCGCCATCTCTCACAAGACGCCGGCCGTTTCCAGGGAAGGCGGCAGCCGCGAGCAGCCGCTGGGCGTTCTTGCAAGATGACGAGCTGCGGGAGGACTACTTCGTCTATGGCATCGTGCGGAAGGCAGCATCAGCCACACAGCGCGGCGATGCAACACCAACGCTGCAAGCATCGCTAGAGGAGGCTAGATTGCCCGACGAGCTTCTGCTCTGGATCCTGGATGAAGCCTGCGCAGAGCCCAGGTCGGCAATATGCGCCGAGTACGCCGCTGTCCTGCGCTGCTGCCCCGAGCAGGTCTGCCGCCTCTTCGATGCTGACCGTCTCCTCCTTCTCTTCCAGCAGCTGGGCCCGCGGTGGGAAAGTATCGATTTGTCTGCCCGGCTTGAGCTTGTACCCGCCATCCACCGTCCGTACCCTGGCCGCGACTGGTCGTCTTTGCAAGCACTGCTAGAGCTGCTGGCCAGCCTGGCCGAGTCTCTGGCGCTTGACACTGTGCTCTGTGCTGTCAAGATATTGCTGCGATTGGGCATCGATAAGGTGGTCGAAGAGTCCGTCGACCTCTTGCACAGCTACCAAGAGACCGTGCGGGATCTTGTTCAGAGGATACCGCCTTCTGCCTGGGACGAATTTGTAAGTTCTATTTTCCCATCTTTCCTAGGCTCTATTCCTGTTTTCCATGTTGCTGATAATCTTAGTGCTACGATGTCTGCGGATCGCTGTACAACAGTATCCAGAAACCATCGCTCCGGTGGCAGGTGCTGGCGTGCCTGCCTTCTGACTTGCCGGCTTGCCACCAGCTCCGCCGAAGACTAGCATCCGTCTTTGTCTTTGACGATCTAGCTCGCGCACGGCAAGATCCGGGACGACAGCTCGTCGAAGGTCTTGGACATAGTCAGACATTGGCCCGCTTAGCTGCACGGGAGGAGTTTGTGTTGACAAGTGATACAAACTATGCAGACCTGGCTGCCCTGGCAAACATGTTAGATGTATACATAGACGATGCTGGCCGCGAGGCGACAGTAGGCGCAACGGCATCATCGGCGCCTGGAACTAGCCTATCTCCTAGGCAATTCAACGCAGACATAGACGAATTAGCGCGACGGCTCGGTGCCATCGGCCGGACCATTAACGCAAAGGGCGGCAGCCATGTGTCGCGGCTAGACAGCAAGACAGCTCTGGAGCGTGTCCAGATTCGGCTGACGCATTCGGTGAGGACCAAGCGGCTGGTCAGAAAGAACATCTTTGATCGAGCAGCCGGTGGAGGAACCACGAGCAGAGGGGACGACGAAGCACAGCCGAAGCAGCGAGACATACGCACTTTCTTCCTGCAACAGCTGGCCAAGAAGAAAGGGAAATAGAAGCAGGAAAGGCAGAGGGTCGAGGAGTTGTGGCTCCTGGTTTGGGTAATGTACTGTATAGAAATCACACGTAATGTTTATATGCTGAGACGACGACATGATATAGAAATATCAAATTATATAATTATACAAAAAGGACAGCGGTAGATAGATATGATGGATACTATGATGTGCATGCATTACATAAATGAAAAAAAAAAAAAAAAAGCAACAGAACAGAAAAGTATTCTAGTTGTTGTGCAGAGCGCCGTCAAATCCCAAAAAAGAAACAGCTCAGTCTTCCCCAAGCCAGGGGTAGCGGCTGTTCCTGTTCCCCCCGGGTCACGTCTAGGCCACGAATCAACAAAGGAAAAAAAAAAAGGGAAGAAAGATGCAGAACAAATTTCTCGCTTCGTTCCATCCCCTTGCTCGTCTCTAGCGCCCGGGCTTCGTCCCACACGGCACGTCTCCTCGCCGCCCCCCTCCCGACAGACATCTCGCCCGTGCTGCCGATGCTGGTCAGCCTCTAGTCGAAGAACTTGCGGTTGACGTTCTTGCCGAAGAGTGTCTCCCGCACGGCGGGCAGGGCGTTGTGCTCCAGCAGGGCCAGCCGCATCTCCAGCGTGTTGTCGATCTCGATCTTGCCGGCGCCGCCGACGACGAAGACGCCGCCCGCGCTGCCGGCGGGCAGGGGGTTGGCGTCGTCGAGGGCCAGCTCGAGGGCGGAGCCGGTCTTGGCCTTGTACTCCTTGGCGGCGGCGGCCAGGGCGTCCTTGACGGCGGCGGCGTCGGCCTTGCGGGCGCGCACAAGCAGCTTGGGCTCCTGCATGGCGTAGGCGCCCTCGAGCACGAGCTTGGTGAGCAGGTCCTTGTACTTCTGGGGCGAGCTGGAGGCCTCGGCGGCGAGCTGCGTGCGTGCGGACTCGAACAGGTCGTCCAGCAGCTGCTGGCGCGCCGTCAGGACCTGCAGGCGGGTCTTGTTGGCGACGGTGGACCGGGTGATCTGCTGCGACATGGTCGCCTGCTTGAACTTCTTCTCGTACTGGGCGTCGATAGCGTCCGTCTCCTGGCGCACCAGCTTGGACTTCTCGATGGCGAACTCCTCGTTGGCCTTGATCTCGATCTCGCGGGCCTTCTCCATCGCCTCCTGCTTGATGAACGCCGTCATCTTGCGGAGCTCCTGACCGACCTGGGAGAGCGAGAAAGAAACCGGGTCAGCAAGAGTGCTGCCAGCCCATACAACACAGCGAGAGAGGGAGAGTGGCGGCAATGACTTACCTGGTCATCGGACAGCGCGTGGACCTGTGACATCTTGGGCGGTTTGAGAGAGGGGAGGTTCGTCCTAGAAGATGAGGTTTTTTTCTGTTGAGACGGCAGGAGAAGCTCAGGAAGCTGGAGACGTCGACTTCTTGCAAAGGCAAAAGAAGAAAAGAGAGACTGGACAGCGGATTGGAATGAGGACAGAATAAAAACACCTCAACTCGATTCAGTTAGATTGGGGGTTGCAGTAGGATCTCAGCTATAAACCCAGAGATGCTATCAAATGCCGCTTTTGGTCGCTGTCGAAGCAAGAAATCCCCGCTAAAAAGCGATGCTTAGCAAATACTTACCTCCCTACCTACAATTAAAGCTCCCTCTTCTGCCTGTCCAGCAGCGTGTTCTTACTGGCAGATAGGGAACAAAGCTGCGAAGCTTGTGCCAATCATATGCACATTCCCACTTTTAGTGTTTTGCTGACAGAGCATTAGACCACTCACGTGCGTGTTCACGTGATTAAAATCAAAGACTAAACAAAGGAGACCGTTTTCTTCATACATATGTAACTATGTAGTTAATGTATGCTTAGGCTTACTTATGCTTATGCTTTAACTATGTACTGCGTCGGTGCTCGCCAACGGCCAGGTCACTCGCACGGCGCGGGTCGTTTTGACTGCTACTGCACCCCTGTCAGGGCCAGTGCACTACCCATTCACTACCTACGCGTATGTCACAAGTTGCCCTGGCCTCTCTCTCATTTCTCTCTTACGGGTCGCTGGTGTTTCGCCTGACCGGCTTGCCGTCTCAGCATCTCCTGCTCTTTCCTTCGTTTCGTTGAGTTTCTTGACGTGATTCGTACACCGTCCGTTCCTGCCTTCCTTCTGTGCTTCTTTATTAACAATTATTAAATAAAAGCGTGTATTTTAGCTCTTGCCATAATTATTCTCGACTGCGCATTTTGTCTGAAACCGTCCAGAGCACTTTCCTTCTGTCTTGTACAAAGCCAATGTGCCGCTCTGTTCTCCATTGGGGCTTCTACTTGACCTGCTCTTTCCGTTTTCAGCCACAAACGTCAGCCTCTCTTCCGCTCTCTCTTCTTCTTCCACTTCGTCCCTATTACTGCTAAATCCCGATCCATTTACGAATACCTAGTCTGCATACGACAGCTCTGTAGTTTCACCAACATACCTACTCTGCTATAACGTCTTTTTTTTTGAGCCTCTTTTCCTCGTCTCCCTTTTCCCCCCCTAATCTCTCAACTGTTCGGCCGTCTCAACAATTGTTGGACAGATCAAGCGACCCACGACGACTACAGGTCCCAACGGCCTCAAATACTACCTCGACCCTCTCAGCTGCCCGCCCACCGCAATTCCCTACTGAAACCTGACGACCTCAAAGAACATCCAACGTTGTTCACACAGAGACGACTCGAGACCAGACGAGGAAGAGAAAAGGACGGCTCAAAGCACCAGCTGATTGCCTGCATCCCTTGCTTGCATCCCGCTGCAGCCTCTTTCTTTATTGTTTGGGCGGAAAAGGCCGCTATTCTCCCGTCACCTCGGCAGTCCTCCCGTCTCTTCAGCGGATAAAATAGCAGAATAGACAACAAAACAAACAGGCCGCCCTGCTGCAACTTCCCCGGATCCTCGTCTTGCCGTCTGCGGGTTCTAGTCTCTGGATTTCTTGACGAACAATCACTCTACCTCTTCCACATCTTCCCTCTCTTCTTTAGCTCTAGACGACTTCAACTTCACAACTTTCATAACGTCTCTTATGTTCTCCTGGCGATAGCGGTTTCGGGCCCTGGACGTCTGCGCGGACATTGCCTTCTCCGCCAGATGTCCGTCGTGCATGGGACGCTCGCATTATGAGGTCTCCTGGCGGACTCTCTCCCGGTGGGAGCATAGCGGTCAGTCCATGTCTTTGCGCGATGCATCCCCTTTGTGTCCTTCTGAAAGGCGCTGCTTTCCCTTCGTGCGGACCGTTAAGCAGCTAAAGCTAACTTTCCTAGCTCGGAATCATTGTCGGCGTCCTCTCCACGAGCGTACAGAGCCTCGGCCTCACCCTCCAACGAAAATCTCACATCCTCGAAGACGAGAAGGATCCGCACATCGCCCGCCGCCCACCACATCTCCGGCGGCGCTGGCAGATTGGCATGGCCATGTTCATAGCCGCAAACCTCTTTGGCAGTACCATTCAAATATCCACCCTCCCGCTGCCTGTCCTTTCCACCCTGCAGGCTTCTGGCCTCGTCTTTAATTCCATCTGCGCGACGCTCATCCTCGGCGAGCCGTTTACGCGCTGGTCGCTCTGGGGCACGCTACTTGTCTGCTCAGGCGCTGTTCTTATTGCGATTTTCGGCGCTATCCCTGCTCCCGCCCATAACCTCGATGAGCTGCTCGCCCTGCTCGTCCGCCCACCCTTCGTGGCCTGGATGTCCTTGCAGGCGGTGATCGTCCTCGCTATTGCGGCCTCGGTCGAACTCGCCAGCGCGGTCTTCTTCCCGTCTCTCGCGCAGACTTCGCGCTTCCGCCTCGCGCGGGGCCTCGCCTACGGCTGCATCAGCGGCATCCTGTCTGCGCATTCATTACTCGTTGCCAAATCTGCTGTTGAGCTGGTTGTCCGCACCATTACCGACGGTAACAACCAGTTCCGGCACTGGCAGGCCTGGGGGCTGGTGCTTGCCCTGGTCACTTTAGCCCTGACCCAGCTCTACTACCTACATCGCGGCCTCAAGCTGGTCTCGACATCCGTGCTGTATCCGCTCGTGTTTTGCATATACAACATAATTGCCATCCTCGATGGCCTGATTTATTTCCGCCAGACAGACCTCATTGGACCCATTCGCGCATGCCTGATCTCGCTAGGGACCGTCATCTTACTCTCGGGCGTTCTTGCTCTCTCCTGGAGGCTGAGCGACGAGCAGCACCCGCCAGCCGTCAGCCAGTCGAGCTTGACACCTGGACTCGGTCTTGTTGAAGATACCGAGGGTGAGGAGGAAGAGGAGGTGGCGCTCCTTCTCGATTCAGAGGTAGCCATCACAGATGTGGCTGACGAGGAAAGAGAAACGGGAATTGTACGAGGGCCAAGAGGGGCCAGAGACGAGAACGATGGAAGCCTTCCAGCAGAGAGGCGGAGTTTGCTGCCAGCCAAGAGGCACGTTTCATCTTACCAAACATTTGCTTTTGGGACCCTCGAAAATGAGAATGGAGATGCTATTGCAGACGCAGTGCCAGACAGCGAACCGCCATTACCAAACCAGCCGATGACCCCGAGAACTGGCCGCAGGAGGACGATGGCCGCGTCTACTTTTTTCTTTGGAACTCAGTCAGCAGCGACTCCCGGCAACCCAGCATCGCGTTGGAACGAACGGGCCGAGATCTGGGACGAGCTAGAAGATCAAGACGACCGACGCACAAGCTTGGATGCTAAGAGCGTAAAGCGACATCGAAGCACCACCCTTCCTCTGCTTATTGGTGTACCAGCGCCGGACACGACCCCTCCACCAACGTCACAATCGCCACTATCGCCATTTTCCGCTGCTCGGAGAGGCTTGAACAGTGGGTCTCCAACTCTAAAATCCACCCATGGTCTTGGATCTTCTCCTAGGACAGATGAGAGTGATGATGCCAAAGCAGTGGCCACATACCGTAGCTCCTTCCGACGACGGCGCAAGACTACTGGTTTCCCCGGGTTTCACGCTCGGAAAGCCAGCCGAAGAAGTCTCAGTGGAAGTTTCGGCGCAGGCAGCGGTGGTGCCGGTAGCAGTGGTAGCCAGACGGGTTTACAAGATACGCTTGGAGGCTTGTGGAGGCTTGGGTGGTGGAGCAGCAATGCCGGCAAAGACAAAGGAAAGCAGAATACAGACCACGCAGCTACGCAGCCATACTTACCAACCCGCGCAGGCGAAGGAGAACAACAACAACAACAACAGACATCTGGCAGGACACCAACACCCTCATCATCTATACCAGCAAGCCGGGGTGACGACACTGGCAATACGGGAGACAACACGATAGATGATACTGCGGATTGATCTGGATGCGCACCTGCCCATGGATCGAGGAGCTCAGAAATACCCTCGGCTTTTCTCCACACGTTTTGTGCGCATGTTTGACGTCGCATTTCACTTATTCTGTTCTCCATTCCAAAGTAACACAGCCTGTCGGCTTGCTTGGCGGGACACAAACCCAAGACCATTGTTCTTGGAGTGTCTATGTTGGATTATAAAGGCATTTGCATTGTACATTTTCTGGCTACTCTTTTTGGTCGCCGTACTAGAATCAGCGTTATACGTTGCGTCTTTTTCACTACTGGATACCAACCTCGATGCACACTCGAGGTCTCACTATATAATTTTATTTCGTATTATAGACATCATGATATATCACATTTTGCGCTGCGGTCGCGCCCGAGTGAACCTAATTTTTGTAAAAAAATTGGTTTATATTTGAAAGATATATACGTGTGCTCTTTCCGCGGTCTTGCTTTCATGCAATATCTTTTGGTATGTTTTTTTTATTCTATATGTTCAGTTCCGTTGCCGCCATCCACAGGAAGTCTGGCCAGAGAAGAAAATAAAAGGGAATAGTGTAAGGCAAGTATATAAAAGAAACTAGTAACCCGAAGAGGAAAATAATAATGGGCCATTGCCAGCTCGCTGACGAAACAATTATGCGAATCGAAAGAAGAGGGCAAGATGGGAGAGTGAGCACCGAGGAAAAAGGCCGCAAGAGGGAAAAGGTGAGGTCCCAAATCCCTAGACTTCTACTTCCTCTGCTCGAAAGAAAACAGCACCATTTGAAGGAGCCAGGAATAAAAAGGCATTCCTGAAGCTTCTCCACCCCCCCGCCACCTCCACCACCGTCGCCTCTGTGGGCCCTTAGATCGTCCGGCCGGAGCCGTTCTTCTCGTCGATGTAGCGGAAGCGCTCGCGCTCCTTCCGGTCCTTGAGCAGGCAGGCCGTGGCCAGGATCAGCACGCCACAGATTCCGCACATGCCAAAGATGCCGGTGAAGATGTCGTCGACGAAGACGTTGCCAAAGCTGCTGATGGGTGCGGCGCAGCCGCGGACGAGGGCGGCCGCGGCCGGGCTGGTACAGGTGCTGTCGGTGACGAAGGCGGGCGAGGTGCTGTTGAAGTAGCCGCAGCACTGGAAGGCGGTCTGCATGAGGCCCTGGACCTGGGAGGTCTGCTGGGTCCAGATGGTGGCGAACTCCTCCTTGGTGTTGAGGGTGATGATCCACAGGTCGAGGCCGATGATCAGGCTGAACAGAGCAGTGAGGAGGACCAGGTAGCCCGAGAACTTGAGCCAGCCGCGGGTGGGCATCACGATCGCTGGGATGGTGACAAGGAAAGTGGCAAAGTAGAAGATGGAGTTGATGATGCCGGCTAGAAGTCACGCGTTAGCAGACCAAGTCTTTCACGAACATACAAGAGCCTTCCCATGCTGAAAATTTCGAACCCGTTTTGGGAACACTGAAGTGGGTAGGACGCACCAGTTAATGGAAACCGCGAGTAGAGCAGGTTGATTGCGGCCTCGGTGCCTTCTGTGGGGATATCTTTGATCTTGTTCTGCACGATCAGGGAGAAGCCGAGCATGATGGCGCCCATGACGACGAAGAGGGCGTCGGCCGCCACGTAGGCGTAGAGAACCTTGTTGCCCATCGTGCAGGTTTGTTGGCCTCGCAGATTCGGTGTTCTTCTTAGATTCCGCCTCGCACCCTGGGGGAGTCTTTCCCTACGACACGAACGTCTTCCTTGTTATCGTCAACCACACTATTAGACCGAGAGTCGATATATTGAAAATGAATGTTGGACTTTCGTTTGTTCGAGACGGCCGGCCGTCTCCGTCTTTTGCCTCCTAGCGAAACCAGAAAAGAACGAGAAGCAAGCGTCGCAAAGAAGGGATATATTGAAGAAGAAAGAAAGAAAGAAAGAAAGAAAAGAAGACCTGCTAGGCCAGAGTCAATCCCCTCAACTCGTGAAGAGAGGAGGAAGAATCGAAGAAATGGGTTGAGGAGAGAAGAGAAAAGAAAAGAACAGGCGAACCCACGACAGACGTAGGATAGAAGGGAAAAGAGAGAAACAGAAGAGAAGGGAGAATAGGGAACCAGCCGAAAGAAAAGAGAAAAGCAAGAGTAGAGAAAAGACACGGCACAGCAGTGGCAGATGAAACGAATACCAAGAAAGGAAGTAAAAAGAATAAAGTGAAGAGTGTGAATAAAAGGGAGTATACAAGAATAGAAGCGAACAGTCGTGTTAGCACTGCTAATACAAACCGGGGGCAAGAGCTTATCACGACCCAGGCGAAAGGGATGCAGTCGAGAAGAGAAAGAGAGAAGTGAACTTGGGTGAAGAAGAAAAAGGGGGAAGAAGGCTACATCACCACAACACTACGGTACCCAGTTGCAAGGACGATATTCACAATTCCCATGATACCCATGACATTCTTGACACCTACAACACGCAGCCTCCAGTACTACCTCGAGTACTGATGAGGAAGAAACAGGCATGCCCACGCAAGCAGTCTGGGATGTGTGGACAGAGATGGGGACATAGGCGAAGAGGCCCACATAGAGGAGACATCGCTTGCATCAGATGAGGTTTTCATCTGCCGCTCTCTTCTGTCGCTGTTGCTATTGCTGCTTCAGATACTAATGCTCAACTTACGATATATCCACACAGTTCGCTCTCATTGGAACAAAAGGTAGGGGAGACGAAGCCCAGACTGGGCCAACCAGGGTCCTCGGCGTGGATATGGCAACCCCATTTTGGGAGGTATCACCGCGTGATGTTCATGTCGTAGGGCCCTGTGCTGTTTACGTGCTGGGGCTGTCGTGAATAGCGATGTTCGTTTAGAATAGGTGCCTTTAGTGGACTATAATGGATCATTATAGGGCATAATCAATTGTCAATTACGTATGTATGGGTTTGTTGCCAGCTAGAAAAGTTCAGTGGTCTTTTTTCAGGATCTCCGACAACACTCGTTTCATGTGGTGTTAAGAGTTTCGAGGGTGGTCCTATTTGGGCGAGACCCAAAACTAGGTGGGGAAGGGTGCCCAGAATACCACCAAAACGCACGAGCCGCATAAAAACTAGCAACAACAAGAAAACGACAGTATACGACTACGACTACGAGTTCAAAGAACAACTAAAGTTAGAGATCGAATACCTTTGAGGCTTCAACTGACTCGAGAGCATTCTGCAAAAGTGATAAAAGATGATAGAATCTGTGTAGTTACCATAGACGAAATCAATCATAACGACATGGCAATGTTCAAGAGAGAAACGTATTATTAACCTGAAAATGACCTACGAGCCTCATATGGGGGAATGCATGGAGTATTGCTTTTTTATGCTTCTGACCTGAGACGAAAGGAGGCTTGTAGAAGGGGCATAACTGCCGGGGGGTACTTGAATCGCCCACTCAATTCGCTCTGCCCAGGATGTCTCCTTGCAAGATCCCTCCCAAGATCATGCCAGCAAAATACAGACCCCTGTCCCGCAGCTTGTATCTTTTAGGGAAATCACAGCGGATGGACCACACCAAAAAAAGGTGCTGCGGCAAGTTCATGCAAGAGACCAAGAAGCCCCCTTCGCTTCTTGGAGCAGAACCTTGAGCCAGCCAGCACGAGCAAGTCCTAATAGGGAAAAGCCAGCAAATCATCTGCAGAGAGGCTGCGGCAATCCATGGGCAAAGCATACCAAGCATAACAGTAGAGATGCTGCTCAGTCCTTGTTTACATTTCGTTTCTGTTTCGACAGGGCAATACCCCGTACACATCGAAAAGCATACGTATCCCATGTTGCTCGTTGTGGAAAAGTGAATCATATTATTAGCAGCGCAAGCATAGACTACGAATACTTTGTTTGCAAACATTCCCTGGCCCCTTTTCTCTGCACTCAAAAATAGAAATGGCACCTAAAAGCACAATCCCCGTGCAGTTGGTGATGATGTCTTGCAAGCACTCTCTTAAATTGGAAAGGAGTCTCAAACGACAAACAAAACGAACCTAATCGACCTTGCAAGGGGAACATGAGCAGTCATTCTCTAGCTGGTCTAAACAACCCCCCACGAGATTGCGACTTGATTACGAGCTGATATCGAATATCCTCTGAGATTCCCAGAGAAATCTCGAGCCCTACCGATGAGATGCCATCCTCTTGGCTTAGCCTCTTCTTCAGCGGAGAAAGATAGTCGTCACACTGGTAGTTGCTCTTCGATGCGCAAAGACGCAGCACCCTGTGCTGCGAACATCCATCTAATAAAAGTGGGCTCACGGCTTCTGCACGCAAGGAAATTAAAGCCTACCGTTGCGTTTGCTCACGCATCCTGCTCGGCTGTCCTTTACTTGACCGCTTCCCTATCGAGGTAGATAGAGGTCATATTCAATTAAGCAATTTGATTTGCCCGTCTGTTTCAAACGCAGTTTGAGTTCTGTCTTTCGTGTGTGCGAGTCTGTTTGCGCTCATGTGCGTAAGCCATGATTTCTTCTTTTCTCCTTCTCTTCTAGATCTTGACTCTTCCCTGTGGAGCCAGCTACGAGATTGCATTCCAGCAAATAAGGCGTTAGTCTCCTTTCTCCCTTTCTCCATTCCCTACCCCCCCCCCCCCCCCCCCCCAAAGTACGGAGCACAAGGCAGAATAAGAGAGCTTCTCAATCTAAGCCTAGACTTTGGCCCAATGCATCATTTTGCTGCTTTCAGCCTCTGTATGCAGCTTCGGAGCAAGCCGCCACGCATCACGTGCATGTCTGATTCCGGCTAAGAATGAGATCCCTCCGTAGAGCTACGCCGTAATGTGCAGTAGAAGGAGCGAGCTCGAGGACGAAGCAAAACAACACCACGTGACTCTAAGCTAACACGCGAGAGGTGAAGAAGAAGAGGGCGCGGCTTTTCACTTGTTGAATGGTCCTACTAAGCACACAATACAGTAATCTTCTTTCTTGTGTCATTTTTGTGTCTGTCGGAAAGGATAGTCATTTTTGCGTCCTTCTCCTGCTTCTTCTCAGCATATGGCCGTGTGATCGCTTTCTGGTGTCTGGCGTAGACGTTCGTGTTGCGACGCGCCTCTCAGATGCTGAAGCCAGATATTTTCAGCCTCACTTCTGACCCTCAGAGCTTCGCTTTCAATCTCGTTTCACTTTCTTTCGTCATCCTTTAGTCATATTTTTTCGACTCTTGCTTCGATTTACGAGTACCTTAGCAGGTCCGCGGCCTCTCATATTTCCTGCTCATGTCGTGCCCGGCCGACGCCATAGCCGGGTCCCTGTCGTCGTAGATGTCGGCCCAGCGGCCCCAGCGGCTTCTACGGATTTCAAAAGCCTGTATGTCCAACTCATAGAAGCCAGCTCTAATCTCTGTCTCTGTCTCCTTTTCCTCGCACTCACGCGCTCTCCCCATTTCCAGGCGACTTCTGTCACAAGCGTCGCATAAAATGCCAAGACAAGCCGGCAGACGCCGGTGGGCGGTGCCGGAATTGCGCCGAGTTTGACATAGCCTGCACATATGCACGGCCGTCGCGGCGCGGGCGGGGTTCGCCTCAGCCCGGCCAGCCCGGCCTTGCGCTCGATGCTAGCAGCAAGCTGATTCCGCACCGGCAGCCACAGTCATCTCCGTTCCGTCCGCAGCAGCAACAATCCCGGCTACCGCCGCCGGCATCGTCTACTTCCTCTACTTCCTCTGCCCACCCCCACGTCCCTAATGCCGTCTCCCCTCCCCTCCGCCGGCCGTCTTACTCTGGCTACATGACTATGAGCGAGCGGACGGCTGGCGCCAGCTCTGGCGCCAGCTACGGCACCGGCAGTGGAGGGCAGCTCGAGAAAGAGAAGCTCAGCTCCACATGGCAGGCCTTTGCCCACACCTCCACGCCCACGCTCAAGAGGCTCGTCGCCGTTTTCCACGAAACCGTCTTTCCCATGTGAGCAAACCTCCCGTCCTTCCTCTCCAGGCCTCGCTCTGGGCTGCGCTCCTGCAGGCACAGAGACAACTGACCAGGCGCAGATTCCCCTTCTTTGACCCGATCCGCTTGCAGAGGCGGCTCGACCGGCTCGACCACGTCACCAACCGAGCCTTCTTCTGCTCCGTCATGGCTGCCTGCGCCCTGTCGGCGGCGCGCGCGCGCGATGGTGCTCTCTCGTCCAGCGGGCCGCTCTCGGCCAGCCCGGGCAGCGTCGCCAGCGTCGGCGGCGCCAGCGGCAGCGGCTCGTTCGCCGACATGCCGCCAGAGATGTTCTATGCGGCGGCCGAAGAAGCTCTGCCAAAGGACATTCTCCTGTGCTGCGACTTTGACTACCTTCGCGCCTTTGCTCTCCTGAGCATCGCGAGCATCCAGGACACCAAGATTATGGCCATGCAGAAATACATCGGCCACTACTTCACGCTGATGGCCATCAACCAATGGCACGACGAGGCCAACTGGGGCCCGGGCCTGGATCTGACCGAGATCGAAGAGCGTCGGCGATTGGTATGCCCTCTCCTCCTTTAACTCTTCTGCAGTCGTTTTTTTTTCTTCTTCCTGCTGTTCTTTGGCTAACTGTATGCAAGTATTGGTCCATCTATACCCTGGATGTGTACTCTTCCATCATCTGGAACGGCTGCATCCACTTCCAGGAGAGCCATGCCAGGGTAGAATACCCAACAGGGAGGACAGAGGAGAACAGCAGCGAGACGCCCACGTTCCTGGGCTCGGGGCCGGGACAGGCAGCGACAGACCCGTCCTTCTGGATGGTCGGCTGGAACTTCACCACAGATCTGTACCGTCTCCTTGAGCACAACCTCAACAAGCAGCGCTCGCGCTCGTCAAAGTTCAACCTGCTCGGCGAGACCACCACGCCCGGCTCGTTTCGCCAGTCGAGCCAGGAACGCCTCACCGAGCTCTTCGCCACCCTGCCCCCCGTCTTCCAGCACATCCAGCCCGCCACCGGCGACCCGGCGCGCGACATCTTCGGCTTCCAGGCCGCCAACATCTCGGCCACCCGGGCCCTGCTGGAGATGGTGCACCTGTCGCTCGAGGAGGACGTCGGCCTGGAGCAGCGGTGCTCCGTCGTGCACAACGTGCTGCAGACGTTCCACCAGGTGCCCAAGCCATACATGCGGGCCATCAGCACGCCGCTGATCTACCACATCGGCGGCATCGGCGTCATCCTCGGCTCCGTCATAGGAAGAACCCTCTCCGAGAGCCTCTACCGGCAGGTGCGCGACCTGCTGCTGTCCATGGCCGTGCTGTGCGAGAGCCTCGAGGCAGTCCTGTATCGCAGCGCCGGCGCCGGCAAGCGGCTGCGCAGCCTGGAGAGCCGGCTCGAGGAATACTACCGCAACTTGCGCAACGGCAACGTCAACAACAATAACAATAACAGCAGAGCCCTGACGAACGGCCACGACAGCCAGCTGCTCCTCCAGCAGGCCAATCCCGGTGCCAGGGACGAGTCAGAGGACGCCGCTCAGGCCGCAGGTGACCGGCTACCTGGGGCGCAACCGGTGCACATGACGGCTGGTGGTGGCGGCGGTGGCAGCGGTAGTAGTAGCAACGGCGCCGCTGCCGCATACGGATTGAATGCTGCCTGCGACCAGCTCGGTGCTGGCGACCTCCGCCCTGGTGCGGGCACCAACATGTCTCCCGTCAGCGCTGCTGCAGTTGCAGCCTCGGCACCTAGACAGCTGCCGCAGCACGGCCTCCCGCTAGGGCCGGGTGGGCCGATCTCCCCAGCCGATGCTGCGGCTGCGGCTACCGCTACCGCGTCCATGTACAACCCTCAGCAGCCGCAAAACAGCTCGGTGCCCGCGCCGGGCGGCAGTGGCGCCTGGGTCACGTCTGCGGCTGATCTGGCGCCCGACATGAACTTGGAGATCCAGTTCCCTAACGAGCTGATGCAAGACTGGGTCTGGCCGTTTGCCGCTTCGAACTCCTACTTGTCGTTTTGAGCTGGCTTCCATCCAGCACTGTCCCGCTTTCTTCCAGCATTCCTCGGGGGTCTTTTTCCCGCAGGCGTTTTGCTCGGCATTTTCTTTTCTTCTTACGCGTTCTTCAAATACGAATTTAATCAGTCTTTTTCTCCCGGGGGATTCTATCGGATGGAGTTGTTGGTCTTTCTCGCACGGGTATTGCGGGAAACAATAAGTAATGTTTGTCATTTTATCTGCTCATGACACGGTCGCAAACGAGGGTTGTTTAGGGGAAGGATGTCTAAAGAAGAGATATGTATATATTTTATTTAATATGCATGAATCTAAAATCCAATATACTTCGCTGCTGTATACACCATAGGAAACAAATCATAGATACATAGATGGGTAACCACGTTAAAATCAAACAGGGATCACTTTACATAAATCGCACAAAGTTGCAATAGCCCTTGGGCATCATCGCAGCATTTGGCGAGTAAACAGGCTCAACAGACCAAAGTTCACGTGGCAGCTGCCCTATTTCTTTCCTTATGCCCACTTGTTGTCAAATACCTTGCCGTCCACATAGTTGACCATAGACTTGACGGGATCCAGGTGCGCTCGCCCACCGCCAAACAGGATGCCCTTGCGCATCACGGTGCGGTAATTTTCACCGGGGTTGACTTTGCCCAGCACGTATGGCCGGCGCGTCTCCACGCGATCGGGGACAGGGATGCTGCGGCCCACTAGCGCTTCCATGCCCTGCCAGGCAAATGTCACGGCCTCCTTGGCGCCAGCAGGAATGCCTGCGTCGTCGAGCATGAACATCTTGACGTGGGGGAACTGCTCCTTCATGAAGTCGGTGATGTTGGGGTTGTACGCGCCGCCGCCACACATGAATACCTCATCTACAGGGCGATCTGTGGGCGCATATCGCCGCCAGTGGTCGACAATGGCCTGCGCCGTGATGCGTGTGACCGTGGCCACGACGTCGTCGGGAGACATGCCGCGCTCGGCACCCTCCTTGATGAGGTCGTCTGCCAGGGTGTCGCGGAAAACCTCGCGACCTGTAGTCTTCGGCGGGTCCCAGCTGAAGTAGGGAATGCGCGCTAAGAAGCGATCCACCATGTCCTGGTTGACAGTGCCGCGCTTGCCCATGACGCCGTCTTTGTCGTACTCCTGCGCGCCGTTGGTGTAGTGCCGGACGACAGCGTCGATCAAAGCGTTTCCTGGGCCTGTATCGAAATCGTAGGCGTCCTCAGGGCCCGACGGAGGGATAAAACACACATTGGCGATGCCACCAATGTTCTGGCAGGCACGCAGCTTGCCCGGGTGGTGCAGCAGCAGGGCGTCAAAGAAGGCAATCAGAGGCGCGCCCTGGCGCCCAGCCGCCTGGTCAGAGACGCGGAAGTCCGTGACCGTGGTGACGCCGGTGCGAGAGGCCATGAACGTGCCTTCCGCCATGGTCAGCGCAGAGCGCGGGATGCCCTTCTCAGGCATGCTGGCCAGCCAGATGGTCTGACCGTGGGAGCCGATAGCATCGACCTCATTCTTCAGGTCGATGCCGTTCTCCTCGCAGAACTGGATGGCGGCAGCCGCAAACACTTCACCCAGCCGCACGTTGACCTCAGATAGCTCCGATGCAGAGGTCTTGTCATACTTGATGATGCCAAGAACGCGCTTTTTGAGCTCGCCATCCAGAGGCACCTCTCCATACTTCAGCAGTGAGAAGTGCATCGGCGCCTCAGGCGTCTCCTGGCGGAAGTGGCACAGCACGCAGTCAATACCATCCTAGAGCTTGTTAGTAAGATGCGCCACAAATGCCTTTCCCCTCTCCTACGGTCTTCAATTGCCTCGGGAACCCACCATCGATGTACCGCTGTTCATGCCCAACACTTTCACATCCAGCGGCTGCCCATCGGAATGCCCATTGACAGCGGCAGCAAAATGGCCATTCGTGCCATTCGTGCCATTCGTTTGGGCCATCTTATTGTTTTGTATAATTAACTAGAAATGAAGCAGGGTATGTGGCTTAAAGCTTGGGAAGCAGAGCAACAGAGACAAAAGCCTCAAAAATTCCTGCCGCTGCTGGAGCTCTTCTTGAAGCACTTATTGGAAGATGGGAGGGTGGGAAGACCAAAGGAAGAAATAACCGCAGTGCGAAAGGATCGTATTAAGAGTCAATCAAAACAGACCCCTGGGAAGAGAATGCGTCAGAAGCCAAATAAGAAAGAAAAAGCAGAAGAAATAGAGATAGTCCTTTATGGGGCTGTCTTACAAGCTGTCATGCATGAGCAAAATTGTCTCCACGTGAGCGTTTTCATATCTACTGTGTTGTCCCTTTGCTTCGTCCATTTTGTTCCCGTTTAGGCCGGAGCAGCGCCAGTCGGAATGGAAGGCAGAAAGAAGCGCTAGAGGGAAAGAATTGCCGGGGGAAATGCGGCTGCGTTGCCACAAAAGAATACGCCACGTCTTTGGAGCTCTGCTTACAGGAGCTCGAGCGCGAGTAGAGAAGTGAAGCGCCGTGCTTGGCATGCGGTTAAAGGGCTGCTACGTGAACTTCCAGCACTGGCCCTCTGGAAGCTGCAGAAACCGACATCAAGGACCTGGACACCATCTGGAGCTATGAACTCATAAGCAAACCGGCATCTAGGCTTGGAAGGAATTGTCCGTCTGGAAAAAAGTGGGAAGCGTCAACCCCAGATCGTTTGGATAGGGTAAAAAAAAAAAGAAAAAGGCAAAATGGCACGAGGTTCCCCGGCATCAACCGCGTCTTGGTCCAATTACTCTGGGGAAATGGACGAGATTTGCTCAACAGCCTTGCAGAACCCGAGAGCTAGGCATATGGGATATGCGGTTAAAAGGCTAAGAGGCAATAGGCAGAGCGGCAAAGAGGCAACACGGTACAACGCATTACGGTTACACGGTTACACGGCTTCCGGAGCCTTGCAAGCGAATCACAAGGCCACGCCGCGTCGCATTCTCGACCGGAAGACTACTTTGTGACCCACTCTCCTGCGTGTTCCGGGTTGCCACCGCCTACCGTCCTGGCCTCCTGATTGTTATGCTTATGGATTCTCATTCATAGCTTCGCCCTAATTTCACCGGCTTTGGGGGAGAAACCTGGGGATGGAGAGAAAACTAGTTTTTTTTTTCTTCGTTTCGTCGTTCTCGCCATACTCCATACTTGACTCCAATTCTCCCATTTCTGCGGGGGCGCGAGGCTAAGAAGGGCATAGGCATCTTCTTTTTTCGCTTCTCTTCTTCTCCAGGTGCTTATACATTCCTTGCATGCGCATTCTCCACGAGTCCGTAATTTCAACTCTGGTCCGGGGAATTGGCGGCAAACACATGGGTTTGCCTTCCCTCCGTGCCTTGAGTCAAGCCCTAAGCCGACCCATCTTTTTCTACGAGTCCCTGGGAAGAAGCCTGTTGAAAGTAACATGCTCACGAGGTTGTTTCTTTCTTTCGATCTTTTTCGATCTGCTCATCTTGGCATTTGCTGTCTGCACTATTGTCAACGTTAGACTCCCTGTCTCTTTTTCTCTCGTTTTGTCATTCGATCTGGCGCCAAAATAGCACCGTTTTGTCCTTCTATCACTTGGGTTCCAACATTTTATGTCGGGTCATGCAGCTTAGACCTGGAGCTGTCACAATCTCCCACGCCCCCTCTCTCCTTGCTCTCCTTTTCCACCTTTCCCTCTTCTGTTCCTCTGGCTGCCGACTACGGATGAGGACATTCGTGCAGGCAGGCAAGAAATCACAGCAATTAGTGTAAGCTGAGCGTGCGTGGCTCCGAGGTCGTGTTTTGTCGCAATCCCGGCCACTGCCCTTTTCCAAGCTTCTGGACCGCTCTTTTGAGCCGAAGAACATCCATCATTAGGGAATATCTCACCGCAATACGATATATAACTTCTCTTCACCCCCTCTCTCCATTGCGTCTCTCTTCACTTCCCTTCGTCTTCTCCCTCCTCACCATCCCCTTTTTTTTCCATATCCTCTACGGCATTTCATCTGCATTCCCCCAACAGTGTCCATCATGGGATACACCACCCTCTGGAAGAGGTTTTCACCTCGCCAACTGAGCGTTGCTATCCAGATTTTCTCTCTCATCAGCATCTTCTTCGAAGGCTATGACCAGGGTGTGATGGGCGGCGTGAACTCGTCGCCTCGTTATGTCTCTGAGGTCGGTATCGGGTTGCCAGATGGCACCGTTACTAGCACCGTCCACGAGGGCGGCATTGTCTCTGTATACTACCTTGGCTGCATCTTCGGTTGCTTTGCCGGTGGTTGGGCTGCTGACCGCATCGGTCGCATTAATGGGTAGGTTCTGTTGCTCCCCGTGCTATGCAGATCATGAAGCCATTTGCAATTTCCCGCTTCTTTCTAACCTCTTGGGGCAGTCTCTTCATTGCCGCCTTTTTCTCCCTCATTGGCGGTGCTCTGCAGGCCGCGACACAGTCGAGTGACTTTATCCTTGTTGCTCGTGTCGTCACGGGTCTTGGCACCGGCGCCCTGACGGGCATCACACCCGTGCTCGTTTCGGAGGTGTCCACCGCTAAGCACCGTGGTGGTTATCTCGGCTACGTCTTCATCGCCAACTACCTGGGCATCTCCCTCGCCTACTGGATCTCCTTTGGCCTGGCCTTTGTCAACAACGGATACTCTGATGTCCGGTGGCGTTTCCTGCTGGCCTTCCAATGCTTCCCCGCTCTTCTGCTGCTTCTGGGCATCCGGATGCTGCCGGACAGCCCCCGGTATCTGGCGTCGGTCGGCCGCATTGACGACGCCCGCGAAGTGCTGCAGCACATCCGCGGCAACTACAACGAGGAGGTGCATCACGAGTTCCTCGAGATTGTTGCCGTTGCCAAGGAGAGCCAGAAGAGCTCGCCTCTGCAGTTTGCCAAGATTCTGGCGGGCCGCGGCGGGAAGCCAAACCACCACCTGGGTCGCCGCGCCTGGCTCTGCATCATCCTACAGATCATGGCCTCGTGGACGGGCATTACAGCCGTCACCGCGTACTCGCCCGTGTTGCTATCCCAGGCCGGCTACACGAGCCTGACGCAGAACGGTCTTGCTGGCGGCATCAACACTATCGGCATCATCGGCACGATCATCAGCGCACAGATTGTCGACCGTCTCGGTCGCCGGATGTGCTTGATGGGTGGCGCGTTTGGCCTGTTTGCAGTTAATTTGATTGCGGCCAGCGTCTACGAGGGCGCGCGCGCGAACCCGGACAAGGTCTCACAGTTTGCCCCGGCCGCCGTGACCATGCTGTTCCTGTTCAATCTCTGCTACGCGGCAACGTGGGGCACCGTCGCCTTCCTGATCCCGACGGAGATTTGGTCGTCCGACATGCGCGCACAGGGCAACGGCTTTGGCATCACCGGCTGGGCCATTGGCGTCGGCTGGACCGTGCTGGTCAACCCCATCATGTTCGCCAAGCTGGAGAGCCGCACGTACTTCCTGTTTGCCGGCCTCAACCTCATCTGGATTCCCATCATCTATCTCTGTAAGTTTCTTCTTTCTTTTTTTTTGGGTGCCACGTTACTTTTTGTTCTCTGTACTCTGGGTTCCGTGCTCGCTAGACTAACCATGTCAACAGTCTACCCTGAGACGGCTGATCGGTCGCTCGAGTCGATCGACGCCCTCTTCTCGACGGACAGCCCCTTCAACTGGAACATGGAGCAGGCTTATCTTCAGCACGGCGACGTGCTGGCCGAGCACCCCGTCACTGACCCGTCTCTAGCAGAGGTGTCGGATTCCGCCAAGGAAGCTGAAAAGAACGAAGTAGTATAGATGCAGAACGGCTCCGTGAAGGACTTGTTCACAGAAATCTAAGATAAGAGCTCGGCATCGCTTGTATGTAAGAGGCGGAGAAGATAAGGCGTACATATTTCATGTAACATATTCATTTTTACTTTTTAGTTGCTATACCCCGTTTCACTAATTTGCTGGATGTGGTTCGGAAAATACTTAGGGCTTATCCAATTCTTTGTCCATGTGAACCTATTGTTGCATTTTTTGCTGAAATTGGACAGGTGTGAAGTTGTACTGACACCTGGGATGAAGGATGCATCTAAGAAAAGGGGAATAATACTCAGCTTTGTGCACGGGAAAAGGGGCACGGCTGAGAGAGCGGCGGAGAAAATGACAGCGAATAGGGGGTGGCTGGTGCCGTGATCCTTTTCATGCAATCGCGCCGGTATGCACAGTACGCTGTGATGCAGGTGAGAGGAAGGCAGAGGATAGAGGACTCCTCTCCAACACAATGCGCCCGCTGCCTGATCCGTTGTTCCACACACTCTCTTTCTCACTTGGCCTGCTGCAAGCCAGGACCCGGCAAATGGTTTGTGCATGGTATTATTTCCTTTCGTGGTATAATCACGTGGGCAGCCGTCTAAGATTCCTTCTTAGGCAATATCTCAATTCTTTGTGTGAGGATGCGACCTTCTCAGGATCATCGCATCAGTCTACGTACGGCTTGTGAGCCACCTCCCTCTTGCAGCCTTTTCCTCTTGAGACAATCGAGAAAATCTATCGCTTGACGTCTCTTCTTCTATCCCGCTCTAGCACATTTCCCTTTTGAGAGACGTATTGGAGGACGGTCTCTCAATATATTGCCTTTTCTTTCTGCTTTCGGCACTCTAGATTCAACTGTCACCTTTCAGCTTCACATATCTCCTTCTGCCTATTTACAAGATCGTCAACCGTTTCTTTCCTGTGTTTGCATCGATGGATGCAATCCGACAACCAAGCCGCTGGCATGCTAAGGCGGACGACTGCCTCTTCGCCCCATGACACCGCAATAGGGGCGGTCTTTGCCGGGCTTCTGAAACAACTTTGGAATCCACAGGAATGTCCCTTGAAACAGGATAAAAGAAAAGGAAGCGTGAATAGTGAGTGCCTTGATCATCTTGATAGCGAGTGGCTATTTTGTCTCTCGCTCCCACAGGCATTAAAAGTACCTAGCGGAGTAGGCGGTGTACGTGTCTGCAACAATTGCAACATGGTCTGACAGTTGCTTTTGCTGACTTGACTTGTGGCGCCTGCGTAAGACCAAAACAAGCCAGTAATACGACATGGTGAGAAGTTGGGACCCTTGCCAGCGAGGACATAGTGGTTGGCACGTGGCAACATGCCTTCTCTTGCCTGTCTTGTTGCAACACAGCCCTTCTCCATACATGCTCGAGATGCTCTCTTCCTTCCCCTCTCATCGAGATCGCCACCGTTAGTCTCCCTTTCTATTCCAAGTGGTCATTTCTCTATCACGTCTGCCCCGGAATTGCTGCAACGGTGGGGCTTATTCAAGATGTTTGTTTTTGCTTTCCTTCGGCTTTTATTCCTCCGCTGCATCTCTGCTTCGACGGCCACTTGCTCTCGTTGCTTGCCTCTTGTGGCTGTCCGTGGGATTGTGGGACTCGTACTGCTCACTACGTAGCCCGTCGGCTTTTCTCTACTGAGTGCCGTCTTCATCCCTTCGTCACCGTCCGGCGGCAGATAGCACCAATTCAGCTTTCGTGTCCTGACCTGGGATCCGCTAATACACATTGCTACCTCTCCTAGATAATGAGCAAGCACACGGGAGATGCGGCTTCTGGGGGCGCCTTTGCCACCCGTTCAAAGGAGATACTTCAATGACGGCTTTCCCGCCTTCCTTTCTTCTTCTATTCATCCTTGCGTCTCTTTTGATTTTTTCATCGCTCCCATTCTAGACGCGATATCGCCTAGCTTGCCACAATTGCATTTGCCCTCGTTTGTTCAAAGTTCACTTTTGATCTCGTCTCATCTGTCTTGTTCGCCGACCTAATAAAGGTGCGCAAATCAAATACGACGCGACTATGCGCCATGTTTCCTTTTTGTCCCCCCTCTTGCTCTCTCCACTCACACTTTGTTGCTGGTCTGCGAGTATACTCGTACACCGTCTGCACCGTACCGTTCTATTTTATTCTTGCGACTCCCAAAGCAACGGGGCTTTCCCCTAAACCCACCTTCAATAGCGCTTTTCCTATCCGAGGTTAGAACTGCACGTCTCTACCCGCATCCAACCTTTCTTTATCGAGAGAAGGTTGAATCGCCAGGAGAGTACGAGTAATAATGTACTCTGGAGCTGGGTTTTTTCTTATGTTGGCGTATCAGGCTGCAGACCAATCCACCCCCGCTAAAAAGACACTCTAATAAGATTAAGCATACAAAGAAAAGCATTCCGTGGTCTTTGGGACTAGGCCAACGAAAGGAATAACTAGGAACGTGTTGCATGAGAACGGCGCTTCACAACGGCTGCGAGTCGTCTCTTCACTGCGGAAGTGGAGAACAAAGGACGGCTGTGGAGGACTGCAGATTACAAAGTCCCGGGTGTTGAGTTATTTTCCTATTCTGGTTCTGAGCCTCGATCTCATGCCATCTTTTCTGGTCCCATGTTTCTTTACTCTCCACGACAGCATCTGGGTTTACCCCTATCCAGATTGACGAATTTACGTCTTTTCCAGCTTTGTCCGTCTGTCAAACGCGTAGGTCCGCTACAATCATATAATTCTCGATTCTGGCGAGAATTGTTGTTCGCACACTAGCTTTTTTTCAACATATTTGATGCATCTGTGCCATAAGGAACGTTGGTCTTTTCTCCTCCACAATTGAATCCTTTGCCCTGTCCTCCTCCCCCGAGTTCTTTTCCCCCTTGCTACCTCACGCCAGTAATGCTACTTCTAACCAAATAATTATTTTGCCTCTTCAGAGAACAAGGGGAAATAGTACAAGTATATACATGTGTAGAGACAGTGAGAAAGCTAAACAGGGGGAAGCACAAAACAATACTCCGTACAAAGCGCATGTGGAGGTACTTGGGTTTTAGAAAATATGTATTGAGTACGGAGTACGACTCGTGTGGAATGACTTTGGCGCTCGTTGTGCCAGAGTCTATTAAAAGTTTCACCCTTTTTATTGCAACCCCCCACCTCTTTGTGAACTTTAGACCTGGCTTTTCTTCGTATCTTACATATGTCGACCAGGATTCTGTTTCATCAACCAAATCTTCGGCCACGGTCTAGGAGGGGCTCCAAATGGCTGGTCAACAGTACGCGTATTTGTCGACATCGACAACCCAGACACACATGGCTGTCTCGGTTTTTATTCGTCCCATTTGTACAGTTTCTGCTGAGATCCTTCTTATCTGTGCATCTGAAATAAGGGCCCCGAGCATCCAAAAGAACATTTCCTGTTGTGAGCTTTTTCAACAGAAGTTGCGAATACATACATGATCGAAGCGCACGCATAAGGATATTCTAGCGTTACCATTTTTCTTTCCGCTGGCAGGTCTCAAGTCCATAGCGAAATTGACGATAGCAATTAAAAATCAAGCACCATCTGCTCTCCCCACCCAACATTTCCCTCCTGCTTGGCAGGTTTAGCCTCTCGACCAATTTCCCCAATTCCCGTTCTGTAGCATGGTAGCATGGGGTGCATAGTAGGCACCATGATAATTGTGCTAGAGCATTATAACGTGTATTATTATTTCGTTGCTGCAACGCTCTCTGTGTGATTCCGGTAGACTGGACTGGCTGTCCACGCTTTGTGCAAAAAGGTACTGGTCCCAAGGCGTTGTACCCGCTCCTCTATTTCCCTATCCCTGGCTCTGGCCCGTCCCTCTGCTCGTTCTCCGTAGTACAAGTAATATGCTGGGTTAAGTTGGGAGGTTCAGGCGTTGTATTTATTGCACATATGTCAGCAAAGAATCACTATTCCAGTTACGTCTCTGAAAATTGAGCACAGCCAAATTTGTAAAAAATCAAACTCACACCCGCATGAAGTGCCCCTGGATCCAAAAGCAGCGTAAGGCTAGCCTTTCTGTCAACTCTCAAAGTCTAATTATATTAAATGCTATAATCCGAATAGACAGCTGTCGCTTTAGAAAAGCTCAGGAAGAGCACAAAAGCAGGGAGATGAGTACATGCATTCTCAGAGGAACATGGCGTTTCAGCAGCAGAACTTCACCGCTCCGCAAGTACATGTGCGCCTGTCCCATGAACAACAAAGGAACACTAGTATTGTCCAGCGCGCCACACGTTTGTCCAAGCTTTTAAAGATTTCTCGTCAGACTTCTGCTCCCCGGTTTGCCATCATTGTCAATGGCACCTCAAGCACTCTATGCATATGTGTATCGAAATGGCGAACAATACGATTTCTTCAGGCATATGAGAGATTTTCGACAGCAGATGGAAAGAAAATCTGGCGCTGGTGATTGGCTTCGGCAAGGCCATTATGCTCATGTTCAGCCTGTCTTGACAAGTCTCTGCCAAGTGCTTTGGCAGGCAAAGGACTTAAAATATCACCATTCTGTCACGTACATCGAGTATTTCACAGACGTCCTTCGGACCCAAGTCTAGCTGGTACTTCATGTATGCTTGGTGTCAGATTCACGTATTGAAGTTCCGACAGCTTCCGGTTGCACACCTAGGCCTGTTAAAGCAGTCCGTGTGTGTACTTTCTGTGAGCTCAGCACGGTGTTACGAAAACTTCTGGACAAAGCCAAATCTCTTTCTTTCTCCGTGTGTAATACTGTGCCCCATAATATGATACGCTACTCAAGCACGCTTTCTGCGCGTCCCGCTTCCTGTACGAATACGTTTAATAACTGGGGAAATAAAGGGCAGCAGGCGACTTGATAACCAGACAGTACAACCATACCCTTGAGCGTGCCGTGTACGAGTATTTTGCAATCATTTGTCCTTCTCTCAACCTGCTCCATTCGCATACATACGCAGACATGAGCACACACGTCGTACATACAGAGTGTGGTCGTATTTTTTAAGCAAAGGTCTTATCAGCCTTTGTGCTACTTGTCCTTGTAGTGTGGTATCCCGCCACAGCGCAACCTATCAACAAATACATCGTAATCCAACTAAAAACAGCCCCTGTAATAAAACGTATGTAGACGGTGCGTATGCAGCATGGGTTCGGCCGGACGACCATTTTTTAAAATTAAAAAAAGACTCTGCTGTCTTTCAATGCAAGGACGCTGCCGGAAAGCTTACGCGATGGTAAGCCATTTCCAATAAAAATTGCCTTGCCCCATCCGCGCCTCAGTATACCATGATAAGTTTCGGGATAGCACAAATTGTGGTGCTAACGACAGGAGACAGAATGGCGCACGATATGGAGCATTTGCAGAAAGATTGACGCGAGCGAAAATGTGAGAATATAAAGCGTAAATAAGCTTTTTTCATCATTTCCTATGTATTTAGTTACATGCCTTGTCTTCACCCATCGCTTCTTGTAGTTTTCTTTATTGCAAGGCAAGATAGCCGTCAGAGATACATGCCTCGTAGTTCTGTATAGCTTGGCATTTTTTGCGGTCGTAGTTTTACGGACATGTTCTGGAGGGACCCCCTTCACATTACGGGTCACTCTCACGCCGTGCTTATCTCGATGTGCACTTACATACTTGCACCTATGTATGTACTTATATCAGATTGTATTTAATGTAAGAGTATCTATTCGTAGTAGTACGTACAGAAATTCCACCTTAATAGTTCACTGTTAGACCTTGGCTCGTAGGTACATGCAGCGCTTTCTATGCCCCGTAATTACGCATATCGATTTCCAGCGCAGACACTACGCCTCGCAGAATCATGATATGCGAATGTACTCCGTATGACAACACTAATGGAAATTAATAAATAGCGACATGGAATAGGACAATAATATTGCGAAAGCAGCCCCCTCCCTGGTTAATTTCTCGCACTGGGCACCTCCTGACCCTTCCACCATCCACTACGTCGTCCGCCAATCCTCCTCCCCCCGTTTTCTGGAGAGAAGTATCCACTCACAACAGGTGTTAGGATTTGCTTGCAAATTCTTTCGCTGTCGTTTTGCCTTGCGGTACCCGAATGTGGGGCTGGAGTGTTATTATCTCCTCTGGCTCATGCAGCAGCCAGGGCGCTACCAGATTAGTCTATTGAAGCTTTCTGGTGCACTAAGCCGCTAGCCCTTTCTGTTCATTATCTGTTGCGGAGCCTTAATGTACTATTATTTGCTTTTTGGAACATGTTCCCTCTTCGCGTTGCTGCCAAAGTTCTCCGCCGTAGATAAAATAAAATATACATGTGTCACCTACGTACATTTGTCCGATAAAGGACGATTGCGCACAAGCATATGCTATTGTGAGAGACACAGGCTAGAAGAATGCTGGGAAAAATGTCTCCAAGCAGAGTGATCGGCAAGTGTCGTATTCTTTGTGAATTGCTGGAAACGCGGGCGAGCAGATGGCCAGGCCACTGAGAGATACAAGGCAGAGTTACAGAGAAACATGGTGAGCAGTCACTAGCATTGTGCTACTTTTCGTATCTTAATTGTACCGTTCGTTGCAGTTGAGCTTGCTACCAAGCTGAAGGGGAACACCGGACTGACAGTCACTCCGTAAGATTGAACAGAAATTTTGTTCTAGCTGATGGAGGTGCGGGTTACTTAAGGGCCCTTGGGGTGCAAAGACATTGGATGGGGCGACAGGAGGCACCCATGTCATGTACGCACACGTCCTGCGCCGTAGCCGTGATGCACCACGGGCTACAACGCGGCTTCCATCTGTGCAAAAAGAAGTCTTGAATGAGAGAGGGGAAAGACCAGGGAAGAAAGGGAAAGGCCAGAATAAAGAAACGAAGTGATGCTGCCTACCCGTGCGAAGCAAGGGACAAGGAGCGCTAGCGGGAAAGAAGTAGCTATCGAACAAAGAGATGAGGAAGCCCACGAAGATAGCACTTCATGTTTCTCTTCCTTTGTGGGTAGGGCGAAGTACCTTCTCATGAGTTTCTTGTGTGTTCTCGTGCATATGTACGACGTACAGAAAGGGGAGTCGCCCAGGCCGTTGTTTCCTGGAAAACTCCCGGCTCCGGCGTCCGGCACCAGTTGTTCGTCGTAGCTTTAGTGTGCGTACTTTTCGCCTGCGAGGGTCGCCAGGAAAGTGGGAGAGCCCAGACATCTCGTTCTTGCAGAACGTAAAGCGAGACAATGCCAGAAATGGTTGGTGGGTCTTCTTCGCGCGAACACTTTGACTGCGAGACGCGCAGCCAATCACCACAGAACACCCTCCTTCTTTTCGATCCATCCCCCATCCTCCCTCTTCTCCTCTGCTCCCCACACACACACCCTTTCCCTTTTTTCTTTTTATCGCTATTTTGTACTTCGTACTCCGTGTACGCAGCAAGTCGTCGGTGCTCCTCGCCCATGCCTTCGTTGTTCTGCACACCTCTGGGACTGCTCTTTTCTCTAACAATTCCCGTTTTTGCTCTTGTAGCTTAATCTCATAGAAATAAATTTTGTCCTTCTCTCAGATCTTCACTTTTGAACATGCACAAGCCGTGCGACTTATGCCATCAAAAACATCCTGTATTTAATAGACATAGTTTTCGCTTGTTAAAGACAGAGTATTCAAAGGTACTGTGCTCCCCGTTCACTCAACCCTGGTTTTTGACCGCCCACTCTGCTGGCGAAGTACCACCAGGTGCACGATTTGCTCATCCGCAACCTCGTTTTCATTGCCCGCTTGTGCCCTTGTCGAGTACATCACCCCAGTCACACATCCTTGTTTGCGACTTTCCCCTCTTCGGCAAAGTCGATTTTTTCTCTCTGGCACGCTTCTTTTCCCTCATTTTCGTCGCTATTCTTTTCATGCTTGCCGCGCTCTGGGAGCTCGTCCTACGAACATCATCTGTCGACTTTTATTCTCCCCCCTATCCGACTCAGTTTTTTTTACGCCACAAAGCACTCTGTTAGATCATATCGCTTGTCTCCGCTGAACCCCCTCATCAATTGAAAAGTATACAGTCTCGCCTCATGCGGCACCGTGTACATCGTTCCTTCCTAAGCATTTTGTACGGGGTATCTATTGGCTGACCAGCTCAAGCCAAACCCCCCCATTTTTCTCAATCATTCCGCACTTTCCATTAAACCCGATCGGTCCAGCTCTGGGTACCTTCCCCTGTCTCTCGCGCTTCCCCCTTCCCGTCCCTGCGTACATTCGTATCCTTTTCCAGGACCTGATCGGAAAGCTTAATGCTCAACCGTTTCCTCTGGCTGGGCCTTTGTTGCCTTCTTTTGTCATGCACTTAGAGCTCTTCCTTCTTTTGCCTTGACCCTTTTCTGTCTCTCCTTTTTGATTTAATTTTATCTTCCTTAAATCTACAAGGGGAATAGGAGTCGATTTAAGTTTAGGAAGTGAAGAAGATACAATCTGGGAAATAAATATGAATGGAGCTCGCGTGTGTGTGTGTGTGTGTGTGTGTGCACATTCCTCTTCTCAGCCTCCAGAAGCCTGCTTCAATTTTGCATGACCGTTCTTATTTCAGCTCACTCTGTGCTTGAAATACATAGCATACCCCCCTCTGATCACTGCGTTCCGTATGTACTTGTCCTCCATACTTCGTAGTCTCGCGTTTTCTTTGCCGGGATTGCAAAATTCCCTGTTTGGTGTATAAGTGATCCCTGTTGTCCTCTAATGCATCCTGATTGCTTGTAATTTATTATTATTTTTCTGACCTTCTGCTCTGGACATTTTTCGTTTCTTTTTGGTGCTGGTTGCCAGCCGCCACCAACCTCCACTCCAACCCACCGGTCCAAGACACAGCACCCTAAAACCAGCGCCGCCATCAAGCTAGCCTCCTTCTCTCACGCACTCCTGCCTGGCCTGCTTTGTATTCGTAGGCACACACAGAAGGTGCATGCTTTAGAAGATACAACCACCACATTATTGTCATGCCCTTGCCCATTTTTTATTTTTATTTTTTTTTAGTCCTTTCCCACTACGCCGTTGCCCGTTTTCATTAACAGTCTTCAGCAAGAAAACCAGAGCCCTTTCACCTCGCCTCCCTTGTTCTTTCTCTTTCTGTTGCTTTTACTTTTTTTTTTTCCCACGCCCACCCCCAGCAGGGTGCTTTCCTCCTCCTCCCCTCCCACCCACTCCCCCGGCGCGTGCCACAAAACCACACTTTCTTTCCCTCCCTCTTTCCTCAAAACAGTAAAAAGCGCTTTCCCTCAAATAAGTAATATACCTCCCCCCCAATTACTTCGCATTCGTCCTCCACAAACCCTTCTTACTCTTTTCTGTTTTTTCTTTTCCTTCTCTTTCCTGTCTCAGAGACGAAGAGAAGAAGCTGGCCAAGAAAAACATAGGCAGCATCACCGTTGGACAAAGAGGAGTTCTATGTCATCCTGAAAAAGCACGCGTTTTGCATCCTCTCTCTTTTTTCAGTTGCTTTCTTGCTTCCTTTCTTTTGCTCCCCACTGTTGAAGCAAGTCGCCCCTTGACGCACTGAGCTGTCGCGCCGCAAAAAAATAAGACCTCCCAAAACAGGACAAGACTGCCCGCCAGTCTCGATTCAGGGTGGTCTGTACCCAACCAGATTTCTGCGACATAGCAGAAAGGCAACCTTACAAAAAAAAGATATTAAAAACAACTCTCTGCACAACGCCAGATCCAGTATAGGGCCGTTACCAGACCGTCTCGAAACAGCATCTTTCCTCTACCAACCGATATCTTTCCTACCTCTCACCTTCCTGTCGTGTTGATTTCTTGCCTCGTTCTTCTAAACTGGGCTTCTCTATTTTGTGATACGTTACCCACGTGTTGCATAACTCCATTGTCATCTCTGGTTTCTCATTGACTTCACGTCCGCCTCCGGGTTACCGATCTACAGCTCTCATCTCCTCCTTCCCCCATTTAGGTTGCGCGTGTCTCTGCACCTCCGCGCCCTCTGCCAAAGTATCTCTCTTACGAGACGCCCACGCGTGTAAACAAAGACAATCGTTCTTTCTCAAAGACAACAGATAGCAAAAAAAATTCGGTGCAAAATGGCAGACATCGCGGACCAGCACGACCAAGCTACACCGACGGACCTCGAGGAGTCGCAGTCCGTCGGCAATGGCACGACCGCAACTGAGAGCCGTGGCACAAAGCGCCCACGTCCCAGCGCAGTTGATGATGATGACGATGATGATGAGAAGGGTGGCCGCGAACGTCGTAAGATTGAAATAAAGTTTATCAGCGATAAGTCTCGTCGGCACATTACCTTTTCGAAGCGCAAAGCTGGCATCATGAAGAAGGTTTGTTCCGTGCTGCCCCCCTCCATTAGAGAGATTCTTGATCCAAGGTGTCCTATCGATCCTGCGCTCTGCCAGATCTTAGGACTCTCCTAACATATCGTGTCTAGCTTGGGCCAACTCTGATTATGCACTCGTACTGACAGACGCTTTCCAACAGGCCTACGAACTGTCTGTCCTCACCGGCACACAGGTGCTATTACTCGTGGTATCGGAAACCGGTCTCGTGTATACTTTCACCACACCGAAATTGCAGCCGCTGGTCACTAAAGCTGAGGGAAAGAATCTGATCCAGGTAAGCATCCGAACAAGCCGCAAAGCCCATCGCCGCTCTCCAAAGCAGCCTCCCGTTCTCTTCCCAGCTCTTTGATTCTGACTCTCTTGTCTTCTAAGGCATGCCTGAATGCTCCTGAGCCAGCATCTAGCGGCGAAAACGGTGTCGATGAGTCCAACCAAGTCGAGTCTCCCGAGGAATCTTCCAGCCATTTGGCATCGCAGCCGACGCGAGGACTGCCTCAGAATACCCATATGCCACCGGGTTACATGCCAAATGTACCCATGGATCCCAACCAGGCTCTGGCTTATTCCAACTACGTTCAACGTAGTAATCAATATGCTATGCCACAGCATTCGGGTCATCAGACATAAGCCGGCCGAGAAGCAAATGCCATGCTCTTCATGTTGCAAACATCTTTTCGTCACTTCTCATCTTGTTCTAGATTTCAAGGAACGCGCAATATCCCTTATTTTATTCCGTTTTCGAACCTCCTCTTCCTCCTCCCATCCCCCAACGGACTCTTTCGTGCTGCGCTGATACCCAGCATATAATGCATTCCTTTTTATCTTATTTATTAATTTGTGAGGCCTTTTGGTGATCTGGCGTCTTTATATCTTTGCCGTTATTTCCCATGGCAAGGCTATCTGCTTTACCTATTGTTCTTTGCTCTTCCGCGATTTCTTTCTTTGTTATTTGAAGCTGTTGCGGAGGAACCTGAAGAAGTGTGTTATCTATTTTATTTCTTTAGTTTTTGTCACTGCACTCGCAAATGTACTCATGAGAACCAAATCATTTGACGCGCAATATCAATGGAAAGAAAATTAACTGCATCTGTTTCCACACTGAACATGGTTACGCCATAACTGTCTATATCGGCTCTATTCGCTCAAGTCCTTTTTTATTGGGGGCGGTCCTACTCGTGTGCAGATACAACTGCTGAAAAGTTTGATAGGACGGCTTCTATGTCAGACTAAAGAGAAGATAGCTTCAAATGTTTACCAGAAACGAAGCTAGGGTGCGGGTCTTTAGATACGTGACAAGATCTCGAAGAATTGAAACTGAAATAAAGTAATAGCGGTTTATTAAGATACAATCTCGCTGGGTGAATCCATTTAACAGGAAATAGCTGTTGCTAGTTTCTTGTTGGTGCTGCTAGTATGTCCAGCCCATGCCACTCGCCTGGCATGTCATAGTTTTCACTACCTATCTCTATGCTGCAAACTGGAATCCAAATGTTGGGAAGAAAAGAGCTACATGATAAATAGCGAGCATTCTCTTCCGTCTAAGTCAGGATAAGGAAAAATAAATTGAGGAGAATGGGTGTTGTGTAATGGACGGCTTCATGTTGTGGATCAGTGAATATACTAGTTCAAAGTAGCTTTCGCAAAGCTTCAGATTCAACGTCGTCTTGCAACAGGCAAGGCTGTTCGTCGAGACAGCCACGTTAAAAAACTCAGCCACTGGCCTCAGCTTAGAGTAACAGTTCATTCTGGAGGACTCATGATCAGTGAATCGAAAGTCACCAAAACAAAGCCAAACTCAAGAGTAGGGGTAGGCAATTCGCGTGTCGGTTCTATTATGTCTGATTTTTTTTCCTTTTGACCTAAGCACTTGCGATTTTGCTTCCAAGAGGGATGGCATGGGTATCTCCTCTCCGCGTTCAAGGGTGCAAAGGAGGCACTGAGGCTAAGAACAGCCTCCGGGGGGGTGGGGGGTGATTACATACATCGATGCTTCACAAAAAGACAAACTACCCCTAGATGAGAAAAGAAATTTCTTAGATAACTGTCGCTACTTGTTCTCTAACCGATATATGGAATTGAGTAAGTGCCAATGAGAAATGCACACAACGGAAAGAAAGGATGCTCATGCGCTAGATCCGAGAGCAATAGCGCCAGCTCTATTCCTCAATGGTGGTCACCTTGGTATTCCATCTCTATCATGTGGTTTTCTTGTCTTCTATCATTCGAAGACAACTCCAATATACTCTACAGGAAACGAATAGATTACTGCTACCCTGGTAGGGAAGAGAATAATTTCTATATTCTCAAGGGGAGCCACTTAATTATGAAATTTCAGATTCAAAAATAGCTTGTCACGCAATGTGTATTTCGCAGCAAAGCGTTGTGTTTCGCAGATTAGATTACATCATGTAGCCGTTAGGTCCGCTTTGGGGAAGGATCATCTGCCTCTGCTGCTAGCACCCTTGAAAAATTTCTGTTTTTGGACATGTAAGTCAGGATAGAGCTTCCTTCCTGTTTCGGAAGGTAGCTTTTTCTTACACGTTTTGCAAGCAATCACGGTCTTGAGGAGCCGTTTCCTGCACCAACATCTGACCCCAGAATTGGCCCTATTATTCTTCAAGCATGTCCAGAAGAGGAAAGAGAGGTGTGCACATTGAGTAGAATTAGAGGCACAAAATATCAACGATTTATTTTCACGGACACAACTCATGCAGGAATGAAGGATCAAAACTCTATTATGCACATTGTAGGTATGATATTTTGCGCCATTTTTATATAGTGAATTTTTAACGGACACAGAAAATGCTATGCATTATCTAGGTCATTAGAAAGTCGCTGGATTTGTTGGAGGGAGGGGGGTTGTCTTATGTTCAGTCTGGTTCACTTTAGCTCGCCATTATCCTGTGTACAAATCTGGCTAGTTTGTTGTGTGTCAAAGTAAGAGTCGAACTGTTCTTTAGAGAATCTTTTATGTGGAGATAATAGCGCAATATATAATTGTTCCTTAACTGAGCTTTGAATCAGTTTTACTCCAACACTCACCCATCCGACATAGCACCGGACAATATCTGTCACCTATAGATAATTTCGCATCTTGACAAGAGTAACATGCAAGGAAGTAGTAGTTAACGGAGTAAAAGAAATAATAGCGGGAGTGCCGGTCTATGCTTGTACGGAAAAACCTCTAAAAAAAAATACCGAGGCCATCAGCTTTGCCCACTCGTTTCACAAATTGCAGAGGACACCAACCAAATATCAAAATCCGTGGAGTTAACCCCTCACTGGTAGAGTGGGAATCCCTTCTGGAAATGGACAAGACACAGTGTATTATTGTGTTGCCTGGAAGCCAGTCATACGTCTCAACTCTTCTGAAAGCTGTCTGTTACTAAGATCTGAAGGCCTTGCTAATGTTAGTAATCGAAGCATGTTTCTTCCGAGCAATAGCTATAGATATCTATTCTATTTGCATGTGATTTTTAACGAGCATCGGGCTCACGTACTTTAACGCCTTATTGGGGTCTAAATTTAAATACACCCATTTCTCCTTTCGATCTAATCTGCGTCGTATCAAATCGTTGCACAAGCCATTTATGACTCGGACATAATGTTATCTTAAAACGACAGCCAAAGAAGACGACAGCAATGATTCTGTTCTTGTGGCGTGGTGCAATTTCATCACGCCAATGGAGAAATTTTCTTCCGCTTTACATTGCAAACCGGACGTTACTGCTGCCATCTCAGGATAGAAATTCCATCAGATATTTGCCAGTTCTGTAAGTCGACGGCACATCAGCGAACATAATAACTCTCTATTGTAAGTATTGATTTCTAGAAGCAGTTTAGATAAAGCGTAGGCAGACAGCCGAGTAAGCAAAAAGATTATTCATAGGACAATAATCAATGTCGGATGTACTTTCTTAAAGAAAGAAGATTATTATAGTTATATTTTAGCATAACAGAGCTTAAGCTTTTTTTTTTTCGTATCCGCATCCCATCACGGTTGCTCATAAGACAAGGCTGTGGGGTTAAGTTTGACTTATGTTTTGCGTTCACCTCGCACCTTCTTACTCTCAATTGCTTGCTCCTTCATAAACTACATGTACTGATGTCTAAACGTGCCTGGTGCCGTTTCCAAACAAAATGTAAATCGACCCCCCAAAATTGATTATGAAAATCTAAACCCGATTAAGTTTAGGATGTCGAGAACAACACCCGTCCAACAAATATAGGTCGCGTATCTTCCAGTGAATGATGTTGCTGAGGCTGTGGACTGTACCGCGCTATCTCACGTGACTCTTGAGAATGTCTTTAGAAGCAAGGCCAGTGCCTCAAACATGCGCGGAACCCATTGCAATGGAGCAGGCGAGATGGCTGCGATGGCGGCGATGGCGGCGGGACAGCACAAACCAAACTGCTTTGGGACGATGTGCCATTGGAGCTTGGCGGTTTTCCCGTTCCATGGGAGAGTGGCGCTAATGACGGGCAAGGGCAACAGGCAGGTCATCCAGCGTTTGGTTGATGAGCACATTTGCGCGCATTTCTGCAAGAGCGATCTCTACTAGTGCCGCCACCCTACATTTTCGGATGTACTGGTACCCCATACACAAACCAGACACCGACAGTTTTGCCCATTATGATAGAAGTTCCAAAGACTACGGATTTTGAGATTTTGTCGCTATATTCGGTCTCCCGACATTTCCAAACAACCAAAATTAAGACAGAAAAAATCCATTTTTTAATAAACAAAAGAGAAAAGGAAAAAAAAGATCATCAAGACAGACCATGTAATGGGGCTCCGCTGTTCTCCAAATGAAAATAGACGCCACTCTTTGTATCTTCCCGTCATAAAATGCCCTTGCTGAACCGGCTCGAAATAGAAGGAAACAAGCGCTCAAACACTGCCCTACAAATCGTAATGAAATGAAGAAACAAAATCATAAATCGCTTCGTTTGTACTAGTGCTCCGTAAGCATAACGTACCGACCGATCAGTAGGCTTCCGAGGAATGTGCCACCGAGGACGGACAAGAAGTAACCAACGTTCATGGTCATGACTGCAATCATCCTGTAAACCACTGTTAGCAAATGAAGCCAAAAACACCTTCTTCATCTAGGAAAAGGCAGAGAAACCTACAGAAGGTAGCCAATGCCTGCAATTATCGTATCCATGACGGCACGCAACGGATCAACGGACAGCCGCCAGGGCCGCACGTGCGTGTGTCGCTTTTTCAGCACCATAACATCCTCTTCGATGCCATTTTCTGACAAGGTCATGCGTTTCGCCATAGAGTCCTGAGAGATCTGCTGTGCTAGGCTTGGCTTGCCAGCCACAACGACATAGCGGCGTTCTAGCTCAGCGTCGAGCCATCGAGACTCCGCTCGAGCTTTGAGAGCGAGAAGCCCACGGAAAATAGCAGCTAGCACAATCAAAAAGATGCAAGTGCCAGCATAAGCACCGACAGAGCCTGGCGTCCAAGCCATCGAATAGAGAGAAGTGTTCGTAGCGGTCATGAAGATGCCCATCATCATGGTGGTGTTCGAGCTCATAGAGCTCATGCCGTCCATATTCATATCCATGTTCGTGATGTTGAAGAATGAGTTCGACTAGAGTGAAAGAACTAGAAAAAGATGCTGTGAATGTCAAGAGAACCGGGAGAAGGAGTCGGACAAGAAGACAGAAGCGCGAGAAGTGACTAGAAAGGAAACTGCGGATAAGTCGGGCTGTACGCGGTCCTGTAGGTTCTGGAACGAATATGCAGAGTTTCCCCCTGAATCGTTCTGGAATGCCTTCCACTCAGTCTCTTTAAAAAAACAAGGCCCAGCCTGCTTGGGGAAACCCGGGATAAGTATGAATATATTATCTGAGAGGTGTACGTAAGGCCGGTTTATGGTATTTCGATCCCTAAGATGTTCCGTTTCTTTGGGGGAAACGAGATAAAGAGGCTCCTTTATATTAAAAAACGCGTTTTCGCCTTTAGGCTGCTGAGCGGCGAGAGAAGCGGCCGGGAAGCGGGCGTCGGGGGATTTCTGTCGATGGGGGTTGTGGAAGAACAGACGTTTGAGCAGCAGTTAATTAACAAGGAGAACCTCTGCGGGTAGGTCTGTTTTTTGTTAAGTGGTGTCCCGTTCCAGGGGAAATGCAACTATTGTCAATATGCCGAGTGACAGTTGTTAGATATGAGAAACAGGCGAATATTAGACAAGATTCAGAACGAAATCGAATAGATGAAGAGCTGGAAGAGAGAAAAAGAGACTCTAGCTATATGGACAGGAGAAAGAAGAGTTGAGAGAACAAAACCGAGACTAAAATCTGGGGACAAGAGAGCCTTTTCTTTCTTTTCTAGAGCCCTTCGTCCCACTCAATAAGAGAAGTTGGCGGGCGCACTGGCGAAACCAAAATAGGAAAAAAAACGTGCTCATAGTGTTGCTGGCTTGCTTTCTTTCCCGTTTGAACCAAGGATGCGGGTGGAGCCCTGACCACTGGTAACCTTCTCTCCCCCTCTGCCGACCCCTCGACCTCCACAGTTCCTGGACACCCGTGTCACCTCGAAGCGGCGGAAAACTTAGAACAAAACTGTGAGAGAAGCGAAGGTCTGTCCTGTCCTTATTTTTTTTTTCCTAAAACTTTGCTCTTCTTTCCCAATTGTTGTGGTATTCTGGCCCCTTTTTGCAAAACGGCATACGTACAATCTGCGCACGATGGGATGCGGTTTGAGAACTAGGAATGGGTCATAGAGAAAACATGCTCAAAGATGCGTAAGCAGCGAAAAGAAACTTTCTCGCCCTTCTTTTTGGGACAAGTGGGTTTGAGCTCTGCCTGCTGATTGGGTTTGCGCACCTTTAATTGGAGTGACGGCAGAAGAAGTAACCCTCCCAACGGGCAGTGGCCTGCCAAGTGATCCTCTCAAGTACAGGTACTTCTGGCTGACAGTTTCTGGAAAATATGTGCAAGTAAAACGTGCTCAAATACCAGTCTCCGTCGTGTTTTGCTCCCAAGAGTTGAGCCTGCAGATGCTGCTTAATATCCCAAACGCATCTTGTTGAGAATGTTTTATAAAATGACGTTCACACTTCGCCTTCCTTGCACTTCCCCCCGGTCTGCTTCTTATCCAAAGCGGCCCCTGCTTCCTGGTACTTGGCAGATACCAGCATTTGTCGGAAACGTGTGCATATGATGATGAGACCCTTCCCATACCACCAGTCCAGACATGCCAATCTTAAGAAGCTGATAGAGTTTCCCAATACCCCCCTTACCGGCGCATCGATCGCTGTCGGCAGGGCTGCAAGCTGTTTCTTTCGATTTTGATCAACAATAATTTGCGCAGTCATATTCGCATCTTGGCAGTGGCACGATGCACGATGAACTTTACATGCATATCCTGACGAGGCAAGGGATTAGAGGCCACACAAACGAAGATCGTAAAGGATGCCCCCCACACATGTCTGATAGCGGCTCTTGAGAAAGTGCGCAGCCGTGACCCGACATGCCGAGATCGTTACGGAAGCAACCCAATATTGTTAATTTGGAGCGTTGGAAACAAGGCTGGACCACGATGAAAGAGTAGTGCTCCAGTTTGGACATTGGCATTTCTGTAGTGCCTTTCCCTCTATAGTTGGCATAGACTACTTTGTAGACTCTTTCTTTTCGTCCTTGGATGCTGTCTGCTCCTTTTCTCATCCCATTCAAATGCATTGGGCACGGCATTCTCTCCTCGTCAAACCAGACTAAGGTTATATGCGCACCTTATTGAAACCTATATATAGAACTGTTTGGTTAGCCCCTTTGAGCATGTTTACAAAACGTCATGCAAAGTGATATGTATGGATCCGAAACAGGCTTTGCGGCCTTAAGGTGGTGAGATGCGTGAGTAAATGAAGCCGAGATAGAGGACCACCTGGAAGCCGGGCACAATCGACAAAGGCGAAAAAATGAATGACATATAGACCAAAATTTAGTTGACGTCCCATTCCTTTTCCTAAACTAGAATTGCCCGTTTATTTCATATGAATACATGGAAGAAGATCAGCAGGTAAAAAAGTCGCGAAAAGAACCACGCAAGATAAGGCAGTCTCTGAACAAATGTGGCTGGCAAAAAAGTTCCCTCAAACCCGACCCATTAACACCTAGGTGGAAAGAGAAAAGCAAGTCATACCTTCTCTCCTCTTCCAAGAATCCCCCTCAAACCTGATTCTAACATTCTCAAAGTACACCTCTGAGACATGTATCAAATACGGCAATATCTGAATCAACGAAGCTATAACTTGATAAGCTCAATACCAAAGCACGTGAAGAACAGCTGCTTGAGCTGCTCCTGATCGCTAGTTATGTGCCAAGCCAAGGCGTGCCAGATTACTACTCTGGTCGCGGCCGCTTGGTGCCATGTGGGTTCTGCCAGTCGCCGCCTGCTTGGTTGGCGCCACCGCCTCCGCCGAAGAAATTAGGCGTGAAGTTGGGGTGCATGTTTTGAAAGCCTTTGGTTCAAAAATATGTTAGCATATTGCACTCGGATAACGCGTAGGGTAGAGCTATGTCCTGTGCGCATGACTTACCAGGCATACCACCGCCAACCATACCCATGCCACCCATGCCGCCCATAGCACCGGGCATGCCGCCCATCGGGCCCATACCACCCATGCCACCCATGCCTGGGCCCATTCCACCCATCATGCCGCCCATCGGACCGCCGCGGCCACGCATACCGGGATTTCCGCGCATGCCACCAGCCATGCCGCCGCGGAAACCGCCGCCACCACTGCCACCGAAGCCACCGCCGCCGCCCATTGGGTTAGCAAAGTTCATAGCGTTGTTGTTACCGAACGTGTTCATATTTCCGCCACTGAAATTACGGTTGAAGCCGGTATTGCCCATGCCGCTACCGCCACGTGGTCCGCCATACATATTTCCGCCACGTCCTACACGGTAACCAGGGGTATTGAAGTTCCCACCGTTGTTGAAGTTTCCGCCGGAACGGTCTTGGTACCCGGAGCTCGGAGTGGTACGGTTCTGCGCATCACGCTGGCCCCGGCCTGGTGCTTCCTTAGGAAGTGTACGGAAGGGATTTACTGTCGGGGACGAGTAGATGACTGAGTGTTTCTTCTGCCCAGGCTGGTACTCGCCCGTTGCGAGAGATTCGATCTGGTGCTTGGACGCCGTAGCGGCTTGTTGCGACGTAAACTCAATGTATGCTTGTCTGTGGGAGAGAGAGAGTGTAGTTAGCGACATGCGCGTGAAGCAGGTCTGTAGCCAGGTTCGACAACATACCCTTTGCTCTTGCCATTAACTTTGTGCTCGCTGAATGTTATGTCTTTCAGCTCGTCTTCGCAGTTTACTGCCTTTATCCACCCTCGAATGTCATCGTCGGTAATCCACCAACTCAGATCCGACACCATGATCGCAGTAGTGGCCCCAGGGTCTATGGGCCTGTCATCGGAGCCTTCTTTCCGCTTGACACCCTGAGATGGAGCCGGTTGCTGTTTTATTGAGCTGGCAGCAGATTGTGGCTGCTGTTCTTGGTCTTCTTGCTGATGGCTTGAGTTGTCATAGCCATGGCCCTGGCCTTGGCCATTAACCTCGTGGTCTTTGTTATCTCCAGCATGGTCGTCTAGCCTGCGTGCTCCATCGTCCTGGGCCCCATTGCTCTGCTCGCCATTGGCGTCGCCGTAAATGTCGATCTCAAAATCTTCTTCTGCCATCGTTTCTTGTAGTGGCAGTCCTCCGTGGATTGGCACAAGATCAGATCGGCTAAAATGTGTAGCGCGGTATGCGAGAAGAGAACCAACCGGTTCGGACCTGTGCGGCACCCGGTGTAGTTCTGTTTACTGAAACTATATTCAGGCCTAAGTTAGGACGGAAGATACACAAGACGCCGGCAGACGTCGCATGGTTGGATTCGGCAACCGAAGTTGCCATGTAGTTGTCCAAGAATCCATATGACAAGACGAATGAAAGCAAGGCCAACGCGAACGTCACAGAAAGCCCGCCCAAAAAGAAAGAAAAAACAACAAGAAGAAAACAGACAAAGACAAAAAGCTAATGGTACGTACACTCCAGAACTCCCGAAACAAGAATCTTGACTCTCGATACAATGGATGAATGGTTCCTGTTAATCAATAGGAAAATTGAATGCGCTGTAGACGAAGCTCTGTGCTTGCAATCTTGCTCTAGTCGGTTTGCGGTGGTATCTTTGAAGATTATCCCCGCCTTCTTGATTGTGTCGAAGATAGGACAGAAGACAAGAAGAGTTGATACAGGCTGGTAAGGGATTGCTTTGCTGTTATGTCTGAATTGCTGGGGAGGAATTGCCTTGCTGTTGTGAGAAACTGAGAAGCTCAGGGGAATCAAACAAGCAGAGGTAGAACAAAGAAGAATTGTCCGACAGAAAATCAGCTTTCCTCCACACCGGCAGACCTAGGTAATCCGTGTAACTTGTCAAGACAGAACGAAGGGAAGTCGATGAAGCGCAAATGGGTATTAGAGGGCTGTCGCAGAAAGGAAATGAGTCGGAAGGTCGAGAGATCGTGTTTCGATTGTGACGAGGTCGACGCTGGGTCGAAGTGAGATCTCGGTGGACTAGATAGAAAAAAAAATGAAAAAAAAATGAGAAAAGAAAAGAAGGGCCCCGGTGAGATCGATGAGCACGACCGCCTTTCTTGCTTTCCCTTGTAGGTGGGCGACTCTAAAGCGGAAGAGATTTGAAAGATGCGTGATCGTGGATAGCTCCCTAGACAGCTTTGGCTTGGAGACGCGCCTGAGCTGCAAAGCTACGATGACGGAGACGACAGAAGAAAGGGAGATATGGAGGATGGGAGTTGAAGGGACAGGACGAAAAAAGGTGACGGAAAGATGGGAGGTGATAAAAAAAAATGCCAAAGAGACGCGAAAATGCCAAAACGGCGCACTGAGCAAAACTTTGGGGAGGGGGAGCAGCAGGAGCTTCCCGCGACAGTTTTAGAAAATTACTAGGTAGACAAGGTCAAACAGAGACAAGGAAGCCTGCCAACCAATACGCATGTGCTTGGGACCTTTCTGAAGAAGTATAGTGGCTTTTTGGGTAACGCTATACACACTGTAGCTTGTTAGGCCGGTAGTATCTCTGCCTTCTTTCCGCCAATCGATATACGTGGCTAGCATCAATTACTATCCATCAGAGCCCAAGAAAGTCCACTGCACTGTACGGAACACAGCGTGCACTGTACTTTCTGTGCCGTTCCTCTCTCAAGCCTCTCCTGACGCACGGGCCATCGGTCTTTTCTACATACTGCTGAGCATGGGGCAGGGCCAGGACACGAGTCCATAGTTCCTTTTGGGCGATCTGGCATCACGCCCTTCCCCTAATCGCAGCGCGAATTGGCCAGCTAATTTTTCTTGCAGCAAATACCAAATACTACCTTTGTTCTTACTTTCGTCTTCCACCTTTTTGTCTCTCCTATTCCGAACAATTCAACACCTCGCAGACAGAGCTCTTTCTCGCAGAATTTGTTAATTGGCACGGCGAAGCGAATTTCCCTATTCTCGCAGCTGCGGTTTTTTTTATTCGGCTCTCCTCCACCACATCGGCACCTTGCGCCTCTCCCCTACTACTACCATCACCATGTCTGACCAGGTTCAAGAAATCCTCGACATCCCCCGGGAGTTTGTCAAGGATGGCATGCAGTTCATCAACCGCTGCCAAAAGCGTACGTAAATTATATTATTTGGGAAGATTGGTGACAAAGTTGCGAAGATAAGAGAGCTTTCAATGGACGCGTGACCTCTAGCACACTGCGAAGAAGTACGAGGAAGGAGCTAGGGGAGGAAAGGAAATGAGAGAAGAAGTAGCAAGTCAAGAGGTGGTCTTATATGGGTTTAAACATACACATGCTAACAGAAGCCTTTTTCTTCCGCGGACAGCCGACACCAAGGAGTTCATCAAGATCAGCCAGGCCGTCGGCGTTGGCTTCCTCGTCATGGGTGCTGTTGGCTACTTTGTCAAGCTGAGTACGGACAACCCCCTTACTTCTGGGCTTCCGCTAGATCAGAATAGTATGCTAACAAAGTCTCGCAAACAGTTCACATTCCGCTCAACAACATTCTGGTCGGTGGCGCATAGATCAGGTGTCAACGGCACTTGGAGAAGGGAGAAGGAGGAGAGTTGTGAATGAACTCGGTACGAGAAACTCACGGCTCGGGGGGGGGGGCGACCGTCGACAGAAAACGCCGAACAATAATACATACATCGAACTGTCTGGCGGATGGCGGATTTGAACCGCCTGTGTAATATTTCTTGCCGCGTTGTCATCGTACCTTTCGTCTTTAAGGGAGTCTAAAACGGGCGGTAGAGTCGTTTTGAGATACACCTTGTCGGGAAAAGGTATATAAATGGGGATGGAATTGCCAAACTGCGGTTTCGTTTGTCTATAGGGAAGAGACGGGAGGAGAATATGGGCATGAAGGAACCAGAAAAGGCAATGAGGATGCGCCGTCTGCATAGCTCAAATCACAATCGAGGTATTTCTTTTATCGTTCAATATGTAAGGTATCTTTCAGCGTATCTAGGCGTCTCAGAGGGGACTATGTGCAAAATCTACAAAATCTACAGCATCTAGGACCTATTGGGCTTTTGCTCTTGGCGTTCGGAACTTTCCTCGTTAACGTTCCAAGTCTATGCTGCCCACCATGACATGGTGGTCCTCCTTGTCGGTATTGCGGTGACCGGTCGCATCCGCTCGTCATATAGCCGGTGCTCACGGCCGCCGGCGTCGCCGTCCTGCGAGACATCGCAGGAGTGGACCGAGACCATGCCTGTTTCCATCGACTCGGCATTGAACGAAGAAGCTAGAGACGTCAGAAAGCAACAGACTCGATAAGAGCGAAAATCAATCAAGGGGGCCGCAACATACCAACAATGACAGGCGCCGTGGGATGCCAGCTGGCGTCTCTGACGCAGAGGGGGTCGTTGAACCGCCTCTGCCGCCGGCGAAACCGCTGACCGGCATGGTCGCTCGTGCTGTCTGCGCCGTCGCCGGCGCCGCCGGTCTCGTTTTGCCGCTCCTCCTCCTCCGCCACCGCCGCGAGCGTCTGCCGCGCTGCCTCCCGCACGTCTATGACGCCTGCCAGCGTCGCATCCAGGTTCCAGATGTACACCTTGCCCGAGTGGCTGGCCGAGTACACGTAGCGCCCGTCGCTGCTGCCTGGGGGGGAGAAGTGGCACCGCAGCAGCGTGCGCTCGATCCGGTGGCCGCGGAACGTGACGACGGAGTTGTCGTGGGGGTGCTTGAAGTACAGATCGTCGTCGTAGCGCTGGAACCGGTAGTCGTACAGGCTGTAGCGCGTCATCTGGGCCGGGTCCTTGCGCTCAAAGTCGGCCGTGCTCATGGCCATGCGCAGGTCCCAGAGCCGCATGGTCTGGTCCTTGCCGTTCGACAGGATGTAGCGGCCGTCGCCCTTGCTGTCCAGGTACGTGATGCCCTCGCAGTGGCCGACAAAGGCGCCGGCGGGACGGCCGTCTCCCAGGCTGCGGCGGTCCCACACCTTGATGGTGGCATCGTCGGAGCCCGAGTACAGCAGATGAGGCGAGGTCTTGTCGCCGTAGCACACGGCATTCACGTCGTTGTCGTGGCCCTCGAGGTGGTGCAAGACGCGGCGCGACTCAATGTCGTAGACGACAATCGAGCTTGCGTTCGTCCCCGTGACGAGCTCGCGGCCGTCGCCCGAGAACCGCACAGAGAATATGGCAAAGGCATCCAGGCTGAGGCCGCCGTTGGGGCGCTCTGGCCGACCCGACAGGTCGAGCAGGTAGGGGTCGCCTTCGTCGTTGGGGTCCGTGGGCGCCAGGCACACCTGCGGCATCATGGACGTGAACGCCAGCCAGCGGTTGTCCGGGCTGAGCGACGCATCCGTCATGGTCCAGCGGGCCGACGGGTGCACGACCGTCTTGTAGTGGCGCCACTCGTTGACGTTGGACGTGTCATACATGCGCACGCGGAAATCCTTGGTGGCGCCGTAGAAGAAGTTGCCGTCGTCGGAGAACTGGCCCAGGTACGCAGCGGAATTGTACTGCAGAACCATGTCCGCCTGGGTGGAAGGGACCATGCTCTGGGCGATCATCTTGTCGTTCAGAGAGCGATCGGCAAGGGTCTCGCTCAGGCCCAGCTCGCGGTCCAGCAGCCGCAGCGGCACGGGACGCCGCCTGGCTTCGACTTTTGTCCGAGCCGTGTGGCTGTCCCTTGCCATGTCCAACATGCTCGGCTTCGTTATGCGCAGCCGCTCAGTCGCCCCGAATACGCCAGAGTCCATAAGCTGTCGCCCCTCTTCGCTCGGCACCTTTGGGAAGCGATTGGGATCCTGCTGCCGCCGCCGCCGCAAGCGGCCGTACTGGTCGTCGCCGTCACGCGCTCGGCCCCAATCAGTCACGCTCAGCAAGACGTTGTGCAGTGTCTCGCCCTGCAGCATCAGATTCAGCTGCCGGCGAGTGAGATACGGGATGGGCCGTCCTAGATGGTCAGATGGAGCGCCGTGAAATTGATTAGATAAGAAGACGTGCAGCGCAATACTTACCTTCATCGACGTAGCCGTTCTCTTCATCTTCGCTTTCTTCTTGTTCTTCTTCTTGGTCTTCATTTTCTTCATCCTCATATTCTTCATCCTCATATTCTTCATCATTCTCTTCCTGATCTTCACCATCCTCTCCTATCACCTCTTCCTCCTCCTCGATTTCTATTTCATAATGTAAGTGGTCATCGGCATCTAGAGATATCTGATTAGTAACCACAAACGCGTCACCTCTTTTTTATTCTCATATCAGAACGGAGGCGGTACTCGCCGTGAAACTCGTCGTCGTCGTCGTCGTCGTCGTCGTCTTCCTCACCATTCTCGTGATCCTCACTCTCCCCGACATCAGTCAACAGCTGGCTGTATTCATTCGAGGGATGGGAATCTCTCAGAAAGATCGCCGCCCGAATAAAGTCCAAGCCGTCGCCATCATAGCCCGATTCACTGCCGCTACCGGCAGCGCCGCCATTGTCTGGAGAGTGCGGAGCCGACATGGCCGAACTATCGGTTGCGGTGTGACGTGCTTGTCTCGCAACGTCTGCTCCGTAAGCACACAGTAAATGCTTATCTGTGAGGTTGCGGTTGTGGCAACACGATAAGCAGGGAGATATGGCTACGCAAGGAAACAGTGCTGAAAGGGTGGCGCAAGGTGTTCCTGGACAGCTGGACTGCTATCTCGTTTCCGGAAATGTCTCAAGTCAGACAGGGTCTGAAGGCACAGAAGCAGTATTGATTCTAGGGTTGGGAGGGGAAGAAAGAGGAGTGCTGCTGTAAAGAACAGTCTACAACGGACGAAACGTCACAAAATCCATCTGGTTCTTGGGGACCGATCGGACCGCGCATAGTCCCCATTATAAAGAAGAACCCGCAATTATTTATGCCACTCAATAGCCACTGTGCTTAACAAGCCGCATGAGAGCATTGCAAGACGTTATTATCGCACAGAGCTTGGTCTTTGCCGAGAATTGCGGGGGGCCTTCAGATGGAAAGCGGCATACCGTTGGTCGCCACCATTGCAAAAACGAGCTTTGGATTAATAGTGTCTTATCTCCGACGGCTTAATAGCGAGGCTCCTTTAACAGAGACAGGCAAACCGCGCTCAAAGTCTACCTCACCGTTTTCTAACCTCTTTGTCCTACTTTGTAAAGTCAAGATTTGCATTGGCAAGGTGCTAGTTCGCCATTTTTCTGTAGTTTTCAACAGAGACAGCTAGAACTTGAGACCTGGAAGGCAATGCCGGGATGGCAAGGGTGGATGAAGAGGTGAAACTGAATCCTGGATTTGTGACAGGGGATGTTTGTAGGCTATTTAGGCCTGCATGAGCAAGGTGCTCGTCTGAATATGCTGTGTCGTTCATGGCTTCAAGTATTGCGAGAAAACACTCTTCACCAAGGATGCTAAAAAAAGAGCAGAAATCCCTCTGATCAGCGAAGCCCGCACAGCCACCTCCATCCGTCTCGTCTTTGTTTGGTTCCAGAGACTCGGCGAGATCCAAAACGGACGGTTCACTCTGGCACCATCGTTGAGTATAACATGGCTTGACGGCAGTATGCAGAGCCGATCGGTCTTCAGCTGTCACTGCACTGCTTTAATTCTGTTTATGGCCTTGCGCGCCCATATTTCTATATTCAAGCTCATCTGGCTACGCGGTCCTTCTGTCTGCTGGACTGGAAGTTGAGATGTCGGTCAGAATTTTTGGCGATTTTAATAGACCGGACCTCTTCTTTTTGACTGCTTCGCATACGCGGTTAAATCATTTATTCTCCGTCAAGGTATAGAGATGTTTTCTAGAACAAGGCGGGATGCTACGTAGGCTGTGTATCACGCCACCAAGCCTTTATATTACTGTGGCGTCTTGCTGTTTTTTGCGTCCGTGTCGTGGCGCCAGCATGGACCATCCGTGGTCCAGACAGGCGGTAGCACCAGAATCAAGGCTAAAAACGATGTACGAAGGTCGCGCAGCTATTGCCAAGTCGAAATCTATCTAAAAGCCCAAATACTGTACCTCCCAAGAAAGCAGATCACTGCTTCAGATATGAACGCAGGTGGGCACGAATGCATATATGCGCATGAGAACCAGAGAGTGACTGGTTTCTGCAAGAAGCAAAATCTCATTTTTTTTACAGTCCACAAATATTGTACATGTACATACCCTTTACTATGCCTACTCGTTTCTCAAGCTGCGAGCTGGACGCGATAGATGCGAAGACGGCGATTTTCTTTCCATTCACCGATCTAATAAAACGTATGTGATCACGGGTTCACAGGCAGTCGCAGATACATATTCTGGGATGCTAAAAAAAGCCAAGAGGACGGCATACCGTTGCCTCTGCACCCCGAGCAGCGGAGAAGAGAGGATGCAGATGGTAAGAATGCTTCCGGCGAATTTTCCCTTTATCTTCTCTTGTTTGAGGCTGAAGGGGTAGCCGGTTTGTCTGGACCGAACAAGCCAAAGAGATAAGACAGTCTTGTCAAAGCAAGGAATGTCTGAAGATCGGGAGAGCCATGAGCATTAGTATAACATGAAGTATTCATCAAAACTGGGCTGCAGGAGCAGATCCATCCAAGAAACTATTCGGCCAAATATACGCACCGTGAAGCCTATGTTTCCCCACGTCATGGCATTCCACTCGCCGAAGGCGGCGAATCGCTCTGGGCCGAGCGTGAAAATAGTTAAGCCAACGTGCCCAAAGTCTGCAAGAAGGAGTGCCACCAAATAGTTGCGAACCACTTTCAGCTCGGTGCTTGTGTAAAGAACCGCGACTCCGACCATGAACAGCAGCCCATAGGCATTGCCGAGCTGCTGGGCCACGAGGCGCGCATGGTCTGATGGAGGGACGGCGCTCGCAGTTGTTGCTACTTCTGTGATCTGCTCACGGATGAACCAATCAGTGGAGAAGAGGGCTGGCAAAGCGCCGCTTATGCTGTTATGTTAAGGAATGTTAGCGAAACGGTGTACGGGTTCCAAAAAATAACTAACGATAAGTAAACAAATATGTCTGCTTGAAACATCCAACACTCACGCGCGCACTCACGAACACACGCATACACGCACACATGAACAAGAGTTTGTTGGGCTTACAGAGAGATCGGTTCCACAACAGTAAATACAAGTCGGGGAATGGTCGGCAGTCGTGACGCCATGGCCTAGTTTTCTTTAAACCTCTGGGGTGCTTTCAGCGGAGCTTTGCAGGTATCTGGACTCGCAAGTAAATACAATGACGAAGAGAGATAGGTCTTGGTCGGGTGTTATGCTGTCTGGTTGGTACTGGAGTATTTTTTGTTGTTTCCATTGACAATTTTTCGTCAGCCCCTTTCCCTAAGAATCATCTGTCTTTTTCGGTTGCTGCCTTTGCCGGGAAGTCATGCACTCCAGGAAATCAATCCCGTCCCCAGGTCTCCCAAACTAAGAAACCAAACGAAACCTCAAACAAAAAAGTAAAATAAGCTCACCTCTGACAGGTCCTGCGCATAAAGCAGAGTACTCGATCCCAAGTGTTGGCTGCGAGCGTGGAGCATGTCGTACGTGGACAAGGAGTCCCGCAGCAAAGACCGCGCCGTCGATTCTGTTGGTATGTGTCTGTATATGGGTAGACTGAACAGGGACCCAGTCCGGCCACTCCGTTCGTAAGGTTTGTCCACCACCCTTCTTCTCACACACTTTGAGCATGGGAGTGGAAATTGGAGGGGCCGAAGGGGATGCCCCGCAACCAAGAAAATCAAAGAACTGCGACTAGCCTACACCAGGACATGCCTCTGCGAATATAAAGGACCCTTAGGCCTGGGCTTCTTGGCTCCCATTCTCTGGCGTTTTTCCTCGGTGGAGGAGCACCAGGTTATTACACTATGCCCCTAATAATAAGTCTGGCACACCCCTAAGTCCTGCGCTATTGCAGGATGGTAACGTGGATGTGGGTAGTCCCTCCCCTCCTGGGACTACTTAGACTGGCTACCCCTCAATTGTTATCGCAGCCACGGAGCGAAACCAGCTGCACGGGGATGTTCTAGACCTTTTCACTTTCTCTATGGTTTATATTAGTCCAGGCTGGCTGTAGCTCTATTCTGTAAAGGGTTTATTGCATTTCGTGTTTTGTTTTCTATTTTGTGTCTTCTGTCTTATAACGACCGTCCGCATTTTATATATGCGTATACAACTTATTATTTCTACACGTGCAGGCACGGCAAGGACGTCCCATTTTCCCAATAGAAGACTGCTCCTTCCTGCTTCTCATTCTCCCTTTCTCTCCTTCCATTTTCGTCCTTGCTAGTTATCTGACTATTTGGTTGTTTCTCACTTGTTCTTTCCTCGTGTCGCCTTTTCCTGCTTGGTTTTGGTTTCTTGTCGGCATCTCCTCAGGAGTGTTTGGCGGCGAATCGAAGGGATCAGCCAAAAATCGAGCGAATTGGTCTGACCAGGAACGACAAATATCGACTGGGAGGACGACGATGCAAAACAAATACGTCGGCAAAAACATTTTAAAAAGTCAGAGAGACCTTCTCTCTTTTGGTTAGAGCCCTGCCGGCTCTCTCTTCTGTTTGTTTTGTGCATGTCGACTGGCCTACTCTCTCTTCTTTCGTTACGAATCTTCTCTCATCTCTATTTTGCTCTTGTTACTCTCGTTTTCTTTTCCTCGGTCGTTCTCAATCCTCGTCCCGATTTAGTTTTCGTTCTGATACTCTTTCTTTCATTCTCTCCCTTCTTTTGCTGGTATTTCTCACACTTCAATTCGTCTCTTGCCGTCCCTACTATCTACGGCATTCAAGGGACTCCGATGTCCCTCTTCCTCTTCCTCCAACCAGCTAGCGCTGCACCATGGCTGCCAACACCATGGCCACGATCGAGCCGCGGCTGATGCATCTCCTCAACGTCAACGATTCCAGAGACCATCTTCCTTCGATACACAGTACCTTGGGCGCGCCAAATAGCTCTGAAGATGACACCGATCTTCTGCTGCCACCACTTGAGCTAAACACCCCGGAGCCCGCCAACGCACCCCCAGCTCTTTTTGGAGGCTCTAAGCATTTACAGTCACAGACGCAGCAGACTAATCTCGCCGCTGCTCCGGCTTCCGTGTTTACTCTTGCTGCGGGAGGAGATGATCCTAGCCTGACGGGGAGCGTCGTTAGCAGTGGCTGGCCTGTACGATCGCTTCGCACGGTTCTAGGTGAGGCTACGAGTAGTAGTGGTTCCACTGACCCTGCAGCCCTTCCTGGAGGACTGGACGACCCTTCAACCACTACATCCGCATCTATAATAGGAAAGCGACCACGCGTGCTACCACACACAGACGAGTTGATTCAACTGCCTCAACCACTGAAGAAGCAGAAATCCAGCCAACAGGTTGGATCACTTAGCCAAGTCTTCCCTCCAATCATAAACGGACTCCATGAGCCTCCACCGAATGCTGCTGTCTTCCCACCCATCGCTTCAGCTGAATTTGATGATGACGAAGCACTAAACAGGGGCCCTTCAGCTACGGAATTCGGGAACAACACCGGTGGTGGAAGCACCGGAAGCGTCGGAGGAACCGCAAGCGGTGGGAGTATTGTTGGGGGAACCTACCTTTTCGATGGATCTTTAACAGGAGTGGGACCCATATCGAGTACAGACGTCGACAGAATTAACGAGATCTCATCATCTTCAACGTTGCCCTTAGGGGCACCGAGACCTGGAGCAGAAGTTATTACATTACCGTCTGCGTCAGTGTCACGGAAAGGCTCAAAGAAACTCACAGTGCCGCCTAGGGCTCCAAAACTAAAGACACCAGAGACACCAGACACTACAGAAACCGCCGACGGACCGTCCACGCCAGGATCATCCAAGCCTAAAAGACGTGCCACAAAACCCAGGCGCCGCTGGACGGAAGAAGAAACAAACCAACTTCTCATCGGTGTCAGTAGACATGGGTTGGGCAAATGGACAGCTATCCTTGAAGATCCTGAGTTTTCTTTTAGCAACCGTACTGCTGGCGACTTGAAAGACCGCTTTCGCACCTGCTGTCCAGATGAGCTTCGCGGAAAATTCAGCAATGCCGAGCAACCTGCAACGCTGAGCTCGGATATGTCCGCATCCTCCTCATCTATTTCAGGGATGCGCCGTCTTAAGCCAAAGACAAGTCTTTCACTAGAAGACATATTAATTGAATCAGACGAGCAATCTGAACAGCACAATCAAGGACAAGACGCGACGGACACAACAGCATCAGCATCATCTGAACAGCCCAAACAACGCAAGAGGAGGGTCCATCGGAGAAACATGGAAGATATGGTGAAATTAGGCATTCAAGGACCCTTTAAAAAATCGCATCGCCGAGAACGACGACCTTTCACTGAACAAGATGACAGAGAGATCCTCGAAGGTCTTCAAATATACGGGCCAGCCTGGACCAAGATTCATCGGCACCATAGGTTTAATCTGTCCAGTCGACAGCCGACCGATTTAAGAGACCGCGTGCGCAATAAATATCCTGAGATTTACGCCAATATCGAGAAGGGTGTTTTTCAACCACAATCAGATGCCAGTCGCAGGAATTCCAGTTCTGCTGCTGGAGCCAGTGGTAGCGCGGGCACTGAAAGCGTTATGAACATGACGAATGCTCTACTTGAACCAACCGTCATCACAAGCATTGAAAATTCATTAACATCGACGCTTGCTTCTAGTGGTGGAGTGGCAGACACAGTATCTTCTCATTCTACCACTTTGTCAAACCTTCCTCCCTCGTTACGGCAGCAGAATTCACGGGAAGATATCCCTCGACGACCTCATCTGCCTTCTTTACCACTCCGCGTTGAGCCTCTAGAACCACAAGACCCGTCTGTATTTGATATCAGCGAGTCGGGTGCGTCTTCTTTTCTCAGCAACGTTGGTGAAATGGGTATCTCACGCCTTCTTTTAGACGACCCCCAGATGCCGCCATATACCTTATGATACTGATTTTCAATCATGCTCTCATTTGTATTTGACATGGCAGTCAAGTCCCGACCATAACAGTCTTGTCTTTTTAATCCTCCGAGCCACACATTCTCGTCACATGTTTCTGCCAACCGAATTTTTCATTACGGCTGTTCAAGAATATGGCAATATATGCTTATTCTATTTCTCCTCTAAGTTTATCTACATTTTTATCGAGTATGGCGTTTACAGGAGGACGGAAAAAAATATCGCTGCCAAAAAGGCAATGCGTCGAGGACAACACTTGTTTTATTAGGAGTTCTTCATTCGTGACATTGTTTTGGAACCCACCATAGGCACATTTAGATTATTGACTTGATGACTTTCTACTTCTTTCATATATCGGTGTTAATTCTACATTTTCTTACGCCTTTCTACAATAAGAGAATTTAGAAAAGAGCGATCTCATTTTGAAAGAAATCTGCCCGAACACAGCGTAGGCTATCTGTGTATTCTATAATGAATACTATAAACTACCTGAGTTTGAATGTAACACTGCTTCGTACTGTGGCGTATTAATAAGTGGTCCAGAACAGTGCACAGTGTCGACACTTAACTTTAAACGGAGTTCCCGTTCACCCAAATCTAGAAGGAGTCACGTGGATTTTGTGGGTCAAATTGAGGGTTCAAAGCCCTTGGCCCCCGCCAATTGAGAGAAGCAGAATCTAGGCTAAGAAACCTTTCGTCTAATTTTTTTTTTGTTCTTTTGATAGTTTCGCTTTCGATTTTCCTCACGCCTCCAACTCTGTCTTTTTTCTTCTATCACGACAATCAACCAGCACAACTACCGACACCATGGGCAAGGGAATGTACGTAATTAAGGAATATGAATTGACACACGTTCCTGTGCAGTATTCTGCTGGTTTTCTTCCTGTCGTCTGAACTGATGACAGAGACGGACGCTGTGCAGACCTGCAAAATGATCGAAAGAGATACACGCATTCAACCTGCTGCATATAACAGGATATTCACTTACTGACTTTGATTTTTCCTTTTACAGGAAGAAGCACCAGAAGCGCCTTAGCGCGCCCTCGCACTGGCTGCTGGACAAGCTGTCGGGTGTCTACGCTCCCAAGGCTTCTCCCGGTCCGCACAAGTCGCGCGAGTGCCTGCCGCTCATTATCTTCCTGCGCAACCGCCTCAAGTACGCCCTTAACTACCGCGAGACCAAGGCAATTCTGAGCCAGCGCCTGATCAAGGTCGACCACAAGGTGCGCACCGACATGACGTACCCGACGGGCTTCATGGACGTGATTAGCATTGAGAAGACTGGCGAGAACTTCCGTCTCATCTACGACACCAAGGGCCGGTTCACCGTGCACCGGATTCAGGCCGAGGAGGCCGAATATAAGCTGGGCAAGGTTCGCCGTGTGCAGCTGGGCCGCGGTGGCATTCCATTCTTGGTTACGCATGATGCGAGAACGTATGTTTGTAGTATTCTTTTCGCAATCTATCAGCCGTTGGACCAAGCTTTGGAGACCACTTGAAAGGGTGGTTGGCTTGTTGTGGGATTATTTGTGCATTGCACGTGTTGCGACTGCGTTGTGGAGTATTGCATGAGCGCCTGCAAATGCTACTTTGCATTCCTACGAGACAACTGCCCTGAAAGTGGCTTTGAAGGATAAGGGAACAAACGGCTGGTAAGCTTATCCCCTCTGCCGATTGTTGTACTAACAAACTCGATTCTAGCATCCGCTACCCTGACCCGCTCATCAAGGTCAACGACACCGTCAAGATCGACCTGGCCACCGGCAAGATCACGGACTTCATCAAGTTCGACACCGGTTCCCTTGCCATGGTGACTGGCGGTCGTAACATGGGTCGTGTTGGTGTCATCACTCACCGTGAGCGCCACGATGGTGGCTTTAACATTGTCCACCTCAAGGACGCCATTGACAACACCTTTGCTACCCGGGAAAGCAACGTTTTTGTCATCGGCACTGAGAAGCCGTGGATCTCGCTGCCCAAGGGCCGTGGTGTCAAGCTGACCATTGCTGAGGAGCGTGACCGCCGGCGCGCGCACGCTGGTCTCCACTAAATGGTAATGGATGGAGAAAAGGCGATGTAGAGCTGTCAAGAGAGAGGATGGATAGCGAAGTAGTGAAGGGAAAATGGATGTCGAGAACTGGCGTTTTCTTTGCTACATTTTTACAACGATAAATCTTGCGTTGTAGCTCTCTAGGTCGTTCATTGTCATGACAGGCAACAGTGTAGAAAATCTGGGGAAAAAAATACCAAAAGTTATGAAAGCAAAAATACTGAAGGTAGCCATTCATCAAGGTTACGTCCACGATCCACTTTCTTTAGAATTTCTTTTTCATTAACTACAGAAAAACACTGGTTTTTGCTCCCAAACTGCCATTAATAGTTCGCCACCATTTTGAAACTTTACTCTCCATCATTAGGAAGCCTTTACTAACTGTTGCCAATTAGATAATTCAACCCCCCATTTCTACTCATTTTCATACATAGTCACAAACGAGTTTTTACGTTTCCAATCGTCGTTCCCTTCACCGTCTATTCCCTCCTCCTCAACGAAACTAACATGGGGGTCGACATGTTAAAAAGAATGCCGTCTGTCCGTTTCTTGACATCCCACATATGTGGGCGGTGAGTGACTAGGACGAAGCGAAAAGGACAAACAAAAACTAAAACTAAAAAAGACAACGCAGCCTGAAGGGAAAACATCGCTGACAGGCGTTGCATCCTGCATACTGCAAGCTGGCATGGGGGCTTGTGTTCACCTCTTTTAGTATTAACGACAATACACTTCTGCTATGTCTTACTTCCAATCCTAACCTGCTAATCACTCCTGCGACAAAACACTACGCATTTTTTAGTGGCGGATGCAGCCTGCAGTGTGATGGGGGCTAACCTCTGCAGCCTTCCTTTTCCCCTCTTCACTGGAAGCCCATGATCTTTGTCTACTTTGCTGCGGCTGCCACTTGGCCAGTCTTATCAGTCTTCTAAAATGCATGGCAAGGAGTTTTCCGACAGGGAATTCAAGAGAATGACCAAAACAAGAAGGAAGTATTCGGTGATCCTTATGTCTGAATGCGATCTTTACACTGTTGCATGGGTAAGAAGTGCCAGAGCCAAAGCTGGTAGATTGTTCGCGTTGTCGCTTTTCAAAGTTCTGCGAGTGAGAACGCCTTACTCGACTACGTAGTCGGCTGTACGTAAAAATTCGAGAGGAGAAGAGAGAAGAAAAGACAGGGAGGTCCTCGATCATATCATTGCGCCATTTTGAAAACCTAATTTTTTTTTTGCCATCCCACGCCATCCCCACACTTCTTCATAGCCATCTTTTCCCTCCGGCCAGTGCCGACTTGTCAAGGATATGTTATGTACATTGCCGACTATTATCAAGTATTGTAGATTCAAGACTGAGAGCTCTTTAGCACGCTCTTGATTTGCAATCACACGGGCTTCTTCTATATGTCGTCAGCCAAAATAAGCTTGAAATGCCGATGTGCAACGTAAAAAGCCTAGTCATTGATATTTCCTGATTAGGAATTTAACAGAGAGCCCTATCTTCTGTTACAATTTTCATTGAAACACTGAAGCCGTGGCTTTCAGTCCAATAACACAATATTTGTATATCGACAATAGTAATGAAATTCGAGCGTCGGTTGCAGAGATGAGAAAAGGGAGAATTTGGTATTCTAGTATACTTCTCTATGGTGTGTTAATATCTGCTATCACTTCGAGGTCCTGCGGTTGTACGGTCCGGCCGCTTCTCCCTATGGTCATATTCGCCTCCAGCTCTTGTCGTCCGCACAGTTCTGTGTACATCCCTTAACGAAAGCAAGAGAAAACGGATTCACAATCTCGTGACCACATTCTGACGTACGCGCTACAGCACGACGCTTTTCTTGGGGAGGGGAAATGCTACCTGACAACGCATCACCGTCGCCTCTTGCCTCTAGATCTACGCCTAAAACTTCCCTAGTACCTCCTACGCATTAGCTTGACCTCACCTTTTTTTTTGGTATAAATCGACAACGACATGTAGGCAATATCAATTTCATGACAGATCGGCCACATAGCTTCCCGTCTTCAAAAGAGCACGATCCTGGAAAAGCTGAGCCAGATTCTCTGTAGCCTTCGGAGTGGGTTTGGCCGAAGAAGAGATGGGCATTTTTGTGGTAGGACGTAGAAGAGGGTATTTTTTTCCTGATTTCCCTACAGGCACACCAAAAGGCCAAAGGTAGGCATCTTACGCTTTCTCGGAGTATATCTGCTTTGGTTTTGCTCTTAGGCACTCTCGTGCGGCGTATGCGAGCGTCGAAAAGCAGAAAGACAGTACCAGGAAAAAATGGCGATGTGCCAAGAAGACCGCCTTCGATCGAAAAATATGAACGGGGTCAAGCCAATCAGAGAGATGGTATTAATGAGGTGTATGTAACAGCAATTGCATGTGGGAAACGAAACAAGCCCCAGTCAAAAGTAGTAAATAATCCTTGGCCGGCAACTGCTCATTCCAACAGGTAGAAAGTCCAGCCATAGAGCCGCTCCGGGTAGGTCTGTTTACAGAGTATATGAGGAGTATGTACTCACAAGCCCTGTTTTGTCTTTTGGTTTTCTAATATGAATTTGTTCTCGTATTTGTGTATTTATTTTTGGTGTAATTTCCTTCTTATTGCCCCCTCGCAGTCTTCTTCGATGGTCTCGTGAACAGTTCCTGCATTTGACATGCACATTGTATACTCACAGACAATGACAAAATGCAAAAGGCACGTCTGACCGGAAAAAGTGGACCACACAGTGCGAGCATTGATGCAGAAACGTTTGGATGTTCAAAGGAGAATGGAGAGGAGGTCAGCGTGGGAGGTGGAACTAAAAAGAGCCTTTTCCTGTTAACGCCAGAAAGGATGTCATTTTTCAGTACGTAACAAGAGAAGATTAACATGCCACGATCGGGAGGCTTCGTGGTCGGACAGGCAGAGAGGCAGTCTAAAGAAAGGAGTACTATTACAAGGTCAATAAGGTAATTGTTCGGTATTTCTCATTTCCTGGTCCCACGACTTCGGAATGGAGCAACAAGTCTAATAATACGCTTCCTCATATTATCCTTGTCCTCGTCTCTTCCTTCCACACATCTCCTAATTTTGATGAATAATGGAGGGCTGCAAGGTCGGACCGGCTGTGTGGAGTAGTAAACTCGTAAAACCACCATGTCGGGAGTACTTACTCTAGTAGGCAAATTTCTATGTGAATTGATTCAAGTGAAGAGTACGACTAGGTCAAGCAAGACAATCGAGTTTAGACTGGGTATCTTACCAGAGCTGTGGAAGAGATTCTGTCACATATCAACTTGATCAGCGCAAGCAAACCAGTCGACGGTGTTAATTTAGAGACGGGAAGGGAAGAGAGAAGGTAAGAGGCGTACGGAATATTGCGCAGGTGGATGCATCAAAGAATAAATAGAATGTGAAAGGAAAAAAAAAAGAAGAGCGGTGGAGCTCCTCCCGTGTTTCCATTTGCTAGTGAAGGGCTGAGCTGCATGAAAGTAAGAAGGGTAAGGGAAAAAGACCATCAAACCCGCGTCAATGTCTGACAAGGGACCAAAGGATTTCGTTCCTTGAAAATTTTGGGAATGATTTGCGCTCTTGAAGTTGACTTCAGGCCAATCTCAACTTCATTGCTTTCACAAGGATTCTGCATATTCCACCCTGGTATGAATGTTTTTAAGAATAGGGATCTTTAGAATTTGGAAAAAGTATGGGCTATATTTCTATCAAATTTAAAAGCATCTACAGCGAACACTGCGCTCTCTTTGACCAGATTCGGTTCCAATCATGGACGTCGGTCAGTGAAGCCATTTTTAGCAGTCGGTGTAGCCGACGATCGATGGAATTTACAACGGGGCTATCGGTTGTTTTTGCCTGTCCAATTCCTGGGGTTCTCTCAACCATCCAGAACCCTGCACCTCTAAGTTCTCCACTTTCAGGGCCTTGTCACTTGCTGTATATTTCTTTGTTTCCAGCGCTTTGGCTTTACAACCTCTTTCTGTGTGTCCCTCTGGATCTTGAACTTTGACATTGAGACACAATCTGGAATACAACCAACACCCGTAAAACTGCTATCTACCGTTCTCCCTCCTCCCCCCCCAGCTCGTTTCTCTGAAAGCTGCTATTTTGTAAGACACCCAAACTTGTCTGAGGTTACTAGTCTTGCTTTGGGGTTGTTTTACCTTGGTTTGCTGCTCAAGGAGTGAGATGGTTACTACAGTTTGTATGACGAAGGAGCGGGGAGGCATGAGGGATGTAAGACCAAAACCGGCATACTGTAAATTACGAGCACAACCGGCGGTGTGATGAAGATGCCAAAACTCAAACCCGATCCTCACAAGCGGACGGGATGCAAACTCTGCCGGCCCCATGATCCCATAATGAGCTGCAAATGTTTTGGGTCATACTGTCCTTTCTGTTGGACGAAACTGTTGCTTTGATTTTGTGGTTGTTTCGGTAGGGTGCCCTTTGTCGGAGTGCTGGTTGTCCGATCTCTACCTGATTTGCCGGCCCACGGAAAATAAAAGCCTCCACACTAATATATTTTATAACGAGAGATGATAGACAACTAAGCCTGGTCTCACCATTCCTTTCTCCTTTATATTTGGTTCTGGACCTATTGGCTTTGCTAAAGCAAGGGATTAATCCACGGTGACGGGGATTTGACGAACGGCGTTGTTCGTGAGATCATCAGGCATTGCTAAATCTCACGTTACGGCCGAGTTTGGTCAAGAACTGCAATACAGAAGAGCCTTGCTGCCTTTTGACTGTTGTGGGTTGTGATGGGCTGCAATAGTAGTATCGGCACAGTCCAGTTCTCTCAGACGAAATTAAAATATGATCCTAATGGTGACACAAAGGTGTTTAAAACATGGTTGGTTGACATGTCCATTTCTGGATCGAATGCTTCTCCATCAAAACGCAACCCGGTGGAGACGGAGGCGAATGGAAGTTATTTTATGACTGTCGCGACCCGGGCGAACTAGCCCACCGTACGCTACTACGTGTACAGCCGTTGCCGCCGCACCGTAACGTTTGGCACCCATCACACTCCAGACAATCTTTTGCAAACATCAATCGGAAGCAATTAAACCTAGGTACGAAAGGAAAGATAGTAGCTGGCAGTATTAAAAGTAAGGGGTGATGACACGTCTGCGGATTATTAGGTTCCTTCGTCAGCCGAGATACTGCAAGATCTCATATGCGCCCGACGGCGATCACGCACCTGCACGAGGCCTTTTTTTCCCTTTTTCTTTCAATTTCTTTTTCGTGCCGCTACTCTTATCCTCTGCTGCCATAATTTCCCGCCTTTTTGAAGCCACCCCCACAGCAAATCTGCTTCTGTCCATTTTTGTTCTTCGTGAGATATACGAGCACAGCTCATCGACGCCCGATCAGGTCTCTCTATATTGCCCGACTACCAGTCACAGAAAATTCACCGTTTGCAGTGGTTCTCTCTTTCTCAAGCATGTATTTGCTACCTTCTGTCCCCCCCTTTTTTTCTGCTTTCTCTCCCCCCTTCTAGTTACTTTGCGTTCGCTTGCGTTCATCCCTACTGGCGTTCTTACTCTTCAAGAGTTGGACTCTGCAACCAACTGGCAGAGAATTCTTCCTTTTTGAAGGCTGAACGCTGTCGAGCGGCGAAATAAAATACACGATAAGTCGCAAAAGGTTGGTGCAGAGGACTTGCGTGTCACACAAGACAGACTCTGGAGATTCGTGTGTCATTATTTTGTTTCTTCTTCCTTTGTAAATTGTCTTGCATGCCAACCCGGAGAATTATTGACACAAAACGCCCATATCGATACCCAAAGCTGGCAATGTCGCCGAAAAAAAGATCTATTTCTATCTTGGTAGCTACTCACATGTGGGTCGCAATGCTGCCGTCATACAGAATTACTGTATCTAAGCCTATCGAAGTCATGGAGCTAGTCAACAATGGAAGCAGAATGCTGCACATGAAAGCGAAATTTGTATGCATCTTTGTGTACGAAATGAGACAGCTGCAAATTGACTTACAGATTTGTATTACATCAAAAGTATAGTAAAGCAAGACGGGACAAGACTGAAGCAAGCAGAAGGAATTCACCTTCGTTTTTGCTTCTTCCCTCCGAACCCTTGTCTCTTGGCGTATCGGGCTTCCTTTCTTCTCTTCTTTCCTGTCCTAATGTAACCCCAGCTTTTAGCCACAACAAAAAAACGTGGTGTAAAAGTGCACGCTATCTAGCCCACTTGCGTGCAGTTTATTACAGTGCAACATTTCCCAAAATGTTTAGACTCTCTTCCCGAGAATCGATGTTTTTTTCATCTTTCAGTGACTAGCCTGCTGGCCTGTTTCATCCCTCCACCCTGCCTATTGCTCTATTCTGTGTACCTATGCATTGCATGGTCTTGCTTCTTCTGGGTTCCCTTGAGGTGCTCGTATATCTGTAGCTACCTTCTTCCCTGCCGTGTCTCCCCCTCTCTTCGGGGGCAGCGTCCTCGTGAACAACTTCCCCTTTGCTATGCTTCTGGCTCCGCCTCGTACTTCCTAACATGTCCAGTCCACACAGCTAGCAATATCCTTCCGCTTCTCTTCTACGTTTTCGTCGACGATGCACGTAACTTCATGCTAATCTTTCCATTGGGCAAACTACCACCACCGCTACTGCTTCTGCGTAGCTTCCCACCCCCCAAATTCCCATCTAGCCCCCTCATTCTCATTTCACCATCGACCTATGCAAGAAGCTCCACTCCTCAAAACAAGAGGGAAATGAGAAGAGCACAAAGAGGGATAAAAACAGATGGCCCTGTGGCGATCTCGTCTAACTTTCGCCTACTCACGGCTTGGTTGAAAGCCTCAACATATCTTTACCGTCTTTCTGTTTTATGTTACTGTTTATTTTATTTTTTTCTTTTGATTTATTTTCCGGGCCGAGTTGGAAAGATGGAGGAAAAATATCTTACGATTATTGTCTTCAAGTATACCTTGAAGACCTCGACTCTCACCCGGTTCCTTGGGTTGGCACTCCTTTTTTCTTATTGCCCGTGCTATATTACTTTCTTCTCTCACTAGTTCATTTTCTTACCTTTGAGCATATATTCAAAGGAGACAAAAATCCGCTGTTTCCGTTCTCTGCCGCTGTTTAGTCTTCTTCTGGACGTTCCGTCTTTGCCCATACACTGAGACTCTTATTTTTGATAATTCGTAAGAAACAAAGCACTGGTCTTACCCATTTTCCACATACCGAAATGATACACATACATGTATAGCTACATACATACAACGACAGGACCCTTCACTCCCAAGACTGACTAACACAAACGACAGAAGGCCCACATATATAAACTTTATATTTTACCCTTTTTTCTTCCTCTTCTAGAACCCGGCCAGCCAGGTGCCTGTCACTCACAATCTTTAAGGCTTTCTGGATTCATTACCGAGCCTCTTTCCCCTTTGTATCTCTTGAAACCATCGTCTCTCTTTTCGTATTTCCTCCTGTGCCCCTACTTACTAGCTACAATATTGTCAACAAATGTAGCTAGTCATTACCTTTCATGAAATTTGACGACAAAGTTGTTTCTCACAACTAGTGTCGGAAGATAGACTTTTTTTCTTCAGCAACTACTTGGCCGTGAATGATTTTTATGCAGTCGGCAATAGAGGAAAGAGAGAGCCAAGTCACACTCCGTCGAGAAAGTTAAAGACTAGGTAACGCCAGAAGCCGAAGTGGCAAGAGGTGGCCTGCACTTTGTTGTGAGTAATATGCACCGGCTTTGCTCTTCCTTTTTCTCTAACTCTCCCGACAAGTCATTAAAAAAAAAGAGCTCAGAGAATGAAAGTCTTTATTTCTATACGATGTGAATCTGTCTGTGCTAACGGTAGTACGAAAGCCCAAGAGTTAAGAAGAAGCAGAAGACACACCTTTTACCATCGTGAATGGGAGCATGGTGAAGGCCCTACCATCTCGCGTTTCGTGCTGAAAAGATCTTTCAAGCCGAAGCTTGACGTTTTCTGCGGTCTGTTATCGCCATTTCCTGCCTGTCAAACAGCTCAAAAGGGAAAAAAATTGAATGCTAACCTTATAAAAGTTGTGTTTTAACTACAAACGTAAACAGTCGCACCCATCAACAAAAATATTTTCAGCATCTACTGTTTAATTTTCTCGGCAACAAAGCTTCTTTTGCTTTGCCAGTGACAGCAACTTTAGAGAGCTATTTGCCCAGAAGCAGATTAAGCTAAATTAAAATGGCTGCTACTCTTTTCACTCGAGCCACATCACCCTTGGCTGGTCGCTCTGCTAGAACCGCATTGGTTCGAGGCCGAAGCGGAAGTAAACGACCTATTAGCGTCTTTACGCCGCTCCGCCAGCAGAGAGCCGAGCCACTGATTCCAACCAACAAAACAACGCCTACCAGCGCTGCAGTGGGCACTTGGTGGACTAACCAGCGCGCATTTGCAGTTGCGGCAGCAGCCGGTCTGGCTGGATGGGGCCTGGCAGCGATATATTTCAGCGACTGGCCAAACAACAGCGTGATGCGGCTAGATAGTCGGAAGACTCCACCTCGCTATGCCGGCATGCGAGAAATGGAACTGGTGCGTTTTGCATGTTTGTCTTCGTGGGCCCCTTTAATCCACTCTAAAGACCCCATATATCTTACTTCTTGCCCAGGCCATTGAAGAGATCCGCCGCGAGATCAAAGGTGAAGATATCATTTCGACGGATCCCGAGGACTTGCTCGCGCATGGCTACTCAGAATGGTCGACGACGAACCCAGATGGTCTTCCAGTGGCCGTGGCTTATCCGCGCTCTACAGAGCAAGTATCTGTCATCGCTCGTCTGTGTCACCAGCATCGTGTTCCCGTGATTCCATATTCGGGTGGATCCAGCCTCGAAGGCAACTTTTCGGCGCCATACGGAGGCATAAGTGTAGACTTTGCTTACATGGACAAGATTGTGCAATTCAACAAGGACGACATGGACGTTGTGGTGCAGCCGAGTATTGGTTGGCAAGATCTGAACGACCAATTGTCTAAGATGGACAGCGGGCTGTTTTTCCCCATTGACCCCGGCCCGAGCGCCAAGATCGGTGGCATGATCGGCACGAACTGCTCCGGCACAAATGCTGTCAAGTACGGCACCATGAAGGATTGGGTCATTAACTTGACGGTGGTGCTGGCAGATGGCACTATCATCAAGACACGCCGCCGGCCCCGCAAGTCCTCGGCGGGGTATAATCTGAACGGGTTGTTCGTTGGATCCGAGGGGACACTGGGCCTGGTGACAGAAGCTACGCTAAAGCTGACTGTAGTTCCTGAGGAACTATCAGTGGCGGTGGTAACGTTTCCCACGATCCGAGACGCAGCATCGGCAGCTGCTGAGGTGATGCAGACCGGCATACCGGTAGCTGCCATGGAGATAATGGACGAAGTGCAGATGCACGTGGTTAACCTGGGCGGTGCGACTGCACCACGTGTGTGGAAAGAGATGCCGACGCTCTTTTTCAAATTTGCTGGTACGAAAGCAAGCGTCCGGGACAACATCCAGAACGTGCAAAAGATTACGGGCCGAAACAACGGATCGAATTTTGAGTTCGCTCATGACGCTCGCGAACAAAAACTTTTGTGGTCAGCACGTAAAGAGTCACTATGGTCGATGCTTGCCTTGCGCAAAGAGGGTGAAGAGGTCTGGAGCACGGACGTAGCCGTTCCTTTTAGCCGGCTCGCTGACATCATCGAAGTTAGTAAGAAAGAGATGGATGACCTTGGATTGTTTGCCAGCATCCTGGGCCACATTGGTGACGGCAACTTTCATGAGAGCATTATCTACAACAGGACGAAGGCTGAGGAGCGGGATAAAGTCGAAGCATGCGTCAAGAACATGGTCAAGCGAGCCCTTGAAATGGAAGGTACATGCACTGGAGAGCATTCGGTCGGCTGGGGCAAGAAGGAGTCATTACTCCTAGAAGTAGGACCAGCAACGCTTGGAGTGATGAAAGCAATCAAAGCGGCCTTGGATCCGCACTGGATTATGTGAGCTCTGACTCTGTGATATTATACGATCCGTCTTCTTTGTGTCCAATTCTGTGCTAACAGATTGCCTAGGAATCCAGGAAAAATTTTTGATCGGCAATATATGGCTTGAAAAAAATTCAGCTGAAGTCAGCGTGAAGATAATTTGAGTGAGCAAGGGGGCAACGTGAGTCGTTGTGGAGCTGGAACAATTACAGATCATTTCTTAGGACCATTTTACTCTTTTTTGTATACTGGATTGGGCAACCAAATCAAGTGTCATTTGCATTGAGGAGGGAAACTATTGCTGGCTGCTCTGCTGATGATGATAGATGTGGAGTTGTTCTATTTGATGGGAGAGGAAACAAACCAAGCGGAATAACGAATATTCACCTTGCACTGCCAACGAGATGGTTGCGCAATGGGGCCGAACACTATACAATGCTTTTCGTAACAGCACGATTCTGCTATTAGCATTTTTCTTTTCTCTGAAGAACATCTTCCTAGTGCATGGTGCTGGTCTTGAGCTTATTGTTGTTTTCCTTCATTTTGAGTATTGCTGTGGCTCATATTTCACTGTTTGGGTCTATGACGATGAGAGGGACGGGCTGGATTCAGAGACCTGATTTGCATTTTGGTGTTTCTTTTTCTTCTATTTTTTTTTTTCATCTTTCTTATATGATAGGCATTTCCGAGCAGGTTTATTTGTCGTATTTCTTCTATTTTGAATGATCCATTTCGTCCGTTTACTCTTCATTTTTATTTTTATACTTTTCGTTTGTCTTGAAAGACGCACCTCGCCATTTCCGTCTTTCTCTCAAGCTTTAACTTCGTTCCCTAGTTTCTCTGACATCAATATAAGATTGCCTTCTGCTTGCCTTATCTGCAAACACTGAATGTATCCTTATATCGTGTTCTTTGATCACTGATTGTCATCTCATTCTTCTCTTAGCTTCCGCTAGTTCCTTTGACTTTCTTCTCAAATATACTTATTGAAATTTAACAATTCATTTCTTAATACGTTGGTGAGAATTCGCTCTATCTACGTACTGTATGCTTCGACATTGCACTACCAAGCTTATCGCACCTTCCTCCTTGTACCAAATACAAGGGCTGGACTGATCCCTTATTGAACACAGCCAGGAAAGCTTAGGTTGATACTATCTTGAGACATCAATCAATAGCCAGTTCATGATATGAATTTTCTCAAACACTTCTATTCGTTTTACTTGACAAGGTATGAGAAACTACATGTGACAGGTAGCTGGCACTTCCTCATTATCTGTCGGACCGATCCAAACACGATCCATCTACATTCTGCACCCCCTTTCATTAGTCCTCTACTGCGTTGTTGTCTTTTCTCTTCGTCTTAATTTCCTCTTTCACATTTTCCTTGCTCGTCTCGTTGCCACATTTCTCTCTCGGGTTTCTAAAAACCTTTTTTCTTTTCTTCTTTTTTCTTCTTCAACTTTCCAGTTTTTCAATCCCATCTCTTCGAAAAGCATTAAAAAGCCCATGGGATTTTTTTTAGAGCAGCTAGCTACTCTTTGCTCGTATCTACTACCAGACGGCATATCCTTCGAAAGGGCATACGATTTTCGCCTAACTATTCGCATTATTTTTAGCCATAGCCTTCGCTAGAACCACAAACATACAAGACGACATGTAAGATAGGCACCATCCCCAGGACTCCATAAGTAGCTAGGTAAATATAGTGATAGCTAACGTTGCTCTTTCAGTGTCCCGTTCGCTAGCTTAGTATGGCAGCTCTATATGGACGGCAGGCCCAGCGGATGCCACCAAATGCCGCGTTTGAAGGCTCCAATAGCGATAACAAGGGCAATATTGACTCCTTACCACCTTCTCCCCGAGGTGCCGATAACAAACCGCCGCGACTTGTGTCTTGGATAGACCGGGGCTTCAAAATCATGGTCGTTCAGCTCAGCCAGGTGCCTAGCGAGGTAACCACCTTGGATGTATACCAATCTATGGCTCCACTCGCAGTGCTTTCCATAGATATAATGGAAAACAACAAAGGCGAGCGTTCTGGAGACATCCGCGTGCGTCTCGTCCCGCCCCGATTTGATTATTGGTATGACCACGCTTGGCGCCTCCAGCCTCAAAATTTGCCTGGCCGCTCGGTACTCGTCTCTGCGCATGTTGATAATCGTGGATTTGGCGGCCGATACAAGGACTACACACAAACTCCCCTACGCTATTGGGTTGTCAGTCGAGTGGATTTCGATCTGGCTGTCTTGGGACAGGGATTCATGTACCAAAATAACACCATGATGGTCATGGATGAAATCCATAAAGTGGAAGGAATCTCCGATGGCACGGAGGCAGAATTCAAAGTGAATTTTCGTAACCGCGAGTTCTCCATATTTGTGAATCGGTGCTTCGAAGAGTCGCCATCAATTTCTTCGGCATATCGCGATGCAACAACGCCCACTATAGCAAGACGTCTTTCCATTCGATACCGCATTGACATTAAATTCTGCTGGATTAAAAATATGTATGAGAAACGGCTGTCTGAAGGGCGTTTTTGCGTAATTGTGGTCCTAGACTCTCCCCCGGCATATTGGCGTAAGATACGAGATGTGGCCGCGTCGCATGGCGAGGACAGACTGGCTTGGAATGGAATGGAACAATGGGTGCGAATGACGTCGTTGAATGTGGACCAACGAACTATCCGCGATTCTGCAATTTCTTTGCGTGGAACTTTCCCAATGGGGCAGGCTGTCGACATCGGTCGCTGGAGCACTTTCAGTCTTGGCCTCCACCAGAAGGACTTTAACGAGTGGCAGGACGCAGCGGCTCGCTTGCGAGACTATGATATCTGGGTGAAGTCTTGTTCTGAGTTTCGATTTCTTCCTCGGGACGACCGCAACATGTGGGCATGTATCGAAGACGAGAGATCTCTCTTTCCAACATCCATGTCAAAACTGTCGCCTAATAACGTCCATCAGCTATCCCGCCGGCTCTCGTTTGATGTGGCCTACCAACTAGAAGTGTGCATATCTTGTGGTATTCTACAAGAGAACACACTGGACATAATATTCCTTGAGAGCTTGGCTGCCATGACTCCGGACCACGCCAGACGCATGCTAGAGTATGTAACAGAACGAGGCAAGCGAATTTACTGGCCGCACGCGATTTTCCGAGACCCTCGAGCAACTTCGTATTGGCGAAAAGCACCAGAATATGCATACTCAGATAAAGACCGTCCGGTATACATACGAAAAGCTATTGTCACGTCGACGACTATCCGCTTCTACACTCCAGCCTTGGAGGCAGGCAACCGAGTGTTGCGTCAATTTTGCGAGCACCATGATCGCTTCCTGCGAGTCCAGTTTACAGACGAGTTAGTCTTGGGCCGATTAAGTGGTGGTCCTAATACGCGGCGAGCAGATGATTGTTTCTCGCGAGTCTTTAGGGCTCTGAAGAATGGGATCCATGTGGGCGGACGCCACTTTGATTTTTTGGCGTTTGGAAACTCGCAACTACGTGAAAATGCTGCATATTTTTTTGCTCCAACAGATCTAATATCTTGCGAAGACATCCGCACCTGGATGGGCAATTTTAGCCACATCAAGACAGTGGCCAAGTATGCTGCGCGATTAGGCCAGTGCCTGTCCACCACCCAGATGGTGCCTACATTCGGAGTGCCGACCACAGTTCAACGCATCTCTGACATTGAGCATGGCCAGTTCTGCTTCACTGACGGCATTGGAAAGATTTCTAAGTGGTGGGCACGTGTAATTGCTACGCATTTTCGTCTTAACGACGTTCCCTCAGCCTTGCAGTTCCGCATGGGAGGGTGCAAGGGCGTGTTGGCTGTCTGGCCTGATGTTCCCCCTGGGCAAGTCGTACAGATCCGACCATCACAAGAGAAGTTTTTGACCGCAGGTCGATCCAACGTCCTCGAGATCGTCCGGTGTTCCGAGACTGCAACGGCGACCCTGAACCAGCAGACGATTATTCTACTTTTATCATTAGGTGTTCCTTCAAATGTTTTTATCGACCTGCTTAACGAGGAGTTCCTAGGGCTAGATGTCGTCATGAATGACCCGCGAAAGGCCGTCAATCGGCTTATGCTGCGCGTCGATCAAAACCAAGTTACCCCTATGATTGCAGACATGGTCAAAGCCGGCTTTATGCGCTCGGACGAGCCATTTGTTTGGGCATTGCTGCAACTATGGCGTTCTTGGACGCTCAAGGCTCTCAAAGAGAAGGCTCGAATAACCGTTGAGAAGAGTGCCTTTGTTCTAGGTTGTGTGGATGAGACCGACACACTGCGTGGTCATAAGAATAAATTGACGAAAGGTGGAGCTGGAGATAGCCTAGAAAACACAATAGATGACGAAGCCTCCCCATTACCTCAAATATTCTTGCAAGTACCAGATATGGAATATAAAGAGCATGGATATACCATATCAGTTCATGGTGCCAGGCGAGCTGCAACAAACAGGCGCAAATATAAAGTCATTACGGGCGTTTGTCTCGTAGGCCGAAACCCGTCTCTACACCCAGGCGATCTACGAGTTGTTGAGGCAGTTGATGTGGCGGCTTTGCGCCATCTCCGAGATGTTGTTGTTTTCCCACGCACGGGCGACAGAGACATACCCGGAATGTGTTCAGGCGGTGACCTCGATGGTGATGACTATTTTGTAATTTGGGACAAGCGTCTCTTACCCCCGAAAAACTTTTGGAATTATGAAGCGATGGACTCCAATCCTATACGTGAACCGGACATTGACAACGTTACTCCTCGTCATCTCATTTCATTTTTTGTGCAGCACATGAAATACGACACGCTCCCACGCATTGCAATGTCCCACCGCGCATATGCTGACCAGCTAGAGAATGGTGCCATGAATCCAAAATGCCTGGAACTCGCGCAGCTGCACTCTCAAGCAGTTGACTATGCTAAGACTGGCGTGCCCGCTCTTATGCCTCAAAGACTTATGCCCAGTGAATGGCCACATTGGATGGGCCGGACGTGCAAACGAACGTATTTGTCGAAGACAGCGTTGGGGCGCATTTACGACAGAGTCCAAATCGAAAATTTTGAGCCTGTCTACGACAAGCCCTTTGACGTACGCATCTTAAACTACTATCCAAGCTTGGACATGGATTTCTTGCGTCGTGCACGGCGCATCAAAACGCAGTACGATCTCGCAATGCGTCGCGCCATGGCTCAAGCAGATGTCGATAATGAGTTTGAGATGTGGACAGGTTTTTCCCTCAATCGGCCACGTGTTGGGACAGATTACAAGGCTGCAGAAAACATTAGTCGTGTGTTCAAAGTAATCATGTCGCGTTTTCGTCGCCTGTGCCTACAAGAAGTTGGCGATTCGCACGACATCTCAATATTGGGGCCTTTCGTAGCTGCTATGTACCAGGTCACATATGAGGAAGTGTGTATTACTATTCATGAAATTACACAGACCCAAGTTCGTGCTTCTTCAACCACAAACGATGCCACAGAGAGCAGAGTCACCTACAGCCGTTTCCACCCACATACGCATCCTCTCATCAGCTTCCCTTGGCTTTTTCCTCAAGAGCTTACTGCCATTGCCAATGCGGTCGATGCAACTCGTCAAGCCAATACAAAGCAAGAAAAGGGAGACAGGAAACATGAGTCTGATCGTCCTGAGGCGGCAATGTTCTATAACTCTCTAACTAGAGATGCAAAAACGTTCAAAAATTACATTCTGAGTCCCATCGACCTACAGAGAATGGAGTACTTCAATGAAAATGGGGTACCAACTCATCACGGCGTTCCGCTGGGTATCTCGGTATACGATGATGCTCTTGAAGAAAAAGATGATCAAATGGGAGGTGGCGGCAGCTTCGAGCCCATGTGGGCTCTACCTCCAGGAAAATCCGAAAGTGACATCATCATCGAACTAACGAAGCCAGCAACTACTCTAGATATGGCTGAACATGGACAAGATGTTCACGATTTTGTTCACAAAAAGGATTATTCCGATGTCGGTCCTACTGCTGAATGTTTCAGCATAACACAAAAATCAAATCGTGACCGCTTGTGTCGGAACAATGACACTGTCACGTCTTGGGTAGGTCCTGAAGATGATGCTCTCTCAACCGCGAGTGAAGAGAATACAAAAGAGAAACACAACAAAGACCATTTAGGAATAGACTACACCAAAGCGAAAGACTTAGGAGAATATGTTCAAGACTTTTCACCAGCAGAAGTACCAGCTATAGCATTGCCTAATCGACTAATTGAGAACTTCTCAAACATCGATGCAGTAAATGCCAGAAAAGGTGAAGAATGCTATATATATCGAAATGGAGGAAACAAATTATTGGAAAATGAGTTGATGATTGTGGTTGAGCGAGAACAAGGGGGTGACGATGTTGACGAGAATGACGTTTTTGCTGCTGTCAACAACCTTTTCGGCGAAAATAGCAAACAGATAAAGAAGGAAACTGACGAAACAACCGCGAGCATCAATTTACAGGTTGATGAGGGCAATGAGGAATGTTTCGTCTACCACGACAGAACGAAGGAATTCGACCCGAGTATCAGGAACGACACACTCGTCGAATACAACAAAGCTTCGACATCTACTATCAGCATTCACAGCGAACTGCAACGTGGCAACGATCTTAATACTAATATAGCTACAAACCGGAGAGACCCAAATTCCAAAATTGAAGCAATGACATTTTTGACTTCAGACGTGAATACAGAAGCAAATGTTGATACCGAGCCAAAGAGAGATGCCGAAATGGCTTGGAGGGGCCACCTCGACCTTGAAATTCTAGCTTCGCACATCGGTGGTCAACACAGCAAAGTAGATGATTTTATCGAAAATTCCTAGCAAGGGGCCATTGATTGTCTTTCTGTTGCAGAGGAAGTGTGTAAATAAGTGAAAGAAAAAGCAGGGTCTGATATGAACATGCTAAAATCGTTGTTTTGCTGAGATGTTATATTCATATCATCATCTTGCAACACACGGATATGAAGTTTAGTAGTGCTTTAGGAGAGCCTCTTCCAATATACCACCGCTGCTGTGTTTTTATCTCATCTATCTCATAATACATTCTTAAGGTGTGGCTTACATGATGTTCGAGTAACAGGGGCGATACTGTTGCCCATCTAGGCCCTGGCATGTTAAAAAAATTCCAGCGATTGCTAACTTCCCCATAAGAACAGGTGGTCAACTTCGAATTAGACATCAAAAGCAGAAATTTTGTTAACCCATCGAGATTCATACTTTGTATGATTGAGCGATCGGCGTAGCAGCATTGCCCTCATATTAGATAAGATTTCCCGTGTGCATGTAGATTAACGGATATTTCCCAGGATTCCGAAAACATGAAAAGAACACCCTAGGGAACCATCTCGGTGTTTGTCGACTGTTGCGTACTCCTGGACTAACACTTGGGGTTGCTAAGCTACCCGATGAAAAACTTGGTGTTGTATTTGAGAGATAGTATTAAGGCACATCCCGAACGACGCCATAATAACCAAGTATATTTGAGACAAAACAATATGAACTATGTAGGAAATATCTAACAGAGATGACGCTTTGAGTTTATGATAGATGCTATTAGACTGTATAGTATTTATCGCAAGATGAACGGGGGCTCTGGTACAGACAGAGAGAGAGGGAAGGGAGGGAGATCGGCAAAATGTCAACAATGCAGAATATGGGGTAAAATTGAGATGAACAGCAAAAACAAGAGAAGAAGCAATATGGTAGAGAAAAATTTCATACGTTCCCTGAAGAGACTTAAAGTAGTAGAAATTATGCTCGGCACCTAAAAGTAGAAAAATGCCACGGGTTTTCATTGTCGGTGTTGCCCTCGAACAAGGTCGAGTGTGTTTTACAGCACCTGTATACAAATAGGCTCAGAGATGAGATGGGGATACCTTTGTAATAAAGCATTCCGTCTCTCTTTTCTCAAGCAACTTTCATTAGGTACGTATAATATTAATATTCGCCATTATTTCTGCGGGTTGACATTTTGCTATTTTTACGGAACACACCAACCAAATGAATGAAGGAGGAAAATATTTGGCGGGAAATTGCCTGGATTGATGCAGAAAGGAACACATAGGGTGGTAAACATGCAAGCCACAGGGACTGTGATATTTAAATATTGACCGTTCGTAGCGGCTGTATTAGAAAAATAGATGTGCCTTGATAACATCGGCGTATGCGACACACATTATCGTGTTGGCAAATTTGACCTGTGAGAAATGAGATATGCAGTCTTTTCGTTCTCCTGGAAGCAATGCTATTGAGAGAAAGCTATGTCCTGGCAAAAGGGTTTTCACCTATGTGGTACGAAATCTTCGCTGCTTCAGACTTCGTTGGAGCAGTACCACTCTATCGTTTGAGATGAGCGACGCCCAAATTACTGCTGAATCTTGCTCCCTTTCTCTCTAGTTATTTCTTTTGTTACTTCGCTCAGCCCTCGCTAATGTTTTATAACAGGTGCTATAATAAGTTCGTACAACCGAAAGTGCATTGCACTTCGTAACAGATGTGTAAAGCAAAGATGGAAAAGCCAACTTGGTTGAAAACCAAACCGCGTCTTCCAGCACCCCAAAGTGAAGCGAACATATATATAAAATAGTCATAAGAACTATAATCCTTCGAGGACCCTTACCTGCTTGCTCTGTCTTTGGGATAATTAGCCGCCGTTGTGATTGAAAATAATCTGGAAAGATTCGCCGTACTAGTGGCTCGTACATGTGTGCCACGTATTTCACAGAGACTGTGTCTAACTTGCATAGTCTTGTGCTAAAATATCTGTCAGCGAAAACTCGAGTGCCCATTGTGGGGTCTCTTAGGACAAACATCGCTAGATTTTGTTGCCTCGCGGGAATTGGCGAGACTCAAAAAGAGAGCAGAGAAAATGTAAGCGAGGTTCGAGAAGAAAAAAAAAATAAAAATAAAAATAAAAAAGAGTAATAAATCCTAGATAAACGCCCGTTTGTATATACAATGCTAATATGCCGCAATTCGGGCAATCTGCTCAAAATATTATACAAGATTAGCAAAATACAGACTGCCTTTGTCTGTTGCACCTAGGTTGGTGGACGTCTACGTGTCTGTGTACAATAAAGAAATCGCCAATTCCCCGCCCTCCACCATACCCCTGCCTGCAGGAGATGGATCGGCTGCAGGTGCAGGATGACCACTCTGAACTCTAAGCGAGAGCACGAATCCAAGAGGCACCAAAGCGAGGCAAGAAACGCATCGTAATCATTTGTGCGGATCTCATTGATGCTAAAGGTAAAAGATTAATTGCCACCCTTTCTCTTGACCTAACTCAGAAGTATGCAACGGTACCAGGAGTGAAGCAAATGATTCATGAGACTGGTTAAAGCTGAGGCGTTCTAACAAAATGCGGTTACCATTGGAGATCAAGTTCTAAACATACGGCGAGAAATATTATTTGTATTAAAATAAAGCGCAATTTTCCAAGAACTACATTGGTACGAATGAAAAGTATCATAGTCAGAAGTGAGAATAGTACTCTCGTCTCCCTCGCTATCTCGATTTAATAAACCAGCATGCTCCTGTTGGATTATGGGTGAAGGTCGTGAAAAGCCTGGGCAACGATCTGACCAAAGACATTCTCTACCACATGTGATGAGTTGAGTACCTCAACCTATCATTTGCTTTCCTTCTAGCTTAAATATTGTACAGAGTTGGCTTGACTATTGTGTTGGAAGTCGTCTGACACGAGTTAATCACACCTCTGAGCTTCGCTGACGGCTACAGAAAAATGCGGGACATGTCTCGGGGAAGTTGTTTGTTCACCGCTGCCTGTAATGTGGTCGCCGTTATCCCTTCGGCTTCCTGATGTCTTGCTTTCTTTTTACGACAGTCGACAAAGTGCCAGCATCGGGAATACCTCAACCGCTAAAAGTCATAGTTAATGATTCCGAGTTCTCTGTCATAAATAAATGGCATTTAAGACACGAAATAGTTTTATGGCGTGGACCAAGATAACAGGTGCACAGCTACGTACTGTAGACTATGAGAATATCGGGGTTGTCACACTAAGATTTAAATGAACCAGTGTAGCATAACCTCAAAGCACAAAACGTAAATAATCACCGTGTCTCCATAGCATGTTCTCTAGTAGAATATGTAAACAATGTTCCCAAGGGCTATCATAGCCGGTATTGGAATCACGTAGAGGAGCTTCCGTCACTTGTCGACAATAGTTCTCGTCAGAACTAATTATGAAGAAAGCGGTGCATTTCATGAATCCCTTATTTTATAATACTCCGTAGGACTTGAAGCGGTCCTTAATTTTAGTTTATTCTAGCCGTAGGTACTTCCTAGCACCACACGAAAGATGTATCCAAAAAAATGTCAATTCGGTTAGTGTCTTCCCACGAACCTGGCTGAAGAGAGATCGGCAACAAAACTTCCTGTTTCAGATAGCAGGCAAAACTATCAATATTCCACAAAATTGATGTGCCGGCTCTGGGACAAGACTTCATTCCTCTCTGCGGAGCATCATCCGATGATAGGGCATATGTACTCGTACAACGAGAAACATGCGAATATAACATAAAAAAAAGATGGTTGTCGTCATTCGGCAACTATATAATAGTATAGAGTTCACGGCGAGCAAAAGAGTTTATCGTGGAACCTAAGAACGAGAGGTTTTGTTCCAAGAGCGCAGTCTCCAAAGAAATTATTGTTTCGCGGTGCATCTTACCATGCAACAGCGGGGATGCATCCCATGCCTCTTTGGAGAATTTGGTATGGAATGATGTTTGTGGGGGACTCGGTAGCACAATTCCGGGAAAAGATTGTCTAAACGGTAAGTACGGAGTAGCAAATATCTTATGGAGGTACCAGACAACAAACTTGGACGCCACTCGAATTATGTTCGTCTGGATCTAGCCCGCAATCTCGCTTGCTAATTTTGCGAGCGCTTCTAGATACTTCTGCACAAAATGCTCAAGAGGACTTGCCGGCCAGTTGCCAAAAGATCAAGACTACAAAAGTAACATAATCTCGCTGTCTGGCCGAGATACCGGTGACAGTCGCAGCTTCAATTTTGTGGACATGGCAGCAAGAACAGCAACCGACGCAGCAGGTGTCGCGTTGTTTACAACGAGAATAAAACTGCCATTTAGATTTATTGAGAGAGCCAAGAAAGAGCAAAGCACATAGATGGGGCAGACAATGAACAAATCCATTCTCCACATATGGGTATGCCAAAATGGGCTCTCTCTGGTGAATTGTGCGTGGATGCGTCTGACTACTTCGTACGAGTACTGCGCTTTAAAGTGATCGACAATCCCGAACAAAAGTACTCCGTACTCTACTAGATTAAAATCATGCCCCACTTTCCTGTCCCAAGAAACTTTGATCTAGTTCTCCGTTTTTGGCTTCAAAGAAACCCGAATTTCTATTTCCAAAAAAAAAAAGAAGAAAAAAGTACACTATATTCACCCAAAAGAAAATAACCCGAACAGAAAGCGGATAGAAGCACCATTTAACGTAGCTTTTATTTCAGACATCGAACATTAAGATAGACCCTTTTTAGGAAAGACAATCCAAGGTTCTCCACCAAAGGAATGTTGTGCCGTGCTTTATTTTTCGTACACTTTGTACATAAAGTTCGTTATGTCTTCTGGAACCTCATGTAGGCTATTTTCGTCGCGGTTTTAGTGTGCGTTGAAAACTTTCTATTGTCTGTGTTTGAGAACACAAACACATAAATCTTTAATGTCAAAAGAGCGTATCGGGTTTTCGGTAAAGAATTGGGACAATTTGACAATCGATTCCTTGCTCTAGAACACAGAACTGGTATTCTTTGTTCTACGCGTGGACTCTATTGCCAAACTTGCTAATGGAGGCAAAGATTTGGGATATCGTTGTCTTGGGAGTTAGCCTGTAAAAACAAGCCTATTCAGTATATCTTGCACCACTACATCTCCATTTTTATAATACTGTTTTCCTTCAAGTAGAGTCAACTATTCTACTGTAGAAAGGCCACACTTTGGCACGTGCATATTTACATGTACGAGTACATGAGCGTATGAAGTACTCCAGTGTCATGGATATATATAAGTGGTGTAATCTTACCTCTACTTAACCAAGAACGCGTCTCCGCTGAAGTCAATCTATTTTGTGCTTTCTTCGACCCGGGAGGAAGGATCACCTATTATTTAGCGGACCCGCTAGTAATAGCCATGCAAGAGAAGAAAAAAAATATATAAGGGGAGCTGTTGCGGGGAATGAAGCCGAAGACGCTGTGTAGAAATTTGCCTCTAAGCCAATAGATCGTGTGTGAAGGGTAACGGTGAGACAGGCCTTTTGCCCAGGAGCAGCTTTTAATGGCAGCCGCTTTTCCTTTCGTTTTCCTTATTTCTCTCTTAAGTTTCCCTTTCTATCTTATTATGCCCGTACTCTTTTCGCTTTTTATCTCTTCTTGGAAGTGAACACAAATATCTGACTCCAAATGCTTTATCGCACATTAGCTAGCTCAGCAGATACGCCCTGTTTTGTGATAACCAAAGCACGAGACTTGGTTTACTAATGGGTAGAATGAAAAAAGTATCAGCGAAAAGGGGAGAGACAAAATCACTAATACTGTTTATTTCTCCTTTTCCTTTAGCTTTCCAAGAGAAAGACGGATGTCTGCTCGGCAGGTGTACCGTTGGTCTTCCAAATTCCTGGATCTGCACCGGATCTTTGCGCCGTCCATGGCCTAATGACCACATAGCCTAATCATAGTGTGTCTGAATTATGCGCGTCTGCGGGTACTGGTATTACCAAATATGGGAGAGATATCCCTTGGAGCCATGAAAAAGAAATATTGGCTGAAATCAGCTCGCCTCTAAATTAGCGTTCTAAGCTAGAAAATTCACAGGAATCTAAAAGGCCCTACCTTATTAAGATGAACTTCAGTGTAAGGAGCTGCTTACTGCTTTTGGCATTGCTATTGCATCCTCTTCTTAGTTCATTACTCTAAACAACTTTCTCGATACAGGGCTACCAAATCTTTGCAGTGAAGATATTGGCCTTGCTTCTTGTGCTTTGAATTTCCTACTCTACGTTTCGGTATTTGAAGCAGCGTCGACATAGATGAACATTTTCTTCGGTGTATTCGTACACGGATTGACCCCACTCTATCTGTGTGTTACCTTTGACCTGCAAGTGTCACGCCATGCTGCTCTACCAGGCTTTGAACCGTTTGAGTTCGGCTAACCTAGAGCATAGTAGGCCTGGCCATAGTTGCTTTGGGATGCCAGTGTAAGGAGAGCAGGCGCTGTTATTGTATGTAGAACAAATCTTGGAAGAGGCCAGGTCGTGATCAAGAGCAAATGGAATGATGTATTTCAAAGAAACATATGCCTAATTTTTTTCTGGGAGAACAGAAGTTGAAACGTGTAAACAGAAGAAAGAAAGAAAAAAAAAACAAGCCTAGAGAGAGAGAGAGAGAGAGAGAGAGAGAGAGAGATGAGACTGATAATATGACAAATGCAAAGATGCTCTGTGTGGCTGCTGAATTTTGACTTTATTATAGTAAATACGAACTTACAGTTATAGCGCTGCTGACTGCATGAGACGACGAGCAGAATACGCAGACAGGAATAGCACCAAAGTGTGTTTGTAGGGCGAGGAGAGCCAAGTTTGCATCGGGTCCAGGGCCCGGAGAATAGATCCCGCTTAAAGTTGCATGTAGGATCCATGGGCACTAGACATGCAGCCGCTCTCTCTAAGACAGATGATATACTTGATGAAATGCTCTTAAATTACTGTGATGCAGCCGCATCAGGTTTGTCACAAAACGTGCACTTTGAAGGCTCTACCTCGTACCAGAAGATGAAATAGAGATATAAAAAGTCACCTAGACTCCAACGTACGACAGACACAGAGCGTGGTTCCGCTAGGTCAAAACGAATGTTTTCAGAAGAGAATGCGCATTATGCTATCTATGGCGTGGCTGTTATGCCCTTACCTCGCTTCTGTTTAAACGAGGCGGCGAAGCCTCGTCTCTAAAACACTTCGTATTATCTCTAATATCTTTCTGGCGGGTGTGTGTCTCAGTGGTTGAGCATCTTAGAGGGAGAGAAGTTTAAGGTGTGGGTTTACTTTACATAGCTGACCATCTGCTCCAAAACAACACGTAGCTGTAGTTACAACACAAGTACTTTTCCGCTCGCCGTTAATACCGAGGGCAGGGAAAATTCTGCCGTCATCCCAAATATCTAACAATATCACACTACGGAGTACACGTACTAGTAGCAATATATGTGGGTCAGCCTGCCACCCTTTCGCCGCCATGGACATGGGTGGCCCCCTGTTGATCGGCAGAGAAATGAGTGAAGATCACTAAAGTAGACGTAAGGTATGGAGCACCGCATCGAATTCGTCAACACAATACGGTACGGGTATCTAGAAGGGAGAGAACGAAGCTTTCTTATTCTTCTCCCGGCATAGAAACACGAAACTACATGTAAGTTTCCCATGCGCCCTTGGGCGCTACTGCGAATGTATCTATTATATTTCCAACTTACTTGGTTCTCAGCTTAATACTCAATCTCTTCAGGTCTCAAGGGACCATATTACATTGAACCCTTGGAAATGGTGGTTCCTGTCCCAATTACGAAATATCTCTTAATTCTTCTCAGCCATACGAATCACTTCCAAATTTCTCTTCTTTGACGTCTCTTTTTTGGATGGGTTATGCAGTACTGAGTTTCACTCGTATTAGTTGTCGTTACAACATTAACGTACACGTATAGGAAGCTTTGTTCCCCGGGATTATACTATCTCCACACCACCAAGTTCAGCTTTCCACACGTGTCTATTAAGAAACTAATATCCACTAGAGGCATTTTCAGCGTATGTTACACATCTGGTGGGCATTACTCAACAGATCATGACGAGCCCAAGAGCTAACTGATACTGTGTTGCGGACCTCTTGCCTCCAGTCAACACATGGTGAGTATGAACCGAGAATCGACGGGGAGAGAGAAGGAGAAAAGGGGAACGGATGGACAATAAAGAAATGGAAGATCCAACGTCAGTTATGGATACCATACATCGCTTTGGCTATAGATTGAGTTCTTCTGAAGCAAGCGCTAGTCGGCTTTCCCTTGCGACCGCTCTGACTTGTGGCTGTCAATCAATCTATCCCTTTGGACAAACAACAGCGCACTCTATCACTAGCCGGGTAGCTCCGTATTCTTTGCTTGTAATAGCACGATCGGTTGAAGAATGCCTCTTTTTTTTTTTTTTTTTTTTTTTTTTTTTTTTTTTTGAATAAGCTGCAGCTGAATGTGCATCGACACTAGCCATTGCAACGCCTTCGCCTAGGTTGCTCTTCTCGCTAAGGACTACAGTACATACATACATACCTCGCCGGAGGTGATAAGATCCACTGCACCATGGACAAAGAAACCTCGTCATTCGGCAGGCAAATCATGGTGTGCGAGGTGAGCAAGTTCACCAGAGTCGGCAATTACAGCGGGGGATCACCTAGAAAAGAGGGGCCGAACTTCGGCCTCCTTCTACGTACTTCATAAGTCTAGGAGTTCGAGTGCACTGAAGGTGCACTAGGAGATACAGAGTAGAGAATGAAATGGGGGGACATTTTTTAAATTAAGAAAAAGAAAGAAACGTTTTGAGGCTGGAAATTACTAGTATTTTTGCTAAGAAATACTCGTACAATGAAAAAACGGGCACATCACTTATTTCTTGGGTCGGGTAGATCTTGACCCCCGTCTACAAGAAGATCGACGGGATCCTCGTTGCTTTCCGTGCTTTCTCTCTCCTTTTGCCTTACAGATACGAGTAGATTACATACTAGCCATCCTCGTGTGGGCACAGCTCTCCACCTATGCACCATCGGTTCAGTGTCTCTGTCGAATGAGAGATAGCTAGATAAAAGACGCTAGCAGGGTATTGGGAAGAATCCCATTCCACAGTCACCAGCAGGGCAGGGACGCTGCCCCACGCCGTAAATATACTGTAGCAGCGGCACGTTGCCTGTCTTTCCAGTTAGGGTGAGTCTCCCCGTAGGACCAATCGCGTATCCTCCGCAGTGTTACATTCTGTTTCGGACGGCACCTCTCAGGTCGCTAAAAAAAACTACTTGTAAATTAGTGCGAAGCGTGGTGTATAAGTACGTGTACATGTGCAAAAAGACCTGTATTGAACAGGCCCACAGCACCAGTATTCCAAATGCGACATTGATTCCACAGTTGGAACTGACTACGGGCGTTGAATTCCTTTCTCGGCAAGCGAACCAAGCTAAAAGATGACAATATTAAGTACTATGTGTAAGGCGCTATGGCCTGGTATTTTTCTGTTGGCTGCTCTTCCGTTCGCTGCTTTGTTTTTCTGTGTAATATGGAGCCTCTTGCCATGCTTTCTTGAACTCCCCTTCTTCTCCGCTTGCTCCGGGGCGTTGCGTGCATGACGCGACAATTGGAATTTATCACACGGGATCGACGGGATGGGCAGAAGCCGGCATAATAGAAGGTTATGCGGAAAAAAAAAGTGCCAGAGCAAGACAGGCGCTGTATGGTGACGAAAAGGATTTGCCACCTCTGCTTGGACCTATTTTACCTTTTCCCTGTGACTTATGCAAGGCGATCATGCACTATAGCAAACCGGGAGGGGGTTGGTCGCCAAAAGATACTGGGGCAATCTTAAAACTACACCACTAAATGTATTCCGCCTGCCCAAAGCACAGTCGTTGGCTTTCTGCTTCTCTTGGCCACTGCATCTGACACAAGTCGCAGACTTTTTTGTTCTCTCACGGAATGATTGACAGCACATCTCTTAATATTCCTGACGATCCACAGAAGAGTCAATATCGTCTCTTTGACTCGTCCTATTAATGTTTTTTTGTGGTTGAAGCAGTGTCTTGTATATGACACAACTCAAGGCCTCTGTTTAGAAGTGAAAGAGAAAGACATAATGTCTCCGCATGCGCCGTCGATCGGTCGATTCATCCTGAAAAGTTGTAGCAGCGCGTTTTGTCTCATGCAAATTGTACATAGAAACAGCCTGGTTGCGCCGGATCGTTTAAGACAAGGAAAAGCCTTGTGTTTCCTGTGCAAAGGTAGGCCTTCCCACGGAGCTTCTGGAATCCTTCTATTTCATAGAGTCTCAAGAATGAATGGCGTCTGCCTCGTGCCAAAGACTGTCGACTTCAGGAGTTCGAAAGAACCACGAAACAATCGTGATTGGTGATAGTAGATGACACTGTTCCCCAAGACAAGTTTCCATGGTTTTTCTACATCTTCTCTCCCCCCATCTCCTTTTCTTTTGTAGAAATATTCCTTTTACTATTTTATCACCACGCCAAAGGCTACCTCAACATGAACAATCTTGTATAGGAATAGAAAAGGATTCTACTAACGCAATTAACTATATCAAAACGAGGCACAAACGAATAGTCTCTCACATTCCCTTGGCAGTCAATTTTGTTCGAGTATTGTACTCCGTATATGCTCAGAATTGGATCTCCGCTACTGCTGCCTCTCAAAGTCTTCTCCATTCAGCACCACGTCATATATGCGCATCATATCTCGTTATTATTCCTTTGTGTGGATATGCTGATATGCCGCTGTGTTCTGCACGTCTGTCCATCGCATCATTATCATAGTTTCACATCATTTTCTTCTTTCCTGGACATCTACTCTTGGCAGACATTTGGCGTACCTGTCGTCGAGGGGTGGAATATTCTTCTAGTCACACTATGATGTGCAATGATGCGAAAATCAAAATACCTTGGCAGATCTATTCTGCAACTCTTCCCCTACCAGTCTCGGGTAATGCTATGTCCTCTCCGCAAATACATACAAATCTATTGAGTTTCTCCACTGTTCACGCTCTGAAAATAAGAACCGCCTTTACGCACCTGACGAAATACTATGCTTAAATAGGATATCCACGTAAGATTGAAAGAGTGAAAGAAGTACTGGAGTTGTCGGCTTCCGGCGTTATAGCCAATTTCGGCAAGGCCGTCCGAGAAGGCGACATAGGATCCTGGAAATCTAAGATGAGAGGCTTGGGAGAAAGGAGCGCCAGAGAACCTGTTCGTAAAGAGATAAGAGTGCGGAGTATGGAGAATATCAGTCTTTAACGTAGAATCGTAGAATAAAAGAACGTTTGAAGAAGAGAAGAAAAAGAGCAAAAAATGAAAGTGCCCGTAAAAATAAGCGTACAAGACCCGCCCTGGTCTCCATATTCTCAGACCAGATGAAGCATCCCATACCGCAAAAAGGAGAGAAAAAGAAATGTTAGCGACATTGTTTTGAACCAAGTGGACAATGCTAAGATGTGGAGCAACAAAGTGGAAAAGGGGATGGCAGAGAATGACAGAAAATGCGTGGGAAAAAGGTGTGGCACGTGGGATTTAGCACGGCGCCAACGATTTTGGGGTCAACCTGTCTGCTGGATACGGAAAAAATAATATGAGCGGAGTAAACTAAATTCCATTCGTACGAAGTACAAATATCTAATATGATGTACTCCGTACTCTGTAGGTTAGATGCATTTGCGAAAGGTACTTACCCACGATCTGTACTAAACTACTAGTATAGAAAATGAGTCCGGGCCGAAGAAAGCAAATGGACGATAGTTTTCCACGGCAACAAGGCAGAGTGGTAATGCAAGTACTGACTTCCATTCTATTAATGCTTTTTAGGGAAGCCGTTTCTGATTGTGACTTAGTATGTCTCCCTCCCACACCTGCATCAAACCCCCAGAAAGATCCTCATACTGTCTCTCGTTTTAGCGGATGGACAATCGCTATTGTAGATACTCTTGGCTACCAGATGTCCGAGGAGCAGCGGGCACTTTCTATTTGTCCTAGTGTGACAGCCTTCTGGTCACGTATATGCTTGCAACGCAGAGGGCGTTGTCCGTATGGAACTACGCAAGAACGCAGAACCTCATGTGCGCTGCCGGGAAGGTTTGCAAGATCAACGAATTCAGTATGAGCTAGTCTAATCATATCAGCCGTCTCAGGTTCGTCCATATTTTTTACGTTTAAAGTTTACTTACATCATCTCAACTTGCCCAATGTTCAAAGCACCCAGGAGAGCAGCGGGAGACCAGATGCAGATTTGCTTTATCTGTGCAGTTAATCTTGCATATCAATTCTTCGCTGTGCTGGAACTCTGTGCGTACATGGTGAAATATTAGTTGTCATTTGCTTCAGATACGTGTTTTAGCGTGTTTATGGTTTCACTGTTCCGCCAAACTAGGGGAAGTCGACGACAAATTTCGGAGGATTCAAACCTCTTTTTCGTCTGTCTCTAACTGTCAACCTAACCGAACGCTAAAGCAACAACGCCTATGCTCTCTCCGCGGCTCGCACACAAAGGCTTTGTTTGGTCTCTTGCCCTGTAGCAAACCGCATGCCACGGACTTGGCCGTTCCAGGGTGTCCCTTGTTCCAAAAATGTGTTCAAAGCTTCGAGCTAGGTCCTCATGTGTCTCTGTCTGCCACCCCCTTGTCGCCATCCAAACAGGACCAGTGCTATTCCGTTCAACCCCTGCAAAATCAGCTTCTTGAACATTTTCCCAGTCCCGGTCACATCAGTATTGTTTTCTCTACTCCCTTTTTTGCCTCTGCCTTAGCTGCAATAATGCACTCGCAGTTGCGCAGTTCATTTACGGTTCTCTTTGCTTATTATTATTATTGGGTTTCTTTGAAGGACTTAGAGTTATCTGAATAACTTAGCTGGAATCATTGTATTTTTATTTTTATTTTATTTTATTTATTTATTTTCTTGCTTTTGTTTGCCACTGGCTGCTTTTAAGGGGGTGGGGTGCGGCTGCGGAAAGGGAATGTCGATCATATGAGATTAGCCTTTGTTTCTGGAATGCACCCTTGCTTTCTTTCCCCCAATGCTGCCTGCACTATGTACGCACACACACAGTCTACTTCTTGCTGGAACGTATGCTGGCAAAGCAATCATGATGACTAGGCTTATAGTACCTTCGCGTTTGAAAAGAAAAAGAAAAAATGGGAATAAGATCGAAGAGAAATCAATAAAAGAGAACACGGATCGTCATTCGCCGAACGCGCTTCTTTGTGTTTCAGGGAAAATCATTTTCGACACTTTTGGAAAGATTTGAGAAGCCAAGACAGGGAGAGACAGACTCACACGCACACGATAGAAGTAGCAAGCAGCAACTAAGAATGAGTCTTCGTTATGACATATGATGTGCACTCTGTGTATGTATGTGTTCACCAGAATACAGGCTTCTTTTGACCAAGGGCAAATTGTAGGCGACAGCTAGCCTAACATCTAAGCCATCGGCTGCTTCGAAGGGATAGCTTGTATTCAATGTCATAGCAAGGTCCTCGTTTCAGTAAGGAGAAATGTGCATTCGCACGCGTAGTTCATAATTAGTATCTTAAGTAGACTCCACAGGTCTCTAATCAGTTTATGTCTACGACGGAGTATCGGCAGGGCTACTTTCGTTGCCAGTCTCGTCTTTTTTTTTTTATGTTCCTACACTTTTCTTCTCATGACGCTACGTCTCGAAATTTGATGCGCAAATTCCAAGAACGATGTAGGCAGAGGCATCCTTCCCGTAAAATCTCTTAGCATCAAAGGCGCCTTGATGCGCAATGCTCTTTTCGTTTTGATCTGGGGAAGGGGGATCTAGTGGCGACATTGTGCATCAGAATTCCAAAAACACAGATAAGATAGCATTAATGCCAACACGAGCCATGCCAGAGGACCGTATGAGAGGGGTTTCTGAAAGAGAGGAGAAGTATAACGGGTAAGACAGGTAAGAGACCCTGCATGTTCGGAACATTGTGAAAAAATGAGCTAGACAAAGAAGATGTTCAAAGCAAAGAGACACGAGATAGATCATGATCTGACAATCTGCACAGATCAGAAGCGTTCTGGAACAACCAGACAAGACAATGGAGGCACCATAAGACGGTGTATGAAAAGAGAAACAACGCGCAGTGACTGGAACTTCGTTGGTTGCCTTTACTATGAAAATAAATCGCCAAGTAGTATATTCATTCTTTGACAGCTGAGCTAGGGGTCCCCAGACAAATCTGCTTGCTTGCTTTGATTCTGGCCAAAAGAGCCGGACGGCATAAGATCTGCCTGACAATCCGGTCACAGCCTTTCAAGCTCTCGTGGCCTCACTTGTATGTATTTTGTGCGTGCGGTAGGATGATTGCATTAAAGCTACCCTGTTCCAGAAGGTTTTTTCTTTCCTACGGGTCTAAATTTGGATGTGTCACTCTGCGCAGTGTGAATTTTGTTGTCCTTCTTGTTCGAACGGCCGTCTCAAGTGTGCACATCCGTACGCATCAAGGGGCGGCTTGGGGGGTTTCTGTGTGAATGTTCTTGCTTCGAGACCCCTGTCCCCAAACAACGGCGCTGTAACAATAGGGCAGGGGTTAGGGTGTGTGGGTAAAAGCGAACTTTGACAATTGGTATTTTTCTGCTGTGCGTACATACAAAGAATACATAGGCGAACGGGCCACAGGCCTTTTTTTTGGGATGACGATGGTATCCCTAATAGGCAAAGGGTCTGTGAGATACCATTCACCATGAAAGAGTGGAAGCTGTCATCGCATGTCGTCTACATCCCAACTGGGAGAAATCTATCACAAGGCAGCGCGGAGAGAACAAACTCCAATGCATTTGGCGAGTTTCGAAAGGCCGATTTCAAATTCTCGAGAATAGTTGACGCAGACTCCTCAAGGCGACGTACGAGTACCCAGATGGTCTATCTTGCAACTTGTTAAAATTTTTCATCCTCTCTAAGACTCGCGTGTTCCTTCGTTTGGTACGCTAGGTCTTACTAGAGGGAAAGGCCAAACATCTCGGTTAAACACAAGATACATCGGGATACTTGAATATTATTCGTACGAGTCCGCATTCTGCACCTAGTAGCGCCAACGAACACTCGAAACGGGCGATTTTGTGGGCTAGCCTGGAATAATGCGCCGTGGGAAACAACACCAACGACGCTAGGGCTATCCACGAGCAGAAAGCTTCAGTAGACGGGGGGCTGTCTATTTCCGGCTAGCACCAGTGGGCTGGTCGCCTGGCCACGAAATAATCCGCTTTTTAGTTGGGATTGTTGCAAGGCCGCCTTGGCTGAGAATCATGGTACAGATACCTACATGTATAGTGCGTCGGTTCTGCATTAGAGAAGTATACAGGTACTACATTGAAGAGTTTATTAAGCGTATTAGCTGCGCCAAATATACTGTACCAACTGCTGCTGGAGGAACTGAAGCCGTGGCATTTCCCTATTTTGCCCTTTAATTTTTTCTTTTTCTCTTTTTGTTTCCCTAGCATGGGACTGCGTAGTCCTGCCGGTTGCTTTTAGTATCGCCGATTTGCTTCCCAAGCGAAATAATCCTAGGCGTTACTCGCTTGACGACGGCAAAGTTCCGCCCTCATCTTTGCCCCTCTCGTCTCTCGCATCTTTCCATCCAGTTGATCGATTCTTGCCTCCAATTCTTGCCTTATACGTGTAGTAGCCTCTAAGTTTTCTGTATCCGCACAATCCGCCCAAAGCAATTAGTCCATGCACGTGAAAAAAAAAAGCTTCCCGCTTTAAGGGAATACTTTCGTTACAATATTGTCATAGCCTGCCGTTGTCTCGCCTCTCAGACTCTGTACGAGAATATACGGATTGCTCGCTTGCCGTTTCCCAGTGGGCCTCTTACACACACAGATAAACTTGCACACCCCTGCTATTTCCACCCTACCTCCCTCCACGTTTCTGGGATCACTATGGGAGCATGCGTTCCCGGTGGCATCGAGGAGGCAAGAGGCGGAGGTTCAGAGGCAAAATGTTCTGCGGCAGGCTCAAAATACCGACCCATCAAGAAGCACGAGCGCCACTATTGGGATTGTCCCGATGCACCTGAAGTAAGATTCCCCCCCTTCTTTCTATACCGTTCCCTTCCACACCCCCCTAACCCATTAACAAGGGGGCGTTATTGCATATAGCTGGGTTTGAAAGAATGGGAAAGATGTAGCTCCGTGCTCCGTACGGTCTGGGAAGGCTCCAGCAGGAAGACAGGAAAACAAGAATGCAGACGGCTCTTCTCTTGATCTGATCAGCGCTTGGTTCATCACGCATCCCTGGTCCAGCAGGCGCACCCTCCATCGAATACCTCTCGGGTCAGACCCACACACAATTTGTGACAGATGGCTCCACTGGCCGCACATCGTCTAGGGGATCAACGGTGTGGATTTGGCGTGGATTGACGCTCTTGGGGATCTGATGAAATAACGCAGTCTAGCGTTCTTCGACACTAAACTCTGTTCGGGCCAAGGCATGGCTCTTGCCTCTACCTCCCCTGTCTCCTCTTCTCTAGTGACGACTACTCCATCCGGAGTAGTAGGTCGTATCTTGCCATGCTCTGACCCATTCTTGTGTCTTTATCCCCTTCTTCCCCATATAATATTGTCGATGCAGACTTATAAGTTTCCACCCCTCCCCTCTCCTTCACGTCTTCTCTTTCATTGATTTTTTTTGTTCCTGTCGACATTCAGAAAACATATCAACATCATATCTTATATCCCAGCTGGTTCTTGGTTAATTTTTCACATTACTCTTAATTCACAACAAATCGTCGTCTCTTTAATCCATATACACACATTATCTCTGTCTTTGTTCTCTGGTAGCATCGACTTCTTCACAAAAGCCGTCCGACTAATATCACTCCTTCCGGGGTTTTATTCGTAATTTTTTATTTTTCCCTCACTGTTTTCTCTTGCCTCGCAAACAACCTAACAAAATGGCAACTTTGCTGTCAAATCCTTATACGAGCCAGGCGGGCTCTCACTACGGCTATGTGAGCCAACAGCCTCAAGGACCACCCTCGCCGCCGCTGGACGATACGAAATGCTCGCTGCCGTCGATCTCAAACCTGCTGGATTTGGCAGACCAGGGCTCACCTACTTCTGAGACCGCGCCGCAATCACAACAAATGCAGGCACAATCATCACAGCAGCAACAGCAGCAGCAGCAGTCTTCCATTCAGCCACAGGTTCAGATGCAACAGCAGCAAGTTCTGCAACAGTCAACTGAATTCTCCTTCAACTGTAAGTGACTAGATTCGTTGCATTAGTTCAGTTTCACCAATTACTAACGGGGAATCCTAAAGCGCAACCATCTCGCCCAAACACACGACCCAACTCTTCTCACTTCTCCAGCAATCCCATGGGCTTGCGTGGCGGCGTTCTTCCGCCAACACCGCCTATGACATCTGAAGCCTCGTTCAATGGCTATGACTCCCCTTCTACCAAGTCCGTCAACCAGCTGCCCACATCAGCCGCAGCTGTAGCGGCGGCGGCAGCAGCAAACAACTACTACTTCGAGGCCACTCCACCGCCGCAGTTTGGGCATGAAACACCCGAGTCAAGGCACACGTCGCAGCCGCCGAGCTCGCACCCTCAGCAATACCAGCAACATCATCACTCGCATCACCAACACCAGTCTCAACAGCACTCTCACCATCACGCTACTCACCAACCACAACCGCAGCGTAGCGTCCCGGTCCAGGCGGCAGCCTACGGCGCACCTGTAGCAGCGTACGCTGCAACTGTCCCACAGTCGTACATGAGCCAACCAGCCGCGGCAGCTATGACTTCGTACTATCCTGCTGTGCAACCTACACCACCTCCGCAGCCACAAATCTCTGGTCTCTATTACCAGCGGCCACTTCCCCAGGTAAGAATTATTCTTTTGATCGCGGCCTGTAACAAGATTGAACCGATCAGAGTATTAACAAAAAGCAGACTTTCCCCCCCATGCCAGTGACAGTTCAACCATCTCCGTGGCAGCACCACCACTATATTTCGCCCTCGGCAGCAGCGGCATTCCCTCAGTCGCAAGACCGGTACATTTGCCCGACTTGCAACAAAGCTTTCTCCCGACCTAGCTCCCTACGTATTCACAGCCACTCCCATACCGGCGAGAAGCCATTCAAATGCCCACACCAGGGCTGTGGCAAGGCCTTCAGTGTACGCAGCAATATGAAGCGGCACGAACGCGGTTGCCATAATTATGATAGTGGCAATTAGGCCCCTTTCTGGATTTTTTTAATTGTGTCAACGATATTTTCTGTTATTTGCCTCTGCAGCTCATTTTTGGGCCTTTCTACTACTGGCGATTTGGATTGGGCTTTCATCTTTATTAGAGCAGACGTCATTTATTTATTTATTTTTCCGTTTGGGATCACGGTTAGGTCAGACAAAGGGACAAAAAGGGGGCGCGCGGTTCAAAGGGGGGGTTAAATGGAGGGCCAAAAAACCACTTGGGAATCGGCGCTATCTGGTTTTGATTGCTTTTCATGGATGGGTTCTATATGATATTCCAATACTCCAATATCTATATTCATTATTCTGTTCCAATCCAATTCCGATGTGTTCTGCTTCCAGGTGGGCTTGTGCAGTCTCCTCTACACTACGCCCCCAAGAATAGAGTGAATTAAGCATATGTAGATGAAGCTGCTGCGTCAAAAGTATTATATCCTATGGAGTTCTTGCCTTTTCAAAGCGGAGAAGCTAATGGAATCTAACGAATGAATGAAAATGGCTTTTATGCCTCTTACAGGATTAGATCTGCTATTTTGCGGGTTTCCAGCTACAATGTTCATGAATAGCACTGTGGTTTACATAGCTCGGCACGGGAGGATCCAAGAAACGCAACAAAGAGAGTCCTTCTACATTCCAACAGTTCTGCTGTTTCAATTGAAAAGCTTTTGTTATTCCCGAAAGTTTAGGTAAATTTGCGGCTTGGTTGCAAGTAGAGATGAAAGACATACTCCATCTGGATAGCGCCACGGCAAAAGAAAGTTGATCATTTACCATTCCGCGGAGCCGCCAAAGTGAAGTGAGAAATACGCCATGTCGCATGCCTGTGGAGCGTGCATACAATACACTAACCCAACCAATTTAGCTCTTGTGTTTGTTGGAAGCAGACTAACAAACCCCGACCAACCGTTCTACCGCCAACAAAGAAAAATAGCCTACAGTGGAATGTGTCACTAGGTAGGTACCGGGATGGGGAGTGAAGATCGCAGATCAGTGCATTGGTGGCGCGCCCTACTCCTAATCCTATAACGCTTGGAGGTACAGAGACGCCCTTCACGTACTAGAGGTACGTGGATATAGAAACGAACAGGATTGATTTCTTCGACAGACATCACAAAGGCTCTCAGGTTGCCTTGTCGCTACTTCGAAAATTATTGCTGGTTTTACTCGATAGAATCATATTCTCCTCGCTGTACATTAACTTTGTCTTTTAGTTTTCTTGTTTGCTCTCTTAGTCGCGTTGCTTTCCTCTAGTACCTTTATAGCCTAGGAGCCGGTATGCTGTTTCTTCGCCATCCGGAAGTCGATTTCCAAAAAAGGTACCACGAGGAGAGCACATCGTTTTCATGGTGGCAAGTTCCTTTTCTTTTTTCCCTGTTTAGACTGACTAAAGTATTCCTTGACTGTATCTCAATGTATTACCACTAACAAAAAAAAAAAAAGAAAGTAAAATGGCTAGAGCAGAGCAAAAGAAGACACAGATAGCGGCGAGAGTTGAAATATCAAAACATGTATCCAGCGCGGAGATTGCCGCGTTGTGAAAAAGAATACTTTCCACGTTCAGGGATCAATAAGCGCGGGTGAATTATGGCAGCAAAAGCTCTTTTCGTCTCTCAAATAATGGCCGAAGTGTGCCAGCGGGTTTTAGGTGCTGATTACGAAATGAGCTAGCGAGATCGCCGTTCGTATTAAGCATGCACTATTAGAAGAGCGCTACGCCGGTTTACAACACGAAATATACCTTGATCAATTTTTATATTGCCTTCAAAACAACAACGGATGCAAAAGAATAATCATATTGAAAGAGAATGGTAATAAATTAAATGCCGTTTTAGCAACGATTTCATTGGTTTCTCAATTCACGACACGCATGCCTAGTAATTGTGGCGTGGCTGGCAAGCCTTCAGTTCTACTTTGGACTTCATGTGTCAATCGTGTGATTACATTTGACACAACTAGTGCGCATTCTATCAGTCCTTTACAAACCTCCCAAAACAGAATAGATGGGAGAAACCACGAGCGGAATGTAAAATATCTCAAGTTATATCAGAGCTCAAGATGAGGACAGGTACTTCTCGCAGTCAGCATCCAGTCCAACCTTGACCTTGCGTTAGGCACGAGGTCTAGACGGAGCCATAAGTCACCAAATTAGTCCATCCGGTATTCTAATCAGAATCCCCGGAATTTGTTTTGTCGGTTCGGCAGGAACAAAGAAAACGGGAGACATACTAGAGAAGTACTGAAGTGCTACATAAGCGAAGTTGGGCCGAAGGAGGCAATGAGATAGTTGGGAAGCATTGCAGACACAGGAAAGCTGAACAAAAAAAACATATCCGCGCCCAAAAGACGTCATAGAACAATGCAGCCTGCAAGGTAATGACCTCGCAATCTGTTACTACCTTTTTTAACCTGTTGGCGCTAAATCGAGATATGCCAGAACCAAACAGCGCCTAATACTTCCAACCATGTTAATTGAAGATATATCTTCATATTTGGCTAACTGTTAGAAAGGACTGTTGCTTTCAGCAATTATTATCCCTTACTAACTTGATAGGGATCTCAGTAAACCGACCTTCCTTTGTAACATATGATCGGTATTGATTATGGCACAGATCGCATTGCGTCGAAAAGAAGACGCCGTGATTAGACATATCCTGAGGTATTATTTGTGACGTTGTTCAGCTATATCTTTCGCCGCTTGTCTGTTATGCTTTTTCTTCCAACCTAGTCACATTTGAGGCGAGTGTCCGGCGACGCGTCTTACATCACTGTTGCCCTTGAGTTGAGTAGAAGTGGCATATATGCAAGCAAGTATCCGTTTTCATGCGAATAGCTTCCACCGCATGGTCACCTCGTCTGATCCTGCCCGCAGTAATTGTACAGTTCAATAGTTCAGGGCTTATAATGAATTGGCTCTTCGACTATCTTTGCTTCGCCAGGCGCTTGTTTTTTCAGCAGGTTTTGGCAAAAGATCTAGTATTTGTATCTGACGGAAGAATACACAACGGTAACTTGATGTTAATGTCGGATTTTTAATATTTGGCGTTTGCTTCTCACTGTTATGTGGTGTTATTGACGTCGTGGAGCAGCACTGTATCTTTATTTCAGCCCTTTATCGCCTTTTCAGCTTCCATGTTCTAGACTAGCAGGTGTCGAATATGACGTCCTGACTGCAGTAACAATACGCTTCCTTGGGCAGAGTTCCTCCATGGGCTGAAGTTTCGCTTGGGGGACATGGAGGCGTTTGGGTTTCACAAAAAAGGGCATATCGGAGGCTCCACATTAAGAGAGAATTCATCTAGAGTCTAGAAAGAAGATAGAACCGGAGTAACTCAGAACTGCAAAATTCATAGACGAGAAAATATATTACAGCATTTCCAAGAACGAACTTATGAAACGAGCCAGTTAGAGTTAGTGTGTGCATTAATCTTCCAATTATCTGCCCAAAGCAGGAATGATCAGATAGACAGCAATCATTACTTGGGGTCTCGTTTGCAATCTCATGTACTTGTTCGCTTGTTTAATAAAAGGTATCTGAGTACATGCGTACCATATATCTAGCCAAGCAATAATTCATTCCGGAACAGCTCAGTTCTGAAAGACTTCGCCTTGGGGCGTAAAGGGCTGCGTCCGATGAGAATCTAAAGATAGAGCGCCTACAATGGACGATGTGCACTGTCATCGCTGAACTCCAATAAGTCGTATTTATGTTTATTAAGAGTTCAGACCTCACTTCTGCTTTTACTTCGTGTGATAATGTACAGTGTGAATACGTTGTTTGGAATTTGACTATGTCTCTATCATGCAGCTCCAGAATATGCAACTCTCTCTGTTAGAAAGCACTGGTAGCAGTTACTCATTGGAGGAAATTAAGTTGCTCAAAACTCCCATTTAATCTACAAATCGTAATCTTTTGCAAACTTTATACCCAATCGTGATGATGCAGCTGTTAACCCCGCTTAGCTGAGTTGCTAAGGGGGACAACCTCTCCCAAGTTTCTTGTATAGCTCTCACCCATCCCCACGGTGTTGGTTGCTGCCCTTATTGCACCATTGCCAAAATGGGGGGCGCAGCGCGATTCGATACTTCCGCTTCGGCTCCGACGTTCCGTCTGTTTCGCAGAAACATAAAAGACGACCATATCGTATGTGTTGATATCGTTTCCTTTATTATTGAACAAATTATCTCGTCTCTTTTTTCATTTTGTCTCTCTTGACTGCATCGTAATTTTACTACACCAACGTCACAATGGCTGAGCAAAATGAAGAATATCTTGCCAAGCTGCCATCACTCTGCTGCTATCTCGGGACCATCCACAAAGGCACCCCCGGCGGCAGCGATGAGGTGGTAGCCGGCGTTCCAACATATGTGGCCCGACCGCCTGAAGGTGTGACTGCCAATGACCATGTGGTTTTCTACTTCCCTGATGTCTGGGGCCTATCGAACAATGCTAAGCTGTTGATGGATGGCTTTGCCAAGGCTGGATACACTGCCCTTGGCATGGATTATTTCAGAGGAGTAGGCCGCTCACTGCCATCTTCTCCTACCTTTTCCCATTTCCGTTCTTCAAATTGACTATCTCCTAGGATCCGATCTCCAAGTACCGCAGCTCTTTAGACGCTAAGCCGCCACCAGACTTTGACCAGCCTGCCTGGCGCAATAAGCACTTCACGTTCGCCACGGAGAACGTGCCCGTGTGGGCGGAAGCTGCGAAGAAAATTTTTGGTAAAGCTGGCTCTCGCTATGCCTGCGTAGGCTATTGCTTTGGCGCTCCTTTCGTCTGCCATCTGTTGGCCACTGACGGCGTTTCTGCTGGCGCGGTTGCGCATCCGTCACAGCTGAAGGAAGAGCACTTCCGGGCGGTGAAGCGTACGTCAATAAGTTTGGCCCCTATTGCAACTCCTATCAACGTCAATATTTCTCTTTTGCTCTCTTTTTGGAATGTCAAATGTATAACACAGTGCTATAGAACCGCTTTTTCTCTCATGTGCGGAGCATGATCATGCCTTTGGCACCGAGTCGCGCCGCAGGGCTATTGACATCCTGATGGAGCAGAAGGCGCCGTATCATGAGCAACTATTCTACAATGTGAAGCACGGCTTTGCTTCACGAGGTGACTTAAGTGACCCTTATGAACGTGAGTCTTGTTGTATTTGTTGGTTTAAAGCGAAACTCAACAAGTGGAAATGCTAATGCAATTTGTAGGATGGGTCAAGGAGCAGAGCCTCCAGGGCATAATTAACTGGTTCGACATGTGGTTGATCCGGAACACGAAATGAACCTCTCGGCTGCGTCCAAAATCACAGTATTTTATCGATTCATAAACCAAAAACTAAGTTCCACTAGAGATATCAGCGTAGAAACTAAAAGCATGCACCAACACAGTGGCGATCCATAGCACTTTCCACTTTCTCATTTTCGCTTTGGCAAAGAGGGTGAAACATTAGCACCTCTGTTACAATCTAATAATGAAAACATAGTCGAACCAATTTACTATAAAGAAATCTGTCACCTGCTCACGATGGCGCAACCCCGACCACAATCGATGCAGTTCCATTGCTATCTTGTCCCTCGGTAGCCACAATCATATAGTTATGCCGTCCCATCTTCAGACCTCCAGCCTCAAACGCCTTGAAGTGATCTGCAGTATGCACCGTTCCACCCACGCGCTTGTCCGTACGGATCGACCAGTACTGGGGGAACGTTGCTGTGCCTTGAATGGACGGCTTATTTTTCCGCATCTTCGTCCAGATTTCGTACACTGAGCCATCTACCGTCACGTTGCCTTTCTGCTCAGCGTCGTCTGTGGGGCTTGAGCAGGGCTTGTGAGTGCCATACGACTCAACAATATAGTATTCAACGAGCGGACCCGTGGTCCATCCGTAGATTGATAAGTAAGCGTTGCCATTAGGCTCGAAAGTGCCCGAGTAGTTTACCTCCCGTGGGCCACCGGGGTTCCATCCTTTGCCCGCCACAAAGTTGCCCTTGTTGCCAGACCAGTCAACAGAGTATTTGCCATCTGGACCGTTGTTGTATTTGACTTTTGCGGTCCCGTCATTCCAGAATGAAGAATAGAAGTTTGCGGTGCTCTCATCAGCGCTCGAAGAACTGTCCGAGTTTTCTACATCTCTTTCTGGCAACACCACAGCTGCTGCCCCGGTAGCGGCAATGGCGACAGCAGCCGCCAGAAGCGACAAGAACGCTGGTTTGGCCATGTACTGTTAGTGTTCGTTGTCTTGTTTGCGAGATGCCTTTTCAGTTCGCTTGCTTGTTGTTCATATGCTTCGGTTCGCAGTTCTGTGATTTGTATTGAGCATATCGTATACTTCCTCAACGTCTGCATCTCCACGTCTTATATTTATTTTCCCGTACCTCTCTCGCTTCTCCCATTTCTCCGTGTTTTTTTAATTGTTTTCCTTCCTCTCTTAAACATAATTTATTCTTCCTTTAGCATGGAATTTCACTTCACAGCTCTAAAAGTATATTGCCCAGAACATAGGGGTGCTTTTTTTCCTTGAATAAGATTTCTGGGTTATGGTTCTCTGGATTTAGAACTGCCGGACTAAAGCACCACGCACTTTTCAGGCATTTTGATTCGCCACACTTCTTTTGTATTTTTTTTTTTTTTACTACGATCTTTTGTTTATTCATTCTTAACAAGTTGGTCTGCGATACAAGTGTCGTTTCTTGAGCTGGAAATTTCCGTATTCTTCGGCGATGAACAACATCTATCTGTTCTTGGTAATGTTCTTTGCAATGATTTTGCGATTAGAAAGAGTATCTTGAGAATGGCTACGGACTACTGCTGTTTGAATATTAAACTGCCAGCTTACACAAAGAACAAGAAGAAAATGTAAAGAAACAAGGGCGGGGAACGGGTCAAATACCGGCCAATGCCAAGAAGCTGAAGTGAACCTTGTTGCCTCTCTTTGTCTGTCCGCTTCTCTCCAGATTTTGCCGGTCGGCTATTTATCGCTCTTCGACATTTATTTTCATGCTTATATTGATTTGGTATCTTTTACGGAGTCTTGCTACCAGGAGGCCATTCTCTATATTATACACGAAAGTTGATGCTTTTAATTATTGGGTACTCTATTTGGATGGACGATACGCAAAAACGGTCCTTTCCCCATCACATAGGTGCGTGTTCATATTTTCATTCCTAGTTCTATTTTCTAAATAGTCTATTGTGTACATAGACAGTAGTACGATCATTATTTATTCTACCAGCACTTCATTTCGAGCAACTCCCGATAATATTCCCAGGCTGGGACATAAACCGGGTTCATCAAATTCTGTCTCCGGACAGCTTGTTTTAACATGCTCAAATCACGACTCGTCTTATGACTTATCTCTGATATATAGCCTTTTCAAAATGGTGTAAAAATTAAGCTCGAATTTGGAATTTGCTAATATTTTATTGTATTTTCATCCAGCCTGGGCTTTCTCACCCATGCCATAATGATTAAAACGCCGTTGCCTCTTCCAATCTATGATGGATCAAGGTCAAGAGAAGAGAGGTCCTGCTCTTTGCCCTGCCTGTGCCGGTTTATGCGATATGACATTGTTATAAATACAAAATATGCCCATATGGAGAAGACCGCTGCCTCAGCGCTTCATCTACCTTTCTTTACAACAGTTACCTCTCTCACAACCGTCGTCCCCGCCGCATACGCTTCGAGGCTGACAAGGCGATCTCACCGCGGGCCCACAACGTCGTTGTCTGGCCCACCTGACATTTTGTGCCGGCTGGCATGGCTTGAAGCATTGTCCATGCGCCGCTAGCACACTGTTGGTACTGAGTGCCACCAATGCAGTTAAACATGCCCTCGGAAGTGCAGGGACCACTGAGACCACCGCTGCCTCCACCGGTGTTACCGCTGCTCGTAGTCGTGCCGTTGGAGGTGCCAGACGTGGGCTGTGCTGCTGTAGTTGCGACAGCCGCAGAAGATGTGGTTGCGGCTGCGGCAGCACTGGTAGTAGCAACTGCGGTTGGAGACGTGCCAGCAGCAGCAGAAGTCGATACGGTAACAAAGACGCCGCCAACACTCTGGGTAGAGTTCGAAGAGGAAGCCGAAGGAGCAGTAGTAGCTGCAGCGGTGGTGGCGGCGGTACTGCTTGAACTGGCTTTAGGGCTACCGGAGCCGGAATCAGAACCAGAACCAGGGTTAGAACCGGAGCTAGGCGAAGAAACTGCAGCCGAGCTGGCGCCAGAGCTACCGTTACTGCCACTGTTGGAGCCGCTGCTGGAACTGCTGCTGGTGGCGCCTTTGGGAAAACAGTTGCTACCGGCAGGGGACTGATAGTTTGTCGTCATTTTACTGGGCTTCTGGACGTTCGGTCCTGGATCCGGGTAGATCGGGTCAGTGCCCGTTGTGGTCTTGCAGCTGTTGATCGACGCAAGGTTGGCAACAAATAAGTTAGGAAGTGAGGAATCACGAATATCGAGGTCGGTGGAGGATGCCGAGCGCTTTGAGCTGCCACCGGTAACTGTGATCGGAGCACAGTTCATGTAGTACTCAGGTGCGCCGGACAGCTTGCTGATCCAAGTCCACGCAAAGACGTATTTTCCGGGTGCGATCGAATCGGGGATGCTGTAAGAGTAAGTGCTTGGACCGCTTCCATCGGTGGTAGGGCAGCCACCCTCGAGACTGAGGATGACCTGCCAAGACGTGGATGCAGACGGCTGCATGTCTGTTGTCAAAGCCAGCTGGCACGAGCCACCGCCGTGAACGGCGCTGCCGTGGAAACTGAGCGTTTGCGTGGCGCCAATGGCCATTGTGTTATTGGACGACGTAGATGAACTGCTGTAGAAGGTTTCTGGAGATCCGACAATCTGACATGGGTAGTTGGAGCCGTCTGAGTTCAGTGGCGAGGTGGTAGGATCGCCAAATGGCACAGGGTTGGCTAGAGTCATGTGTCCAAGTGCCCTGGACACAAAAAGCAACGTCGTGACAGACGTCAAGAAGGACTGAAAAACCATATTTGCAAGTGCTTTTGATTATTTTCGTTTCGTCTCGATTGGCGGGCAATGTCTTCCTGAAGACTTGCTTGAAAAATGCAGAGCTCGCTTGCAAGAGATTTGCAGCAAGAGAGGTAGGGGTGATATGGGTAGCAAAAAAAAAGTTAACTGTGTTTATCTTTCCAGAAGACAAAATGGCACAAATAGAAAAGAAAGAAGAGCTTGCCGGGGTGAAGATAAGAAATAGAAGAAGAGATAGAAAAAGAGAAAGAGGGAGAGAGAAGGTCCGATGCCAAGACGTCTTCCAACAGTGGACTTTATACCCTCTGGCTACGTGTAAATTGGGCAACGTTGAACACACTCCCTTCTCACCGCTCGGTTCGGGGTTTTTTTCTGTTTGCATGCTCAGCCTGGTTACTCGAAAGCCCATTCAGCTGTCGGGAACACATTAATCACGCATCGTTTAATTGAGCTGTATTGCTCTTTTGTTACTCAAGGAAAAAAGAAGGGAAACGGAAAAATGCAACTCTGTTCAGTCCTGCCGTGACGTCGATCTCCCGTTCATCAAGCCCCTATTTTTGTTTCATAAACATTCAAGCAACTGAGATGACTGGATAAAAAGCTGTTTGTTTCTCACAATGACAAGTTCTATCCTTGCAAACAATGAATTGACCAAGGAAACGTTTCTTCATCAAGGTGGACACAAAGGCGAACTCCGAGAGTCCTTCATGGCACTTTGGCCGTTTATATGCATAATATGCATATAAGAAGAACATCGATTTCATCCTAAAGAATAGCCGGCCAATGACAGCGTTCAGATCGCAAGGGGTACTACAGATCTGCAACGAAGCATTGAAGGCGATCTTCTAGATTGATTGGGTAGCACTTGTCTACCCCTGAAGGCCGCCAAAGCCTTCCCCAGCTTTTTTTCCCTTTCGGGGGAAACATTGTCCTCAAATGTTTGCCATGTGTGTACAACTTTTCTTCCCGGTGCCACCTCACCATCTGACTGGCTCCCTTACGTGACTGATGAGACAGGAGTCGTGTGGAATTAAGCGCGTCTCCTTTTCAACTATGGTCAAATGGTGACAAACACTTGCTCAGTCCCTGGAGATCCCAAGTTCGGGAATAGCGGGAGGACACAAATGACAGGTAGTGAAGTCGCAAACTTGCGACGATTGCATGACTCTAAGAGGCTGAGTAGAGATTGATACCACAACGTCGGAGAAGTGAAGAGAAAGTGGCACCGAACGCCCTGGAAACCAGAATGGGAGGATAGAGAAACCAACAGAACTTTGTGGACCACAAATGGATTTAGGCATCCTTTTCTATGCCAAACAAAGCCTCGATTGTCAGAAAACGCTATGATCAAGTAGTGTTAGGAAGCACGCTACACATAGACCAGCAAACCTGCTTGCATGACACATCGCCTTCCGCCTGCGGGCCAGAAGCATTTCGGTGGCTGACTCGATTCCGCAGCCCGCTGTGAGGACACTGTTGGATCGGCCACAGGACTTTTGATACTTTGAAGGCTTGTCGTCTCTATTATCTACAGGGAAATGAAGATGTATGATGTATATTGATGATTGTCGATCGCAAGCCAGTGTTATTCCAGAGAAGTCATTAGTCTTTGAATCTTGTGTTGGAAAGTTCGACGAGTCAACAGTGGTTTTAAAAAAAACGATGAATAAAGATCTTATTCAACGTCGCGAACCAACTCCGCTTCATCTAGAAAGGAAATCGGGTTGATATGGACGTGTGAGAACATGAGGGGGTTTTTGGAGCCAAATACAAACAAATTAGGCATACTTGGAGTGGTGCGCAACACAGTCCAGATAGGTACATCGCACTGTAATGTTAAGCTGTCTAACAAGCGCTACACTGTATACGCAACTGTATGTAGTCAAAGCTTGCCCCACCATATTTCTTGCAGCCTGCCTTTCGCAAAGGAGTCGCCATTCCTTTGTTAACAAATGGAGGTGGCATGAACACCTGTTTATGACCATGGCTCGCAAGCTCCCATGGGAGAGAAAAGCCACACAGTCTCATCAGAAAGCCGTGGCGGCTCATCGCTCTTCTTTGACAAGATCTTCTGCCCGCTCGTGGAATGAGGACGATGCGGAAGCGGGGCCGAGAACAGGGAAGTCTTTGCCGGAAGCAGTAGCACGCAGATGTAGGTGAACGGATTGTGTTTAATGCTAAACCGGATATTCTATATGCTCATAAATGCTATAGTCCGCTCACCATCGACTTCTCCACCACCTGCGCCTCCATCTGAGGGGTCCGTTATCTATGTGACGTCCTTCATCTGCTTGCAAGATATGCGCATGCTAATGGCTACCTCAGTTTTATGATCGAAGGAATAAATAACGACGATCAGTATCGCATGGTTGAAGATGAGCTTTTGGATGTAGCACGAGCCTTTACCGCCCATCTGCATGCGGCAGAGTATAAGCGGTTGAAGGCCTTAGCTAAAAGTCACAATGGAGAGGCCTTCCGGTCGATCTCCCGGCCTGTTACGAATGCACAGACAGATCGCGTGCGCAAGAAGAATGATCTTGAGAAGAGAGCAGCTAAGCAACAGCGCGCTCTGAGAAAAGTTTTCGCCGCTGGCAGCGATGAAGATGAGGACACGGATATGCAAGAAAATGCTCCGTGGACTGGTACCTCCTTGCAAAATCTCATGGAAGGCAGCCCAAATAAGATCAACACATTAAGACCTTTGATACCATTAAGATCAACAACAGAAGCAAATAGATCAGGGCTTTCTACGACCAGGCCATCGCTTATATCATCTCCGCACCATATAGCAGAAGTTGATATAGATGAAGACGAGGATGACGACGAAGATGACCTAGATGGGCCATCTATCTCTAGAAGCATCAAAAATGAACAGGCGGCCGATGCTGAACTAGTGAGAGCGTCTCATAAGAAAGCAATATCTTCACACGGTATGATCCAGAAGGCTTCCATTACAAACGAATTTTCAAAAGGTAAGAAGACCGTATCATTCGAATCGCAACTAGAGGGACGCAAAATTCCTTCAACTTCCGGCAATGGGCATAACGAAGACGATACCCTATTGGAGGATCCAGATTCGGGAAACCTCTTAGCTAAAGTTCGGCAGCGACGGCAGCAAGAAAGAGCACTGCGTCAAAAGCTGAATCAGCAACAGCAGCAGCAAGGGGACGGCAGAGCTGTTCAAGTGAAGACAGAGAAGCAAGCTGCACCAAAATCACAGTCTTTAAACGTCATCCCATCCTTTCTCTGAGGAATATTCAATTATAAAACTGGTTCAGATGCTTAAAAATGCTTTTTACTATTTATTTACACACGAAAACACGAAATTGTCACAGGCAGCAGTGTTTATCCCTCGAACGGCGTCTCGTATGGCCGCTCAGCCTGGGGGGTTATGCGGGCCAGATGACGTCTCTCGCCGTCTTTCCAGTCAACTAAGGCAGAGTGCTGCGTGACCCGGTTATCCCAGACAACGACAGTGCCCTCCTCCCATTTGACGCGAGCTTGGAAATCGGCGCCAATTGCTAAGTGCTGGTACAAGAAGTTAAGGATAGCATCAGACTCTTCCTTCTTCAGGCCAACAATTTCGCGTGTGACTATGAAATAGTTAGTACGAAGCGGGATTATGAAACCGGTTACAGCCTGATGAGGGGAAACGACGTACACTGCGGGTTCACATAGATTGCCTTCTGGCCTGTGGCAGGGTGGGTGCGCACAATGGGGTGCACATTGAACACAGGCTCACGACGCTTGATGCCATCGCGTGCCAGACTGGCATTAACCTGCTCAATGCCCGAGTGTGTGGCCTTCAGGCCGTGGAGACGCTGCTGGAAGGCCGGGCTGAGGCGGTTGTAAGCTTCGACGGCGTCTGTGAATAGTGTGTCGCCGCCAGTAGTAGGCTTGTCGAGGATGTACAGGAAAGTGGTGCCGGGAGGCTGCAGCTCGTACGAGACATCCGAATGCCAGGCCACCGAGCTAGTGCGGGTGGCAAAGAACTTTTCGGCAGTCTTGTCACCAGCGCTACGGTGCACCAGATGGATCTGGGGGTAACCCACAGGGGCGCCCGAAGTAGGGTGGATGTGATGGCGGCCAAAGTAGGCACCAAAGTCCAGAGCCTCCTGGATGGGCAGGTCGGCAAAGTCTTGGTTGCGGAAGGCAACCACCTTGCGCTCAGCAACAAAGCGGGCGAGCTGGTCTTTGCCGGCATTGGAGAGCTTGCTCAGCTGGACGCCAGTAATCTCGGAACCGATACTGGGAGTAAGGTGCACAAGCTTGACCCCCTCGGCAAGCAGCTCTGGGTAGGTGGTGTCGGCATCCTTGCCGTGCTCATAATGCTCAAAAGGCTGCAGAGGCGGATAATGCTCATTGGGGTCCCACTGAGGAAGGTAGTGCGGGTACTACGACAGAGTATTATTAATGAGGAAGCACTATGGACAGGAAAAAATATATGATGACATACCTTTGCCGGAGCAAACTCAGTGGTACCAGCTTCTTCGGCCTGGCGGCTGTACAGATTCGGCGACAACTCCTTGTACTCGCCAATGTTGGGCCGAGTAGTCGTGTGTAGCTTCAACTCGTCTACCTTAGCAGCAGCATCAGGCACCGAGATCGTCTCGACCGCAGCAGGAGGGGCCATGGTGCATGCAAGAATATCACAGGATCAGGTGTCTAGTTGGGTCGGAGTAACAGGTATAACTGAAGATATCAACACTCTGCTCGGCTAGATAAGACAATTTTGGTATTAAAACTTGATGGATTACAAGAGACAGACTTTCTTTTCTAGTCCTTTTGTTTCACGTAGGCCACTTCCTTTATATACCCAGCATCTGTCTACATTTACACGCAACGCGGAGAGCAAAGAGAGAGGAGGGTCGAAGATCTGGAAAGTAAACGGCGTCTTGTCGGGGCGCTCGCCCCGACATGCGGGGCATTTTCCCGACAACGACATATCGGCGAAGGATGTCGCAAGCTCAAGAAATATTAGAAATGCATTAGCTGGTCTCCAATCATAGCCTCATGGCGCTACTTGTGGGTGGTATAGGCTCTATCGGCCGATTTGCACCCCTTTGCTCAGCCGTGTCTAATTTTCTGGGCTTCGTCCTCATTGTTGCCTTTTGAAGGCACTCCTTCCAATCAGTGACGATATGGGAAGATGGCAAAACATCAGTCTCAAATCAGTGAAGTGACGCAAGAGGTGTTGGGGAGGTGAACTTTGCGAGTCTACGGTAGAAAGGAAGGGGATGCGTAGAAACGATGCCCCCACTTGAAACGATCTAGAAAGAGGCAGCTACACCTATCAGATACAAAATAATGTCAAGGAGCTCATTAAACGGCGTATGTTGTGCATCATCGACAAATCATTTGCCACTGATATGACCAAGTGTAAGGAATTTTCTTATACATACAAGTATTTTGTATCTTGTTAAATGTTTATTTGCTCCTTGCTAGGTTTCGGTTGCCCATAGCGCTTTTGGCAAAGTAGCTGATGGAAGCTCATTGTTGGTGGGGAACTAACACGACAATGAATGTTGTTATTCGCTGAGACGATCACGCAATCCATGGCCTTTCTGATATCAAACAACTGACGATCAACAATCACAGTCTCATCAAGCTTTTTTAATCCTATCTCTAACTATGCCTCTCGGCAAACGAAGTAAAAGATAACTGCTTTACGCCTGAAAAGTAAATCCGGGACCGACACGGCCCTTAAGTACAGCCAAGATATAGCTCTATTCCTCCGCAATTAGTTTTAGAGCCAAAGTCAACGCGCAAAAGAATGGACTGTCCATCGCGCAAACAACATCCATAGCACGTCATCCCCGCAGTTGTCATTGAGAAGGGGTTAACATTGCAAAAATGAACGCCGTCTTTCTTGACTACTTTTATTTGAGGATGACAGCACTTGGTGCCTAGACGAGCCGGCAGATCATAACGTCCACTTGGCGTTATATTCCGTGGTCCGTTCTCAGGAAAATCGATCCATCCAGATGCACGGCTAAGCCAGGCTTATTTCTCTCCGATACTAGTACCGATGATGGAAGAGAGGAAACAGAAATGAAAATAGCAACAGAATAGCTGAGATTGGAAGCATAATAACGCAAGGCAAGAAGAACAACATACAATGTAGATGTGGTATGTTTTGTGGAAATGTTTCGCTCATATTAAATGATGCAGTATTGAGAAGTGGGTATAAGATAAGATCATATTTTACAAAATCCAATGTTCATCAAGGCACGCGGCGGCCGACAACTTGCTACGCAGAAGCCGCAGGCCAACTCTTGTGGTATTTCCAACCAATGTGAAGCTTTATCTTTTAGTTGGCTGTCACTATAACACTAATAATCCGTCGCTGTTATATGTGCGTGTTACATTTTCATCGGCACGCCATACCTATTGCCTTTATCAGATGGTTTTTATCAGATTTTTCAAACAGCGATACTCCCCCTTCCTCCAACGTTTTCTTGTTATTCTTTGGAAGTCCATTGATATGTTGCAGCTAATTAGAATGCGGAACAATTATTTTAGTATTTTGCTTTGGCAAGAGTTGTCTGATCTCTTTCGAACCTTTGCTGCCCTTTGCCTCCATCATCTGGTTCAGGTGTGTACGGTGGGTCGGGCTCCAAGGTCACCGTCCTCGTGATGATCACCTCGGATGGATTGGTAGTTTTGGTCTGTATTGTCGTAGGCGGTAGTGTTTTAATAATAGGTTCCGTTGTACGGGATGAATGCTTTGGTGTTGTTTTCCTGCGCCGCGATGTTACAGGGTGCGGTGCTGTGGCTGTTGAGCCGGGAGGCAGTGGCGGCGGGTGAGTTGAGGACCCAAGAGAATGTAGCGGGTCATACCCGGAGGCGTAGATAGTAGTTGATGGAATATGCCCAGGTGCAGCGGTATGGGTATCTGCTTGTTCCAGTGTACTAGTTAAAGCTGTGATCTGATTTTGAGTTGCCCTGTCAGTCTGCGTGGCAGCTGCTTTATTGGTAGTACTGTATGGGCATGGTGGCGAAAACGGTAGGTTGACCGGCAGTGTATACGGTCCGCATACGGCGCCTGCTGTCAGCGTGCCGCGACCAAACTCTGGTGGAAGAGCTCCTGGATTGAAAGTGAAGGGTGGGCCAATAGTATTGCCACTTGTCAACGAAAAGGGACAAGGAATTGATATTGGTATTGCGCGTGGGAGTGTCCATGGACCGCACGTAGCGCCGGCTGGAAGGCCAGTAATCATAGTCGTTGTGATCGACTGAGCCTTACCGGTGCGAGTGATGGTGGCATCAGAAACCGACAGACCAGCTGAAGATGCGGTCTCTAAGTCTTCAGGTAGATTCCAACCCAACGGAACCACAGAGATGCCGCTGGCAGAAATTACGCAAACCCAGGACACAAAGAAACTTGCCGCTGTTACTGAGATGCGCCGTAATTCGAACATTATGTAAGAATTCTCTTAAGAAAGAGTAAACAATGCCAAAAACTAAGAAAGGTGTTGACTTTTATTTATATGTACTTTGGTAAGCCGGGAGGAAGAAGTTCTAGAGAGTGTGTGCAAGCAATGGGGAATAAAAAGACAAATGCCTTGAGCAGTTGCTGAGTTCCATGTTCAACTGGATTTATGGAATTTTTTGTATCGAGTTTAGATAAATTTTTTCTGAATTTCTAGAGGATCGCGGGCCCGAATGTGCCACCAAATTTGAACAAAGACCAAAGTTGAGAAGATCGGGTTCAATCTCTCTGCCAGACTTCACAACTAATTGTATTGCTCTCTAGGGTAGAAGGTGTGCTAATATACGGTTGTACAGACAGGAAGCAACAATGCTCTGCCGGTTAAACTACTATTATAGAAAATACTGTAGCAATGACTAATTTTTCTTCTCTCGGAGTTCTCTGAAACTCTTGCTTGTTTATAGCAATATCGTCTTCTACACTGAAGGGAGGAATGCCTATGGCTGATTCAATAAGCGAGAGGGGAAAGGGGAAGAATGGGTGAATTCATAGGTTACGGAGACACCTTTGTTTCTATCCTCGTCACTAGCCATTTTCTTGCAAATATCTTCCTCGTTTTGACGGACCCAGATCTTTAATTTTTTTAATTGTTATGAAATTGAATTTCTTAATGTTGTGCAAGTGCAATTACGAACCCTGGAGTTATTTCTGTCCATGAATTCCTTTTGCATTATAATTATTTGCGTATGGCGGGTGTCTACCAACTGCCCGGTTGATGAACTTCAAATATTAAAAAGATTTACTAAACTACCTGACATGGGGCGGTACGTAGAGACACTGCCTCATTTTATTATTTAGAATTACCTGGTTATCATAAGCTTTCCTGACAGGATATTATTGCACGAGAATATAGTGGTCTCCTCCTCCAGGACCTTCGTAAGCCAATATAGCAAATACATAGGGAAGACTACACCAATTCGCCCGTCATGTCACTATCTCTTCTTCTCTTCATAGAATTCTTTAATATTTTTGAACGCAAGAAACAAGTTCGTATAGAATAAATAGTCTAATTCATTATAACTATAGAGACAAATAATATATGCACATACATATTTTTATATAAAGACATTTTCTGACATGAGCAAACGAAGAAGCGTAGAAGGTGAAACTTCCCCAAAATGCCAGCGTTATGGGTGCTCAGGTCTATCTGTGTTATTACGCTGATTCTGTGACCCTCGCTTATTGCCCTTTGGTCCTGTTAGCTTGAATACCTGGAACTTTCCCTGGCACGGCGGACCCTTGCACACAGTGACTTCAGTCTGAGACAAGTTATAAATCACACACGCTACTGTCGCCGAATTGGAGCGGAACGGATATCCTGGTAGATGGCTGATTACAGCGTCAATCGGATTGCGATCCGGATGTACACAAAGAGCTTCTGGATAGCTCATATGATCAGAAAATGCCTTGATAAGGCTTTCCGTAGATAGTCTGCTACCTTGAGCTTGAGCGTGGACGCGCTGCTCGAAGCGTTCCAATCGAAACCAGCTGCTGCCGCCTGGGTACTTACAGGTGACATCCGGCCGGGCCAGAAAACCTGTGTGAGTGAAATGGTTCGTGTGAACGAGATAGTTTTTGTCGACTGAACGATATACTTTGTAAATTCGATCTGGCGTAACCTCCAAGCAGAGACCAAAGCCCTCAGCCGAGCTGACAGTCACGTTGTTGGAGACATGCCGAGGGAAGTTGTACGCGCACGTCATGGCCTCGGCGAAATGATTACTCTCTAGGATCATACGGCGTAGCATAGAAATAGGCAGCAGAGGCTTAATGGAGACGTTGTGGTGGGTACCATTAGCATCTTGGTAAGGATAAGGAATATAATCGTCGGAAGACATGAGAGAATTGGCTGTAACGCCAAGGCCTGCTGAGTTCATGCCGGAGCGACCGAGTTGTCCCGCTTCGGTCACAAGAAATAGTGAGGGCTTATTCTCAGAAGGGTCTGGGTGTACTTCGAGGTATATGATGCAGTCATTCTCCCACAGACGAGCTGACATGTCCCAATTTTGGGCAGTAAGCATATCGCCAGTCGTGGTGGCAGCGTGATGAAAAATGGCGCTGGTACACTCATTGGCGTTATCATCGATATGACCATTTTGAGCTCCGAGCGGCTTGATTCCTGGTTCATCTCCGAGTCTCGCCAGATCATACCGCGAATTTAAAAGAATAACATCTTCTATTGTGACTTCTGCGCCATCTGCAATTCCTCGCATTTCATCGTAACCACTTGGGTAGTATTGCTCAAGGGCTGGTTTGTATACATGCGTGATAATGGCGTCTATCAACTGTCTAAATTGCATAACATGAGTATCTTTGCCTTACAAACCTGTACACATTAAGCAGCATATATATTATAAGATATTAAGCCTGGATATGAACTCACTGGGAATGAGCAAGCTTGCCCGGTTTCCTATAATATCGAACATTTTCTTGCACCTTTGGCTTTGCCTGGCGTCCATGCGCGAGACCGCGGTCGTATGGTAGGCCCTTAGCCACCACATGTTGGTAGGTAGACGAGTCAGACTCTTTGATCTGAGTCATGGTGATAATGAGGGCTGCAGTTTTGATACAGTGTAGGAAAGGAAGGGGGTGAAGTATGTGACAAGCTCTCTGCAATTTGTCTTGAGGAAGAGGGACTTAAGACGGTCAACATTTTCTTTTAAAGCTGGCGGAAATTGAAATCTATAGTACGCATAAAATCTCGCGATGCTATTACTCTCTGCAAGGGAATACTGCCGTGCTACCTCCCATTAATGAACTTCCTGTACGGGAAGGCCTGCCGACGAATGGATTAACACTTCTGTAGAAACCAGCAGCTATTAGTTTCAAGAGGCAGAATTGTCGCTAATCATTCATCTTTACGGAAAATAATTACTTCAAATTACGAGAGTATAACTCTCGTGGCTTTGAAAATGCAAACAACAGTAATAAAACGCTACATAGGAAACGATACGATTCGCCGCCAAAGTTGCCTAATTCGGTTTAATTGGCGATGCCAAATACCAAAATATCTCCACATCTCTGGATTTTTGAGATCGAAGCTAAGTTCTAAACCCCTTTTGGTTTGGTTGCCGACGAGCCTTAGTGCTGGTACAAACAAGGATTTCACACGCGCGAAGCCGCACGCAAATCCAGCACCGGACAGAGATCCAGCCAAGAAATTGAGTCAAATTCAAGCGGGGAAGGTGAATAAAAAAGTGTTGGTATTCTTATCTATGGGGATATACATCGAACACTTCCACTAGGTGAACTGGGGTTGGCAAACCAGCAGATCGGAAGCTTTCTTTTCTTTAGTATTTGTTCTGGATACGACATTAGACAACCGAACCCGGCGACACCATCATGGTGAGAAGAGTCTTCTCGTTATCTCCTCAATTTCCCATATGCCTTTCTCGAGTGACGAGTAGATGAAAAGGAGAAATACCGCCTCCCCAGATCTTCATCTTCTCTCTTATATTCTTTTTTCTCTGGTCTACCTGAAGCCAAGTTCGTTAATAATATCTTCAAATAATCATGCGATTTATTTGACCTTCATAATCTCAAATATTCCAACAGCTATTTTCACTTCGATGTTAAAGCACTACTATCAATATATCCTATTTTTATTTCACCTGCGATATGTTCAAGATGGCTTCTTCAATGCAAGCAAACGAGATTTCACAGGAAACGAAGGCCGCTGTGCCAAATAGCCATGCGGATGAAGCAGCCCAGACACAGGCCAACCATGGAGGAAACTATGAAGTTCGTGCTTTAGATATTGAAGAGAAGACACGGGGTATCGAGCACGATGATGCCGCTGACCTGTTTGTGGGCGAGGGAACGATTTTTGAATACACACAAGAGGAAGCTAAAAAAGTACTCGCAAAGCTGGACATCATCTTGCTTCCAATGGTACAGAGTCAATCCATCCGCTCTATTATTATGTAGTCTTTGGTTCCATCATCACTGACTCGTTATTTTTTTTGCAGATGTGTATCTCATATCTCTTATCTTTCATTGACAAGTCTGCATTATCCAATGCCTCTATTCTCGGCATCCGCACCGACGATGTACGTAAAATTAATCCTTAAAACCCTTCTATGAGCTTTTGGGAACAAAATTTTAATTATATAAACAGCATCTCGTTGGCCAGCAGTATAGCTGGGTTTCTGCCATCTTCTACTTCGGCTATCTGATTGCGCAATACCCCAGCTCTATTCTCATGCAGAAGTTGCCAATTGGACGATACTTTGGGGTCATGATCACACTCTGGGGTTTATGCTGCACATGCACTGCTGTCACAACTAATTTTGCTACCCTAGCCGTCTGCCGTTTCTTTCTTGGCGCCTTCGAGACGTGCATATCTCCTGTTTTAACTATTTTTGTTGGTCAATACTGGACCCGGCGTGAGCAGCCTCTGCGTGCTTGCGTCTGGTGGATGGGGGCGCCCTTAGGTGGCTTTATCATTGATGGCTTAGCCTATTCTATCACCTCGCCTACATGGGGTGGAGGCAAATACAGCCAGTGGCAGGTGCTGTATCTGATCTGGGGCCCTATCACAATGGGCTGGGGTGTCTTGTTGTTCTTTATGATGCCGAATTCTCCCATGAAGGCATGGTTTCTCAGCGAGCGCGAGCGTAAGGTCGCTGTTATGAGGGTCCGTATGCCGCTGTGTTGCGAAAGTTTTCAGATAATTTGAACTAATTCTTTCTAGGTGATAAGTAACCACACGGGTATTGAAAATCGACACTACCGTACATATCAAGTCTGGGAATGCCTAAAAGATGTACAAGCTTGGGCATTCTTTTCATTAGCCCTGCTCCAATGCATTGTTGGGAGTGGCCTCACAAATGTAAGCAGCGCAACATTTTAGCCAGAAGAGTATGGAAAATGAAAAGTCTTTTACTGACTTAGATTTGATCAGTTCGACAAAATCGTTCTCACAGGCCTTGGATACGATGATCACGAAGCGACTCGAGCATCATTCGGTGGCGACGGTGTCCAGTTCGCTTCTCTCATTATTGCGTATGTCCAATTATCATGCAAATACTTCTACTTGGGGGCAAATATTGTTCAATGTTTTAACATCTTGGCCTATAGTGGGTTTGTTACGAATGTATTCCGCAACTCTCGCCTTTTTGCTAGTATTATCAGCAATTTTGTTGTCCTTATAGGCTCTCTTCTTGTTTACTGTGAGCTTTCTCAACAGCTATTCTAAAAGACAACAAGCTGAGCTGACCAATATTAACAGGTCTACCGTCTTCCAATATTCATGGTCGCCAGGGGGGTCTTTATATAACATTCGTGAATACTGTGACATATATTATTGTTATGTCTCTTCTTTCTTCCAATGTAAGGCGGTATTGCTGCGCAGCAGCTTTGTTTTCTACACACTTGGTAATCTTGGTACTGACTGCTCGCGGCGTCCTAGATCGGAGGATTTACCAAGAAAGCAACCTGCTCTGTCATGGTATTTGTCGGCTATGCCGTTGGCCAGATTATTGCGCCGCAGTTCTTTCTAGCAAGGGAAAGTCCTATTTATCCCACTGGCTTCCGTGCATTCTTTGTTTCGACGGCTCTCATGATCGTCATTCAAGTGGCTCTTCTGTAAGTTTTGATAAATAATTGTGACTGCACGAACAGGCGACATTCTAATAATCTATTCTACTGTAGGATTTATCTACGCTGGGAAAACGCTCGTAGAAACAGAATATCGGCAGCGCTGGGCTCTGAAGAACAAGCCGATGCTGCTGCGTTTTTGGATATGACGGACAAAGAACAGCCTGGTTTCCGTTACATATATTAAACAATCTGATATGCACAAGGCTTTGTATGCTGGCAGCGCCGTACTTAAGAGGATAGGAGGTTTTATTTTAAATATCGCGACGAAAATCCCAATACTTGCCAAAATGAATACCGAGATAGCAATAGATTTAGCCCAGCTATAATTGATAAGAAGCTATAATTGATAAGAAGCTATGTTGATAGGCAGGCCTTGATTAATACAATTTGTTGCTTTAGGAGGTTCTTCCAGGCGGAAATGCAACGGAATGTAAAGAATATCGGCGCTAGAGCATCAACTAAGGCCAAGCGATTAACAATGACTCCACCTATGCATGAAGAGACTCCTCTCACCCCAGATTCTCAAATCCAATCTTAGCGTTGACACATCATAGTTCATGTTAAGTTCTTTTTTTTGCTCTCACAATATCATGCCCAAAGGCTCGACAACTGCTCAGACCCGGGGGCCAACCACCCGACCGTCGGCTAGACGCTCCGTTTGGGGCTGCTTAACCTGTCGGCGTCGAAAGGTACAGAGCCCCTAATCTCTTTTCTTACAGCGCTGTGCCACTAATCTATCTTTCAGGTCAAATGTCAGAGTCGAGAGACACCTTGCGAGGCATGTTGTCGTCTGCACCTGACCTGTGTGTCGTCTTTTGGCTTGAACTTTAAGCAGTGGAAGCATCAAGATTTACAGAGTTCTATGAATGGAGCAGAGGTTGCGTCTCCTATTCTTGGCAAGAAACAGACTTCACCGCAGCAATCTTACATTAGGATCGACCAGAATTTGTCGCGGCATGATAACTCTATTCCGTCAGATCCCTCCCCAGACTCCCTGAACTCTTTACTCATGTCAGATGAAGGCAATGCCAATGCGGCTTCTCACGACTATGTGCACGCACTACATGGCTGGCAAAATGAAAGTCCTCCAAGTACCTGGGATGCAGAAACAATGCTTTTGTCAAACAGTCGTGCAAACTATACGCTGCCCAATATCTATCCACCTCTTGCAGTGTTCACAGACGACAGTGTTGGATTGCGGCTAGACCACAACAGAGTCGCTGTATCCGAAGACACACACAGACACCAGTTAGCAACTTTGACAGAAATGGACCAGTTACCAACTAGAACAAGTGGCTCTATTTCCTCTGCTCTCTATGAGATCGCCCAAATCTCTACGACTGTCATACCATCGTCTGATATTAGCTATCACAGGGACGACGATTACGGCGCTGTCGAAGACATTCCGGCTTCGTGGAACATTCTACAGTCCTTCACTCCTAGGCTCGACGAAGACTACACCTTGGTCGAATACTACAAACGGCATCTGTCGTCATTCTTCAGCGTCAAATCGTCTCACTCAGCAACGTGGAACTTCTACTCATATGCCATTCAGTCATCTGAAAACCAGCCAGACTCGCCGCTGCGACACAGTATCCTCGCATGGACGGCAGCCCATCTCATTCTTCGAAACCAGTGCTCGTCTGGACACACCCAATTCCGCCATTATTCTCGGGCTCGAGCTGCTGTGGACGAATTGCGAATGGATTTGACAACCAAACGCCTCTGCTCAATACCTCCCCAGCATACCAGCCCCATTTCTGCGGCTTTGCCAACCACGGCTACAACATCAGAGAAGTTGCGCATGCTATTTGCAACTTCTTTGTTCCTTGGGTATTGCGACGCCTTGTCCGGTGACAATGCCGCGCTTGTGGACGAACTTGCTGGCATAAAAATGCTTTTGGAATCCGACTGGCCGCGGTTCCGTGAGGCGCTGGGGCCACTGGAGGCGAGAATCCTAGTGTGGCTCGCGTATCTTGATCTCCGCTCTAATTTATGGCGGTCTAAGCCAGCCGTACCGCCAACCGGATCGGTACCCGAAGCAAATCAGCAGCGTGAAGAACAGCACCAATCCACACCTGGCGTACAAAAAAGAAAAGACAACAGCCTGTTTCACTTCCTCAATAATAATGCCAGCTTTTCAGCCCTTCGTTCGCTACGATCTGATCGGTATTACCTTATGGATTGTTTTGGCTCGTCTCTTCCTCAGAACGAGCTGGAAGACGACCTTCTCCAGGAGCCTGCCAAAATACTGTCCGATGAGATCATGTCCATTTACGCGACCATCAGTGACTTTGAAGATTGGACAGAAGGCGCGGATGCACAGAAGAGATCAGTCGAAGGCTCATCACTCATTGAAGAGCTGCGCCAAGCGAAGATTCAAGCTATCCGAGCCAACATTGCTCGAATCCACGCTGTGAGTCGGTCAACCTAGCTCTTTATGCAAGGGCCAGTTTCTAATTTTTGCTTTATAGGAGTGCAAAATCGTCCACGCTGAATTGCTGAAGGCCTCATCCGGGCCAGAGCACGTCGTCCGTACCGAATTTCACCGCCTTGTCACAACGGCCATGTGCTTGTCTGCAACGATTATGCTGAATCGTATCGTATCCCCAAAGACGCGCACAGACGATGAAGCGCAGGCAGCAGCACAAGAGATCATCCAAATTGCTCGAAAGCTGCGTCAGACTGGGTATGTCTGCTCGCCGCGAAGCCTTGTGTGGCCGATGCCAGTGTTCGTCGCTGGCATTGAAGTGACGGATCCTATCTACCAAGACTGGGTCCTCGATTACATGCTAGAGGTTGCCAACTGGGGTACAAGCACGAAGAAAGCAAGAGAGTTGTTGAGGCGCGTTATTGACAGACAAGGAACACAGCTGAGAAGAGTCAAGGTGAGGGAAGTGGCTGGAGAGTTTGGAGAAACAATCCTAATATGAAATGGTACAACTCATCTCGCACGCGCTGCATTTTTCTGGGAGATGCAAAATACCAGGAATAAAATTAAATGAAAAAAAGATTACTATGTATACACGCAATACAGAAAGAGGAAGATGTTGTGTGCATTTCTCTGTATGTTAGATGACGACTGCAGCAAAACGTTGTGTGAAGCACAGACTAGCCGCACTGAGGAAATCGGAACCAACCGTTGGGTTGGGTTGACACTCACCGCCTAGCTATCATCTTATCGCTGATAAAAGCGGCAGAATTTTTTTTCCTGTCCGTTCCTTTTGATATTTTTCGCCCATTGAAGCCCCACTGGAAGATTTTGCGGACAGCACTCATTTTGCTTGGGACGATTATCTACCAAAGAAACGGCTCCAGGCAAGGAGCGATTCGAAAATATGGCGGACGATGGAATGCTACTGAATTTCGACGTGAGCAACATACAACTCACGGCACCAGTGAAATTTAAGGGCGGACGCTGGCGTGACAGGAACCGAGCACAAAGAAGCGTCAAGAGGCAGCAGCTAGGGCAGATTGACGACGGTACAGCAGCAGTCGGCGACAAAGATCGACCCTTAAAACGGCGAAGGACGGATGAAGCGGCTCCTCGACCGAATAAGAGAAGCTCTGATGCTGCAGGATCATCCGAAGGCAATGCTCGCCAGCATTGGCAACCACAGTTTTCGAACAACGCATCGACAGCAACAGCAGGGCGACCCCAGAACGGAGTGACTTCTCGGCTCTTCACATCTAACCCAAAGCCATTGACCGACTTTACAAATGTTGAAGCAGCTGTTGAAGAAGATGCTGAGTCCATCAAACCATCAAACGCTCCTCTTTCGGACGAGGCCGCCACCTTCCATGCCCTCGGCCTGTCCCGGCGAATTGCCCAGCACCTCTCCACAAAATTAGACATGAAAGCTCCGACTGCAATCCAAAAGAACGCAATACCGCAGTTGGTTGGACAAGACAGCGACGCTTTCCTGCAGGCGGAGACGGGCTCGGGCAAAACACTAGCATACCTATTACCTTTAGTGCAGCGCATTATTGCTCTGAGCGAGAAGGATGACGGAACGAAAAGAGGCTTAAAGTTTAACCGGCAGTCGGGTCTATTTGCCATTGTCTTAGCACCCACGCGCGAGCTGTGCAAGCAGATTTCTACCGTGCTGGAAAAGCTGCTACGGTGCGCGCCTTGGATTGTCAGTACTACGGTTATTGGCGGCGAGAGCAAAAAGTCAGAAAAGGCGAGAATTCGCAAGGGCGTCAATATCCTCATTGCCACGCCGGGCCGTCTCACAGATCACTTAGACAACACCGAAGTGCTGAATGTAGGCACTGTTCGGTGGCTCGTGCTCGACGAGGGTGACCGACTGATGGAGATGGGCTTCGAAGAAGACATTCGTACGATTGTGGGCAAGATTCGTCAGCATAGCCTGAAAAAAGAGAGCAAGGACGGCGTCGCGCTCCCAGAAGGCATACTTCCTGCACGACGTGTAACAGTTCTTTGTTCGGCCACAATGAAGATGAACGTGCAGAAGCTCGGCGAAATCAGTCTTGAGGATGCTGTTCATGTCACTGCTAGTCTTGGTGCCGATGGAACGAATGGGGCGGGAGCAGTCAATGGCGAAGCTTCACCGGATGCGAAGGCTGTGGCCGAAACCACATTTGCAGCACCGTCTCAGCTTAAACAGACTTACACAATTGTTCCAGCAAAACTCCGATTAGTTACTTTGATTGGTCTTTTGCGCGCGACTTTTGCTCGGAAAGGTTCTGTCATGAAAGCAATCATTTTCATCTGCTGTGCAGATTCGGTTGATTTTCACTTCGAGCTGCTACGGTCACTAGACGAAGACGAAACATCTAAAGATTCGTCTCCCACGAAAGACGAAAAATCACCGGCGAAGACATCGAATACCGCGGCTACTGTCGCTCCAGCAGCATACATCACGTCCCCCGCAAACCGTACGATTATCTTGCACAAGCTACATGGCTCTCTCGCACAGCCTGTTCGAACAGCCACGTTGTCGTCGTTCAGCCAAGAGAAGAATCCGGCTGTGTTAATCACAACTGACATTTCGTCTCGTGGTTTGGATGTGCCAGCCGTGGATCTTGTCATCGAATATGATCCAGCATTTGCCTTAGCAGACCACTTGCACCGTATTGGGCGAACAGCTCGTGCAGGACGGCCAGGAAAAGCTGTTCTGTTCCTTCAACCAGGAAGTGAAGAGGGCTATGTCTCCCATTTGAAGTCTTCCTCTTCCTCGATACCCACCCCACAACTTTACGACAGTGTTTTGCAAAAAGGCTTTGCCGGTCCCGTTGACCTGCCGAAAGCATTTGCATCGACAAGCGAGGGCGGCGAAGATGTCCCCACCGAGCACGATCCATCGAAGCCGCAGTCCTGGACAAAAAGAAGCGAGGCGTTGCAGTTACATCTTGAACAAAGACTGCTGCGGGCATCTGCCGACAAGGCTCCTATGAAAACGTCAGAAAGCCACACCAAAGCTGGAAAGAAAGACAAGAAGGATAATAAGGACAAGACGAAGATAAAGGACAGTGCGATCTTGAATGCTGCTCGCCAAGCATTTCGCTCGCACATTCGCGCATATGCGACACACGTCCGTGAGGAGCGTGTCTATTTTGACATTACACAGTTGCACCTAGGACACACGGCCAAGAGTTTTGCTTTGCGAGAGGCGCCAGGTGGAATCGGCGGTGGTGTACAGCGGCGGACGAAAAGGCCAGCTGGCGGTAGTAGCACAAAGAGGAATGGTGCAGCTACAACGTATAATGGTGCTGACGACTCTGACGACGATGGCAATCGCAATACCAAGGCAGGAGCAGATGAAGATGCTGCTCGACGAATGCGGGAGAAGATGCAAGCTGTGATGAGCGCCTCAGCAGAGTTTAACATCGGCTAGGAAATATTAGAAGTATGATGGGAAGGTAAAAGCATGATTCATAATATACTTTGCTATTTAATGGTTTCATAAGTGGGCTCCAAGAGCACTGTAATGACAGCAATAGTAACGAGCGTATTCCTTTGGCGTCTGATGCTAGCTCGGCGTGAGAAAGTGTGGCTGCAACTTAGGCGGACAAGGCACAGAAGGAAATGCATGTGACATAAAAACCACCAAATATATATATTGCTTGATATTTCTTCATATAGGCTCTATTATGTGAGTTTATCTTTATAAAATGCAAACGGGTAGAGTGAATACTATCCAAAACAGGGGTCAAGCATGGGCAAGCTGGCCTCCGATTCTTCTTCTACAGCATTGATATTATTCTTGTTCTTTAAATAGGACGTATTTGACAAATTACGCTCGGGTCGATGTTTGTAGTAGTCACTGCATTCTCCTTGTTATAATAAAAACAAAGTATTATTATTGCTGTTGCCTTAAGATCTTAATCTTTCGAAGTAAGGTAATAACTTGCATTTGTCGAGTCTATATACTTGAAATCAAAAAATTGAGAATTCAGACGGCATCTCATCAGCCAGCTTGGTATTGATCCGTATTGAACCTCTGCCTCATTAACGACTGAAAATGCGAAGAAAACTGATAGCTTTTAGTATCACACCGTTATAAATAAAGAAATTTCACTGCAAAATACCGGCCTAGAAAAGTAGATGTTCACAACACCCTATAGTCTACTCGCGGTCACGGGTGGACATAACCGAGGACGCTGACGATGACGACGATGGGAACGATAAGCCCGAAGGTGCATACGGCTCCGTTGACGCTAGTACGATCTGCGGATAGAGCGCCATGCTGCCTCCGACCCATTGGCTATGGCTGTGCGTCAAGGGACCACTGCTTGCTTGATTCTGATGGTTCATCAAGTTGCAGCGGCGACAGTGGTGCGTCGGTGTTGGCTGGGCCAAATGGGGTGGTGGCGATGTCATGGACCGTATCAGGTGAGGGCGCTGGCTGGGGCTAGGAAATTTATCGAAGCTATTTGTGCTGCGATTGAGATCGTGGGCAGAAGACGGCGTCACGACGTCTTCTGAGTCGGAGTAGGGATTTGTGAGAGCCGACCCAACAATGCTAGCTGCTGCCTTTTCACGGAGCACGTAGAGCCTGCGCACCCATCGTCAAAAATGTGCTACAATTGATACGCTTTGGTTCTTTATATGGAAAAAGATCTTACTCTTCGCCTGAAATGCCTGGCAAGACACGGATACTGTCTTCCTTTTTAAAGTCGAACGGCGCCGACTACCAACGTTAGACTGCTGGAATCAAGCATGAAAGAATGAGCTGGCAGAAATGGATACTTACAATGACTGGCCGAGTCTTCGTCTTTTTGCGGCGTAAGTTTAAGACTTCGTGAAGGCGAGAGATATAGTTTTTGAAGGCATTGTACATCTGCGTACTCGGCATCTTGTCGGTATTGGCCTAAATGTCGATAGACTCCCCCAATTGGAGAGTTATATGCTATGCTGCAGGTCTAATTGTCTCTGTAGATATTCCGACTGATGCTGACCAGCTTTTTGTTTTAGGTTGTTTTTGTTTTTGTGAAGAGAAAAATGAATGACTTTGAAATTAAGATAGAGTGTATATGATAAAATCGAGTATTTGAATGAATGTGTAGAAGTGAATATAAAAGAAATTAGTGATAAAAGAACGTGTTAAGTTTGGAAATCAAAAGAAAAAATGAGCGGATGGCCAACAAAGAAGCCTCGTGGTAGTTGATGATACCGATTTTCCTAAACTGGCGGCATACTCCAAATACAAAGCCTAAAAAGAAAAAAGACAGACAATGAACGTAGGTTTAAAAAAAAAATTATGAGCGACACCCTCTATGTTGAAGCAAAAGACTCAAAAACTGCAGATGAAATTTGTTTAGATAATTTAAAAGAAAATCTGCATTTCAAAAGGTGGCCATGAAGGTCTTTTATGTAAACTCTCTCCTGCGCTGCTTTGGAATTTAGATGTTTTGCTCCTATTGACGCCAAAGGGATACTAGAAGGAAGGGAGCCTTGTACCTAAACAGCGATGTATCTTCCCTTTTTGAAGATAGGTCTGCTAACCGTCTTTCTCCTTGAAGGCACTTATGGGGATTAAATTGGAAGGGAGAAGTATAGTCGTCAACTAAAATCCCCCCGCGCATATGAGGAGATTGCTCGCTCCAGAAGTCCCGAAAATGAAATCGTCTCGTTTCAAACAAGAGGAATGAAGCCCTAAAATTGACGTCTTTTGTAGCCATTCACTTGAAAGCATTCAAATGAAGACCCGCTGGCTACACGCGAGAAGAGGAGGTCCGGTATGGAAAACTAAAAAAGCAAACAAGAACGTTCAAGTTCGAGGTACTAAGCCTAACTTTGGCCTTCATGCTGCCTTGCACTTGCAGCTTGCGAAGTAACTTTCAAAGCAAGAAGTAGACCAAAAGTGTGAAAGTACATTCTGCCCAAAGGATATATGAGGCTCAGTATTACAAAAATGATATCGCAGAGAGAGAGACCCGCGTAACATTGCTTAATACATCAACTGAAGCATGCCTGGTTACGTAGCATAATGGTTTGGAAAGACTGCCGTTGTTACCATAGTCAAGTAGGATTGCACATATGTCGAGTGAAGCCAATGATTTAGTAAAAAAATTATTAAGAAATTTCACTGCGTTCCTTTCTTTTTCCATCTTCGATCTTTTAAACAAGGCTGAAGAATAGGCCCTGAATGCGGCTTTCGGAGTACAATAAGGAGGCTTTAGTTTCGGAAGCTGTAGTCGCGCGCAGTTTAAAGCAAGGGAGATTATTTCTCCTGGATCGATTTCATTTCCACGTCGACGAAAACATTCTTCAACCCATGCACATCGCCACGACATTAATAAAACAGCATTCTTTTCCCCCATCTTCTAATCAATTCATGCGAAATTTGCCATGGAGGGATATATGCGAAATCTTTGACATTTAAAAAAAATCAATGTAGAAGTTGGACTACCATCGTTCACGCTACATTCTCTTTGCAAGCTCCTAAAGGAACCCATCTCACACACACGTCTTCATTCCTCCCTAGATTATGCTCATTGACATCTCACTACTAGTCCTCGTGTATTATACTCTTTGTTGCCTTATCCTATCACATTAGATTTTATCCCTGTTCTATACCTGAGGTGCGTCGTACCAAGTGCAATCCTACGAGAAAAGTACAGGAAAATATCCCTCTGGAAGTTTTTGACTTAAACGTTCCTTTTTCAACTTAGCTGATACCTAGGTCCACATGAAAGAGAGGCTGTTTTGTTTTATTCTGGGCCGTCAGCCAAATGGTAGCTCTTCAGCTTCACGAATTGGTCAAATCCAAATCGACTCAGCGTTTGTCCTCTGCCGGAGTTTTTCCAACCGGTCCATGCCAAGTCCTAAGAACAATATAGTTAGGTCAAGAAATTTCATCCATTTGATTGATAGAAAAAGTGAATTATGAGATAAAAAGAAGACGAGGAGAGAGGAGAATAAAAAAATCCCAAACTTACCGGACTGGGATAATCGCAGCGGTTCACAAACACAGTACCGGCTTCCACTTCGTCTATCAACTCCAGAGCTTCCGCCTTGTTTTTTGTCCACACGCTAGCAGTCAACCCAAACTCGCTATCATTCATGAGACCTATCGCTTCAGCATCGTCTTTGACTTTCATAATGGGGATCACAGGGCCAAAGGTCTCGTCTTTCATGACCTTCATGTCGTGAGTGACTCCAGTTAATAGTGTCGGCTTGACGAAATTGCCCTTCGGCGGCGGACTGGTAAATGTTTCGTTAAGAGGGGTGGCATCCTCTGCGCCTTTGGCGAGAGCATCGCTGATATGTGCCTCGATCATCTCTTTGGCGCGCTTGGAAATAACAGCACCCACGTGTGTTCCTTTATCCAGGGGGTCGCCAAGTTTGTAGCCCTTTAGCACATCCTTTACAGCTACAACAAACGGCTCGTACACAGATTCATGTACGTATACGCGTTCGATAGAGCAGCAGCTTTGGCCCGAGTTGAACACGCAACCGTCAACGATCTGCTCTGCAGTCCAAGGAATATCCGCATCTGATCGCACGTAGGCGGGGTCCTTGCCGCCGAGTTCTAGTCCCACGTTTACTATACGATCAGCTGCGGCCTTTTGGATCGCTAGTCCACCTGCTACAGACCCGGTGAAGCACACATGTGCTACGAGAGGGTTCCGCACAATGGATTCGATCACCGTCGGAGAGCCACTGTGAAAATACTGAAGCACACCAGATGGAAGGCCTGCTTCTTCGAATGCCTTGGCAATCTGCTCCACAACCGTTGGTGTCTGGGGAGACGGCTTGAGAATCACAGGGTTACCAGCGAGAAGGGCTGGGACCAGGGTGTTGATCAAAATCAGATATGGATACTGTGTCGTCATTAGCCATAGTAGTCGTAATGCGAATGTCTTATGACAGGAATACGTGAAGTATCCTCATAGGCACAATATGATCGCCTGTGACTCCCGAGATACGGCAATGTTGAAGTGAAACGCTTTCATATGGCATTGATGCCGAGAGGCGCGACAACTTCTGCTTTGGGGGCCAATGTTTCGCTTACATTCCACGCAAAGATAACAAGCACAGGGCCCACCGGAACTTTGCGAATATATCTCTGGTATCCGCTCTCCTTGGTACCGGGCGTGTCTTTTAAGACGTCTTCGCTGACGTCCAGCAAAAAGTCAGCACGCTTGACAGCTGTTGCAATCTCTTTACCCGTGTAGGCGATAGGACGGCCCATCTGCTCTGTGAGCTCCAAGGCCAGCTCATCTGCACGATTTTTAAGAATATCCAGAGCCTTTCGCACAATGATTTTCCGGTCGTTCAAGCTCGTCTCACGCCATGTCTTGAAGGCCTCAACAGCTGTCTGGGCCAGCAGATTGAGGTCAGCGACCGAGGCGCCGTTCCGCTTGAGGATCGGCTCATTGGTCGTAGGCGAGATAGTGGTGAGAACCTCGACAGACATCTTGAAGAGAAGTAAAATATGAAAATGAAAACTCTCCGAATGAAGAAAACCCGTGCTCTATGCAAATGGAAATAAAATAAAACCCAAACAGATGAGATGAGAGGATTGCAGCCGAAGAGCGTACTTAGGTACTGTTTGTTGTAGATATCGCCCCGCGATCGGTTTTTGCCCCTCTAGGAATTAGTGAGAACGAGTCTCAAGGGTACTGTGGACAACTTCCTATTCGGTACTTTACAGATAAGATAAGTGCTATGTAATTACAGTAGCTTGACAATTAGCGGTGTACACTACAAGGACATGTGCCTAGGCAAACAGAGACTGCTAGTTCGTCAGAAAACCGGCAGAATTTTTTTTTACCGCGAAAATATTATTTCGTCCTTACATCCAAGATCTCTTTTTTTCTTTTCAGACAGCCATATTCCTCTGCCGACTCTCACGACAAATACAATGCCCCCCGAAAAGAGAAACATATACCTTGACGCGGATGATAGCGAAGAAGAAGACAACCAAAATTATGATTCAGAGGCCGAAGACTTGAGAAAAGGTGGCGCTAGCGGAAGTGGTCGCAGCGCAAAGAGACGGAAGCTAGAGGATAATGCGTCTAGTGATGAAGAAGACGACGACTTTGATGTTGAGGACGATGACAGCGGCGAAGATTCATTAGACGAAGACACACCAAAGACAAAAAATTCACAGAAAAACATCTCAAAACAATCAAAACGGAAAGGCAAGGAAGAGACAGCAACGGCCGACGACGACGGCGCAGATAGCAAAGATGGGGTTGATGACGGCAATAGTGGTGGCGATACAAAACCAAAGAAAAAGAACAAGGCCCCCTTCTCGGGAGCATCTGACGAGACGGAACTGCCTGGTGTCTCCAAACCCCTGACCAAAAAGAACCTGGTCGCTTCCGAAAAAGCTGTTCGCCGCTCTGGTGTCGTTTATCTCTCTCGCATCCCGCCGTACATGAAACCGGCAAAGCTGCGCTCCCTCCTCAGCCCCTACGGAACCGTCAACCGCATATTCTGTGCTCCGGAGGACCCTCTGTCTCATGCACGCCGGGTCCGCAGCGGCGGTAACAAGAAGCGCTCGTTCGTCGATGGCTGGGTAGAATTTGTGCGCAAGAAAGACGCTCAGCGGGCAGTGGACCTGCTAAATGCCCAGACCATTGGCGGAAAGAAAGGAAGCTATTACCGGGACGATATATGGAACCTCGTTTACCTTCGCGGGTTCAAGTGGCACCACCTCACAGAACAGATCGCGACCGAAAATGCCGAGCGGGCGAGCCGCATGCGGGCCGAGATCGCCCAGACGACGCGGGAGAACAAGGAATTCTTGCAAAATGTGGAGCGGGCCAAGATGCTAGAAGGCATGGAGGCGAAAGCAGAAGCTAAATCCAAGAGAATACGTCGTGAAGAAGAAGAAGGAGTTGAGGGTAATGGGAACATGGTAGAAGACACACCGGCAGTAACACAAAAGAGGGTCCGATCGTTTAAACAGGTAAAGCTTGTAGCCAAACCGGACAAGGAGGACCAGCCAGAGCATGTGCAGCGCGTCTTAAACAAAATCTTTTGAGGACTGTAAAGAGATATTGCACAACGTCACAATTTCACTTTTCAATGACGTCCACAATTCAGAGCAAAGTACATGCAATAAAACATGTGATAAAAAAGAGCGGAATACATGCATCATGCTGGTAAATGATTCGCAAATGCTTTTCAATTGCTGCAAAATATAACCTCTTCAAACGCCGTATCATTCGTAGTTCCAATACCCATAAATAACTTTTTTTATGACACCCAAAAGCCTGGACCAAATAATGCATTGCGCTTTCTCATGAAAATTGGAGAGGCTGGATACGTCCCTGGATTCACTCCGCATCGTTGATATCCAAGTCGTCCATGTCGTCCAGCAGTTCTTCCATGCTGACCTGCGGCGCATCATCGTCACCATGACCATCTTCATCTTCGTCGTCACCTTCATCCTCTTCTTCTGCCTCTTCAGGGTCCACATCCATCGTGTTAGACGCTTCATTCCGCAGTTTCCGAGCTTCTGCCACAGCCGCCTTTTGACTAGGGTTCTTATACAAGGCCAACGCAGCACGAAGCTCGTCGTCTTCTTCGACATCCTGAAGGAACAACTCATATTCGTTGTCCATGCGCTCTTGGTCAGCTTTCTTTGGCAGCAGCTCACCCTCTTCCTTAGCCATGCGCTTAAGCTTCCAGTTGCGGCGACGGTTCTTGCGGCGATTGGGCCAGTGCTTCTTGACCAGGACGACATCTGGGATACTTGAACTGTACGCGTGCGATTGTTCAATCTCATCCAACTGCGGATTGTTGAAGTTGGCTCCACTTAAAAGGTAGCCCATGGCAGAGTCGCCGGGCTTCAACAAACCACCCAAGTGTGTCCGAGTAAAATAGGTATTGTCATTGCTCCCAAGGTCAGAGGCGCGGGCCACGGTGGCTTCAGCTGGGAGCCAGCGACCCTTTCGGGGACCCACGGGTTCGATATCGAGGACTACGAATTCGACTAATTCCTGGGCATCGGCCAGGGGGGTAAATGGGATCTTTTCGCGCCAGTAGATCGGAGCGGAAACTTCAGCTGTTTGCAGCGTGGCTGGATCCAATAAATTGATAGAGGTGCCAATGCGGTAGCATAGGGCAAGTGGTGAGATATTTCCGATCTTCTTCGCCAGCGGGATGGGTAGTGCTACCAGATCGTCTTTGCAGATGGGAACAAGCTCAACTGAAAAGGCAAACTTCATAGACTTGGACCCGGTGTGAGTATCCTCCGAGATGAGCTCTGGAGAGTTTTTGACATGAACCGGCACGGCAGACTTGAGGAAATCGACAAATTTAGTGGCTTGATTTCGTTGCGCAAAGTAGAAGTCCAACCCTTCTTTCGCCTCCTTGATGTTGATAGTGTCGCGGTGGGCGCCATGCTTCAAGATCAGCTGCTCGAGGAAAAGGAACGTCCGCTTGTGTTGTACCTTTTGCCGTACCTGCACGCACGCCCGCCACACGTTGTGTGTGTACGACTTGGCGCACTCGGGACACTGGTGTGTGCTAACGACGTACATAACCTCAAAACTCTGGTTCAGAAGCACACCATCGGCAATTGCATCTTGCACCGTGATCTTGACTCGGACACGGCGGGAGTTGGGCTCTGTCCAGATAAAACTTGCGTCCACCACCCGCACCTTGTTCAAGCCTCGCAGTCGCTTTAAACACATAGCGAGCATCTCCCGGGATTCGGGTGCGGCTGCGATCCACTGATTTGGCGGGATCATCCACCGGTCACAGTCGCGACAGAACTGGATGTTGGCCTCGCGAGGGATGTTTTGCGAGATGTCTACGGTCAGTTTGATGCAGTCGTAGCAGAGAGCGCCAGCAGCAGTCGTTCCGTCTATTGGCGCACCGCAGTTGTAGCAGAGGATTCTGAACCACAGTAGGTTAGCTTCATGTCTTCTGTTTATGCTTCCCCTTGGCATCATGATCTTCATCTTTACTCACGTGGCAGTGGTTTGTTCGCCCCCAGTAGAGGTCATAGGGACCGGCGCATCCAGGTCCATGGACGACATCTTGACTACCCTTTCGCAAGTGTCTCTGCTTTACTAAAATTTAATAAGTAAGAAAATATGTATCGGGGGGAAAGTCGAAAGGTGAAGCGGTGACAACAGAAAGGAAGTGAAAGCCCAAGCCTTTCTTTGTCTCTGTTGAAGAATAGAAATTTATCACAACCATTCTCGCCCAAAAAGAAAAAAAAAATTGCCCCGCCATTGTTATCTATAAGCGGAGTGATTGATAAGCGTTTTTGGTGGCGACTGTTGACAAAATAGCCCGCCAGCCGTTATCAGCTGATTAGTTGTACCAGTGCATTAACTGTAAGAATTGCAGTCGTTTCTGAATAAAGCACTGCTGAGGCAGATAGGTATTGTAGATACATTGTTACGGAATAATAAAGTGTCTATAAAAAAAAACATTCTTTTTTTGAAAGAAAGAGGACTACATCTCTTTAGTGCAGCCACCCTTCATAAATACTTTTGTCTTCGAGTCTGACTCCTTCCATTTCACCTTTTACCGCCAGCAAACGAACCCTTCCTCCCTTCTCCTTGCTCCATTTTTCAAGGAACGCTTCCAGCTTGTTTGCGGTCTCCTCATTGTCTTTGACGAGCAAGGAGACTGCATCAAAGCCACCGGCGCCGGGTACCACACCGCCGTAGACACCATCAACCTGACTGACCGCATCTAACAATTCTGTTTGGCTGTCCGGCTCAATAGGAACGCCACTTTCAGTTCCCATCTTTTTAACCAATTCTCGTATTGATTTCAGAATGGCTGGTAGAGACTCTGTTTTGCCTTCTTTCAGAGCAGTAGCGAGTGAATCATTGTGGCTTTGAAGAGTGTCCCATAGAGACTTTGACGCCTCCGGGCAGCTATTCCGCCATGCCAGCACCTTCTTCACCATACTCACCGTCTGTGAACCGCAATCAACGTCACACATACGCACGGCGACACCTTCAGGGAGCGCCACGCTGCCCTTAGCAATTTCGGTATCCCAAGATGGTCCCTCTTGGCTGCTTGCGCTCACGCCAGTGACAACCTTTTCTAGAATGCTTCCAAAGCCGGGGCGGCCAGGCTCGGGAATTCCCGCAAGTACGGACGGTGAAAAGCGCCGGTATGTGCAAGAGCCGTAAACCGCGGCGGCGACGTCAAACCCAGAGCCTACCTTGCCTTGGGCAGCGCAGTGGGCGGCTTGTGCCAAATTGTGCAGGACCTGCTTACCTGCCTCCGTGGACAGGTCAAACAGAGTAGCAGGCAGGTAGTGACTCAAGATTGCGGCTGTGAGCGAGGTGACAAGCGCAGCTGAAGAACCCAGTCCCGTTTTGTTTGCCCCTGATAACGTCGTGGGAAACCGCGCAAAGCGGTTCGAGAACAAATGGGCGCCGATCGTCGCTGACGAAGACGAAGAGTTTCCGGACGATGAAGACGAGTGCGGCTGGGAGTAGTAGTCGTTGTCGGCGAGAATTGTGAGGCGAGACGATGTGATACTGTGAGATGGACTGAGATGCGCTAGGCGCGAGACGTAAGTGAGCGCATATGACAGTGTTGTCTCAACAAAGGGGTTTGCCTGAACAGGCGAACCGCTGCTATAGAGTTAACACAAGCGACCGTAGGCGCCACAGCAATTAGAGCATGTAACTGTACACACCTGCGCAGCTGCGTTACGAGAATGCCTCCATCCCCGTCCGCCAGGTGATAGCCATACGACCACTGGGCTTCAAGGAACTGCGGACTTCCCACGACAATCTCGTTCAATTGTATGCCAGGGCTGGTCGTGATCGCCTGTGCAATGACGTTGATGCGCGCACTGAGCCCAAAAACCAGACCAGTATAGGCGCGGTCAAGCACGAGATAACCGCCGGCCAGAAGGACCTTGCCAGGCGCCGATACGGCAGTGACATCAGCCGGACCCGCCATCATATTTGGGTCTACTTCCTTCTGTTGGCTCTGGGTCTCTTTTTTATTCCTTGTGAGGCTTCTCAAAAGAAGAGCGAAGCGACCTAGATCAAGCTGGTCTCAATTGACGGTTAACCATTGAGTGCTTCATGAAAATGGATTCTAGGATCGAAGCTGTGGAGCTTCCCACGGAGAGGGGAAGTAGAGCACTCCGGCAAGGGACGCAACCCCGCGATAGCTACGTTGACGTCAAATTTGTAGGATTAGGTAAGACAGATCACTGCAAAAGTGAGCAATATGCTGGGGATCGCCAGGCACCTCTGATTTGCAGTGCCCGCCATTTTCCTGATCCTACCAATCTCCTGATTCTCAATAAACCTTTTGAGTTGAAACAAGGCACAGATGCACGCAAATGCTTTCACTCCTTGGCTTTAATAGTGAATTGCCTGTTTGAGAAAAAGAGTGTTTCTGATCGACAGCTATAGCTTTCTTCTGTGATTCTAACATCCTCGGAGATAGCAAAATTTGGGAGCTAGCTTTCTGAATCCGCGGGAAATTTAGAAGAACGGACACCGCACAGCGCCCCGGAACGAAAGCCGGAATCTGGCTGCACAGTACCTCTTAGGGCCTACGCAGGCAGGTGTGTTATTACGTCGCCAGTAACGGATGTACTCGGGTAAGCCGGGCAGATGCAAAAGCCCGCTGTTACGGCTTTGCTGAGCGGTACATTTTCGTTCAGGGAGCTGCTAAATGATGTAATACGGCAATCAAAATATAGGAATGAGAACATAATTTGGCATCTGACACTTGTAGATCCGGTGTCTGGTGCGATCAACCACCCCGCTATAAGGAGAAATGTACAAGCAAATTGATTTGGATTTGCGATATATTCAAGGGATAAGAACATGAGGTTGGGAGGAGGCTACTTTCCTCCTTCTGATTTTCTGCTTTTACAGCCCGCCTTCTGATGTCTGTACGAGATTCGAAGCATGGCTTAATCTATAACAGACGTCGTCTTATCTGATAATTTGTTCGAAAGAGCAGCACGCATTCTACGTTATGAAGCATGTTGAGTTATGTGTACATGTGAAAATTGGTGTGGACAAATGCTGATATCAATCTCGATGTCAATCGGTATAGTTCCGCATGGGGAAAGGAAGCAAGCAGTCTGACGAAGAGGAGGGCGCTGTATCAAGCCACCAACAACCTACAGACCTGCCATTCCCCAGCGTCTCTTGTCAGCAAAGACACATATGCGAGTAAGTACTCCGTACACTCCTTTGAATACAAAGTAGTTCGCTTACCACGTAGAGAGCGAGCTCTAAATGCAGGGTAGGCTTAGAAGCGCAAACACAGAGGGTGTAGGACGCAAAGAGTAATTCTAGTTTCTTAGTTGCAGAAGTCTGTGTGATTTGACCCTCTGTGCATGTGGAAGGAAGCAATCCCATGCCCCCGGCTTGCATTGTCTCTTCCGGAATTTTCCTTGGGCTCGCTAATTTTCATCGCATGCAATTGGCGGGGTAACTAGTATGAGTGGGTCTAAGCGGGTGCCTTAAACAGTTGCACCTGTACGAGTAACTAATCATTAGACCAATTACCGCGTAGTGCCTTTCCACTGTATTGGGACGGGCAGTTGGTCAAGCTTAATACGTGTAATACTCCGCGCAACAAGTTTCAGCACCGTCTTCTCGGTGTATTTTGTATACGGATTTAACCAAAAAAAAAATACAATACTTACTTCTTCTCCGTTGGTTAGATCGGTGTGCCGCACTTGGAGCCGTTAAGCTACCACTGCTCACGTGCGTAAGTAGCTTTTCTTGCTTAACCTAGGGCGCTATCATGTACTTGTACCTCTCACTCCCGGTTTCTCTTCGCTCTTGCCTGAATTTACGGGACTCATCTCGCCCCCGAGCCATCCGTCAGTACCAAAGCCTCCGCCAGCTTTCGCGTCTCGAACTGCCCTAGGCAGACGTAATTCCCAGAGTATGCGTCATGTTTTTTGCAGATTCGCCAAATTTCGGACCTCTTTATTTTGCCCGAACTTGACGCGTGCCTCGCTGATTGTCTTGTAGATGTGTCCAGATTGACTTTCTTGGGTCTTCTTTTATAGCTGCACAGCCCAGACGTGCATTGGAAATATTTAGCACGTTTCTCTCTTTTGCAATTTTTTTCCCCTACGTGCATTCTTAGATCTTACGATTTTTTTTTTGAGTGTTTTCTCAAGTAAGGGAAAAAAAAAGGACTACTGACGCTGTCAGGTATCTCAATCTGCTGCACGCTACTCGTACAATGCTAATTGTGGATTCGAGCCAAGGAGGCCACCCCGGTTTTGTCCACTGAAGTGTAGCGGGACCCACCACCCATTGGAATTTTCTTCCTGCAACTTCTCCCGCCTTCTCCTTTCCCCCAGATAACAAAAGAGGAAAAGTCCGCCTCTTCGATTTCTCCCACGTCCACTCTCTCGCATCGGTTTTCTTTTCAATATTTTCTGCTGGTCTTCTCTCCCTCTCTTCTTGTCTCTCTTCTCTTTGGTCTTCTCTTTTCAATTTATCTTTCTCGATATATCCAATTCCTTTCTTTAGAAGGCGCGTTTGTTTGGCGGCTTAGGGCTGTCAAATGAACCTGCAATTGCGCACTCTCCTTTTTCTCAATGTAAGTGACGCTTCGTGTTTCGCGCACTGCTCAATCGCCTACAGTGTATTTTCTTAGAACTCTCTCTATGACTCAACCCATATTCTTTTTCCGTTTGTTTGCTCTGGTGCCATCTTCTAACGCTGAACAGTACCCCTCGCCTCCTGGCTTGTCCTAAATGCCCACCATCTACTCCTCGCTCTACCAGACCTTTATCCGTCAAGGATTCGCAAAGTCATTCACACACGGCTACGCGCAGTCTGTCGTCGCCGCCACACATCCCCATGTTCTGAGCTCACAGAACCGGCCGTCCTTTGCACGGCGAAACAGCAACCGCTTTGGCCGCATACAAGCGCTCCAACTCCAGAGCGCGTTCCACACTAGTGCGGCCGGCGCCGAGAACAAACAGAATTCGCTCGGCCATGGTGGTCTAGACGCTTACTTTGAGCATCTCCAGGACCTCCAGGCTCAAGGCGAAGTCGACAAAGAATGGGTTCAGTTCCAATTGCAGAACCGCATCGAGTGGAAGCCGTCGCCGGCTTCTGTTCTTGCCGAAAATGAAGAACCCACTAGCAGTGCTGCGGAAGCGGATGCTGCTGGAGAGTCGGAAGCTGCGGCAGCAGCCCCGCAGGCTGCTACGGAAGTAGCTGCGCAGGCAGGCGAGCATGCAGCAGACTCGACATCGGCGGCTGTGGATGCTGAGCAAGTGGATAATGCCACCGCTCAACATTCGACATCCGCTGAGGCCGCACTGGCTCATATCGATGCCGCGCTCGAGAAGGAGATTGAAGCACGGAAGCGCTGGGAGAGCTTGGGGGAACGCAATTCAGCTGCCCAGCGTGCAGCAGACGAGAAAGCGTCTCGTGCCGCTTCACCGGTCTCCGGCGCTCGGACTCCCACCAACGTTTCGAGAACTGCAACGCCTCCTGTTGACAAGCAGTCGCAGACGTATGCCGACCACCTTACAACGCTTTCCGAGGCTGGTCGCTATGCCGAGATCCCTGCGGTTTTTGAGGCTATGCTGGTGGCCGGCGTCCGGCCTATCGCTAGTGCCTACAACGCACTGCTGATGGCCGCCATCCACCTGCCTATTGATAGGATGGAAGTCATTTCTAAGGCGTTGGACGTCTATGCGGATATGATGCGCCGCAAGGTTGTGCCGGATAGCGACACGTTCAATATCCTCGTCGGTCTACTAGCGTCACGGTCGCTGGAGCTGTCCGTGAAGAAGCAATCCCTTGAGGAGAAACGACTTCGGTATGGTGGCATGGATGAACCTGGCAAGTTCATGTTCGCTTCGCACGAAATCGAAAATGCTATTGCCTCCGAAGAAGACCGTCTTGACTACGCTATCAAGCTCTTTGAGAATTCCGTTTCTCTACAAAAGGCAACCTACTCTTCCGAAACGTACCACCAACTCATTTCCGCTTGTGCCCAGTCTGGTCGCCTTTCGGACATGCTTCAGCTCTTTGGCCACATGGAAACGAACAAGATCACCCCTTTCTCCGCGACTTTCCCAGCCATGATCACTGCTTTCGCTAATGCTGGAGACTTGATCAGTGCTGTGGAGTGCTACGAAGAATACCGGAACTTGGCAATTGCTAACGATGCTGGTGAGCTGAGCCTCCTCGATCGCCTCGATGCTCAGGTGTATGCGGCTGTCATCAATGCTTATGTCGTGTGCGACAAGCTTCCCGGCGCCATGAAGTTCTATGAGAAGATCTCCAGCCAGTACGGCGTGCGTGCCGCGGAGATGAAGGATGCCCTGCTCAATGGCGGGTTTGTGCAGGGATTCACGAGCCGTGGCATTTATGATGCAGCTCTGGAGTGGGCTCAGAATATTGACAAGAGCGCACGAGCCCAGGCTTTGGGTGCAGTGGCGACTATGGCTGCTGACAACGGCGAAAAAGCGGCGGCTATCGCAGCGTTTTCGTCTCTCACGGAGGCTTTCCCGTCAGCTCTCTCTAGCATGACTGGTCCCACAACTGCTCTATTAGCTCTCCACGTCCGCGAAGGTGATGTTGCTGGTGCCTCCAAGTACTGGCGGATCCTGTGCAACCCCCTTGTCGAGGTGTCCTCGTCATTCATCGAACCTACTGCCATGTATGCCGTGGCTCTCATTGGATCGGGTCAAGTCGTGGAGGCTCTGTCTGAATCCGAGGTGATGTTTGACCGGATCCGCCAGTCAGGTGAAGGTCGTACGAATTCAGCAGTTGCTGATGAAATCGAAGAGGGTGTTGCATTTATCAACCGCTTCATGCAGGCGCGTGGCCTGACGGATCCTCGAGAAGACGCCTCATCGGCCGCTTCTTATCTTCCGCCAACATCGTCGTTTGGATCTTCTCCTTTCTCGTCAACGCCTACTGTGTCAAGCTTCGAAGAGACGAACAACTTCGACCCCTATGCCCACAATACCGACTTCAAAGGCTCATCTCTGATCTCCGATGACCTGGAGGGCACGCACGGTCGTAAGGGTCCCAAGCTCAACGAAGCTCTCAACCGGTTCCGGAACATGCGCCGTGCTGGCCGTCACCCTCGGTACATCACATACGCCAAGCTCATCTCTGCCGCTTCGCGAGAGGGAAAGATCGACCTGTGCCATAACATTCTCTCCATGGCACGCGCCGATGTTCCTCTCTTGCCGCAGTACGCCGTTGTTCGTTATGGTTGGTCGTCAATTCTGGATGCTATGATTGGCGCTTGCCTCTCTGTTGGAAACCGCACTTTGGCCGAGCAGTACCACCAAGAGCTCCTCAGCTTTGGCTCTGCTCCGTCGGCCAACACCTTCGGCTTGTATATTACTACTCTGAAGGAATCCACCAAGACGTTCGATGAGGCTTCGGAGGCTGTCAAGATCTTTCACCGTGCCAAGGCCGAAGGCGTTGAACCAAGCTCGTTCCTTTACAACGCTCTCATTGGCAAGCTCGGCAAAGCTCGTCGCATCGACGACTGCCTTTTCTATTTTGCTGAGATGCGTGCTCTGTCAATCAAGCCGACGTCTGTTACCTATGGCACTATTGTGAACGCGCTCTGTCGTGTTTCTGACGATAAGTTTGCGGAAGAGCTCTTCGATGAGATGGAGGCCATGCCCAACTACAAGGCACGGCCAGCGCCATACAACAGCATGATGCAGTTTTTCCTGACAACTAAGCGTGACAAGGCCAAGGTTCTAGCATATTACGAGCGGATGCTTGCTCGTGGCATTGTTCCCACCTCGCACACGTACAAACTGCTCGTCGATACGCATGCTACTCTGGAACCCGTCAACATGACCGCCGCGGAAGCTGTTTTGGACCGCATCCGTGCATCCGGTCAAACGCCAGAGCCCGTTCATTACGCTTCGTTGATCCACGCGCGGGGTTGCAACATGCATGATATGGAAGGTGCGCGCCGGATTTTCGACTCTGTTGTGAAAGACAAGTCTGTTCCTGCCAATGCTTGCTTGTTTCAAGCTCTTTTCGAGGCCATGGTGGCCAACCACCAAGTTGCCGAGACCGAGCCTATTCTTGCTATGATGCGGAAGCGCAATGTTGAGCTGACGCCATACATTGCCAACACGCTTATTCATGGCTGGGCTGCCGAGAAGGACATTTCCAAGGCCGCAGAGATTTACTCTGCTGTCGGCCGAGAACGACGTGAGCCAAGCACGTACGAAGCCATGACCCGTGCCTACCTTGCTGTCGAGGAGCGAGACAAGGCGCAGGGTGTCGTATCGGAAATGCTGAACCGCGGCTACCCAAGTGCCGTCGTCAACAAGGTGCTGGAGCTCCTTGGTGGCGGCCACACCGAAGACACTGCTAGCACTGCTCCAGCTGCAGAGTAATTGTCTTTTTCCATCATTTTTGTTCTGCCTTTTTATTTCTTTTCGCGTCTATTTTTTTTTTCACCTTTTGCATCTGCCACTGGCAGGATGCCAACAGAGAAAGTGGCCTGGTGCCGTTTAAGAATCTTCAGCGGTAACTGATTTTAACCCGGGTTCGTTTATATTTGTTCGCTTCCGCTGTTAATATCGGCACGGTCTGCACGACGGCGTTAGGATGGAAACTGAAAAATTTGAAACGTATGGCGACATGGATTCGGCGTTTTGGGGATATCCGGGTACAAGTGGGTGGCACCCACAGTTAGAATCATCTCAACTCTACTCATACCACGTTATGCACAAAAGCCATGAATATTTTGGGTGGGATAGGACTTCCATGGTATATAACGGTTCTTTTATTACAAAAAAGGGGATACCAACGGAAGGAATGGCACCAGAAGCGACTGCCTGGAGGAAGCCATCTGCATATATAGATATATGTTTTAATTTTTGATGGGTAACCAACTTTCTGGGAGGATACAGAGGACAAAAGGCGGGCAGGCAGGACAGGTTCTGGTCGCTTGTGTACGATTAAAAATATCTAATGGATATTTATTTATGGCTGCTAACGCTATTGAAAACCGTATGGTGTCCATTTAATTTGTCTTGTGCACTGGCTGCCGCTATCATCTAGTGGCATTCAAGCCCAGTTCCGAAGCGTATGTAATGGTCCATGAAAACAGCTGCAATATTTCGAAAATGACGTGACATTACAGCAGAGCGAGCTTTAGAGAAGACTTATATTCCAATAATATAGAGAGAACTCATGGCACAAAAACAGGAACTGCGGCGGCATATGATAAGTGGACGTGCAGTTGAAAGTTGTACACGTGACGTGATTATCTGATCACAGATTTGCTAATCTAAAAACGGAAAGAAGCTCTAGGCCTAGCTTTACGCAGTAGATAGCATCACGATTTTTGATATTTTTCCTCGGTTGTTTTCTTTTCTACAGCCGATCGTAGTTCATTCAGAATCTTAATTGCTTTGGCTTCGCTCCTGGGAGAAGGAGCACACGCCGCATTGTTTAATTGAGCAAAGGAATGGCCAGTAGGAGGCTGAATTGCGCCAAATGATGCTGCGCAAAAGTGTCACAAGTGCTATATCGATGATGGCAATGTCAACGCTGAGGGCCGCACCACGGGCCGGGATGCTCAGAAAGGTCGTAAAGACAGGCTTACTTGCATCCACGGGGCGAGTGTGGATGGCCATTCCACCAACAGACAGTGCCACGATGCGCACTATTACAACATCAACTCGCCGTAACTTCGCCCAGCAAACCCTGGAAACAAGCCGGGCGGCGGAAGCTGCCAGTGCGGCGTCAGAAAAGACGACCAATGGGGCACACAGCGAAGCCACCGTGCCCGGAACAAGTATCCGCCTGTTCCGGACGGTGCAGGGCCTGCGGGCCTGGCGGCGGAAGGAACTGCTGGCGGGGCGCACAGTCGGGCTCGTGCCCACCATGGGCGCGCTGCATGCGGGCCACGTCGCGCTGGCTCAGCAGGCGGCGCGAGACAACGACAGCGTCGTCGTCAGCATCTACGTGAACCCGACGCAGTTCGGCGTGCACGAGGACCTGGGCAGCTACCCGCGGACGTGGGCAGAGGACTGCGCGGCGCTGGCGGCGCTTGACAGGGAGCTGGCGGCCCATGCCGCCGCCGCCGGAGCGGGAAGCAGCCCCGGGGGCCGCATCGCGGCGGTATTTGCGCCGACGACGCCCGAGATGTACCCGTCTGGCCCGCCCAGCCAGGAGGTCGACGGCACGGGCAGCTTCGTGACCATCACGCCCGTGGGCAGCGTGCTTGAGGGCGCCAGCCGCCCCACGTTCTTCCGCGGCGTGGCCACGGTCTGCATGAAGCTGTTCCACATTGTGCAGCCGGAGCGGGCCTACTTTGGACAGAAGGATGTGCAGCAGACGGTCGTCATCCGGCGCATGGTGCGCGACTTCCGCATCCCGCTGGCCGTCGTCGTCTGCCCCACCATCCGCGAGCCACCCGACGGCCTGGCCCTGAGCTCGCGCAACGTGTACCTGGGCACGCGGCGGCGCGCCGTGGCCAACGTGCTGCGCCGATCCCTGCTGGCCGCCGAGGCGGCCGCGGCGGCCACTGCGGCCGCGTCGCGCGACCAGATCCTCGCCGCTGCCCACCGCGTCGCCGAGGAGACGCTGGCATCGCAAAAGCAGCTGCCGCCCAGCCAGCGGGCCCTCTTCGAGATCGACTACATCTCGCTCGCCGAGCCGGACACCATGCAGGAGGTGGAGCGCCAGATCGACCCATCTAAGGGCGCGATCCTCAGCGGCGCGGTGCGCATGTTGCCCGTTGAAGAGCCACAGCCCGGGGAAGATCTGGGCCATAGCGGCGGGCCCCTGGTGCGGCTGATCGATAACATCGTCATCGAGCCGGTACCAAATGCTAAAGGAGAACAAAATGAAGCTTAAAAACAGAAAAATGGGGGGGGGGGGGCGAAATAGAAAGAAACCAAGTAAGGAGAGTTGGGTTTCGTTGTTGAACCTGGTAGTGAATTGGAGTCTTTGTATAAAGAATAATTGCATCACGGAGTTATTAACTAAATGTTTTTGACAGTACTAAACATACAATCGATGACAGAGTTGGATAGTGATATAAAAAGGACCCTCGAGTAAATATGTACATGATAATCGAGGACAAAAAAACATTGCCATACACCAGAACAGAAAACTTTTGTTATAACCTTGCGGTAGCTGGCCGTTGCTCTAATGATCGCCGCCGCCGCCCCTTGCGGCCCCGCGAGTCTTCCTTAACACTGTCCGCCTCTTCCTGCATCAACTTGACTGGCACGCCTCCCTTGATATCAGCCGCTCGGATTACGTCTTCGAACAACCGCGCACCCACTAGATCAGCCAAGGCCAAAACACGAGTACTGACGGTCGCTCCATCGCGGCGGTTCTTGCCCTCCCGCCGGCTCGAGGCGATCTTGTCTGTGAACTCCCACAGGCGGCCAGAGGGGGTGAGGCGCCCAGTGGTCGGGTCCCGCGGAGTCCGCCATTCAGGAGCTAGTTGCAGACGTGGCGGAATCTTGGAGTCTTTGGACCGAATCACCTTCATTATACCCTCTTCTTGGAATCTTTGGAAAGCATTCTTTAGGGTCTCTTTGTTGACAGCCTCAAAATAGCTGAGATCGCCTTGATGGTAAAGCGTTTTGCCGAGCTGAAGGTGTTAGCAAAAGCAGGTTCAGAGTACATTGACGCAAGCTCTCTTAGAAAAAGAGAGATCAAAAGCAATGAGAGGAAAGGAAGAGGGAGAAAAGTAACGGTGACTTACAAATTGTGCGCTGTTCTGCGCCTTCGCGGCCTCGAGCCAGATGTCGTCGGTGACATTGAGAGGTGGCGTTAAGCCCATTAGAGAAACAGCGGCAAGCCAACTTGCTTCGATGAACGGCCAGATTAAAAAGCAGTAGAAATCATAGTTCTCGCGTCCTATCGCCCTCTCGCGATCAGACAGTCCGACTTCGTTAATCTTGCCGTTGTTGTCTCGATCCAAGTGAAGCATGCCGTCAGCCTCGAGCCCTCTTAGCGTTTTATCCAAATTAGAAGCCAAGCCTTCGCTCGGGAAGATGAACTCGCCGCGGAAGAGTGAAGACAAGAAGAGGACCTGCTCGCGAAGGGCATCGTAAGAGATGGCCTGTAATGCGGGGCCGCCTCCCTGCTTAATTCGTGTATACATCGCGGCGCTAACAAGCGCCTCCGATATAAATAAGTGAATTGTCATGTTGCGGTAAAAGGACAATTGGAAGCGGTCAACGGCATAGTAAACAGGCTCGGCCAGCCCGTTGATGACACCAACCAAATCTTTGCCTAGCACTTCGAGGGCACGATCGATAATGTCCGGCAGCGACGCCGAATGAAGATGAGCAACGCGCCCCCCCTTAGCGCGAATGCGGTTGGATAGCCATTGCACGCGGCGAATCAGCTCAGACTTGCCGACACCGCGACCACGCAGAGTCAGCAAGACGGTGCCTATGAGCGCCGTAGGCATGATGACCGACACATCATTGATATCCGACAGCACTTTGTAGCCCAGCGTACGAAGCAATTTCTGCCGCGTGCCGGCCTCTATCGGGTCCGCAGCAGCAGCTTTCGTGTCTCTGGCGGAGGGGCGGCCAGTGATGCGCACGAGCTGCTCATCAATATAACTTCGCAAACTCCAGGGTTCGTGAAAGCGGACGTCGACACGGCCAAGACGCAAAGACAGGACAGAAGAACCGCCCGTCAAGAAATCTGACAGATTCTCGGCTTTCTTGGGCGTACCGAGGAGCTCCGTTACATAGCCCTCAGTCTCGATGACTTTGTCGTATTGCGTGCTGACGGGAATGATGATTGTGTCTTCGACACGGCCAGATAACAGACTGTCTAGAACGAAGCCAAGGATACCAAACTTGGGCGATAACAACTTGCCCGTGCGTGACCGGCCGCCTTCGATGAAGCACTCCAGATTGTAGCCACCCTGGAGCATAGTATCGATATAAGCCTGCACGAGCGTTGTGTAGAGCATGTCGTCGCCAAAGGAGCGGCGGATGTACATGGCGCCGGCGTGCTGCAGGAAGCTCCCTACAAGGGGGAAGTTGAGATTGTCGCCAGCCACCACCACCGGCATAGCAATGCCCAGTCGGTAGCAGATGAGTTGCAGACTGACGTAGTCGACGTGTGAACGGTGGCAGGGAAGAAACACGATGCTCTGCTTGGCTTTGGAGGCGCGCTCGGCTACCTTCCGCAGCATAACCACGTCCTCGCTAGCCACGTGGATGCCTTGGTGGTAGGCGCGCGTCAGGAGCTGGGTCACCAGGTAGTAGGCGCCGCGGATGAACGTCTTGCTCTCGAACTTGCAGATCATATTGTCGGTCCATTTCTCTGCGAGCTCCCGCAGCCAACCCTCAAGCTGTGACCGGCGCCGTCCTCGCTTCATGTGGTAGTCGCTGTCGGTCTTGGAGAACCAGCCCGCTTTCTCCTCGCGCTCTACCGCGATCTCGGCCATTTCGTTAATTCGCTGCTGCAGCAGGGGCGCCGACAGCACCATGTTCTTCATGTTCTCGGAGAAGCCAGAATAGAAGATGGGCTGGCCGATGATGTTGTCGTAGGCGCGCCAGCCAGTGCCGGAGACGTAGAGGGAGACCTGACGAAGAAATCTGAAGACAATTAGCTCTCAGCGCATCTCAAGCAGCCCAATCAATGGCAGGAAAGGCACGTACTGCAGTGGCTCCGCTCGAAAGCTGTGCATCGGCTTCATCAGCGCCTCTTGGCGGGTGTCGTCTTTGTCTTTGCTCGTCGGCTCCACGCCGCTAGGCTGGAACGTGACCTCATCGCCAAGAATCTTCAGATCTGGCGCCTCAGCGCGAGCTGGTTCGCCGTCGATTTCTGTCATGGCTATGCAACGGTCGCTGGTCCTTCGCAACGGTTGGAATTGAGACGAGAAAGTGAAATCATGCGGTAATTGCGTGGCTGCCTACCACCCGCGTCCCACCATAGCAAAAAATCAGAGCCAAATGGATCGCAGCTTCAACCTCTAGCGAAACCAGAGCGAGCTGTAAGGGAAAAGAAAAGCAGCAGTGTTCTGATGGTGTGACGAAGATGACGAGCGCACGAATAGAAAACAACACAAGGGGCAAAGCAGTCACCCCGACTTTTGTTGATTCACGCTAATGCCGAGGCTTATTTAGCGGAGCCGACAATAGCCTCCAGCAGGTAGCACTGAGAACGATAATGGGAAAGATACAGGAGCGGAAGACAATTCCGACAACACGATGGCGTAGCGAGAACAAGGCTAAAAAAAATCGGAATCTAGATTGAATACAAGTATCATTCGAAGTTGGACAAGATCTTGTTTAGAAGATGCCTTCACCAGCATAAATTGTACGCGTCTTTAACATGGACATAACAAGAGTTACGAGGGATATTATCAGAAGCATCGACGTGCACAACAGCACTTGGTCCTCTCACATTCACGTGCTTTTCATTAGCTATTTACACAGTTAGCTGTATGGGGTAGTAGTGTACTAAATGACTTGCAGTGTGGAGCAAATAGAAATAAACCGCGCTAAAGACAAGGGATCAGGCAAAAAAAAAAAAAAAAAAAAAGATCCCCCACAATGAATCCTTCCTGCTGAGGCTTCACACATGCAAAATCACAGCCATCAGCTGATCGCACAGCATGGCTTCGACTACCAAGAACGTCGTCCAGAGGTTACTGGAGAGGGCACACTCTCCCGACACAGCAGCCCAGATCTTTGCGGACAAGATCCAGTTCCGACCGCAGCTGCTACGGCCAACATCGCCGACATTTGAAGCAGCAAGCAGCACTACACCGGGCGGCGCGGCAGGAGCTGCGGCTGCAAGCCTCTCTGGTCTCGATGGCCGCGAGGCCCGCCGGCGTTCACGGCGCATCAAGCAAGAGCAGCGCCAAGCCCACCAGCCCAAGCCCAAGCCGCTTTCTTCGCGGCAGCGACGGAAACTAGGACTGTACGATCTCCCGACGAAGGGCAGCCAGAAGCTGCAGGCACAGTCGTATTCCACTTTTGTGCCGCTGCACCGCCTTTGGCTCGGTTACATCCGCGAAGTGCTCAGTCCGCAAGAACTGCGCATGGGTGGACAGGGCGCTGCGGCCAAACTCACAGCGGCGGATTTTCACGGCGCGAAAGTCGAGGTCACGCGCAGTGCTTGTGTCGGCCGCGTTGGGATCCGAGGCATCGTGGTGCGGGACACGCGATTTGTCTTTGAGATCGTCACCCCGGATAATAAAGTCAAAATGGTCCCCAAAGAGGGGACCTTTTTCCGCATCGAAATCCCGCTAGAGGATGAAGCTGGCGGAGAAAGAAATGCCGAAATGCATGACGCAGAGCGGGATCTTCCACAGCAGCAGCAGAAGCAACAACAAGGACAGCAACAGCCGACAGATGACGACAGCAACAGCAAACAGAAATTGGTCATAGAAATCTTGGGCTCGCAATTTATGCACCGTGCGGTGGACCGGGCGAACCGAAAATTCAAGCAGCATTTCTACAAAGAACTGTAGATGCATAGAACAGAAAGTGACTCGGCTAGTTTCAGTTGAAGAGTCTAGCTGTCAGAGGACCTTGATACCACCTGCAGTAGTCAGCGGACGCAAGTCGGCTATCTAAGGAACAGCTCCTTTCGCTATGGACCAAGAAAAACTCCATTTTGTAACATGATCTTAAATATTAACGGCGTTTTCCAAGGTTAGAAAGAGGTGGAGAGATGGGACAGAAATAGTGATACCCCTCAGTCAGAGACCTCTGAACTGTTTCCATAGTTGAATGAAATCAGTTTCTCAATTTCATTATTGTTATTTTCTTCAAAAGATGTCCCAAAGACTGACTTTGCCGTCTTTACTACCCACAGCCAGCCAATGTGCGGTCAACGAGTGTCGTAAGCGGCGCTCTTTAACACTTAATTCACGCAGCGACCCCGTCTTGCTAATGAGGCTTGTCTCTGCGTCGTTTCCAACAGTCGTTTTGTTCCCATCGCCATCTTGTTTTAGGGCCTGCTGGTTTGGGCTACCGCTGATAGGCGCAAACGCAACTGAGAAGCACCCTGCCTGGTGCCACTTCAGCACGGCAACCTCTTTCATCGTTTTTGTAGAATAGACGCGGGCGCAGGAATCCCAGCCGGCCGTGGCAAATATGCGGCCATCGTGCCGGATGCGGAGGCCCTGTTGTCCAGCGTGTTTTGTGTCGACTGTTTTAAGAGGCTGCGTTTCTGGTTCCCGCGGCGGCGCCGGACGGGAAGCCGACGGTTGCTTGCGTGCCCCTGAAGCTGCCTCTTTTGCCAAGGCAGCTGACAGCAGCGACACTGGCGCGGTAGATGTCGCTAATCTCTCACCGGGCACGTTCTTTCGCTCTTGCTTGTCCGGTAGTGCGAGAGCAGCAACATCTGTTGCCATCGAAGGCGGGGGCTTGATTCTAGGAACCGGTATAGGGTGTTTGGCAATTATTGCGTCGGCCGCGGATGTCACATAGTATGACCGATCGGGAGACACGTCCAGGGATAGAATCGGCTGCGAGTGGACCTGCGCTCGGTATCGAATGGTGGCTGGGCCATCCGCACCGCCATCCAAGGAGGCCACAACCGTCACGCCGTTCTCAAACGCCGCAATAAGCACGAGCGTCTCACTCGCACAGTAGAAGAGCGCCAGAGCCATGATCATGCCCTCCTTTTTACCGAGCAAAATCGTATTCACACGCCGCTGCGATGGCAGGTGGAAAATATCAACCTGCTGAATTAGCTGGGCTGCTCATCCACACGCAAGCAACAGAGATTGGGGTCCACGCACCGCTTCCAAGGCAAGAGTATTTGGAACGGCTACTAGGCGTTCCACGGGATGTGGCTTCGATGTAGTCCCCGAAGCTGTGTCTGTCTCGATGATTTGTGTGACTGCCGAAATTCCGACAGTGTGACACCAGGCAAACGCGCAAAAGTTCATCGTATTGACATCCAGGGAAAACACCATCCACGGCACAGGCCGGCCCCCGTCTTCCTTCTTCTTCTGCTTAGCAGACGAAGCTATCGGTGCCGAAGACTTGTCCTCGAGGGGCAGGGTGGTGCTTAGCCGAGCCTCGTCTGCAACGCCCACCTGCCACACGATCAGCTTGTTGTCGCGGCCGTGTGTCACGATTTGGTCCGCCTCGTCCCAGCCAGCCAAGCCCAAAATGCTGTTCATATGAGCACGCCATACTGCTCGGGGCCGCACAATAGCTAGATCCCATAGGATAACAAAGCCATCGCTGTCGCCGGTGGCAAGGCGAGTGTCTGGCGTTGCAGAAAGGCCGTTCTTACCGGCGCGCACAAACTCAGCAGCGTTCACTTGAGCGCTGTGGCCGCGGAGAATAGCTGTTGGTTGCGGGGGTGCGGCCATGGAGGATGACAGGAGGCTCCAAGCACGATTTTGTAAGCGGTGGTGAACAGGTAATCATTACTTTGGCTGCAAGCCTTGATGATAGTCGGGTCTTTCATGGCTGGTGCTAAGAGTGGCACCGCTACGATGCCGACCCCACCAACACTACATTTATGTAGCACTAGATCTTAGTCCTAGTCGCTGGAGTCCCACTTGCAGCCTTCCCTACTACAGACAGCCTTGTTCCTCACACCACGCAGCTTGACTAACATTTATTATATCTATTCTCTAGAATATCTCTCAGCTTTTATTTTGAGTTTTTTTTTCAGTTTCTCTGTTAGCTTGTCGAAGGTAGATGAAGAAGATACCACTCGAGTTCTTGTATCACCATTATCTACTTCATATTTTTATTCTGAGATTCCGTCTTGGTAGCGAAAACCTAGACGCGCGAAGCACCACAACATTACTTACAGCTTCTACCTGACCCTTATTGCATCTGTAAAGAGATTTTATTTTAGGAAATAAAAAGAAAAAAAGACAAAATACGTTCGCTGCAATTGGCTGCTAAATTCAATATAATGTTACCATCTAAGCAGCAGAAAGACCCCCCCCCCCAACCCCCCCCCCGAAACCTAGTTTAATACTTGCGCCACGCGGGTTCATTCTATGCAAATGCCGTAATTCGTACAAAGGGGGACATGGCATTTTGATTCGCTCGTTCTAGAATCTGATTATTAGTTCATTTTTTCAGTCCCTCCTTGCCAACTCTCCTCTGCTCTTTGAGCCGCACTTCGGAGAATTTATATTCTGGCACGCGAGTTTTGTATTGCATATAAGCCTTCATTTATCTTTATTTCTTTTTATTGTTTTAAAACAAATTTGCAAAAGTTCAATTTAGCAAGAAGTTGTGACAAGAGAGGGTCAATTTTTAAGAGGAAGTGGAGGGGGCTAAGAAGCAAAGTAATAGATGAGAACAAGCTTGGCAGGTAGAAGAAACAACCAAAACCAAAATGCCAGTCCAGTCCGGGAAATAATATGGCATCTAGAAGAGCCTAGAGCAGCTGTAGAGCAGGAAGAAGAAGGGAATAAGATTAGGAAGTGAGAAACTCCAGTAACAAGTTAATTACATTAGCAAAACGATAATAAAGAGAGCGATAATGGTATTGCGAGAGAATAAGTAGCATAATGCGGGCGACTAATGCTGAAGATAATTTGCTTCATTTTCTGTTGTTTCGAGTCTCTTCCTGCGGGGGAAGAACCCTAGGATCGTATATAAGTACAAACAAATGGGAAACGTGATAAGATGGAGACGTGAATGAAGAAGAAACAAAGCAAGTAAAAAGAAAAGAAAACCCCCCGGCTCAATCGAGTCATAAACACTTTCCATTGGTTAGGAGTGGGAGAACTGTTTCAATACAGCCGTCGATAATTGTTGCCTCTTTATTTCTCGCTTCTTTTAAACTTTTCTGGAAAAAGCTTTCATTAAAATTTTCCCCCAGTAATGATTCAGTAGAAAAGTAGGTTAAGAAATGAAGAGGATAGCTTCAAAGACAGGTATATTCAAATACTTAACTCAATCAGCATGGGTAAAGTGGCACAGCGGGCGAGACGAGTCTAAAATCTTTGCCGTTTGTAGCCTGAGGTAGAGTAACGACAAGTAAACAAGACGTAGGAAGACCAGGACACGAGAAAGCCAGAAAACGTAAGACATACACAAAATAATATGTAGGAGTTTGTTTCGTTATTCCCTCAGTGTATCCAAATCCCTGCTCTCTCTCCCTTGGCCCGGTCGATGATCAGCACGGAATTTATCAGGTCCGTCTCTGCCGAGAACACGGATGCGTTTCGTCCCGCCCCAAGATATGAGAAAAAGACAGAAGGCAGAAAAGCAATGAGTCTAGGGCTTACGTACCTTGCTCGCTTGGCTGTCGTTTTATCCATCTCAATCTTGCCAGCGCACAGAAAAACCAGAGAGCAGGTGGTGTTTCATAAGACAACAGTCAGCTCAAGACGCTGCCATTCACAGAGCTTATCAGCTGTCTAGCACCGCCTTTCTTATTTATCCGTCATTATGATGCTTCTTCCAGAGGCGTATGTGTGTAGGCGCAATATGCTTTGAAGGCATGAAAGCATCTAGCTGCAGAATCGCCAAGTAGTAACAGCCATTATGCTTCGTCGCCTATGTCTTCTGAGGAATCAAAAACTAACTGGTTTGAAAATACATGTCACTTCAGCCAGAGTTTATCATATCTAAGTGGCTTCACCACTGCATATATTTCTCTTTCGATGCGATGGTTCAGGGAGAAAATTAGCAGCAGAAAAGCATCCCAAGGGCTCTGTTAAGCTGTCTCCGGATTCTCTCTTCTTTTCCTGAATGTTCTAGAACTGGACCATTTAAGTTGCCATTCATTTTGCTTTCGTAAATTTTCCTAATTTCCTTGGCTCCGATATCTCCAACACCTCCTTTATTTTCATTTTTACTTATTTGATTTCAGCTATTACTTCTCTTTGTAGACGTAATTTATTCATGTCACTGAGAATGCAGTTTTTCTTTTCTCGTCCTCGTAAAAGTGTCTGGGAATCCTATTGTTGATTTAACACGATAAAATTGTCAAAAGTTGATGCTTTCTTTTCTTTGATTCAATGAAGTCCTTGCTTCACTAACAATAGGAGACTTGCAAGAGACAAACGAAAGACAGAAAAGTAAGTAGCCCAAGGAAATCAAAGAGAAGACTTCAGGATAGTAGGGGTGGCACGTTACTAAATAGCAAATTGCTGCAAAGTCGTCGTCACTTATTATTGTCGGCAAGTTCCATGAACCCCTTTCTGCCATGAGATATCCATAAGGAGACGGAGCAACAAAGAGGAAAATTTCCGAACGCACGGTTGTTTAGAAGGGGTCAACAAGTACGTCCCGGTCCTTCAAAAGGCTCCAGAAAGACCTAAAGGTAGATAACGAGATTAAAAGACATAGAGGCCAGGGAAATAGGGCGCGATTCACTAATTAGGCGAGAAAGAAACGAAACAGTGAAGTCTTGCCCATGTCTCTTCTGTATGTGCTCCATCAATTCCATGGACAAGTTAAAGATTTGTCTGGTTGGCGTGACAGAAAAATCATCCGAGGAGCGGCATAGTTTGTTTTGTTTGTCGCGTGGTGCCCAACTTTATCTCGGCATGTCCGGGACGGTGAGATAGTCGTTTGGAACTTGACGGTGAAATACAAACTCGAGAAAGAAAGAAAATGTCTTGGATTCTCCGTCACGGAGGCTTCCATGTCTTGGCATCCAGACATCCGCTTGTTGGATCGCCCTCCAGTCAAGTTAGGTTGGCCGATCAAACAGCCCCGGTGACCAAGGATGCAGTATGTCATGGGCTGTTCACGATGATTCCTCACGTAGAAAAGCTCTAGAAACATCAATATGGTACCCACACGACATAGTACCTGGCATTGTGCCGGACAAATGTTCCAGGCAAAACAATGAGGATAGACGGTCCAATTGCTGACATGAAAATCAATCCAGCACCATCAGCAGGGCATAAACGGGTAGAATTTGCTGGGACTGAGGGGAGTTATCTTGTGAGAATTAAAACAATGGCCGTCCAATACTAAGGCGTCGAGTGTAATTGATCTTCGTTAAATCCTCTAATACTCTACGCACGTAGGATAGATGCTTTTTGCTGATGGAAGTGTTCTTCACGCCATATCGGAGATTTATTTTAATTTCTGGAAGCATTTTCACATCAAACTGTTTCTTAGGATCCTCCTCCTACCCCTGTTCTAAATTACGAGTAGAAACAATACAACGACTTTGATACCCCTCAGGGAAAATGAACCTGCTTGCAGATAGAAGCATTTGTCAGTTAAGGGGTGTGCTGTGGAGCAGCTACTATGCTGGGACACATCTAGACACTATCTTCGTTCTTTTGCTAAATGGGTGGGAAGTATCGCATCTTTGGACTGAAGACGTCTTGGCCGATTCAGCTTAACAGCCGACGCAGAGGAGAAAGATGAAGATTGGGCTGGGCAATGAGAGCGACTAGCAAATCGCACCTAGCGGAAAAGCAAATTGCCCATGTAAACTAAAGGCGATAGTGGCTTTTCCCGTATCGAGTCCTTGATCCATTCTTTTATACGGTGTTCAGTCCGCCATTTGCACGACAGCAACTCAAGCCGAAGCAATTCTCTGACAATAACCACATTTCACGGGGCGGGATGCTGCCTTTCCAGCCTAGCAAAAGGCGCCTGGGCTGTTGCCAAATGCCCCATCTGCCACGACCCCTGTCTGGCTGTAACCCTACCCAACCTTACCCATACAAGTTGCGCAAGCGCACTACTTCGGGAGTTTGCTGACCTTGCGCTTCCGTTCTCCGTCCTCATATTGCATGGCACCCCTGTCCTTTCGTTGAAGATGAGTCCTTAATAATTCAATGAACTGTGACATAAAAAGTTACCTTTCTATTCGACTTCCATTATATGTTGATCTGTCTAGACTTATGAAGAACGTCCTGTGCCTTTCTGCGAATTCATATTCTGCTCGAAGTATGCATCAGCAACAGCCTTTAGATAGACCTTTGAATTGAAGAATTAGAGGGCGAAGAAATCCGTAGATGTCGTGGATAATAAGAGGGCATAGACAACTAAGATTTAGACAGCGAAAGGCCAAGCCAAAGAAGAGTCGAGGAAGAAACTGACCACGCCACATAAGGATTCGCCAGTACGCAGGGTCAAAATAAACTGCTTCGGGATGTTCTTTTCCCGCTTGGCTGTCTCATTGTCTGTTCTCTGCAGGAGCAAGCAACTTGCAGACGAACCACGCACATCTGTGCTGCATGCTCCTTGCTTTACCCTCTGTTAACTCAATTCCTAATTATCGATTCCATTTCCATCCTCCAGATTGATAACGGATTTGATTTTAGTTCTACTGATGCCTTGAAATTTCGATTATCTTAAGCCTATTTTGTTGAATGATCACCGTTTTCAAATGTCTTCCCTACCGTTTTGACTTTCTTTGACCTAGTTCTGGCCGTCACTATTTTGCTGAAAAATGTGACGGCATCTCAAAACTTCATCAGATCTTTGTCCAGCTTTGTGGTAAAGTATCTTGACTATACAGAAGTGCCATTCTTCGTGCAAAGTCGCTAGACCGTTTACCCTTCGGCGTATCCGCTCTGGAGACTTATCAACCATAGATGACAAGAATGACTCTGATGGAAATGAAGCATGAAACGTAAAGCTTGCTTCCACTAACCGTTTTGTCCATTGCTTGCTAATACCGTCATTGAATCCACCTATTTCGCCTCTCATACCAGCATTCCAAGAGTCACTACAACGGCCACCACCCACTTCCACTCTCTTTATGAGGCCGATTTACTCTCCCAACCGCCCTCTTTAGAATACCTGCTTTCTAATATACATTCCTGCATACCCCAGCTTAGTCTGGTGTCTATTCTAAACGCGTTGATATTGCTCCCCTGGTCGACAGAACCGGATGATTTCCAAGACGATCGATCTCTGGTGACAGCGGAGACTCTGTTCTTCTCTGCTTCCCCTTCTTTCTTTCTTTTCTCTTCCCTTCATTTAATTTGTTTGGTTAGGGATTTTTTTCCTTTTATCTAAGGGAATCTTAACTGGATTTTCTGCCTTGGAATTTTCCTTTTTTTGCTCCTTGATCTTCGACGGGTCTTTCCAGAAAGCCCCTTCAGTACAACATACAAACTCTAATAACCCGCGTGCTCGGCAACATACTTCCACTTTCATTTCGTCCATATCAATCATTTTTAATACATTCTATATCTTCTTAATTCATTTTTACCCCATACTTTTTCTCTTGAGTTTTCTTTCTGCTATATCCCGCCCCTGTTGCAAGACCTCTCCTTTGCCTCTAGATTCGACTAGACCCTTGTCTAGCTTTTCGATAAAACTTGCTCACTATCCTGCTCATATCTTTGACAGCATCTCTTTCTTAGCGCATTCCTTTGTGAACAGGACAACCGAAACGAACCTACAAAATCAACAGCGATACTTTCAAAGCGGTTAGCTGGCGGCTCTCTGGTTGTGGCCGTGTAATCCAAAATTCACGACAGTTGTTTAAAAACCTTGCATATCCATCACAGGCGCCTACGGCCATCAACATACGATCAGAAAGGCTGCGAGCGTGGACTAACGGATCCAGCCAAATGAACCGCTCGTGAGGTCAACTGGGTTTAAAGTTTAGAAGGGTCTCTGTCGCAGATAGTCTGTTCCTGGCTTGCTATCTAGTTTTCCTCTCTTTTCGTTTCTCCAAAGACGAGAGAAGCGTGCGTTAGTTGTAGAGGCAAGAAAATACTGACCACGGCTGACCTGGGAGTCGCCGTGGCTATTGGCATCTCTCCAACCCGGCATCGCGCCCACCGACAGTGGTGTGGCTACCGGCAAGGACACGAGCATGAGCATGAGCTTAGATGCGTGTTCAAGGGCGACAGATCGGCGTCGTCCCTCATCGTCTGCTTCTTTTAGTCTTTCAAGTACATCATCACCACCCTCATTTCTTCCATCTTCGTCTTCATTCTCTGCAGCCCATGGTGCGATTGCATCCCTGCAATCACTGGCAAAGACAGAAAATTCCCATACTGCCTCGGACAGCTCGTCTCCACGACCGCAAGCTTTCTCAGCAAGTGAAAATGTCTCCAGAAACTTCGCAGCAGGTTCTTGCAATAACTGTGATTATTTGCATCCGAAACGTTCTCAATTTACTACAGCACCTTATCACCCAGTTGGAGCCTCTAATACTTTACCGCCGCCAACTCTACCTCTTCCTCAACTGCCGTCTTCTTCGCAGCCAAATTCATTACCGCAGCTGCCTCCTCTTCTCTTGCCGGCTCCCCTTACCCAAGCAGCAGTAGATCTAAGAAGGCTCAGCTCTTCCCAATCTGTTGGAAGCCGCCCACCCACGGCAAACAGCAGTATCGGTCTTTCTCCTATTACAGGGCGCACGGTTCTTCCGATAAGCCGAAGAAATAGCAATAACGAGACGGGGCCCAGTCGTCCACCAACATCAGACAGCCGAAGGAGCAGCCAAGCGAGTGTTCGTCTTGAAGTAGGGGCCATGGAGAATCGCCGCTCTAGCGGCGGCCAAGCGAAACCGGTAGCTGTCAAGAAAGAAGCAACTGGTGTGTCTTCGTCCATCACAGAAGGATCAACCAGCGCATCTCCATCCTCTCCAGCTGCATCTACAACTCCCGTCAAATCGCGAAGAGTACGCACCGGGTGTCTGACGTGCCGCGAGAGGCATCTCAAATGCGACGAAAGTCTCCCTGACTGTCTGAATTGCCGGAAAGGCAATCGTGAGTGCAAACGTGGACTGAGGCTCAATTTCATCGATATACAGATGAAGCCCATTCCGCATATTCCACCAGTAACTGAATGGAATGGTACGCCTAGGTCTATAATATAAGAAAGAACCTACAGTTATTTTAAGAATGCTAACTCTATGTTGCGGCAGTGTCTTTCATGGACGAATCTCGATTGATTGCTTCGGAATACGTAGGAGGCACCAGTCGCTATCCGCGCATGAAAGGAACTTCTAGTCCGCCTCTGCGAGAAACAGAAAGCGAAACACAGGCACTCAAGCGCCGGCGGCCATCTGGAAGCACCCTGAGAACCACCAATGCAAGCAAAGATTTCGATGGTGCGATGTATCCAGGAATTTTTTCAGTCAGTGGCCAGCCAACGGCGTCGTCGACCACGTACAACCCGCAACCACTGAGAGAAGGACAGATACACAGACGGAATAATTTTTATTTGCTCAATTCACTTGCTCAAGAAACGGTTCACAAAGAATCTACCGCACTTTCTGCAACCGGTGCTAGGTTAGAGGAAGGATTCAGTTCTTCCATCGACAAGGACGATATAAAACAACGGAGACACGCGTACCATGCCAGTGATGCATCAAGCATCGCTTCATTCACGGGACGGCACGGAATTGGACCCTCTCCAAGAGCTTCCTTCCGAGTAGAGGCTGGGAGGAGTCCCAGCGGTGCAAGCTCAGGAAGCACTGCTAGGCAGAGTGGCGTGGGCAGCACAGGTCTTCCAAGTGATGCCATGCCTGAAGGACTCCCTACCCCACCGTCAGAAAAAGGCGGACTGTTGAGAGGTGATAATGCTGCCAATAGTTTTGGTATGGCAGGCGGTTTTGACAATGTCTACAATAACAGCGGGAATGCTGGCAATGGGGAAAGAGTCTGTTTGAATTCTCCAGACGAGGTTCTGTTCATGCAAGTTTTTGTTGAGGAAGTGGGTGTTTGGATGGATTCGTTCGACAGGGATAAACACTTCAGTCGCATTGTCCCTTTTGCAGCGTTGAAATCACCGATGCTATTGAATGCTTTTCTGGCGTGCGGAGTCAAGCACCTCACGCTGGTGAACGAAGCCTACAAGGACGACAAAGCCCTGTTCTACTACGATACAGCAACGACACAGCTCCTCCGCAATCTTCAAAATCCAGACCGCGACATCGTCGAATGTGCAACGACAGCAGTTGTCCTCAATGTGTACGAGATTATGAGTGAAAAATCCAGCGAACGCATGAGTCATATTGCTGGTGCTCGTGCCTTGATCCGGGAGTGCGGCTGGGATGCTCGGAGCAAAGGCATTGGCGCCGCTTGCTTTTGGCTGAATATCGGAATGGAAGTTCTCAGCTGTCTCGCCTTTAACTGGCAGACTGCGTGGGATCCAGATCATTGGGGCCTCGACCTTACATTCGCAATAGAAGTAGAAAACAAAGACGATGGAGACGGCTACGGACAAGGAAACAAGGACGTGCTCCTAGCAGTCACAACAGACAAAACTGACAACAAATCACGGAATTCGCACACGTCCATAGCAGCAAAGCCTTCAACTACTTCTACCGCACCGACAATTGCCTTCGGAGCAGACGCAAATGAGGAAGTTTGGGTGCACCGGATATTCTATATTGTGGCCAAAATTGCCAACTTCCGGGCCAGCATTCCTCGTTTCCAAGAGCCCTTGCCTCATGATGAGCAAATCCGTTTGCAGAATCGCTATTCTGAGTGGAAGAGGCTTAAAACTCTCTGTGAAATTTGGAACCGTGACTGTCCTCGCTCAATGCATCCTTTCGGCTACTTGGCCCCGTCTCAGCGTTCATCGGCTTCGATCTTCCCTAATATTTGGTATGTACCTTAGTTTATAATTTTATCAGAAGGAGGATTCGGACGCAAAATGACAGCGGAATACTAATTTGTCTGAGGCTCATTAAACGCGCTGCTGTTGTTGGGCGCCTCTTCTATCACACCGCCATGGTGTTACTTCACCAGGTCAACCCGGTCGATCCCCATGACTCTGTTAATAATCAGAATGCACAGCAATACCATGCTCGTCAAGTTTGCGGTATCGTTGCTCACACCAAAGATCGAGGAGTAGCAAGCGTAGCCCTCCGCAGCCTGGCCATTTCTGCCTTAATTCTACGTGATCCACGCGAGCAGGACGAAGTCTTCGCGCTCCTTACAAAGATCACGACCGAGACTGGTTGGCGTATTGGAAAGATATGTGCAGAGCTTCAGCAAGCATGGGGTCGCGAAATAAAACCACTCAACACCATTGCAACATCTTCGCCATCTACTCTCCCTCTACCTGCTGTCGACCTTCCACCGGCGGCTCTATTTCCGAATAGCTTCAGCCTAAGTCTAAACTCTGGGCCCAGTACCAGCCTTGCAACGCTAGCACCGCCAAATGTTGCGGCGGCTGCTACAACTAGGCGAACTTTACCAGGTCCTAGCAGCGTGGCTTCCGTTGATGGGCCTCGCCATCTACGGATGCATTCCACAGCATCAATCGCATCCAATACATCAGCATCGGTCGTTGCCACGACTTCATCGTCAACGCTCTCTTCACCAGCTATGGCTGCTCCGATGCCTTACAGGCCGCCACAACTAATGAATCCCCTATTGCACGCTGATTTCAATCTACCAGACCATCCATACAAGGCCTATTATAGACCACCTAATGATTCAAACCACTTTCATTCACAGGCCTTTTAATCCAAGTTTCACTTATCAATCTTTTCTGTCATTACGTTTGATTCCATCCTTCTGAGTTATAAAGTTTTTCTGCGACGTTAATTTTCTTTTCCTCACAAATGCTTAGTTTTCAACATCTCATACCTACTATTATTTTGTTCTTTATTGTCTTTGTCAAGGGGTAGTTTTAGAAATCCACACAAAATGGTATGCATGCGCTGCAGTTGTAGCAGCGTCTCAATGCTCTGGGCGCCACTGGTGGCGGAAACACATAGATGAGCTGGGCTGTCTTTTCACACTTTTTCTCTCTGGATGTAGATCACGGAGTTTCCTCCTATTTTTGTTTTGTTTTGTTTTCTTTTTGTCTTCTCTTTCGGGTTGCTTTACGTGTCACGGCCGATTTGCTGCTTGGAAAGGATTTCCTTTGTCACAAAAGAGTTTTGCATTGGGCTCAGGAACAGGCGGATAGTCCAGCCAAAAGAATACCCCCTTTTTTTAAGAACATGCCAAATAATATATTTGTTTGGATTTGGTATCATACTTTTCATTTGTCTCGTTAAAATTTTTTGTCTATCCTTTTAAATGTGCTAGACGCATATAGCCTAGTAATTTCTCTATGGGCTCTAAGTTCTGAACGTTATTCTACTGTCTTCCTACTCTCCGTCATTGTAGGTCTCCCGTGGTGAACCGGTGATTTCTTTCAGACCTTACTGTAGAATAAACGATAATCTCGCGCTCTGAAAAATAATGATGACGTCCTATCATACTGTTTACGAAATAATAAATGGATCTCGCGAATGCCGTCGCATTACGCAATGGGCTCACTCCGCCTTGACAGCCGAATCAGTCCGGAGGACTGTGGTGCTGGCAGCGGCATCTCCGCTCTCGACAGTGGGCGGCGGCACCACGATGCCGTAGCGCGCGTAGGGGAAGTTCTCCAGCGTGACTAGGTACTCGGCCCAGCCGTCGTCGAGCTCGCCCGGCGGCGTGGCGGCGCCGTCCTCGCCGGCCTCGCCGGTCCTGCCGGCCATCACCTCGCGCTCGCGGCCGGCGTACTCGATCTTGAGCTCCGGATGCGGACACCAGACGACGCGCATGCCCGCGCGGCGGCCGGCTTCGACGCCGGGGACGCTGTCTTCAAAGACGAGGCACTCCTCCGGCCGGACGGGGGGCTCGCCGGGCGCCAGCGTCTCGTTGATGGTCTGGAGCGCCAGCAGGTAGATGTCTGGCAGCGGCTTGCCGCGGCCCGGGGCAATGCGCGGGTCGTCGCCGAGGACGCGGCGCGGCGCCTCAAAGACGGAAAAGAGCTCGGTCAGGTGGGTCGTCTTGAGGTGGAAGTTGTTCGTCTGCGATGACGTGGCGAGAGCGATGTGGACGCGGTGCCCGGCGCCTTCGCCCGCGGCCGAGGCGGCACCGTTGCTGGTGCTGCCGGCCTTGGCCTGCTCCTCCCAGTAACGCGTGCGGCCGAGGTTCTGGAGCAGCTCAGCGATGCCGGGCAGCGGCTGCGCCTTGGGGAAGTTCTCGCGCTGCAGCGCCGACACCTCCTCATGGAACTGGGCGTGAGGGATGGGTAGCTGCGACCAGGCCATGAAGATCTTGGTGGACTCGACCATGGGCCGGCCCTGCAACTTTGCCTTGATGGACCACGGCATCTTAGGCCGGCCATAGCGGGCAAGAATGGCATTGATGCAGAGCGTATAGATGTCTTCAGTGTCCAGCAGCAGGCCATCCATGTCGAAGAGGCACGCCCGCACAGGCGGGAAACTAGGTGAAATAGGTTAGCATGCTTGTGGAACGCGCAGGATGCCATTGTGACTTGTCACGGAGCCAAATCTGTTGATATGACCAAATTTTTTATTTACTTACTCGGTCTTGGGAGCCATTATCAGAGCACAAAGTCGCTTATAATGTGCGAGTGAGTTAGATGTAGTTTGAAAGTTGATGGCGAGAACCTTGCCCCTTTTTCACAAACAGGAGACAAAGGGTCTGAGCTAGAACGTCTAGTGTCTATTATGATGTTTTTTAAAAATGAAAATAAGCAGAAAGTAAGGAGAAGGGCGGAAAGACGAGAATTGAAGATTGGTATCTAAGTTGACATTTGCGAATGAGTCAACAGAAAATTCGAGGCAGAAAAGGACCAATGGACAGCGATTGCACGACCTAGTGAGAGAATAAGAGGGTGCCAAGCGGTGGACTGATTAGGGAGCGACTAAGTTAGACAGTAAGATAGAGAGATGCAGCAGAACGATATCTGAAATGACTGAAAAGATAGGCAAAGTTTTTCGTTTGCGTAGGTAGATTAAAGCAAACGCTCCGGCTCCTGGCGAGAAATAGTCGTGCGGTCCGACATGTGTCTGAAAAGTGGGGCCGCCGCCAGCTGCGCTCTCCTGCCTGTCGCCCCGAAAGCTTACCTTGGAGCTTGAAGCTGAAAAAATGACCCCGCCAAACTATGTAAGATACCTGATATAGTGGGCTGCACAGAGTACATGACATAGTTTGGCGTCTGCTCACTAGAACTCAAGTTGGATGCTGACGAACTGCACCGTAGTCCGACGGTTGATCAGCTTTCTGCCCTCTTATCATATTCACTCTCCATCTTTTTGTTCCCATTTTCTTCTGTTTTGTCCCAGAGTGCAGATGCCAGGAAACCCGGGCCCTGCGGGGCGCTTCGGCAAAGACCAGAAATCAGCACCGGCAGAAAAGACAGAGGAAGCACGGCAAGAAAATCAGCCTGGAGATGGGCCAACACAAGACCCGATCGACGATGATGAACCCGCTAAATTCGATCCGGAGCAGGAAGCAGTACGTCTTTGCTGATATCTTTTTTGGTCACCTTTGCAGACACCGCGGTAGTTCCTCGTTCTCAGCTGACTATTTTCAGTCTCTTCTCGCCGAAGCCAATTCCCACAAGGCAGATGCGAACGCACTGTTTGCCCGCTCTAAACTGGATGCCGCTCTGACCGCTTACGAGAACGCTGTAGCTGTCTTGCCGAACTACCTCTATTATGATTTGGCCGTGCTGCGGTCCAATATGGCGGCATGCCATATAAAGCTGTCAGCTTGGAAAGAGGCTATTCAGAGCGCTACTGATTCCCTCACAGCGCTCGACAAAGACGAGAAGAAGGCAGAGAAGGAGAAAGCCGCGGGAGCAGAGGATACTACTGAAAAGGAAGACGAAGAAGAGGAAGTAGAGGAAGAAATTATCAGTGAAGGTGCGGCCAAGGCAGCTCGACCTCCGCCGCCACCTCCCAAGGCGAAAACCCCTACCGCAGAAGATCGCCTTCGCATACGCGCCAAGGCCCTTCTCCGCCGAGGTCGTGCTCGCTCCGAATTAGGCGGTTGGGCCAACTTGGCGGGTGCTGAAGAAGATTACAAAGCGCTGGCAAACTTGCCTTCTGGTACCCTGAGCGACATTGACCGGAGATTTGTACAGAAACAGTTGCGTGACCTACCGGCGCAGACCAACAAGGCTAAAGATCAAGAGATGGGCGAGATGATGGGCAAACTGAAAGAGGTAAGTAAGAGAGAGAGCGTGATAGGAGTTGATTGTGCCGCGTATTAACAATGTCCCACTAGCTCGGAAACGGTATTCTTCGGCCGTTCGGCATCAGCACTGACAACTTTCAAATGGTCAAGGATGAGAAAACAGGCGGATACAGTATGAACTTTCGGCAGAATCCAGGAAATTAGAAAAGTCATCCTGATATGTGATGGATAACGGGTGCATAATTGGATGGACAGGAATGGGGGCTGCAACGTGGACAACATGTTTAACGCGAGCTAGGAACGACTAAAAGGGAAGGAATTCTGCTGGGTACAAGCACATTGAGAGCATTGGATATTTGGGTATCTGACACTGGCATGTTTGAGGCGTTTTTTTCATAATTTTACACAGGCATAGGATAAAGGAGGCAACACAAGCACAAGTGGCAGCATGAGTACAATTGGCTAGTCTTTGACCATCCGCTGACGAGCAGACATGGCTGTGAATCTGGATAGCAAGAACATCACTTTCTCTGTTTCTCATCCGAGAACCAATCTCCATGGAGCTCTTGAGGCGTCTTGAAGGAAAACGGGTAGCAGGACTGCGGACGGCTTACGGGGAGTACAATGGAGCAGAATCCGTCGAGCTCTGTCTGAAATCGAGGTGGCCAAGTGTCTGACAAACCAGCTAGCATGCCCTATTGCGACAGCCTTAATCGGGAAATGAACCGAGCCGTGCCAACGACAAATATCGAAATCCCATGCAGAACGGCCCCTATCACAGTTAGAAATTACATGTGGAATTGCGAGACAACTGACCTGGTATCACGAATTGGGGATGCCACAAGTGGAGAAAAAGAGCTGTGCAAAACAAGGCGCTTGTCCGCTTTAGGAAAACGAGGATTAGCGCCCGCTGGTGGCCGAAACGATATGGAAAATCGACCGCCGCACAAACCTAAATCTTGACCCATCCACACCGTTTCTCTTTTGCTTCTTCTTCGTCTCCCCTTTCTCCTCTCACTCTCCACCACGCACCAGGCTGGACCCCCCATCCACGCCTTTTCATTCGATTATCCTACCGTTCCTGATACGGGTCGTGGTTTGTCATTTATTACTTTTCGAAGCCGTTCCTTCGGTTAGTCCCTTTCGGGTGTGTTGCCTCGCCTTGTGCCTCTCTTCCTTTATGCCGTCATGATCTGTCCTGCTAAACGTACCCTTTCCCATCAGCCAATTCCCATCCAATCCCATTCCTTCCGTGCCAAAACGATAGGCCAGGATACGGAAAAGGAACGAAGGCGGCATCCAGAGACAAGATCCTGCTAGTGACGTTGTAGGGAAAGGCTTCCAGACGAGCCGTGAAAGATACCAATTGCAGGGCCAAGAGAGCCAAGCAAGGCTGTCTCTATCGTCACCCTTCTCTCCCACGTCTTCCGCACACTCCTCCCCGTTCAGCCTCTCTGTCCCCTTGTCTTTCTTGTACTCCAGATTTGTAATTCCCCACCACCTGTTTGTTTGATTCCTTGTTTCGGTTGTCACCTCTCATAATTAAGCGCATATCACGCTCCTTGCTTCGAGAGTCCTTTCCCGTGCACAGCTCCCGGACCCGCTTCCTCTCTTCGTTTTCCTTTTCGGGGGTTGTTTTAAAGAGAGCAGCAAAAACGTTTGCTCCCCACGCCCTCCCTCGAAATACATCGTACCGACCGTCTGGCTCGTTCCCACACCCCTCCCCCTTCCTCAGCCCATCCTTCTTTGGCTTCCTTCAGTGGTGGCGTTCAGCTGAGCTAGAGGAAGCCAGAAGGACAGACGAAAAACAGGAAAAGTGGGGTTGAAACGGCATTTTGTCACTTCTGCTCAATTGTCTCTTGTATCTTCGACATGCAGAGATGGGCGCCACAGGTCGTGCTCGGCTACCCGAGGCCTCAAATCCTGGCTTGTTCCAGGTAATCTCCCTCGGAGGTAGCAGCGATGGCCAGCAGACGCGTGAATACAAGCGGAGGCGGCCCCACAAGAAGTCCCGAGCCGGGTGCTTGGGCTGCAAGCAGAGGCGGGTCAAGGTACGTGCACGACGTACAGATGCAGAGTTTCTTTTTATTTTATTTTTGCTTTTTCTTATCTGTCATTTTCCTGTGTCTGTTCAATGCCGCCTTCTCCTACCGCGTGCTCTCCATGTTCACCCTATTGTGCTCTTCATGATTCTGCGTGTAGATTATCTAAATAGCGCTTGTATCGGCTGACGTGATCTCTTGCGTCTCCTTAGTGTGATCAGGCTATGCCCACATGCCTCCGATGTAGGCGAAACCAACGAGAATGCATATATGAAAACACAGAGGTAGCTGCAGGTAGCCATCCCAAAGGACAGCAGCAGCCACAGCAGGCCAGACAGCCTGCGGCATCAAGCAGCTCGACCACACCAAGCGGCCGTGGCCCGGGCGGATCCGGTGCGAGCCAAACAGTGCCACACAGTGGTACCGAGGCAGGAGTGGGATATGGGGCCAGCGCTGGTTATGGCATCTCCAGCAGCCGCCCCCCTAACACAGGCACCATCGTCCCCTTGCAGTCTTATCTGCCGAGCCCCCCCCGGCTGATACACCCTCAGCCATTCCAAATTAATGGTCAGGAATTCGGCACGCCGTCAAATCAACTGCTCCACCACTTCGAGACAGTTGGCAGCGCCATCTTTGACATGCCCAATTTTATGGGGCCCATGCTGTCGTTTGCCCTGCAGTTCTCCCACTTTCGGTGTACCATTCTGGCGGTAGCCGCCTCTCACCTAAACCACAAAGCCCCGGGTTTTAGAGGCTACCAGCTAGCAAAGCACTACCAGCAAACGCTGGCGCTACAATCGTATCAGCTGGCGCTGTCCACGCCGTTTGTAAGACAGGGCCAGATCGGCGTGGACGTGCTGCTCATGACAGCCATGCTTATGAACATGATGTCATTCATAATGCCTCTGGACGACAACGCGTCGCCAGTGATCTGGATGGGTCCAGATGCGGGGCCTCCCCCTCCCTGCGCCGACCCGGACCCAGACCCCACACGCTCGTGGGTCTTCAGCACGCACCCCGACCGCCTGGGCTGGCTCGCCTTGGGCATGGGGCTGACGCCGCTGCTGATTGCCACGGGGCCCTGGCGCGAGAAGAGCCGCCTGCGCCTTCTCTTTGCCAACTCCGACGACGAGCGCCGCACGCTGTCCGGCACCTGGCAGAGCCTCAGCCGGGTGCCGCAGACGTGGCTCGACCTGTTCGGCTACGACCGGCGCTCGACGCCGCGTGCGGGGACGCGGAGCGGCGGCGTCAACACGCCGCTCGGAGGGAGCCCGGGCAGCTCAGGCAGCTCCCCGAACGCGAGCGGCAGCAGTCCCGGGAGCAGCGGCGGCGAGACCATCAGCGAGTTTGACCGGCTGTACCGGGCGCCGCTGCGCGTCATCGCCGAGATCCGGCACATGCCCGCCAATGAGCGCAATCTGCTGCAGTACTTCCAGTTCATGGGCCAGCTGGACAACGATTTCCGGCAGAAGCTGCTCGACCGCGACGAGAAGGCGCTCTGGCTGTTCGGCATGTGGATGGGCATCCTGTGCCGCTACAGCCACGTATGGTGGACGCGACGCCGCACCCGGTGCGACTTCCGCGCCATCCGGCTGTGGCTGCACCTGGTGGGCGTCCACCACCGGCCCGGGCGCGAGGGCCAGATGTGGCGCCAGCTGCTGCAAGACCTCGACGACACCTGGGGTTACGATTTCCGATCGGACGCGTATATGCAGAGCGTGTTATGATCGTCTCCCATTTCTATTTTCTTTCCGTCTACGGATGGTTTCATAATATTGGAGTTCAGGAAACCCCATTTTCTACCTTATATATAATTAGAGATTCATGAATTAATGAACGCCCTCAAAAATGACCGGAGCTTGTCGTGGGAGGAATTTGTGTTTGTGGCATTTTGAATACAAAAGCTAGCACAGAAGCAAAGGGCCAGATCCTATCCATCTTTTACTGTTTTTTGCCGTTTTGTCTCATATGTAGTTAAAGTTCATGATCATTTCTGTAACCGCAGATAATGCCAGAAAAGGGTACCAAATCCAACACGCATACAATTTGAGCAAAAGATAAGAGATCACAGCAGAGGTGATAATGTCAGAACAAATGACAACGCCGCGTGAAAGACGGCTGCGTGCCTTATCCTGATTTGGATATAGCTTATTTGATAGTTTTAAAACTCAAGCTTACGTTTGTTTGTTTGTTTCTTTTTTGTTGACGGCTATCATGAGTTGCTATGTGAAATTATTTTCTTGACGACATCTGACTTTAGAATCTGCCTACCTCTCGCGAGCTATGCATCTAGTTCCCCATTGGACTCGCTATTTCTTATTGTGATGCTTCCTCTCACAGTAACGGGTGAGTAAATTATAAGCGTTCTTTAACCTATTTTCTGTGATTTGACTTTCATCTCACTCTGTTTTCACTTTCACGTCAATACCCAATTTTACGAATCTTTCAAGTGATAAATATAAGTTAAGCACCGGCTACACCTCGTATTCACTTTATTCGTTTTTCTTCGTGCTTTCGTCCTTGCATGCAAATAATTCACAACAAAGTTGAGACAAATTAAAAAACCCAGTAGCCAGAGAACATTCATAAGAAGAAGAACTAAATTGTCTATCACAAAACTATTTCATTTCCACAACCCGGCTCACATACATACGCATCTACCGACATCTGTCCAAGACAAATAAGAAATATCCAGTTAACAATGTCTCTTCCGACAAAAGCTGATCTGGACAGCCTCAGCTCCCGTGAAAAAGAGGTGCTGGTTCTAGCCATCCAGTGTCTGCGTGGTGGCGAGCCAAAGGTGGGCTATCTTTTTCCTCTTTCTTTTCTTCATTCTGGATATGCTGTCTCTACTACTTCAGCTTCTTTGGCACGTATCATATCACTCATTCTTTTACTTTACGATGCAGGTGGACTATGCGCGCCTCGCTGAGGCTGCCGGCATGACTGCGCCGAAGCGAGCCGCGGACGCTTGGTTCCGGCTCAAGAAGAAACTGCAACTTTCTTTTGGGGGCGACACGGCCACGGCGAAAGCAGCAGGAGCGTCAACGCCCAAGAAAGCATCTGCCAAGGGCAAGCGCACGGCAAAGGAAAGTGTCGACGAAGAGGAGGAGGGCGTAGACGAGGAATCTGACGATTCACTCGCCCAGCTTGCAGGCGGCGGCGAGAAGCAGGAGAAAAATAGCAAATCTAGCCCTCTAAAGAAGAGGAAGGGCCAAGAGAATGCAGCTGCTACAGCCGCTCGCGTTGGCGGCGGCCGCGGCCGCGGCAAGGGAAAGGCAGTTTTCAGCAATAACAAGAAAGAAGAGGATTCTTCTGAGGACGGTGAGATGATATCAGAAGAAAACTAGATTGGCACCATATGCATCGAGCCGGAGGAGGAAAACTAAGATGGGAAGGAAAGGAGGAAAGGATACATTGACACAACACAGAGGAGTAGGCAAACTGAAATTTTGGCGGAATAACTCATATGAAAAATGGGAAGATATCAGTGTCGATATATGTGCTGAGAGGGAATGGAGGAGCTTTTGACAGTTGTGTTCCTGCGAAGCAATAATTAGTAGGCAGCAGGCTCTCTCACTTCATGTTCGGCGACCCACTGTACAGTGTAGATCAGGCAGCTGCCAAAAAAAAAAAAAAGAAAGGTAGAATGCAACAAGAGTTCTCTATTATTGTTCTATCTTGTGTCCTCCGCAAAACAACGATCCGAAAAATACATCCCAGTAGTTATTGAAGAGTAAAGTGTGTGAGAGAGGGTGAGAAGGTTTGCTTTTTGTCGTGTTGTTGTGTTATCGTGTTGTCGTGTGTCCAGTTGCTTTTTTGTCCACTGGTATCCATCGTTGCCCGTCCTGCTCATATATCCCAGCCAGCATCAGTCTCAATCCCGCCCCCCTACTGCGTTGACCGAACTACCTGGTCAACGGCCTTGGCAAAGTACTCGACGTTGTTGGTGTTGAGGCCGGCCATGCTGATCCGGCCGTTCTTGGTCATGTAGACGTGGAACTCCTCCCGCAGCTTCTGCACCTGCGTCTCGCTGAGACCGGTAAACGAGAACATGCCGATCTGGTCCGTGATGTGGTTCCAGGTGCCGGGCGTGCCCAGCTCCTCCAGCTTCTCGCGCAGCGCCTTCCGCATGCTGATGATGCGGCCGGACATGGTCTTGAGGTTCTCCTCCCACTCGGCAAAGAGCTGGGGGTTGTTGAGCACCGTGCTCGCCACGCGGGCGCCGTAGATGGGCGGGTTGGAGATCTCCGACCGCTGCAGCACCGCCAGCTGCGACTTGACGCGGCTGACGGTGTCTGCCGTGGTCGCGCCCTGCGGGGCAGAGACGAAGTGGAAGGCGCCGGCGCGCTCGCCGTAGAGGCCAAAGTTCTTGGCAAAGGACTGGGCAATCAGCAGCTCGAAACCCTGCTCGACAAAGTAGCGAACGGCACCGGCATCGCGGGCCAGGTCGCCAGAGGCAAAGCCCTGGTAGGCGCAGTCGAAGAAGGGCAGGTGCTTCTTGCGGCGGATCAGGTCGGCCAGCTGGTGCCACTGCTCCTCGGTGGGGTCGACACCGGTGGGGTTGTGGGCGCAGGCGTGCAGCAGGATAACGGAGTGCTCGGGGGCGGCCTCGATGGCGGCGGTCATGCCGGCAAAGTCTAGGCCGCGCGACTTCTTGTCGAAGTAGGGATAGGTGGCCGTGGGCAGGCCGACATTGCCAAAGATCTGGTTGTGGTTGGCCCAGGTAGGGTTGGAGAAGTAGACGGTGCGGTTGCCGTGGTAAAACTTGGCGAGGAAGAGGGCGCCCAGATGGACAGCGCCGGTACCAGAGATGGTCTGAATAGAGATGGCGCGGTTCTCAGCAATAGCCGGCGACGAGGCGCCAAGGATTAGCTCCGCAGCCTTGCTGGTGAAGCTGGCCAGACCGGCAATGGGAAGGTACTCGTGGTTGACGCTGGGGTCGTTGTGGATGATGTCGTCGGCCTAAAGAGTTAGCACGTGCTCTAACACCAGTAAAAAAAGTGCGCCAGCGCAAGGTGCAGGTGGAGGCGAGCAAATTAGATAGGCGACTATGGCGTGTCCCGCCATCGTGTGAATAGGATTCCTTTTCGGGCATTTTCGGTGTTTAATCGGGGAGGGGTAGAACAGAGCTCGAGAGCGCGACTTTTAGGCGCGCGGTCTTTGGTTTCCGCTGTGTCCAGGGGGGGTCTGGGGTGATGGGGTCCGCATGCAAGTGGGGGCGGGACAGCCTGTGCCTGGTGTGAAGGAAGAAAAAAAAAAAAGGGAGGAGGACAAGACGACACACGGCCAGCAACGAATGGATTTGAGGAGAATGGTCATGGCCTGACGCCACAAGTATGGGGTATGGCCTGAGAATCTTCTAAGACTCACCTTCTTGACGACAGGAAGAACCCAAGGCTTGCCGCTGTTGTCACGGTAGGCACCGATGCCCTGCAAGAGCGTGTTAGACTGAGCAGATAGACAATCGACATAGAAAATTGAAGAAACCTGAACAGAGGCAAGGCAAAAGAAAAGGGTCACTTACAAGATCGACTTTGTCTTTGCTGGCATCCGCCCGATATGCGGCCATCAGGCCGAAGAGCGGATCTTCAGGAGCCTGGGGCACGGCATCGGCCGGGAAGCTGGTTGCTGCTGACGCTGGAGTCGCCATGTGGTTTGCGATGTGCTGCAGGCGTGAAGCTGCAGTAGAGGAATAATTGGAGGTAGAAGCTGGAGAGGAAGCTGGAGAGAATGAGGACGAGGAAGGGGAAGAAGAAAAAGAAGCTGGGGACTGCGACAAGGTGGGAATTATATGACGCGCAGGTGAGGAAGCTCCTGGTGGTGGGGGAATGGAAGAGGAGCGAGACGAGGAGGCGGAGAGAAAAGTGGAGCGAGAGTTGGGCATTTTTGCAGCGCGGGTGTGCCCCCGGAGCGAAGTGCGTAAGGCCTATAAGTGGTATAGTATAGTCGTTTTAGTGCTGTGTGTTCGTCCCAAAGGAAGCGCAGCTGCCCCTAAAAGTTTGGCGAGGACTAATTGCGGAACCGACAAGAAGGCAGGCTGGTGCTACCAAAGAAAAATAGAAATAAATAAATAAAAATAAAAATAGAAATAAAAAAAGGGAGGAAGATAAGATAGAGAGAGAGCGTCAATTGAAAGCAAGTCGGGCAGACGCCGACAGGCAGTTCTTTCGAGAAAGCCGGTCGATGCCGACTTCTGTTTCGATGTGTACTGGTAGACTTGTACGAGTCAGAAACCGTCGTCTACTACTAGTAGCATAATAGGCTTCTATAGCAGTATCTCACAGCTGACGTGCCGGTGAAAAAAATAGGCGTTTACGGGGGAGTTTTGCCGCCGGCTTCTTCCTAGGTAGGTCAGCCGCCCTAGATCGGGAAAACAAACAGAGAGTCAAATGCCTAGGCTGCCCTGCAGTAGTGTAAGACGGGACTAAAGGAAAAAGCGGAAAGATGGTAGGCAAAAATAAGAGCCCGGTTGGCCGTTTTTTGATTGAAAGCGCAATGTTTCGATGTGTCAAATTCTATGTGTCAAATACCCGCGTCAACGGCAAACCGACTGAGGCGAGTGGTGGTCGCAACGAACGACAGCAGCGAGTGAGAAGAGCCAACGAAAGGTTGAAATGAGAAAGCCAGGGAATGGTGGTCAAAGAGAGATGACAGAGTGAGCCGGTCAGCAGCTATTGCGTCAGATGAGGCCACTGCGAAATGACTGGGCGTAAAATATGAGCTGAGAATGCGAATGTGATATATTAAGGATTGAAAGGAGGAGATCAAGAAACAAAGCAAATGTGAACTGAGTGAATAAAAAAGACAGGAAACAGGCCGAAGGGGCAAAGATATGAAGCAGATGCGTCAAAGTAGATATTAGAGGAAAAGAGAACAAATTGCCGTATTCGTGAATTACGCTAGAGGCGGCCCAGCATGTGAAGCAGGCCGAGGCAATCCAAATTCAGGTGGTTCTCAAATTTACCGGCTCTTTCACTGCCAGGGAAAAAGTGTCTCAGCCAGCAGAGACACCGGACAGTGCCGGAAAAGAAGCTAGACACATGCTGACGACATGCGGCGGAGCTTCGTGAAGGGCATCTGATGGACCTAGGAAGCTATGAAAGATGGCCAAATTCTCCCTTTTGGTATCGGTGCAGCACATCGCAAAAGTGGGACATGGCAGTTCTATCATTGTCGGATTGTGCACCAAAGATGGTGTAAAAGTCGTATATGCATGGCTAGCAGAGCCAAGGCACACATGGAAATTTCGACAAATTGCATATCTTAAAGAGGGAAAGCAGAAAGGCTCGCTAATTTATGCTCCAACCACCCTAGACATTTCGTATCGTACAATACCAGATAGCATACTGCCTGCCTCCCTACGCTGTAGCGGTTGTCATACAAAAAAATCCCACACTACTACAAACAGACATAGCCCACTCGCCGCGTAGAACGTGTACCGCGCTGTGCTTGGCCGGTCCAGCGCCTTTTTCAGCTCCTTGTTGCCCTTGGCCACGTTCTCGGCCGTGTTGACCGAGTCGGCCACCATCTGGTCGACGTGCGCCGACTGGATCTCGAGGTTGCTGACCAGCATAGTCTGCAGCTCCGAGATCTCGACCAGCGACTGCTCCACGCCGCTGTCGTCTTTGTTAGTAGCTAGTTTCACAAGAAAATAAAAGAGGGCAGAGGAGCGAGCGGATCTCGCGGGTGACCTACCGAACTTTTTCCAGCGTCGTCTCGTAGTATTTGACCATGTCCTGGTTCCCCCGCTCGAACATCTGCAGCTGCTCGGCGGTCAAGCCGGCGTCGTCTGCCTCGTCGCCCCGAGGCGGCGATGATACGGACCCTCTTCCGCCGCCACCGCCTCCTGGGCCGCCGGCGGCGGCGGACCGCAGCAGCTCTTCTTCTTCCAGCGCCAGCGCCGTCGCCGTCGCCGTCGCCGCTGCAGAGTAGCCGCTGCCGGCGGGGCTGGTCGCGGCCGTCGTCGCGGCCAGGAGCGCGCGCTGGCTCGTCGACTCGACCACCATGCGCGCCAGGCGCGCCTCCATCATGGTCTGCTGCGCGCGCCCGCAGACCTGCAGCCGCTGCCGCAGGTACCAGAGCACGCTCTCGCGGTGGGCGGCGGCCTGGCGCTGGGCCTCCTCGGCGGCTTGCTGCTCGGGCGGCCTGCTGCTGGCCAGCAGCAGCGACCGCGGCGCCCGGGCGGTGCCCACAAAGGGCAGCCGCACGGACGGGCCCTCGAACTGCTTGCGGATCAGCGCCTGCTGCATCTCCTGGTGCAGCGCCTCCGCCTCGGCCAGGCTCCGGATCGACGCATTGAGGTCGCGGAGCACGCGCTTGGCGTTGGTGTCGATCTCCTCGCGCTGCGCGTCCGTCAGCGGCACCGCCGCCTCCTCCCCCCGGTGCTGCCGTCGGTGGTGGTGGTGGTGGTGCGTCCGCCGCGGCGGCGCCGTGGAGAGATATGCCTGCCGCACATCGCGCAGTTGCTGGGCGAGCGTAGCTATGTGCTCATTCTGGATCTGTTAGCTCGAGTCTGAGCTGAAGAGAAGAGCAAGGGATGTTTCCGCGTACAATCCTATAGGCCTCCTTCAAGAATCCATCTGTCTTTGCCGCGTCAAATGTTTCTCTTTTTGTCGGGCCACCCTCGTTCTTCCGGAGAAGCTCGTCGAATACTGGCGTCAAGTCCAGCGCATACATTGTGCTGGAGGAGGAAGAGCTAGTGGAAGCTGCTGAGGTTCTGGACAAAAAGCTGCTTGTGCTCTCGTAAATGCGAACTTCATCTGTGCGTCATCCGTATCTAATCATAATATCATTCACTCTTTTGTCGAGACATCCCAAATTCATCGAGCTGGTAGTCGCATATCCATATTTGCTTGCTGCAATGCTGCCGTGCTGAAAGAAGCCACGAATTCAAGCGTAGTAGCTCGGCGTGGCTAATGAGAGACGTCAGTCGCTGTGCAGTGCATTAGCCTTTAAAGCTGAGGCGTGTGGCTTTGTATGCAACGCTGTGGCTTGCGCTGCCCGTTAGTAGCTTTCTACCTAAAGCCAATAAGACCAGCGATAAAATTTTCGGCTCCGGCCCCACACCGATGTCAGAAGCACGTGAACACCTAAAAAATAAGCATCTGAACGTCATTTTCCATATTTCCCGAGTCTTTGCACATACATACATATGATTGTGGTCACTCTCTGGTGAGGTATCTTACAGATACAATAGCTGCCATTGGATATCTACGTTCATCTTGGCAAAGTCGGCGCGAGATGTCTGGGTAGGGTAACTGCCGCTTGGCAGGCCACTGCTTCTTGCGCCCGAGTGACCCCGTGTTGATACGATGAAAAGCCGATCGCCGATACCGCAAGCGCCTAAAGAGATATGCTTTGGGCGACCGCCGGCTATCATCGATTCCTGTCCTGGCCTGTGATGTAGTATTTGTCGCATTTCTTGCATGCACCCGTTACATCAATGATTGAGTGCCGAAGTGCAAACCAGATTTTCATGGCCGTGCCGTCAACACACTTTCCCCCTACGTGTGGTCCTGAAAGCAGGTTGGCGGTAGAAGTGCACCCTCTGCATGACCGAATGGATTTCCGATTCGTGCGGTTCCTAGACGGTCGTCGGCTTCGGCAATCGACCGGCAGCCTCGATATCACTGCCCTCTTCCTTTGAAATAGCGGTATTTTCTGCCGGAGCAAAAGGGGAAGGCCTGGGGGTCTCCGGACACGGACCTGGAATGCCACACCGATTGATTTTTAGTGTCATGGGTCTGCTCGAAAAGAATTGGGGCGCACGGCTGAGCCCTCTCTGTGCGTATTCGTCTCTACGGGAATAACTCCATGGCGGTATTGTCCTTGCAGGAGATCCTGTCTTAACCAAGCAGCGCTGCCCTGTGCTGTGTCGTGTCGTGTCTCATTCAGATGCTACTACGTATGCGTATGCTGTCCGTCAAATGAGAAGGTCCTGGAGAGGCTAGTGCCGCATCGTCTCTCCACCATGTGGCTAGGACCCGTTGCAGGCTAGATGGTGGTTGATTTCTGATTTGAACTTGATCCTATCATGACTCGCTCTAGAGAAGTTCCAGGAACCCAGGTGCCGCTGTGATCTTCGTCCTTGGCCATCGGCAAACCCATCTTGGCCGATGCTGCTTCCGGACCGCAGATCTGGAGGAATTAAAACAGACCTGGTCCCGTTTTCTCCCCGATCTTGAAAATTTGCTTTTTTTTTTTTTTTTAATTTCTCCTTTTCTTCTTGAGTTTTCATCCTTCTCATTTTTCAAGCCTAATTTAATTTAATTTTATTTAATTTTTTTCCTGTCATTGTTCTTTAGTGCTTCTTAAAATTTAATCTTTCTCGTCGGTTCCATTTCTGGCCGCCCAGATGCTCTATTTAATCCCGTCCATCCAATGCCGCTATGAGCTTTCCTGAGTCTTTTACAAAAACATCGACCAGTCCCGATGTAGGCGATACAAGTAGCGCCGGGCCGGCATTGCTTGGCAGCCGGCCGCCTGTCCAGTACAACGAAGAGAAGAACTTGGCTACCGAGTGTGCTAGTCCAATTCAAGATTCGTCCATTTATTCATCTACACCCAGCATAGTCGTCGACCATGAGACGACCGATCCCGAGCTGCACGGCGCCATCGTCGAAGATTCCGAAGATGGTGATATTGGCATCATGCGCACGGCGTCGACGGTCCGGGGAGGGACTAGTGCCGGAGCCGGAGAGCCCGGACAAGCACCCGATAATGCAGATCCAGAGCGCATGAACCGAGTCCAGAGCGGCCCCGTCTACAGCGTCTTTTCAAACCGCATGAAAAATTACATTATCGTCATGGTGACCCTGACCAGCTTCATCTCGCCCATGACAGCCAACATCTATTTCCCTGCCCTAGACCCCATCGCCAAGGACATGGGCGTGTCCGTCAGCCTGGTCAACTTGACCCTGACGACCTACATGATCCTGCAGGGCATTGCCCCCACCTTGTTCGGCGATTTTGGCGACATGGCCGGACGACGGCCGGCCTTTATCATCGCCATTGTCATCTACCTCTTTGTCAACATTGGGCTGGCGCTTGCGCAGAATTTCCCCGCCCTGCTCATCCTGCGGATGCTGCAGAGCGGCGGCAGCAGCGGCACGCTCGCGCTGGGCTACGCGGTGGTGGCCGACATCGCCGTGAGCGCCGAGCGCGGCAAGTACATGGGCCTGGTGGGCGCGGGCATCAACATCGGCCCGGCCATCAGCCCGGTGCTGGGCGGCGTGCTCGCGCAGTACCTGGGCTGGCGTTCCATCTTCTGGTTCTGCTGCATCCTGTCGGGCGTGCTGCTGGTGCCGTACGTGCTGTCGGTGCCGGAGACGTCGCGCAACGTGGTGGGCAACGGGTCGATCCCGCCGCGGTGGATCAACATGACGCTGCTCGACTTTATCCAGCAGCGGCGGCACCCGCGTCCGGACCGGCCGGCGCCGCCCAAGAGCAAGATCCGGTTTCCCAACCCGCTGCGGACGCTGCACATTGTGTTCGAGAAGGACCTGTCGCTGATCCTGGCGTACGCGGCGATCCTGTACATCGTCTTCATCATGTCGGTGGCGACGCTGTCGACCATCTTCAGCGACCTCTACGGGCTCAACGAGCTGCAGATCGGCCTGTGCTACCTGCCCTACGGCGTGGGCTGCTGCCTGGCCGCCATCGCGCAGGGCCACCTGCTCGACTGGAACTACCGCCGCGTCGCCCGCCGCATCGGCTTCGTCATCGACTACAAGCGCGGCGACGACCTCGCGCGCTACCCCATCGAGCTGGCCCGCCTGCAGCCCATGGTGCCGATGCTCGCCGTCGGCGTCGCCACCGTCATCGCCTACGGCTGGGTGCTCGAGTACGGCCTGCCGCTGGCCGTGCCGCTCGTGCTGCTCTTCTTCGTCGGCCTCACCGTCACCGGCTCCTTCAGCATCCTCAACACCCTCATCATGGACCTCTACCCGCAGGCCCCCGCCACCGCCGTCGCCGCCGTCAACCTCGTGCGCTGCCTGCTCGGCGCCGGCGTCATGGCCTTTATCGAGGCCATGCTGGACCGCCTGGGCCGCGGCTGGACCTTTACCTTCTGGGCCCTGCTGGTCGTCGTCATGGCCCCCATGATGTGGGCCGTCTACCGGCGGGGGCCGACGTGGCGCGAGGAGCGCCGCGTGCGGCTGGCGGCGAAGCAGGCCCAGAAGGAGCTGGGAGAAGAAGAGAAGAGGGCCAAGCGCGGTCACCGCGCAGAGTAGCCCCGCCCGCCTTGACCGGGAGCCCGGCTGCGAGGAACTTGTGTCGCTGCAGCCAGAGTTGGGAGGAGGCGCAGCCCAATGCAGAAAAGAGACCGTCGTTGTTTTCGAGCCTCCTGACGATTAAAAAAAAAAATTTCAAATCATGTGGAAATTCGACCTGCCAGCGCAAGGCGACCCATGATTCGTTTCAAAAATAAACTGAATGATAACAAGTGGAAAAAAAAAAAGAAGAAAAGAAACTGCTGGTCCAATCGGAAGTGGTCCGGAAATGCCTGTCATTCTTGTTTGGTTGATTTGCATGGACTACTATATGGTGCACTTACACCGACATGATAGATCAAAGATTGTGTTATATTTTTTTTGTGTGTGATACCAAAAAGCAAAGCGAGAATGATGTTACTGTTGAAAAGCAGTGGGGAAATTTCACCTAAGTTCCATCTAATGGGAATCGTACCAGCTGCTCAATGCTAGAGTAGCCTTCGCCCGGCAGCGCTGCGACTGGCCAGCTGTGGTTTGCGTTGGGCCAGAGACCAGCCCTCGGGCGCGGCTGGAAATACCCCCGTCGAGCAAACGAGCGCTTAGAGTTGGAGCTCTCTCCGAAAAGCCTACGAAAGGGTACGGGCAGGTTCTAGTTTACGGTGAATATAATAGGAAAGCCTAATGATCTGGCAGCATCTAAAGAACAAACACAGATGCCTCTTCGGTGAAGAGGACTCGGGAAAGGGGAAAAGGATGCAGACGTCCTGTGTTTGATAATATCTGCAAAGCTGATTCTATGCAGAGGAACCTCTTTTCATCCATGGTACCGCTGTGCGAAATCCTGATTTCTACTTCCCCAACCCAGCCAGGGTAATGCGACAGAAGAATGAGATTGGTTGGATGCCCACGTGTTTTCGTCGAGAAGTGCATTTTGTCACATCGGCCTTATTCTTCGACGCTTGGACTTTGATTCAATGCTAGCCTCACTGTTAGCCTTCTTTTTTGCCCTCTTTTTCTCTCCTACCAGTGTTATTTCTGAGCCCTTGTGGCGCGGGACGCTCCCCGATTCCGAAGCCGCTGTCGACCGCAGCCAAAAAGATGGGGGAGGGTGTAAAAAGCAATGTAGGGCACAACCGTTTGCTGATCTCCCGGCAAATCACCCCGGCGGTGTTGGGTATCTGTTATCGTCGTCTATGAAATTTGCGGAGCTCGCAGAAAAAGGCGATGCATTTGCCGCTCTTTTGAGCAGTCGAGACTACAAGACTGGGTTTAAACCGTGCAAAAAGTAGCGGTCACCAGAGTGAAACATAAACAGACCCTGAAGTCGCGCTCAAGTGCGCGCAATACGTCGCATCTCTTCCATTAGCCCGCCGGGTCTCCCCAAAAGGGCAATGGCTTAAATCTACCTCTCTCTCCATTTGATCGCCCGGGACGTGTTCCGCTTTGCCCGTCTCGTCGAGCTATTTCGTTTTAGTACGAGTATTCTGCTTTCCAGACACGCCCCTCGATCTTTCTTTAGTATCTGCTGTCTTATGCAGTGCCAGATGGCCCTCCTTCGGGCAGACTTTTCTCGGGCAATCCTGGCCTTCTCATAGCAGACTTAAATGGGTAGTTACTTTCAGATGATCTTCGCAGGCTGCGGATATTCATCATGCCCGCCTCTGTTCAGCCGGTGAGAGACTGTTCGGTGTCTCCTCTTTTCTTCGGTATCATTAGACGTATCGGGTCCACCTTCTCTACCTAAATTTTTCCCTTGAGATCGGTGTTCTGATTTTTGATCACCGACAACTTGGTTGTGGTTGCGTCTCGCTCCTCCGGATGTCTTCCGCAAAATGAGAGTTGTGGGGATAATAAAGGGATGGAACAGCCAGACGCGCTTTCGCTTATATCGCAACTGGAGATGTGTTGTCCTCCCACATTTCCAAATGCTGTGTGCCGATTAGAGCGGTCAGTGTTCCGTAGCCCGTACATCAATTGACTACTGGCAGTTGGCGATTCTCTTGGTTTCTTTTTGCTTCCTTTTTTTATTCAGTTTTCTTTTTCCTACGTCTATCCCCTTTTGTAGCTCCCACCCCAAAGAACTGAGAAGAGTACATGATTTGACATAGGGATGAACACGTCACTGCCAGCTCTGTCAGACGGGGTGTGAACGACATTTAAAATCCTGATAACAAACGGAGAGGCTACCAAGGTCATTGGCTCTAATTTTAATGCCCCGCTCTGGGGTCAATCAGAGCCAACTTGACTGCGAGGCTGCGCATTGACTGTTAGGGCCGAAATGGCAGTAAGCCTTGGGACGAGGCGAGCAGCAAGGCAAGAGAAAGGCCGAGAGCAGAAAAGAATGGCGCGACACTTGGAATATTAATTTGCCCATTTTGAAATCAAAATTTGTGTGTCGTTCAGCATCATAAACGTCTCAGTGTCTGCTCAGTTCGTTTGTGTCACCATCGTGAATGTAGTTTTAGGCTAAATACTTCAGTGGAGCAGTCCTGAACATTCAAAAACAGTGTATTCAAGTAGTCTTGACCCACTCTCTTCACTAGCTATCGCAGCCCAGCCCAGCTCGGGGGTGTAAGGTGACGAGATTTGTCCTTGGCCGGCTTTTCTTTTTGTCTCTCCCTGACACTCGTTTTGTACCCTTGCCATACCAATACGCTTGTTCTTGGCGCGCTCCGGAAACCACCCGGGGCAAATCGAGGGGCGGCGCGCCGTTATCATGGAAGCTGTATTCGTACGCGATCAGCAGGCCCATGAGCTTGGTTTTTTTTTTTTTTTTTAGGGCGACCAAACAAAAATAGGACGGTTACAAGAATAGATATGTGGACTTCAAGGTAACATGCGGTCCCTCTGACGATGCGTCTCCTCCAGAGTCTTGTGCCGTATCGTCCTTCCGTCTTCTGGTTGGTTCGCTATTTCGGCTGCGGCATGTGAAAATTAGACGGTATATCATCGCTGTCCACTAGATTAGACCAACCGATGCGTCCCCAGTGCTAGTACATTCCGTGCGCCATCGGTCGCATGTCTCTCGCTTGAAATTTCTGTTCTGCAATTTGTATACAGGACAAGAACGACTTCGGATACTAGCTGGACTTCGTGTATACCACTGGCTATTCTCCTCATATAGCTTACCGAATCAAGGCGTCTCACACACCTCACGCCCTTTCTATTGTGATAACCCCCCGGGGAGTGTTTTATTGTTTACATCGTCATTCACTCACGGGAGCCAGACGGACTGCGGCAAGATCTCTAGTTCACGAGACCGGTTTGGCTTGCACAAATAACGAACTTGGATTGTCATCATACGTGCATGATGTCGTGTTGGGAGCAAATGATGTCTATTGTATATAAAGTTCTAGCCGTTTCCTTCATTTGCTTTCCTTATGTGTATGGGCATCTCTCTTGTCCTATAAAGAACTCCTCGCCTCGCCCCAGCTTCTCCCTATTAAAATTTTATTCTCGCCTGCTTGTATTTATTTGATCAGAGTCGTTTATCACCGAGATAGCCACACTGGCAGCCACCTCTACTTATTCCGATAAACATGCCTTTTATTGTATGAAGTCCCAATATTTTTTGTTGCTTGCCCAGACAACTCTTGTCTTGTTGGAAGTTAGTGCTGAACATCTATTATCTTCCTAGGAAGGCATACGCTCTACCCTCTTCGGTGAGGCCACGCCGGCTGGCCGCGAGCACCAAGGTACTCCAGTTCATGCTCTTAGTTCACATCTCCCTTTCCTCTTGGCCGCACCATATTTCCTCAAATAGACCGTGTCTTGCGTCACTTTGTCTCGTCTCTAGCCCTTCTATCTACCTGTGGTTCACTTGCCATCTTTGCCTCTTATCTCTTCATTCGGTAAATTCTATTGCATTTTATATCTGCCAATGTACCATGTACAATTTTTGGATTTTTTTTTTGGGCAAACCATTCCTTATTCTCAGAGTATGTGTTTATCCGGAGCCCTCGTGTGGCCGCAGATGCTCTTTTGTTGGTGTGACTCTCCAAATCCTCTAACTATGTCTCTTGCATGGCAGCCGCCTCTTTTGACGTCGATGTCATTCGAGGAGTCGGATCTCAGTTCGAAATCTATACCGTCGGTCATGTTCAGGGTGGCAGAACTGTATACCCAAAGCAAATTCGGCTGCCCTCGCTGGAGCAAGCGAGCCCGGATGCGCTCGGTCGTGAAGCATCTTTAGACATAGCTCCTAGCAGCATTCTTACCATGAATGGATTGCCCACGAGCCATCGGAGTGGCTGGCCAAGCCGGGCCTGCAGCCTCGTAGACCAGGTGTTCAGCGATGTCCGGTTGTGGCCGGCAGCACACATAGGAAGCACGCTGTCTCAGCTTCTCCAGAGCGGTGTCGCCGCGACTCCTTCTCCGCACATCAGCGAAGCTCTCACTGGCAGAGACATTACCGCGATCGCCGCATCTGTCGTCGAGAGGGGAAGGCATTTTTCCCTGGTGCGGATGCTGCGTGAGACCAGAGGTGAGGCACAGTTTGTTGTGAGGGGTGCCATTCCTCAGCTGCAGCTCAGCGCTGCCGTCTGGTCTGCCGCCTTCGCCAGCGACAGGACGGCCAGCTCGCTTCGCGGATGCTCTGAGCGCTCCTCTGTCAGTCTCGGTGGAAGCTCCTCGCTCGACAGCAGAAGCGATGCGTGAGACAGCTGCCGTAGCAAAGAGTGAAACCGCTTGTCAGGTCTAGAGGATGTGCGTTACTGGGATCACCGACATATATTGGCGCAAAAAGGACACGCGACAAATCAACACTTGGCTGGTGACTGTGAATTTCCTTTCCTTTCCTTTTTTTTTTTTTTGGATGTTTTCCTTTCCCTTTCCTTCTTCGTCTCCTGCGAGGAGCACTTGCCAGGGGCAGAGTTGAGCTCGCCTTGTGCCAAAATGGAACTAGCCAGGTGAGAGATGCTTTTGGTGCCAGTCTCATTTTTCTATTCTCCTCCTTCTCCCATTTGATGCTATTCCCATTTATCCTTTGGTTATTTTTGTCTTTTGTGTTCGAAACAAATCATATGGAGATGTTATTTGGAAACCGTGAATAGTGACAACTATCCATTTGATGCCATTCGTACAATCATTTTCTTCTTTGGAGTTATAATCTACAAGACGCGAGGCGCATAAAAATAAATAGAGCTCACAGAGCTGGAACTGCCGTCTCCAATGGATCTCTCTGCACTTCCCAAGCCAGCCAGTCGGACCGTGTTGTCCTGCGTCCTGCGTCAGCTTTCCAGCAACAAGACGAGCGAGTTCAAAGGTACGGGAAGACTTACGGTAATAGGCCCATTGCATTCACCTTCCATACACCGAGTGCAAGCGCCACAAACTGCATGGCCACGAAGGCCAGCTTCACCTGCAGAATCTTGCCGCTGTTGCCCGGCGTCTGGAACCGCTCAAAGGTCTGCTGCGTGCTCAGCAAGCCGACGATTGGGTTTTTGAAGGCCATGAAGACGGTCATGATGGTGAAGATCTGCAGCGAGTTGCCCGACATGTACATCATGATGGCCGTCATGGGCAGATTCTTGATCGGAGCCAGGGCGACCTCCCATGCCTTCTTCACCTTGAGCGTGTCCACTTCTTCGGCCGACTGCGGCGGCTTCGCTGTCGTCGCTCCTGCGCCCGACTTGCCATCTTTGGCATCGCGTTTCTGCTATAACCCATTCCGTCAGTTTCTGAAGAACGCACTTGAGTGAAATCCGAACACGGGGAGCACGGGAAGATAGCTCTCCTACCTTGCTTGTCGGCACAGCTTGCGATGGAAAGCCTGGGGGGTCCGGAATGCTGGCGGGCTTCGCTTTTGGCGCCGGCGGCGACTTCAGATCAACAATCCATCGTGGGGAAGCTGTCAGGGAGGTCGTAAGTTCCGACATGATTTCTGTGGAAAGGAATGGGGATGGTGTTGGAGTCAGCAGCGTCGACTTTACGCCTTTGTTTGATGCAATCCTCTGTCCTCTGCAGTTTCGTGTTTTGCTCTCTTGCGCTATCTGCTCTGCTTCAGACCCACTTTTTGGTGTGGATAGCGATTGGCGCCAAATCCAGGTATAATACAAGGTAGACGCTATAACTAATGCGTATGTATGTAAGATACATAGCTATGCTAGGGAGAGCAATTCCTCAGCACAGCAGCCAGTTTCGTAAGTAGTGGTGGGATCGTGCGCCTGTGCTTTATTGTCCCCCCAAATAATAGAGAGAAGCCAGCCAGCCAGACTCCACTCTGAACCGCCTCATCCCGTTGTGGCGGCGTGGAAAAGGGGCATGGAAATACCGGAGCCAGGCTCTCGTTCTAGCACTGAATGTAAGTATATACAGGGTATATTCACATACACCTAAAAAATAATGTTGGAAATTTAGCGGAGGACCTCATCTTTCCCATCTACAACCTACGACTACAACGAGAGCTGCATCGACAGCAGTATCGATAGCAGAGAACAACGCAGATCAATTCGCCATCTTTGCTCGTCCTGGCCAGACACCAGCGTGCCCGCCCTTCCAACCTGGAGCTGAAGCGAGCGAGATTCGGCGGCTTTGCCAACCAGCTGCGAGCGGTCGCGCTCTTCGATCTTCTGCTCTCTGTCTTCTTGGCCTAGCCTGGGGACAGTCGTTTGATATAGATAAGGTAGGTCCAGGAAAATCCAGCGACGGAAGCTTATTGATTAGGCTTTTTCTACATTTCCTGTTGCATCGCACCAGACTTGCGCATTGTTGCAGGACCTCTGCCGTTTTCCCGTGCGCCAGGCGGTCCGCAGACCAGCAGCAGCGAAAAAAAAGTGAGGGGGTCTGCTTGTCTCGCCAGTTCTGCTGTTCGCCGCCTCACTCGCATCCCCCCCTTTCTCGTCAAGGCACTTCCCACCATCCTGTTTTCGATGCTGCAGGCCGCTGCAGTCTGCGGCAGCATGCTTGCTTCTCCAACCAAAAATGGCCGCCGAGACTGACTAACCAGAATCTGGCCCTCTCCCTAGATAGGCCCGTCTTGTGCCACCGTCCAACCGTCGATCGATTTGGGGTCTCGTTGCAACCACTTCCCTCTGCTCTCTGACGGTGCAAACGCCTGATTCCTCGCTTCTCTCGCTCTCCTCTTTTCTCTCCTCTTTCTGCCTCTTCCGATATTTATCCTCCTGACTTGCTGAGCTTCCCCCTCTTTTGCTGTCCGCGTCCATTTTGGTCGACCAGCTTGTCGCTCACGAGACGCCCACAACCCTTGCCAAATAGATAACGACAAAAGACCCCATTAAATCGAAAGATACGAGTTTGTCGTCATAATGTCCAGCTCGCAAGGTGGAGGAGACTCCAAGCTGTTCGCTCGGGTACGTATCAGTCTATATATTATTTTATCACTGAATCCAAGTCGCTTCGCATTTCCAACAAGCATCCTCTTTCTCCCCTCCCCTCCCCCAACGTGATGCTTCCCTCCCTCGCCTATCTGCCAACTTCCCTCTCAGCCTTACCCCATACCGATGTCCGGAGTAGGTCATATAATGATATGATGTTCACATTCGCCCCTAATCTACATTGCTTGTAATATCTTCTTTCTGCCTATGTCCCCGCGAGCATCGACTCGCCTTCCTTTCGTCAGCAATATATTTCCAACCGCCCTCACTTGCGTCGCACATCTCTGCCTCTGCAGCCTTTTTCTCATGTCTACCCTTCTCGTGTCGCCAAAATGTTTATGGCATATCTCCCACCACCAAATTACTCACGCCCGCAAACTATACAGGGCAAGGTTGCCGAGCTGCGCCTCGAGCTCAACAGCGGCGGCAAGAAGGACAAGAACTTCTCCGCCAAGAAGATCGCCCTCAAGAAGATTGTGGCCAACATGACCATGAGCAATAACGATATGGTCGCCCTCTTTCCCGACATCATCGCCTGCATGCACATCCAGAGCATCGAAATCAAGAAGATGTAAGACGCATACCTTGAAGCGACAATACCTTGCTGCAACTGCTGACCTTTCTTCGCCGTGTCAGGTGCTTCCTCTTCTTGGTAAACTATGCGAGAATGCGGCCAGAGATAGCAATCAAGGCCATTCCCGTGCTCGAACATGTATGCGACCTCTCATCATACGGGTTATTTTTTTCAACGGGACCCATTTCGACTAATATGGAGTCTTTAGGATATGGAAAATTCCAACCCCCTAGTCCGGGCTCTTGCGCTGCGAACTATGTCGTACATTCATGTCCGAGAATTCGTCGAAGCAACAGTGCCGTTGGTCAAGGTCCTGTTGAAAGATGCGGACCCCTATGTCCGGAAAACAGCTGCTTACTGCGTGGCAAAACTGTATGACCATGACAGACGCATGGTGGAAGGCTCCGATCTCATTGACCGGTTGAACTCGCTGCTACGGGATGACAACCCCACTGTTGTAGCCAGCGCTCTGGCTGGTTTGATGGACATCTGGGAGCGGAGCGACGCTATCAAGCTCACAATCGACTATCACAACGCTTCCAAGATGGTGGCCATTCTTCCTGATTGCTCAGAGTATGTCTCACCTAGCATAAGACGGCGGACAATGAGCTGCCGGATAATTTTTCGGGCAACATGCTGACAGTTAACATTAGATGGGGTCAAACATACATCCTTGAAGCTCTTATGTCGTATACCCCTCAAGAATCGACCGAGGCGGCCCTTCTTGCCGAGCGCATTTCTCCTCGGCTCTCACACTCAAACTCTGCTGTCGTGCTCACGTGTATCCGCGTTATCCTCTACCTCATGAACTACATCTCCGACCAGAAGCAGATAACCGTGCTGTGCAAAAAGCTGTCGCCGCCGCTGGTCACATTGCTCGCCAAGGGGCCTGAAGTCCAATACCTGGTGCTGCGAAATGCCCTTCTTATTCTTCAGCGGCGACCTGAGGTGCTGCGGAATGATATCCGCGTCTTCTTCTGCAAATATAACGACCCCATCTATGTGAAGGTGACGAAGCTAGAGCTGATCTTCATGCTGGCCAACGAGAAGAATATTGATGAGGTTCTCACTGAACTGCGCGAGTACGCGACAGAAATCGATGTTCACTTCGTCCGCAAAGCTGTGCGCGCCATTGGCAAGCTCGCGATCAAGATCGAGCCCGCCGCCCGCCAGTGTATCAACGTTCTGCTAGACCTTGTCGCCACCAAGGTGACATACATTGTGCAGGAAGCCACTGTCGTGATCCGCAACATCTTCCGCAAGTACCCCAACCAGTATGAGTCCATCATCGGCACATTGTGTGAGAATCTCGACTCTCTGGACGAGCCAGAAGCCAAGGCGGCCATGGTGTGGGTCATTGGTCAATACGCCAGCCGGATCGAGAACGCAGACGTGCTACTGGAGGACTTTTTGTTCTCGTTTGCCGAGGAGCCCGTGGAGGTGCAGCTTGCCCTGCTGACAGCAACCGTCAAGCTTTTCATCCAGCGGCCAACCAAGGGCCAGGAGCTCGTCCCGCGTGTACTGAAATGGGCGACAGAGGAAACGGACAATCCGGATCTTCGCGACCGCGCGTACATGTACTGGCGGCTGCTGTCGACAGACATGGAGGCTGCGAAGCAGATTATCATGGGCGAAAAGCCGGCAATCACGGCCGAGTCGGAGCGTCTCGACCCGCAGACGCTGGAGGAGATGTGCCTCAATGTCGGCACGCTGGCCACGGTGTATCTCAAGCCCGTCCAGACCGTCTTCCGCTCTGCCCGGCCAAGGCGCCTCCAAGATTCGCCGGCGCTCCAGCGGCCGCCCAACTCTCACCACGCCAATGCGGCTCTTCCCTTGCCGCCGCCGCCATCACAACAGCAGCAACAGCTATTACTACAGCAACAGCAACAGCAGCAGCAACTCCTACAGCAACAGCAGCTGCTTCAGCAGCAGATGGGCACCGATATGTCATTTGTGGACAACAACAAGAGCCTATCCATGCTGGGACACGGCAACCAGCCATCCAACATTGACCTGCGGAGCCGAGACGTGCTGAGCCAGAACGGATTTGTTTCTAGTCCAGGGGCCAACGGCACGAGCAGCCAGCAAGCCATGGAAGAGGCCGACGCCTACTTCGCACAGATGCGCATCCAGGAAACGCCTGACGCATTTGGTGGTGGTGGTGCCGCAACGGGATACCTGGTGAACCAGTATGCGCCGCAGACGGTGTTTCATCCAGCGCAAGGCGTGACAAGCAATGGTGATTTGCTGCTATAAGAAAAGAGATATCGTTTGTAATGTGGCTGTCCCCCGTGCTTTATGTTTTGTCATGTATATAGAAAGATGTCCATTTGAAGGAAGCGAAAGACTCAATTCTTTAAAAGTATGCTTTGGGCAAATAATGTTGACAATAAAATAGAGTATCTTTCCCTCATTTTTTAAGCCTTCTTTTATGAGCCTTTTGCTCTAGAGAGCGTAATGTCCACCACTTGGTGATAAATAACAAACAGACTTCACCATTTTTTTTGCAGATTGAAGAAATATTTCGATCATCTTAGCTGTCTCTTAAACGTCACCATTAATCCTCCTCCTACTTGTCCATATTCTCTCTGTCAAAACAAAAATCATCGCATGGCATATCTGCCAGCCCCCAGTGATCCATCGTCGTAACCTGCATCATTGTTAACAGGCCCTGCATCATAGATGAGGTCAATTCAAATCACAAAAGTCAACGGCATGAGTACTAGGCTCATCATAATCATAGTCCGTGAAGCCAGCGAGGACACAGAGACTGTGCTGCCACTACTGGTTTGGCGGTGGGTGGCAGATGGAATAGCCGGTGTTGCCGTCTCCCCATCCGTAGGAGGGGCAATCATGCCTGACAGACTAGACGGTCCGGGTAGGTCCAATGTTGAGTTGTTGGCAGAAGTGATGACGGAGCTGCTAGTGAGGCTGGTGACTCCAAAAGTTGTTGTAGCCACAGTCGAGAGAGTAGTCGGTGTGGGAGACGAGCTAGTTGATTGAATGCTCGAATATCCATGAGGCAGAGTGATCGTAGTAGTAACACTTGTAGTCTCGGTTGAGTGTACTGAAAGAGTAGCAGGCAGAGACTCCGACGGCGTATCACAACCAGCATAGACAATCACTGTCGTCGTATCACGGCCAAACCGCTCGAGACGAGGCTTCAAACCAGCTAGAGCAGTACGAGGAGAAGATTCCTCTGCAATCAGAGTTTGAATGGAGAACCAAGTCTGAGTGGCCGGCTCCCCGGAGAAAATAGGATTGAGATTGGAAGACGCATAACTGCCGATGCCAGTTTGGATGATGGACACGTAGTCTTCCTGGGGAGTCAGAACTTTTTCAAGAGGCAGTAAGCCGTCAATCTGCCCGGCAACTGCCATGAGCAAGGGGCCCAGTTTCACCAAGAATCCCAAGAACATGGTTAATTCGAAAGATGGGCGTTTTCTGATACCTTTATTAGACAAACTTGATCAGCTCTGGTGATGCTAAGACACGTGGAGTAGGAGATATTTCAGAGAACGAAAATAGAAAAAACAAGCCAAGAAGGCCTATACATGAGCTCCCGAGATAAGATCAGCAGTCAAGTAAAACTTACTCGAATAAAGATTAACCTTGCAAATTGAGAAATCGATTTGGTTCAAGATCAAATGAAGTTACGGATGCCAAAAGCTGCGGGTTGGTGATGGCAAGTAGAGCGGAGTGTATAGTTGGATTCTGACTTGAAAGATTTTGTGAAACAGAGGGTGAGGACTGGAAAAGAAAAGAAGAAAAAGATGAATACGATATGAAAAAGAAATAGAAGGGGCGAGAAGGTGATGTGAACCATTGCTTATCTGCTGTGCAAGACGAATATGTAGTTTAGGAAGGCACGAAGTGAGTGCAGTGAAGCGTATAAGTAGACAAGGAAGGAGCGACGCATTCACCTTCAACCTGGTTATTAATACGTGGACACCATCTCATCGAGAGGCAGAGAGAGCCCTCGCACAACGTGTATTCTGTGCTCTGTAGCAGCAACTATATTCATGAGTTCACTTCAGTTCTACAGAATATTTACACATATGAGAACAACGCAAGTCTCGCCAGAACGAGATGGAAAGCACAGCCACATTTTTTCTGAAAGAAGCTGTTGCTAAATCTCAACAATATAGCTTGTTCAAGATTCAAAAAATATTTAAAGGTTTTGTCCAAGTTTTGGCGAACAAAGAACTTTTTTATCTCATCCTGTTCAATGGTTCCCTTGTCTCGTAGTATAAAGACCCGGCCGTGTCCCTAATCTCGTCTATTAAAGTCTATAGATAGATCAGTGGCATTGGACAGGCAGAGGAGCCAAACGACAGAGGTAAGACAACACAGGCACCGAATACCGAGACGAGATGACAAGCCAAGCAAACCTGCAGACGAGCAGTGACTGGCGTGTAGTTGCAGGCTGGCTGGACTAGCCGCAGACAGACAAACAGCTGAAGCGACAGGCTGTCTGTGGCATCTGCAAAGCAACGCTACCGATCGCTGGGCTTGACATTGTCGGTATTGCCTCGGAAACGGAGTTTAGCGCCATGATCACGGCAGCTAAAAAGGTAAATGGGCCCGAGATGGCCTATGTCCTTGTATGCGGCTGCATGGTCGGCCACTGGTGTCTAAAGAGATGGCGTGAAGATGAAAATGGCAGAAGCCGCTGCCGTGTATGCTGCAAAGATCTGGCATTTTTGCAGTGCGACCATCATATACCGGCCATTCCGGCGCCGCTGTTTAAGCAAGACAAGCCGAGTGTGCCGGCTCTTCCACAGGATGCGAGCGAGTTCCCAGTCAGCTGTTTCCCTTGCGGGATAAGAGAAAAAGCAAGGCAGCAATTGATTGTCGACCGACTCTACAAACTCGATGTGTGGGAGCCGGACACACCCGCTCCGGATGTGCCAGTAGGCGAGCCTCCGCGCCGGGAGCCACCTCTGCAATGGGGTGACGCAAGTAACGAAAATCCGTTTTCTCGTGCGCGCATGTTGTTTGGGTGGAAATAAAGAAAGGCTTGTAGTCGTAGAGGTGAGTATACAAATAAAGAGTAGCTGCGGCTGGTTGTCTAATTTTCCAAACTCTTGTGATATTTCCCGTCTCTTGCAGTACAAGGGCAAGTGGACGAAAACTGCTCTCGCCACGCGTACCCTTTTGTTTAACTAGTCTGTGCATTTGGCAAATGAAGCTCGCCTGCATCGAATAGTCATTGCACGACAATCTTCGTTCTAGCAGCCGGCATGGAGATGTTGACGAGCTTGAGCTACATTCTCGCTCTTAATTCAGTGGCTTGCAAATCCAACTCCGTCCTATTGTGTTGAACTGACACCGGTTTTGAGAAACATTAATAGTAAAATATGCATATGATCAAAATAGAAAACTTCTGGTTATTCGCTATGTCAAATCTAATATGTGAACGACGAAAATGCTTTTTAATTCTGCACAGTCAAAATATGTGGAATCATCGATTGTAAGCTTATTGCTGATGTTGTCGCCCATCTCAAGCCACGATCGGCAATCGCCCTTGAAAAGGTACATTACATATTATCAAGGACGGAACAAGGCAATTGGAGGCAGAGAGAAATAGGCCCTCTGTTCAGCCTCGCATGCAGTAAAATGCAACCAACAACATCCCAGCTGCACCTGACCGATATGGGCGGGCTGGCCAAGACGCTTGGCAAGCCGTAGCTTTGCAGCAACATTGATTAGAATGTAGGGAGTATTACTCGTACTCGTTTTCCATACTATGGGGAAAATATGGGGTCCCCAAAAGAGAGGACCCGTCTGCTGAAAGACGGACGAACAGCGGTGTGCGAGTTCGCCGCACCCTGCTAGATTGGGATTCTGGGAGCCGAGAAGTACTTGCCCGCCTTGGCATGCGATCCCGCATCCTTGATTGCACAGGGTAGCATGCGAGCATGGATTGGACGATGAGTTGCAGGAAAAGGGCTCGATAGCCTAGGGGGGGGGGGTGGTGACAACGATACCGCACATCACGCAACGGCAGCAGCAGTCTGGATACGAAGTATTGGTGAGAAGGATATTACGACTACGCGAAGTCACAAGAGTGCGACGCAGGGCGAGTGTGGTCGTGGCCTGTGGAGGCCCGCAAACGACCAGTAAACGACCCACCCCCCACCTCCTCTCTTGACCTTTTCTAGAGGCGACGAGCTCTGCTCCCCGGATCTAGGGCGGCCATGATAAGGACAAAGCTAAAGGAAGAAGAGGCAGAAAGTCGGTCGAAATGGGGCAGCTGGACCGGGTTGGCTCTGCCATTAGCTTCGGTGATGGTTCCACATGGAGGCGCCGACATACAAGCCGAATCTGGGCGCTGGAGAGGATCCAGGCGTGCTAGGATAGAGCAGACAAGCAAGCAAACAAAAGTGGGTACGTAAAAGGGAAAGGAGGAGGACCATCGCCAAGCCGCTGCTGAATGTCGATTCCAAACGAGCGGAACAAGCGAAATAGTGCTTATGTGCGAAATGGCGTTCAGAGGAAAGAGAGCGATTGACTCAAATCCAACGGTTGTGGGGCTAAGAAGCCAAGGCGAGGGTGCGTCATTATTCTTCTAAATTTGGGGATGAACAAGGACGTAAAACGGACATGAGGGAGGCAAGAGGGATAAAACGGGTTGCGACGTGCGAGAAAGAGACTTGAAGTGCAGAAAAGCATGATAGGCAAAGTCGGATCCTGCCGGGACTGAACAGTCGCCATGACGCATGGCGGAGTCAGAAACGAAAAAAAGCAAACAAGCAAAATGGCAAAGAGCCAACACGTACGACGCCTAGCTGGCAGCAAGCAGACAAAACGACTGCGACGTACCCACGGCGACGTCACAAAAAGCTATCATGGGCTGAGGATTTTGCGAAGACTAAGAAAAGAGCGAGAAAGTCGAACAACGAACGAGAAAGCAACATGTACTGGCTGAGTCAGGGCTCGCTTGATGAGGACGGTTTGGGCGAAAGATTCTGTGCGCGCGCACTGTGGATGATCGTCTTGGGGGGGTTCCTTTCCGCATATGCGTTGCAGTGCAGCCAACCCAATGCACCATAATACGCCAGAAGACATTAAGCTCGTCCACTGCGATGCTTCGGCTGCAAGCTTCGAAGACCTTCTAGTCTGAAGCACTCCTTTGCGGCAGAGCACACGCAGACACACACACAGAGAGTACGGGGTGCGGAGCAGGGAGGCTAGAGGGCAGCTCACATAACAGTACGGCCGTACGAGTACATTCATGTGCGTCTTGTCTTATTGAGCCAGCTAGTCTCTCCTTTGTCTGTGTCTCTCGTGTGCGTCTCACTTCTCACTGCTACTTGCCCCAAAACCGCCTCTCCACGCGTGGCGCCTCTCTCTCCTTGTCTTCCTTATCCTCCCTTTGTCATTTGCTATTTGATTTGCGGCCGTGCTTCTTGTGGCCTTTGTCTCCCACAAGTTCTGCTCTCGGATCCGCACTTGCCTCGCCCTGCCAGCTCGGAGCGGAGCAACATACATGTTTTGTTGTTTGCGAAGTACCTGAGCATCAGAGACTGGCGGTGCAGGAGATGCCTTTACTGTATTTTATTTTATTGTATTTTTATTTCGTTGCAATTTCGTTATTAATGTGACTTTCACAGTCTCACCAGTAGAAGTAGCAGGAGCTAGCACTAACTAATTCCTCGTCCCGATCATTTCGTAATAAAGTCATAACTAATAGTTAAGCGATCCACGGACGGCTAACAATGCCCACCAAATGTTGGCCGCTTACCCCCTCTTGACCCCCTCTTAGCCCCCTAAAATCGACCACCCTCTGCTCTCGCCCTGGACAGCCAAGGGGAATCGGTTCCCCCCTTCTCTTGGGCCAATCGGTCTCGTGTCTAGCAAAGTTCGTACTATTGCTTGTTTGCTCCGTAATAAGAGAGATACGCAAGCATATACTCGTACAGACAAGGGCCGCCACAGCGCTCGTTGCGACACCAGCTCTGTTTCCGCTAGCCGGCGACTCTCGTACCCTTTGCTTCTGTTTTCTGGTTTCCGGTTTCTGGTTCACCAATTTTGATCCTCTTTTCTTTTTTTTCTGTCTCCTTTTCTCGTTTTCCCATCTTCCCTCTTCGCCAGCATCGCAAAGACAGCCGACATAGAAGGAGAGACGCCATCGATTAAATTTGTCTCGGATGACCGAGACTTAATTATCCCCATAGATGCAGCTTATCGGTTTCTGCTTCTATCTATGAGCCTCTACGGTGGACAAAAAGCTTAATTCCATCCCAGCATTCCATCACATTTCGCCTCCTTTTTCTTTGCTCTGAGCGCCGTTTTCGCTCTTCAAGAGCTTGTTTTAACGACACAACCATCTGGCGAGTCGGGCCTCGATAGACGGCACGCTATTATTCAGCTGGCATCTCCATTGTCGCCCAAACACCACACCTCTACCACTGTCTCCCTCTGTTGGTCTCCCTTGCCTCAGATTTTATTTGCCATCGACGATCTGGGCGGCCACTAGACGTCTGGAATCCTGGGGCACGGAAGCTCTGTTGTTTACGGCAACTGTTTTTCTTATAAGCGTTTTGCGGGAACAGAATCGCTACCCTCTTGACCCAATAGGCAAAGAAAGTCCGCTGAATATTCCTCGCTCTCTTTTTCCTTTCGCTTCAGCACCCTCGTGCTTGTTACCACTGGTACTCAGAAGAAGCTTGCCGTTCCTTTCAGACTACCAAATTGCAGTCCGCGATTGAGAACGAGTCAGAGGGCGAAATACCAAAACAGAGTTTCGACCTTCTCCGCCTGCCTCTCCCATCTGTTTCCGACGACCAGGCCCTTTCTGCGTGCTGAATCTCGTCGCGGATGCCCACGAGCTTCTTTTCCTCCTTTTAGACACTACCGATGGCGGACAAGATACCTACAATGAGCGGTGCAAACGAAAGCCCGGCGGCTGCAAGACCAGACGGTGGAGAGTCTGCCACGGCGGAATCAGCTGCGGCCATCACACAATCCGAGAACCAGTCGCCCTCATTACAACCTCCCACATCGGCCGAGACCGCTGCTTCTCAATCCGTACCGGAGAATAGCGAGCTAGCAGCGAACGCGGCAGCACATGCTCAAAGCGAAGAACAGCCACAACCAGCTGAAGCAGATACGGCGGCTCCTGTCGTCGAGGCAGCGCTGCAGGCACCTCAGCCACCACCACCGGCCGTAACCCGCGGCCGTTCCGACTCGCTCTCCATAAACCCGCACGATGAAAACGCTGCAGGCAGCACGGCAACTGGTGCGGATGGCCACCTGATCTGCAACATTACGCTGCTCTTGCCCACCGGTGCCAGACATCCGTTCCGCATCGACGAGAGATACCTGGCCAAGCGCAGCGTTGATGTCCCGGGGCTGACCGATTCCGGCAAGAAGGACCCATTCAGCATATCGGTCTACAAGCTGAAGGAGCTGATCCTGCGCGAATGGCGGGAGGACTGGGAAGGCAAGCCAGCCAGCCCCAGCAGCATCCGCTTGATTCATTTTGGCAAACTTCTTGAAGACAAAGAGCAGCTTAAGAGTAAGGCTTCTCACATCCCCAAATACATAAACTTCAAAGCGCTGACTCTCCTTTCTTGATAGAGTACCACTTCAGCGCCGAGGCACCAAATGTGGTCCACATGTCCGTCAAGCCCCCCGAGATGATGGAGGAGGACGAGGCCGCGAAGAGCAAGAGCGGCGGGCGGGAGTCTCGCAGCCGCGAGGGCAACAGCGGCTGCTGTGTGATTTTATAAGGGAGCGATGACGAATCATCTCGTTTCATCATTCTCCCGTTCCAGCGTTTCCTGCAACGGTATGCGACCTGCTGTCGATGGCCGATGTTTGCGATCTCTGCTGTTTTGTGTATTTTCTCTTGTCTTGTCCTATTTTATCGCACCAGCCATGGGCATTCTTAATGGGGAGGCAGAAGTGAGGTTGGGAGAATCGTCAAGACAAAACGCAGACGCAAGACAAGAAGGCGCCAGTGGAATACAACAAGTTTGGTCGGCGTGGATTTGCTTTTACAATACCCACCATCCGGCCGACACGAACGATTTTTGCACCGTCATATACAACGTAATATGATGCTTAAGTAACATTATCAACGCATCTCGGACTTTGATGGTAATATGGCTGTTTCTGTACCTCACAGATTTTCTTGGCGGACCACAAGTACTTTCGCACATGCACATGCACATGCACTTGCACATAAACATACACATACACATACACATACATACACATCGGAGGGACCGTCTCGTCTCACAGCGTTCATTTTAATAATGCCGGGAATCAGGTAATGGGTTGCTCTGCGTTTGTTTCTCGAGGGTTCTTTTTTTGTTCATTCCATTTCCAATTGTTTGGCGGTCAAGATGGGGAGAGATACCGGGCGTTCATTGTGTTGTGTTCTCTGCGTTGCTTCTTACATTTGCCTGGCCTTGGAAGCTGCTTGATTTATTCTTTTTTTCGTCCTTGCTGACCCGGCTGCCAATCCTTTCCCCTTCTCGCTAATTTCCTTACTGTATATTTACACTTACGACATATGCACAGTAGAAAGAATATGTGGAGCCATAGTCTTGTCGTGTGAAAGGAAGCAGAAAAGCAGACGAATGTGACAATGTTTTAGCTGGGCTGGAAGCCGCACGAAGATGCAGTTGACACGGAAAGCAAGCATTTGGTGTTCCTATTGTTACAAGCGATGCAATTAATAAACTCCTGCCGGTCTTGCTGGTCCTCCTTCTAGTTCCTGCTTTGGTGAAAATAATACCGTCTCTCGTACTCTTTTCCTTTTTTTCCGCCTGCCTCTGTCCTACATCCGTAGCTTCCGCTCCATCTCGTCGTGGAAAGACGGCAGCGACCGCGTCTCCTCGCCCGTGTAGACGTCCTCCCAGTCGATGGACGCCTCCCGGCCCAGCAGGATGTCCTCGTGCACGCTGGGCAGCTGGCTGCTGCTGCCGCCTCCGGCGCTGAGCACCAGCGGCCGCCACTCGCCCTCGCGCGTGATCTTGAGCTCCATGCCGCGGCGCACCGGCTCCGCGATGCCAAACGACCGCCGCAGCGTCTCCATGCGCAGCGCCTCGCGCGTCGCCTCCCACTGCTTCAGGCGCGCCTCCAGCGGGTGCGCCGAGTCGAGCACCACCGCCGGCGCCTTGCTGTCCGAAGAAGCACTGCCGGCGGCCGCCGCGGTGCTGCTGCTGCTCGTCATCTTGGGGCCCACGCCGTGGCGGAGCAGGTCGTGCACGCCGGGCGCGGACGGGGCGCCCCGTTCGCGGGCATTGATGTGGCTAAAGGACGCGGTGTGCGCCTCGGCGGGGACGATGCGGAGAGACTGCAGAAGTAGAAGAAACAAGCAGTTAGCAAAAAAGGCAGAGATCGAGCTGGAGCTGGATAGTAGGGTGGCGAGGGAGGAGGAAGGCCGTTCACATAGCAGAGGGACATACCATCTTTAGAATGTCGCTAGGCGGGAGGAAATTTGGAGGTAAGAAGGTATTGCAGTGTCACGAAAAATCTGCTGCTTTCAGAATTTCGACGAGACAGATCGTGATAGAGGCTTGATGTGGTTTGTGATGTTGGTGATGGATGGCTGTTGAACCGTTCGGCAGTGCTTTGGTTTGCTTGGATGCAGCGTGCACGCACTTTTGTCACCTAAGCAGGCTGCAGCTTGCTGTCGCAGCTTCCACGCCCTGACGCTTAAGCCTTAGAGCTGCTTTGCCGCGTTGCTCTCCTGCAGGGCCAGACCCGCTTTTAAATGTGAACATACACGTGACCGGAAGCCAGCTAGCCTCCCCGACCCGCAGCTGCTACTAACACACTATTGGCCCCCTGTAGGGCCACCACAAGACAGCGGCAAGTTTCCGAATCTAATGGTATAAGAGTCTACGGGTGCGCCAGCTTCCTCGATGGCTCGAGAGCGCCGGAGATTCTTTTTCTGGGTGATCTTGTTACAGGATTCGATCTATCTGGGGAGCTAGTGTGCTCTGCTTTCCAATTGAGGCAGAAGACGGCCTCTGAGCCTGCGATCTAACCATGGCGTCCTCAGCTGTGACGGTGAGACCGCCCATCATCCGGATTGCCAACGGCACCTTCTACCGCCACCATCCCAGCTCTGTCCCGATTTCGTCGGCGCATCAGGACGGGTCGTCTGCAGCAGGCCACGGCGTGCACCGCAACCCGCCATTTTTTTCAGGCCTGAACTTTGAGCTACCGTCCGACGACGTCCACGGCGGTGGGGCAGGCCTGGCCCCGCTGACGCCGCACAACTGGTGCGTCGTGGGGCCGTCGCTGTCTGGCAAGACGACGCTGCTGCAGGTCCTGCGCGGGCAGCACATCTGCCTGCCTCCCACGGCGCGGTCGTATCCGTATCTGGCGACGGACGCCGTGCCGCACCGGCTCAGGAGCGCATCGCGGGCCTTCCGGTACGTGGGTTTTGACGCCGAGGGCAGCGCGGGGCTGGGGCCGGCGACCTCAGCCTACCTGTCGGCGCGGTACGAGTCGCGCCGCGAGAAGACGGACTTCTCGCTGCGCGACTTCTTGCTGGGCAACACGGAGCTGAATCCGTACGAGGGCGAGGGCGAGGGCGAGAGCGGCGGCGGCGCGTCGTCGTCGTCGTCCTCTGCCGCCGAGCTCGAGGACAGCATCCCGGCCAGCCTGCTGGACCGCATCGTGGCGGACCTGCGGCTGGGCCCGCTGCTGGACCTGCCGGTGGCGTTCCTGTCCAACGGGCAGGGGCGGCGGGCGCGGATCGCGCGGGCGCTGCTGACGCGGCCGGCGGTGCTGCTGCTGGACGAGCCGTTTATGGGGCTGGACCCGCCGACGGTGGCGGCGCTGAGCCCGCTGCTGCGCGACATGGCGGCGCGGGCGCAGCCGCGCCTGGTGCTGAGCTCGCGGCCGCAGGACCCCCTGCCCTCGTGGATCAGCCACCTCGTGTATCTGCGCACCGACGGCCAGGTCGGCGCCGCGGGGCCGCGCGACGTCGTCCTCGAGGGCCTGCGCGCCTACGTGCGCGCCGTGCGCGCCGGCCGCCGCCCCGAGGACGACAAGATGCCCGTCCACGCCCTGGGCGAGATGGGCCGCCTGCTGACCGACACGGGCGTCCAGGGCGCCGGCTTTGTCGAGGACGAGGAGCACGCGCGCGCCGGCGGCGGCGTCGCGCTGCCGTCGGCACAGGAGCAGCAGCAACAACAAAAACAGCAACAACAAAAACAGCAACAAGAGGACGAGCCGCCCCTGGGCGAGCCCGTCGTCGAGATGCAGGGCTGCCGCGTGCAGTACGGCGACCGCGTCGCCCTCGGCAACTGGACGCAGCCGGCCGCCGACGGCAGCGGCCGCGCCGTGCCGGGCCTCTTCTGGACGGTGCGCCGCGGCCAGCGCTGGGGCGTCTTCGGGCCCAACGGCTCCGGCAAGACCACCATCGTGTCGCTGCTCTGCTCCGACCACCCCCAGACCTACTCGCTGCCCATCCGCCTCTTCGGCCGCAGCCGCCTGCCCGAGCCCGGCCAGCCGCCCCTCACCTTCTGGGACATCCAGGCCCGCGTCGGCCACTCCAGCCCCGAGGTCCACCAGCACATGCCGCGCAGCCTGACCGTGCGCCAGATCGTAGAGAGCGCCTGGGCCGACACCTTCCGGTCCCGGCCCAAGCTCACTCCCGACGCCCCCGCCAAGGTCGACGCCGCCCTGCGCTGGTTCGCCCCCGAGCTGCACCCGGACGGCGCCACCGCCGCTGCCGCCGCAGAAGGCGCCGGCGAGGGCGCGCCGCGCAGCCTCGCCTGGGCCGACGAGTACCTCTTCGGCGAGCTGTCGTTCAGCGCCCAGCGCGTGCTGCTCTTTGTGCGCGCCGTCGTCAAGGGCACCGACATTGTCGTGCTCGACGAGGCCTTTAGCGGCATGGACGAGAGCGTGCGCGACAAGTGCGCCCTGTTCCTCAGCCACGGCGAGACCCTCGAGTACGCCGCCGGCGCCGACGGCGCCATCGTCGAGAGCGCCGTCGCCAAGCGCGGCGCCGTCCAGCTGCGCGGCCTGTCCGACCAGCAGGCGCTGATCTGCATCGCCCACATCAAGGAGGAGGTGCCCGACTGCGTGCGCGAGTGGCTGTGCCTGCCCGAGGCCAACACTACGGCCCCCGCGCGGTTTGGGCGGCTGGACGGACCGCTGCGGATAGACCGCCGGCGGTGGGATGAAATCTGGGGCCAGCAGTGACTTTTGTGTTTCCTGAAGAAAGTGACGCAAATGCAACATACTCTCCACGAAGAAATGGAGAGGAATCTACGCAATAGACTAAAAATTTAAAAAGACAAGAAGCAGATGAAAGGATCATACATATGGTCACATGAAGCAAGACTCTAGAAGCATGGCTGGCATTAAGCAAAACAGAATCAATTCAAATGGGAATAGAATACGAAACAGATGACGATGCCACGCATTTTCAGTCCGGACGTTGTGCGTCTATGATGAAAGAGACATAAAAATCAAAAAACAATCAGAAAAACTCCCATAAAAAACACAAAAATAACTCGATCCACAAATCCGCGGGTTCTCCTTTCTCTTGACGTCGTCCCGTGTTCTTTGTCCTCCCTTCATCGTACTCATACATTAAATTCCCACATGCCCTGCCATGTCCATTTTCCCTAGCTGTGTCTCCCAATGGCAAATATAAGCCTCCAGAAAGAAGAAAAAAAAAACCCAAAATTTTCAGACAACCAAAGAGAATCGGCATGCTCATCTCCGCACGCTGCTCACTGTGCTTCCGATGCTGGTCAGCGTCTCGCTCATGCGCGAGCCCAGCCCGCCGGCCCACTCGGGCACCTTGAGCGACAGCCGTATGCGGCCTTCGACGATCACGTTGATCGCATTGATGATGGCAAAAGTGGTCGAGCCGATGGCGCGGAACAGCGCCAGGCCCGCCACCGACCACAGGATGAACCGCAGGTAGAAGTTGTTGCCGATGCTGCTCGAGCCGTAGGCCTCGGACACGGCCATGGCCAGGATGGCGTTGGCAATCATCCAGGACACCACCATGTACGTGCGGACGCTCTTGTAGTAGTCCTCTTGCATCTGGGCCTCCGAGATCGGGTTCTCCGGCACCTCGACGCGGTCGCGCAGGTTGCGCAGCGCCTCGTCGTAGCCGCTGTCGATGTCGAGCTGCTCCGACGGCATCTCGAGCTCGACGGTGCTTCCCTTGCCGACGGCGCCGCCGAGGTCGGTCTTCAGCACGTTGTCGCCCTTGGTACCCCAGGTGACGTCGTGGGTGTTGCAGAAGGCGTAGACCTGCAGGGTGCAGATGTAGCTGGGGAGCAGGGCGAAGTACTGGGCAGACGAGGTGAACATGTGCCAGGGCTCGAGGTACAAGAACGACATGAGGAAGTAGAGTCCCACAGTGGAAGCCGTGGACACGATCAGGTTGGTAAAGACGTTGTTGCCCATCGCCATCTCCGACGGGTCGTTCCGGTTGCGCAGCTGGCGCACCACAATGTACAAACAACAAAACGTCGTATACGCCATAATAATGCCGTAGATGATCATGCTCGACAGGTACAGCTTCTTCGCGCCTTGCGGTCTGTTGCCGAGCGACAAGATGAACTGGGTGCTGATCAGGAGAACGCAGGTATAGCGCAGAACCGTGAAGATGTACATGCCGATGTTGTGGCCAAAGGGGTCCACTGTTGGGTCGGCAAGGCCGCCGGCCACGAAGTAGAATGTCAGGTAGAAATTGGCGAGAGAGAAGTAGGTGAAGAGGAGCTGGAGCAGCTGGTACAGAAACTCGATGTGCAGCAGCGCCTTGCGAGCAACGGAGTGGTCGGTCTTCCACAGCTGCTTGAAGTGGACGAGCGAGTAGACGGCAGCAAAAAAGGCGCCGTTCAGCCAGCGACGACGCTGCGAGATGAACTCGGGCACGCTGTCGGGCACGTCCGTCTCGCCCGTGCAGCTCTTGACGTACTTGAGGACCCACCGCTCTCCGCGCTTGGCTACGAGCTCCCAGCAGAGAATACGATCCTCGGCCAGGTACATATTGGCCGTAAACACGTCGGCGTGCTGGCCGTGCAGCGTCTCGCCCTTGAAGTACTGGCTGAGAGGGCCGTGGCCGGTCTCGTCGTTTTGCAGCGCGTGATAACGATAGGCGCTCAGCGCGCCCGGGAGCACAGTGATGTAGCCGAACACGCTCTCCAGCGGCTTGTCCAAGATGTTACTCATCTTGTACTCGAAGTTCTGCGAGGCCACCAGGGGGTTGAGCAGGTTGCTGCCGAAGCGGCCCTTCATGGCCTTGATCTCGCCACAGGCGCCGGCCACATTGGAGTCCGTGTCGAAGGATTTCCACAGGTGATAGAGCGAGTTGCTTCCCGGCCGCGTGCCGACATCCAGCAAGATGCATACATTAGGATTGAGCGCCCGCCCAAAGGCGTTGAAAAACCAGCGATGCGAGTTGAGCTTTCGCTGGTTTCGCTCCTTCAAGCAGAAGATCATCTGGCAGGGAACGATGCCCTTCTCGGCACCTTTGAACTTCAGGTCCGAGTCCAGCGACACCTGCGTGGTGTACTCGTAGACGTGCGCCTGCACCGCCTTTTGGTTCACGTAGTTCTTGGCAATGCCGTGCTGGTACACACCCATCGCCGCCAGGGCATCGAGCGTGCGAGGGTGGATCTTTTCGCGACCGTCGGAGACGACGCACACGACAATCTTCTGCCAGCCGAGCTCGCCCCAGGTTCGCGACTTGTTGCGGCTGCAGAAGTGTGCAATGTTCTTCATGACTGCATGCATCGTCCGCGTGAAGTTGTATGCGTCTTCGTTGTACATGGTAATGCAGATGAACAGCTCAGTCTCGCGCGCCGTGCGGCCAATGTTCTGGCGCAGCTTGTACCCGCGGCTTACAAAGTCATCTGGGTCGCAGGTCACAGCAGTGTAGCGCATGTGCGTGAACTCAATCTCGTCGCGCCGTGGCAGGAAACTGAAAAGAATCGTGGGGATCTTGCACTCCAGCACCAGCTCGCCGTTGATCAGCTGCACGGCCTTCTTGCTCATCTGCGGCTCGCGCACGCCACGACGCTCTTGGCGGCCTTCGGGGGCCGGCCCGTAGTGCTCGACTTTCTCGTGCATTCTGCTGGCCAAGTCGGCATCTGCGTCGTCTTCTTCCATACCAACTCCTTTCTGTCTCAAAATGTCGTCAATGTCTTTGCCGCCACCATCTTCGCCATCTTCCTCGCCTGCCTCTGGGTCATTCAAAGTGACCTGTGAGAAGTTGTTGCCGTACATGGTGTGCCGGCCGCTGCTTCCGCCAGAAACCTCCGACCGGGGTCGAAACACATCGTCGTCTTCTTCGCCATCGTCATCATGGCTGCTGGCGGCCTCGTACACATACGAACCATTGCTGCGGTGCTGGTGGGTGTGGCTGTGACGGCTGGTGTATGTGCCGCTGCTGATGCCTGTAACCTGACTTCTGTCTTCGTCGTCTCCCAGAGCAATCGAAACGTCTGCGTCATCAGCGAAGGTCGAGCTGCGCACGCCTCCGGCAGGCTTGGAAAACAGTGGTGCTGGTGGTAGCGGCCGCCGAGGGCTGCCACCATACTGAGAGGATGGCGTCCCGGGCCGAGGGCTGCCATTGAGATCTGCAGGTTCATACTGGGTTGGAGCCGGTGGCACTCGGCTGTACTCAGGCGCCTGCGTTCCGGAATGCAAACTGCTTGCATGGCTGTGACGTGATGGTGTCCATGGACGTGTAGGTGAAGCAGCGCGCGGTATTTCTCCGCGCAAGCCTCGGAATGGTGAATATGTATCGGGCGGTGGAGGCATCATCATCGGTGGATCAACAATAGATGTGCGACCTCCAGCGGATGGAGATTGATAGGGATCTTGTGAGACCGAGCTTCGAAATCTGTCTGCATTAGTATGCGCAAGATTCTCTTTGCTCTTGCGAGTGGTATTTTCAGTATTGATAGATGCCTCTGGTTTATCATCCAGAGACTTCTGGAAACCGGACTGAAGTTTGGCAGCTGCATCTTCTTGAATAGTCGACAACCTCGGACGGCCGGCAACTTCGCTGGCCGTCTGGGTGTGCAATTCTGCTGGCATGTCTGAATTTGTGCCGCTTGGCTGGTCTGCTATCTTTCGCTGTAGCTTGATGGTTGATGATCTCTTTACGGCAGGCACTGGCTTGCGCAATGGAACAAAAGGAACAGCTGTGACAGAAGGGGGCGGTGAAGTGGTACTTGTAGGAAGGGCGCTTTCATCTTGTCCGAATTTGACACTCTTGTGTGAAGCCGGTGTCTGACCTGGAGACAGCAATTGGCGAACCGGTCTGATACGACCAGCCGTAGGAGTAGTGCGAGAGAAGGCAGTTGGGTCTGGTATCACTGCACCGGTCTCTCCGTGCTGCTGCTGGCTGCGGCGTTGCTCCTCTCGCCGTTCAAGCCTCGACACGACTACAGCAACTCTGTTTGTCAAGGAGAGAGGTGGAGGAACTAGATTCACAGTGGGAAATATGCAAGGGAGAGGAGCCGAAGGGGAGGAAGGCGATGAGAGAAGAGGAGCTGGAACGTACGAAGGGGTTGAAGAGAGCGGGCGAATCTCGGGCAGCTGCGGTGCTGCTGATGAGATGCCAGCGCCAGATGTGCGCAGCGACGAAGGTGTCAGAACATCGTCGTCTCCACGGTAGCCGTCCATAGATGTCAAGAGGCGGACCGCCGCCGGGTTAGACGCAGTGTGCGAATGCGTCGCCGACATTCTGCCAGTTGCCGAGTCGTGTCTGTCATGGCTGCCATAATCGCCATACGGGAGATAGTAGTCCGGCGGCCGCGAAGGCGTGCCCGGGTCCATGACGGCTTTGAATTGATTCCGCTTTTGTTGATTGCAAAGTGATCTTCGATGTGTGGTTTATTTCTCTGATATCTTGCGAAGCTGCTCGCAATTGCGGTTAACATTTGTGGATCGGCAGGTCACAGCTGCGAAGAGTATAGCTTCCACGACCTACTTTCAGTATCTGCTTCTAAATCCTCAACTCTAAGAGAGTGCGTAATCGGTGTTCTTCGATCTGTGTATTGTTGATAGATGGTTATCATGAGATGTTGGAGGAAAATAGGAAAGCTATTGAAGAAACGGGACTGAAGAGAAACAAGGAGACCACAAGGTCAACAAGCTCGGAGGATTGTATTGTGAGAAGGGCAGCTATTGTCCATATCCACTCCGTTTTCCCCTGCGTCCCTCTCTTTTCGGTGTGGCATGGCACAGCCCGCCAAGTCCCAAACAAAAGACTCTCGCCTGTTCTCAGAGTGATGGTGGTGGCGGAGGTGTCGGCATGCTACATGTTGACTTTAGGCCGTTGCCCCAGAAACGCGCCCACTAAATCAGGGAAATATACGAAGCCGTTACAGGACCATTGTCCCGCGCCTAGGCTGCTCCACCCTGTCCCGCAATCTAAGAACGGGGAAGAAGAAAGTGCCTGCAGCTGCTGCATCCACCCTTTCATAGGTGCGCATTTTACGAGTTCAATACGGAGCGCTTCTTTGCCTTTCTATTTTTATTTCTTTTGTTTTTTTTTTCTCTTATTTCTTTTTCGCTTTCGAAAACCGATCGTAAAGCCAGATGGCACATCCCAAATTGCCATTGTGTCAATATTCCTGCATTGTTTACTCCATACTCCGTACATATTTACAGTATTACGCTGCTTAGTCATATAAGATTAAGTGTTATTCGTGGCAGAGCACTTCACCCATATTATTGTCAATCAACGTCTGCCAGGACGCCAAGGTAAAGGTATCTTACATGTAGAATACGCGTATTATAGCACGGAAACCTGTATTCACTCATAATGTTTATCCTTCAAGCAAAATATTCATGTGTTCGAATTATGTTTTTATATTTGCATTTTGGACTGCTTCTCTCATGTATGTACAACTAGATCACTCTCAAGACGCGTATTTCCTGGCTTTTTGGTGGTGGTTATTGAATTGTGGTATAACAAAATGCAAAGCAATATTCAGTACAAGAAACGCCGACACAAATGCCAACACACTAAATGCAGTTTGTAGTGTCAATTTTTTATTGTTGAAGAAAATGTGTTCCACTCTCGTTCCTCCTCTTACTCCTCATCAGACTCGTCCTCAGCAACCTGCAGATTGGTTAGTATATATCCTTCATAGAGTAAAAAAGAAAAATCCAGGTATTCAACTTACGTTGTCGTGGAAGTCCCGACCCTCGCGAGTCGCCGTGATGATACCTGCGCGAATGCAGAAATCACCAAAGTGCTCGCCCTCCTGGCGTTCCAGAGCGTACCGCTTCAGCAGCGGCTTCATGATCGCCAGGATCTCGTCCTCCTTGATGCTAGCGCGGTACAGCTTGTTCAGGCGCTGGCCGTGGTAGCCACCGCCAAGGTACATGTTGTAGGCGCCATATGCCTTGCCGACAAAGGCCACCTCGGCCAGCCACGGGCGGGCGCAGCCGTTAGGGCAGCCAGTCATGCGCATGACGATCGAATCTTGCCGCAGGCCGTTCTCCTCCAGACAGCTCTCCAGCTTGGAGATGAGAACAGGCAGGTACCGCTCGGATTCCGCCATGGCCAGACCGCAGGTCGGGAAGGCAACACAGGCAGATGAGCTCAGACGGAGGCCAGAGAACTGCACGTTGTCCAGCTTGTACTTCTTCATCAGCTCCTTGATAGCCGGCAGGTCCTCATCCGCGACATTGCTCAGGATCAAGTGCTGGTTGCCAGTCAGGCGGAATTCGCCCTTGTGGATCTTGGCAATTTCGCGCAGACCCGTCTTCATCTGGAACGTCGGCGTGTCTTCGATGCGGCCGTTCTCAATGAAGAACGTGAAGTGGTTGAGGCCGTTCTCATCGCGCAGCCAGCCAAACGTGTCAATGTTGGAGTCGAAGTGGAACGGCCGCGGCTCGCTGAACTTGTGGCCCCACAGCTCCTCAGCCTTGGCCTTGAACACCTCCACGCCCATGTCGTCAATGGTGTACTTGAGGCGAGCGTGCTTGCGGTTTTTGCGGTCACCGAAATCGCGCTGCACGAGCATGATCTTCTCGCAAGCCAGGTGGACCTGATCAACGCTCACAAAGCCGAACATGCGGCCCGTCTGGGGGTATGTCTTCTTGTTATTGTGCGTCGCACCCATGCCACCACCGGCAAGAAGGTTGAAGCCAGCAAGATTTCCATCTGCGCCCTTAATGGCAATCAGACCGATATCATGGGCGTATACATCCGTGTCGTTGTGGGGCGGGACGGCAATTGTGATCTTGAACTTGCGCGGGAGATAAGTAGGACCGTAGAGCGGCTCAAAGTCCTGCACAGCCTCACCGGCCACCTGCGTCTTCTTGCCGTCATCGTCAGTAAGCCAGATCTCGTGGTAGGCCGTTGTCGACGGCAGCAGGTGGTCGCTGATGCGCTTCGAGCTGGCATACACCTGGCGGTGGAATTCGGACTGCGTGGGAAGCGAGCTGCACATGACGTTGCGGTTCACGTCACCACAAGCAGCCAGCGTCGTCAGCAGAGCGCGGTTAATTGCCTGCATGGCAGGCTTGAGCTTCCTCTTGATGACGCCATGGAACTGGAACGTTTGGCGAGTCGTCAGCTTCATGGTCTCGTTTCCGAGCTCGTTGGCAATGTCGTCCATCTGGATCCACTGCTTTGCCGTTGAGACACCACCGGGCAAGCGGCACCGGATCATGAAGGCGTATGCGGGCTCCAAGCCTTGCGCCTTGCGCTCGTCGCGGAGGTCGCGGTCGTCTTGCATGTACGTGCCGTGGAACTTGGTCAGCTGCATGTCCGACGCATTGATGGCGCCAGTTGTTGTGTCGTTCAGACCCTCAACGATGGTACCACGAAGGAAGTTGGACTGGATCTTGATGTCTTCGTTTGTCAATGGGGCCGGCTCCTCCGGAAGACCCTCAACCTTGTCCACGCCCAGAGCCTGCCAGATCTTCGGCTCCCAGTCCTGGTAGCCAGTCTGAAAACCGTCGGGATCCTGATCGTCACCGAGACCAATATCGGCCAGGCGCTTAGCACCCAGGTTGGCCAAAATCTTGTCGAGATCCTTGCCTGGCTTGTTGTAGTAGACCTTGTCCTCCTTGCGCGGCCAGTAGTGGCTGTCGCCGAGAGCCATAACAGAGTAGTTCACGCCAGCAAGGTCCAGCTCAGTATTGTCCTTGATCGCATCCCAGAAAGGACGACCATTCTGAGGGAATTCACCCTGACCGGCAGTAGAGGTAATGAAAACGATGTTCTCCTCGCTCGGCAGATCCTCCAGAGGATAGTCCTCCATAGCCAACACGGTAGTCTTGAGGCCTCTGGCGCGACCGCGGTTGCCCAGGCGCTTGGCAAGTGATGTTGCATTGCCGTTGTCGGAAGCAAAGAGAATGGTCAAAGGAGCACCAAAGAGACCCTCGAGCAAGACGTTGTATGCGTCCCGCGCTTTTCTCTTCTGCTGCTCGCGAACCTCAGTGCCGAAATCCTGGGCCAAGGTCGCAGCAAAAGTGGGCTCCTTCTGCATCAGCTGGGTGAGTTTGTTGTCCCTGTCCAGGAACTCCTTCAGCTCCTTCTTGATGCGCTCAGAGTCCAGAGAGAAGCTCGGCTCGCCTTTCTTCTCGTTCTCGGGGTTCCAGCGGTACAGGGGCCAGTAGCCAAGATCCACAGCCGTCTTCGTCTCGCGGAGTACCGTCAAAGGCGAGTCGTGCTCGCCAAAGTACGGCAGGTATGCCAGGACAACCGACGGGCCGTTGAATTTGTCGGCCTCATCCATAGCCTGCAAAACCTGCGTGTATGAGCTGTAGACAGCAACGGAGGCCACGTAGGCATTGCCGAAGTTCATGGCATACAGACCAATGTCCTTCTTTCTCCGGTTGGCATCGGCAGCCGCCCGTTCAGAGTAAGGTGTGGAGTCAATGATAAGCACGTTGACGTTCTCGCCAGATGCGAGAACATGGTGCACACCAGAGTTGCCGAGATCGTATGACCAGGCGTCGGATCCAATCAGCCATAGGGATTCCTTGCGGAAGAACTGCTTGCTCTCCAGGAGCTTGCGAGCTGGCGCAGACTCGTCGGTCTTGAGATGAGAGAGCACCTCTTCAGCGACCTCATCGGCCTTCTTGACGTCGTCGGCCACAGCAGACCAGCGGGCCAGCAGGCTGCTAGGGGTCGCCGTCTGGAAAGTCTCGGAGACAGCAGCGTGCTTCACGTCGGCGACAAAGCGCTGGCGGCGCTCTTTACGCGCAAGAAGCGAGCCGAAACCAAACTCGGGGCTTGCGGCAATCGTAGAGGAAACGCCTGCATTCTGCGAGCCTACGGCGTTTGCGACGTACAATCTGTCATTAAAAAGCTGGTTCAAGATCTTGGCATATGCCGTCTCGACTTTCGGCTCCTCCAAGCTGTACTGGGCGTCCTCATTTTCCGGTGCCTCCTGTGCACCAATCTGAAGGTTCTGCACAGGCTTGACCGCAACCAGGTTCTCGTGAACGGTACGGAGGGCAGCGTCGACAGTCTCCCGTGTTATGTAGCCTACATGATAACCAACAACAGCCCGGACACCACCAGGGCCGCTCTTGACAGCGGTAAGGACGTCCAGCAGAGTGGGTCCCCATTTGGTCGTCTTGCGGCTGATCTGCTCCAGAACAGCGATGCGCTTGACCGATCTGGGGAGGACTTCCAGGAGTTTGGCGGCCAGCCAAGGCCGGTACAGGCGCGGTGTGAGGACGCCGGTGCTCGTCTTGGATGCGTATTCGCTGCTAGAAAAGAGCGACGGGTTTGAGCCGAAAACAAATAGGCAGTTCTCGGCGTTGGCAGGTCCAGTCCACTCAAAGGCGCTGTACTTGCGACCGGTAGCTCTCTCCAGGAGGTCCCAGACAGACGAAGCATAGTTGTAAATGTCGTCCGAGGTGACCAGCGGAACATTGGGCTCAATTGTCGTCGCTGGCGATGTCGGCGGCGGCGAGCTTGTTGCGCTCTGCTGGCTAGACTTTTCGGAGCCGCCAAAGGATGTCGTCTTCGACGTCGAGGCATCTGCCGAAAGATGAAGACCAGCGACAGACCCAGTCGGGACAGCTGATCCTTCAGCCTCAGGAACCTCAGAAACAGTCGCTACACGCCCATCATCGGCATAAATGCTCTTTCCAGAGATGGGAGCGGCCTGGAAGCGACGGACGCTGTCGATATGGAGGACGTCCAGGACGACTTCGTGCTCTTCGGGGGCAATCGGCTTGTCCTCGGCCAGGGCAGCGGGATTGAAGAAATGCACAACACCCTTGCCGGAACGGATGGCAAGCGCATGGGCGGTCAGAGCCATATCCTGGGCCTCCTGGAGGGAGTTGGACTGCAGGAAAGTCCAGCCAGCATTGCGGACAGCTGTGATGGCCGAATAGTCGGGGAACTTGTCAGGGTGGAGCGACACGTGGATGACGACGGGGAAGTTGGCAAGCTTGTATAGGCGGGCAACGGAGGCGAGCAGAATTACGGAGCTGGTTGTGACGGAAACCAGCTGTCCCGAGCGGATAGGGCCAAACACGGAGAGCAAGGGGTCGGCATTATGGCGGACAGTATGAATCTAACATGAGCAGTGTAAGTCAAAAGAGGTAACAAAAACGAAGGTCTCACCAGCGCAAGACGAAAACTCTAAAGAACAGGAAAAGCTTATTGGATTTCTTGACATACCTCAGGAAGAGCATTTTCTGAGTTTGCAACTATGCTAGGCACCTTAGCTTGCGCAAGGCTCTTCAGATGCGCCGAGAATTCGGAGTCGGCTGCAAGCGACGGCTGGACTGAGATGACCACGTCGCTGGCGAGGTATGCGATACGTGCAACTGTGTAAGTGGCCATGGTTAGCTAGGTGAGCAGAGGCACTGGTTGAAGCTCCGCGATCTATTTCCAGCTATCATATATAGGGGTGGCTTTTCTTTGTTCTCCCGATTCCTCAAGTTTGTTGGATTGTTGAATTATAAATGCCGAAGCTCCTGCATTGCTTCCTTCCTACATGTGCATTTTGCCGGACAGTTGGACTGGGAAGGAGCCTCAAAGAATCGGAAGGCACAAAGAAGTTTGGACAGCCATAGAGGGGAAAAGGAAGGTTTCTTGCATCAAGCTCTTTCCCAGAAAAAGAAGAGATGCAACGGAAGAATAAAGTCTGATCGTGACGTACCTGCCTCACCAGCAGTTCGTACTGGTTGTGACGGAGCCATCTTGGGTACAGATGTGATTCACTCTTAACCCAGTTGACCACGACAAAAGAGATGATGCAGCCTGGGGAGGAGAAGAGATATGGGGGGAGGGCGGGAACGGGACTGAGGAGAGGAAAAACAAGAAAAACAAAGGAACGAGAGGATTCCAAAGAAAAGTAGTATACGCAAAAAAATAAAGTAAAAAAAAAAACTACGGTCTCCCGTTGCCACTAAGAGACGACTGTGGACGTCTAAGAATGTGTGTAAGTTATGTACCCCGGGTAACTGTGCGAATGGGCTAGGTTCAATTACTACGTATGGGAGCACAGAACGAGTAAGTGCAGTCTCAGCGGTGCGGTGCGCTTTTTCTTTATTCTTTCAAGCTGTGGAGAGCTGCCGGCTCGGTTGTCGCTGTCGGTTCTCGCTGTCTCCAGTCAGCCAAGGCTTGTAAGGCGCAAGACGTATCCATCGAGAGAAACAGAGACCGAGGGCATGAACAATGGCAGAGGAACCTCGTCAGGAGCTCTATGACAACATCTCTGGGTTACAAAATTTATCGGCGGAAACGGCCCATCGGCCATTCACAAGTTGCGTAGGTCGATTGCGTGATCGCCCTAGCGCGGCTGGTGCAAAGGGAGGACCCCCGACCCAAAAATTTTTTTAAGATGAGATGGCTCAGTGTGCCGCATCTAGACAAAAGACCCATCTGGGGTCCTTCTGGCTACACTGCACACACTTTCGGAGGGCAGCCAGTGTGGCAGAGCGCAGAGGGAGCGTCTCCATGATGAATTGATGCGTGCTTGGCCGTTTGCCGGACCCAAATTTGCCCGTCTCGGGGGTGTTTCGTTTATGGCTGTTTATTCGTGCAAATTACGGAGCACTTGGCAGGGAGCATGAATTAGAGAGCTCCAGAGGTGGAAGCCAAACTGAGTTTGAGGTAAAAGAAGCCATTGGGGTCTACTTTCAAATCCCGATTGTTGGATTGGACCGCCTTGTGGCAGGTCTCCAGTTTTCGCAGCTTTCGTCTTGTCTGGGTCAATCCAGCATACAATACAGTGTAGTCTCTCACAATGCTGTTCCTTAGGCCTAGCAGGCCAAGCCATGTGCACCGCACGTAAATCCCGAATTGCGAACGCGGCTGGCCTTTGCTCACGATCTTCTGCATTTGCTCCGACCTGCTAGCATACTTAAGCCGGCTGTGGCTGCTGTCTCGGCTGCGTCGACTGTGGCTGCGGCCTCCTTCTGCAGCTTCTGCAGCTTCTGCAGCTTCTACTGCGTCCGCCTCGTGGTTTGGGGTCATCAATGCAATACGGACAAGCAATTGCGAAATTCCGCAGCACTCAAAAGGATTGGATAAAATGGCCAGCCAAATATTAAACGGCGTTCACTAACAGCGTGGGAGAATGGACTGCCGTCATCCAATCACTTTGGCAGAAAACGTGTAAGAGATCACTTGCCAAAAAAGAAAAAAGAAGCAGAAAACGCAAAGCAGAAAGAAAGGCAATGCGGAGTAATGTAAAGAAGAATTGTAGCAGCAGCCCAGGCAGATGCTCCCATATGGATTTGTTGATGTCAAAGTATATGCACAGGTCATTATCTCGGGGTTCTCCCCGATGCTATTATTATATGTACAGTTGGGGGAAAGGAGAAATGCCACAACCATTCTCTCAAAAAAAACGCCGTCGCTGTTGCCATTTTCCAGTCCATTTCCCTGCCGTCCCCAAAAGATCAAAACCAAAATCTTGACACAATGCAGTCCCAGAAGCAGCCGTCTATAATCTTTAGTTTCCCGCAGGGGCCCCAGAGCATCTGCCTGGCACCCTGCGGTTCGTATGTCCCCCCCTCTCTCTTCCCAGCAAGCGTGCTTTTATACCTCTGCCCCCGAAGTAGATGCTCTTCCGGAGGGAGATGTCCGGAACCGGGCGCTGACGTCGCGCGTCCACTCGTTGTCTTGCTGGCGGCCGAGCCAGTAGGTGCGGCCCACGGCGACGAGCGCCCGGCCGACCTTGCCCTTCCAGCCGTCGCCGGCGGGCGACCCAGGCGAGAACGGATCTCTGCTGCTGACGCCGGCAAAGGCTCGCTGCTGCCGGGCTGCCGGCTGGGGCTGCCGATGGCGGCGGTGGCGGCGGCCGCGCGCCGAACGAGAACCGGACTTGAGGCCTGCCTCTTCGTCCACGTCGTTCTCGTTCTCTTCGTCGTCGTCGTCGTCGCCGTTGCTGTTGCTGTTGCTGCCGGCCTCGTCCTTTCCCTTGCTCTCCTCATCGTCGTCGTCGTCGTCGTTATCGCCGTCGTCGTCCGCGGCGCCGGCCGCGGCCGCGGCCGACTCCACCACGTGGTCGCCGTACCGCTGCAGGGCCTGCCGCGTGTGGGACATGACCACCAGCGCAAAGTAGAAGCGCACCACGGTCACGAACACAACGAGCGTCAGGCTCGCCGCCATCTCGTGCGCGCCCATCCACCCGCCGCTGCCGGCGGTCGACTCCGCCGTCGCGCTCGCCGCCTCTGCGCTGGAGGATGCCGTCGCGGCCGGATCGTCGCGCGCGCTGAGCGGCGCTCCCGTAGTCAGCGCCTCAGCAATGGTCGGCGTCGCCGTTATGACTGCTTCTGCTGCTGTCGTCACTGCCTCGGCTATTGCAGACGCCGCCGACGTTATCATGGCAGCAGGTGCTGTCGAGCTGGCGGCCAGCGGCGTCGGCGTCGACGATGGCGCCGCTGCGGGCGCCGCGGCGCCAGAAGCAAAGTACCAGGTGACGGCAAAGCTGGCTGTATATGCGGCGTTGATGATTGTGTCGAACAAGTAGGCCCAGGCCAGCGCCAGGTTGGGTAGAGGGGTCTCGCGGCGGATGTGGGGGATGCAGATCACAAGGAGAACGATAATGGCGAGGTTGTAGAGGTAGGCCGAGAGCTGCACGGCAGAGAAAGAAAAGCCCGTCAGGATGCCCAGCAGGCCGTAGACGCCGGTAAGCTTGTTGAAAAACAGAGTACCCGCGATGATCTCTGTGCCCATCTGGAGCGAAACAAAGCCAAGGAAGGTCTAGGGACCCAGAGAAAATATGTCAGTCCACAGCTAGTCGACTCCTGCCAAATGGAGACATCCACTTGAAGTTTGTCCTCCCTCCTGCGTTTGGGGTTTTTTGTCTTCCTCTGTGCCTTTTCGCTGCGATGAGACTCACCTTTGGCTTTGGCAGCCGCGGCTGCAGAAAACGCAGTGCTTGCAAAAATCTCATATTCGCTTCTTCTTTCCGCCGTACATGAAAAATGAAAAAGAGCCGACGATGCGGCGAGAGGATTGTCGAGTCGTGATATATCAACCGAGAAGTCCGCAAGCGACCAGGGTAGTCTGCGCATAACAATCTGAAAACGTGTTTTGGCGTCGGAAAAGCCGGCGGCGCCCTCGCTTAGAAAGGGGTACTCGTTTTCGTATAAAGAACTTTAATTACTGTGCTAGCCCCTTGTTTTTTCAGGTACAATATACAAAATCGTAGTTTTGTAGACGTCTGACGCAGCTTCAGCGGGACACTTTCAGTTACATCAACCACTACAAATCTAGCGATCCGCTGCACTGCAAATATGTTCTGTACATACATATTACTTTTGCTTGTGAATGCTCTGTACAGCGTTTATATTTCAGGTAAACTGTTCAGTCTTCCCACAGGGTCAATATTCTCTTTTTCTTCTTGATCTTTTTTTTCTCTGCCATGGTATTTCAGTAAAATATAATATGCTATCGAAAGAAAAGTAAGCGATTAATATGTTCTTGGGCAGAGAAAAGCAAGTCACATCTCGTCACTCATGACCCGTGGGTTCATTCTTATTGTACAACACGCTCTCTATGCTGGACTTCCAACGGGGCTGAAATAAAAGGGTGGAGACGCGGGATCCCTTGCTGTCCGTTTTTTTTTTTTTTTTTTGTTCTGTCAAGCATCGCCAACTCCAAGATCAATATATGCAGTGTGTTGATGGTACGAGCCTGGGCTCAAACCGTTTGCTGGCTCAGCATGCGCATCCTTCCTGGTTGGACGGCGTGGTGGTTGTCTTGACATCGATCACTGCGACAAGGCGTTAGTCCCGAGAATGCTCAGATGAAAGAGGCAGCCCAACTTCGCTTGTAAATTAGCGACAGGGCCCTGCAGCCGCAATGGCGAGACTCACTCTGGCTCGATGCTTGCGCGGCAGCATCCGTTCCCTCCATGCCGGGTAAGGCCTGGGCTATCCTCCGGAACAGCTGCTTCACATTGTGGCCCAGCTTGGCGCTCGTCTCCACAAACATGAGATTATTCTTCTTCGCTTCCTCCTCGCCCTGCTGCGTCGTAACCTCGCGCTTATCGTTCAGGTCCGTCTTGTTGCCCACCAGGACAATGATGACGTCGTTTCCACGCTCGGCGCGAACGTCGTCGATCCATTTCCGCGTATTCTGGAAGGATTTTGCGTCTAGAACGAAGGGAGAAGGCGCCATTGGTGAGAAAAAAAAACAGCAGTCGACCAGCGCGGGAGCAGCAGAAAGTTTCACTCACTAGATATGTCGTAGACGACCACCGCCACGCTCGAATCGCGAATGTAAGATGGGATCAGACTCCGGAAGCGCTCCTGGCCCGCAGTATCCCATAATTGTAACCGCACTGTCCGGTCCTCGAGATACATCGTCTGTGATCGCCCGCGTTAGCACATAGATTCGGTGATGCCCATGTTTCGGTCTGCACGATCACATGTTCGTCGCCCGCCTTCCCTTTCACCCCTTTTCTGCGAAATTGCTTGCCTTTGACAGGAAGTCGATTCCGATCGTCGCTTGGTACATGTTATCAAAAGAGTCGTACATGAATCGAGTAATCAAAGACGTCTTGCCCACTGCAGAGGTGCGTCAGTATCATCTGTCGCCAAAAGAGACCAGATTGCGATCAGTTCATAGCAAGAGGTGCGTGGCATGGAGAACATACCACTTTGCTCGCCCAAAAACACCAGCCTGCCGTGGGGGAGAAAATCGGTTAGTACACCGCCGTACGCCGCCAATATGGCAATCTTCGAGACGAGAGAATAAGAAGAGAGAGCAGGGGGGCATAATCACTTGAATTTCTTCAGCGGGTTGTTGTAGGACCCGCCAACTCCCGTTTGCGCCATGGCTGCAGAAGAAGTCGACACACCCGGAGAGACCTGGAGGAGATATAGAGGGCGAAGTGCGTATCGTTGTGCCGCAAGAGGATACAGGCGTGTCTGCTGCAAGTACCAGGAAGAAAGGAGCGAGATAGTAGTTGAGTCGTAGCTGGATAAAACGAAATAATTCCAAAGCCAGGAGGAAACGTGACTTGGGGGGGGGGGGAGGATAGCAACGGTGTGCCGGGTTTTCGGCAACGAATGGAAGTTGAATATCGCAGCCTGCTTCGCCCAATTGTAGTGGCAAAACGCTGGAAAGGGGGGGACGAAGGGGTTTTGACAACGACTGTAAGCGTGTCTGGACGAGATGTAGGGAGGTCGAAAGTTGTATCGTCGAGGGACCTTTCGTTGAAGGAGGCAGCCACTCGTTTTTGAGAAATGTTTATTTCCCTTGGGGACTGGACAGGGGGCTTATTAGGAGGGAGTCTGCATGGGGCTTTGCAGAACGGATGGAGCTTTTTTGGGGATTGTGGTGCACAGTCATCATCCCAACGGCCAATACGACCAGCAGCCATCTTTGGAAAGGCTTGGAAAGGCTCATTTTGAGTCACGTGGAGATACCTGTCGATGATATCTTATCAGCCAAAAAAAAAAAAACTTTGAATTTATTTTGTACTAAACTGGCCCCACTGGCAGAAGAAAAGAGCAAAGAAATCAATTCATCCAGCATCGCGGCCAGCCAGGAGTGCTAAACGAAACAACAGTGCACTTTTCTTTTCTTTTCTTTTTTCTTTTTTTTCAGAGGCAAGAGAAAGAGACAAGAGGCCGGCCAGCGTGCTACGAAATCATGCCGATAATTCAGTCCATTGCGGGTTCGCACACTGCCCCCCAGCAGCACAAGCAGCCGTCGAGGAAGGGCAGAAAGGCATGGAGGAAAAACGTCGACGTCTCCGAGGTGGAAAAAGGAATAGAGGAGCGGAACAATGAGATTATCAAAGGGTTAGACGCTTCCTTCACTTTTAAGATCTTCTATTTCTCTGCCCAAAGCGGTAGCTAACTGGGGAATTTCTTTTACAGCGGCCTAGTCAAAGAGCAGCTCTCCGAAGATCTCTTCCAGATTGAAGACGAGGGCGACTTGGAGGTCGCAAAGAAGCTGGCAAAGAAGTACACAAAGGGCCTAAAATCAGATGAGATTATTGCGCAGCGCTCAGCGGTTCCCGCAGTGTCAGGGCGGAAGCGGAGTGGCGACAACAGCAAGACGACGGACGGTGTTCTTCCGACCAAGCGCCAGCGCACAAACTACGTGTCTCAAAAAGAGCTCGTCCGCCTCAAGAAGGTTGCCGACGGCCACCACGAGTCTACTGTGGCTATCGGCGAGGCGACCTACGACCCGTGGGCACCCCAGGACGCAAAGGCGGTCGCAGCGCACAGCACCGACGGCCAGTTCTCTTTCCTGCCGAAGTCGAAAAAGGCCAAGGCGCCCGCCACTATGAAGCAGAAGCCCATATCCCTGGCAGCCAGCGGAAAGGAGATCCCCGCCGTGCCGAAGCCAAACGGCGCATTCAGCTACAATCCTTCGTTTAACGACTACGAGGCCCGCCTGACCGAGGAGGGCAACAAGGCCGTCGAGGCCGAGAAGAAGCGCCTGGCAGAGGAAGAAGCCGAGCGGATACGGATGGAAGCTGTCGCACGGTCCGCAGCAGAGGCCGAAGAGGCCGAAGCACGGGCTGAGCTCTCCGAATGGGACGAAGAATCGGCTTGGGAGGGCTTCGAGAGCGGCGTCGAGGACGAGGCCGTCAACGCCAAGCGCCCGAAGCGCAAGACGCCAGCCCAGCGGAACCGCGTCAAGCGCCGCAAGGAAGCCGAGGCCAAGATCAGGCACGACGCGATCAATCTGCTCAAGCAGGAGCAGGCGAAGAATATCGAGAACATCGTCGAGGAGGAGAAGGCGCGCCGCGAGCGGGCCCTTGCCCTGGCTACCACCGAGTCTTCCGACGAGAGCGACGACGAGGAAGAGGGCGATGAAAATGAGCTGCGGCGCCGGCAGCTCGGCAAGTTCCGGCTGCCCGAGAAAGACCTCGAGCTGGTTCTGCCGGACGAGCTGCAGGACTCGCTGCGGCTGCTCAAGCCAGAGGGCAACCTGCTCAAGGATCGGTACCGCAGCCTGCTGGTCAGAGGCAAAGTCGAGGTGCGCAGGAAACGGCCGTTCCGGAAGCAGGCCAAGGCGAAGATTACAGAAAAGTGGGCGCACAAGGATTTCCATTTGTTTTAAAAAAAAAAAAAAGTTTGCTCTTCGTTGCCCTCCAGAAGCGGATGGCTGTAGACAGCATATAGGCGTCATTCATGGTTTCCAATTTGCATTGCACACACAATAGATCAAAAGCAACGATGTATAACAAGAGTTTGACCGTTCCTAGCGGGATGCGTGCGTGCAAAGCCCAATGTTCTACTCGCAGTGTAATACGTACGTCTTGTTACCGTGCCCAGCTTGTCACGCCATTACAGACGTAAACCAGTGTTGTCTCCGATCTCTAACCCAAAGACAGTAACCTAAGTTTGTATCATTTAAAAACAGCACCACGATGCTCTCTGCTTCAGCTGCGCTTCACTTCTTTTCTCGGTTATTCGTCCACGTGACATGCACTGTTTAATACGTCATCTATTAATAGCGGATGTTCAGATTCGCTTGGTGTCCCTTCAGGGTCTGCTATTTTTCTTTGTTTTGGCTACAAGCGAGAAGACGGAAGTACATAGCAGCCTCTGCTTTCTTTTTTAGTTCTATATCTGCTTATTCTACGCTCCCTGGCATCTTTTCTTCTCTCTCCCCTCTCATTTATTTTTTCAGGCGCATTTACGGGGTACAAGGCTTCTTATGTCCATTCTCCATTGCCTTGCCGGAGCCTATTCATTTCCATTGGGCCACTGTATCTATACGCTTAGCCGCTCTGCGGCGCAGCCCCCACTACCGGAATTTCGGTGCAACAATTTAGAGTCCGGCGCCGATCGTCACTCAATCTCACAACCACATCGACGCAGCGGCACGGCCGAGCCCGATAAGCTGCTGACTCGATGCACTACCGTGGCCTTTTGCCCTTGCGCGTGTAAGCTCATTGCTGCCTTTGCGCCTATTCTGTTTTATCTGCCGTACGTGGTCCACCCTAGCGGAGACTAAATCGCAGTCGATCTCTTTTATCCAACCTTCCGTCACTGCACCCACGCAATTGTCATCGCCAGAACACTAAACCTCCGCATCCGCAGGAGCATCTCAATGAAATTCCGCCTCCGCCTAGGGAGCTCTCTTTTCGACTTTCTCTAGCTAATTTGTATTGCTGGGTGAACCTCTCTTTGGTTTCTGCCGTCATGACTGGTCGAGGCGTTCCCAATGCGGCTACGGCTCCTCCATCGCCTTCGGAACTCGCAATGAGGCAGAGGACAGCTACGCTCCGGCGGTCCTGTGAAGCCTGCAGAGCTGTCAAGGCCAAGTGCGTGGTCGAGCCGCCAGAATCCTCTGGCCAGGCTCGGCGCTGCAAGAGGTGAGTGCCTGCGCCATTCCATTGGTAACCGCATTTGGCAGCTCGCCAGTCCTGCTGTACATCCAGGTTACCACCCCCTGGCAGCGCAGTGAAGCAGCCTGTAGCAAGCGACGTCTTCTGTGTGGTGCTTCTCTAATATTAACTTTATTCCTTTTGTCAGATGTATGAACCACGGCGTTGAGTGCGTCTTTGAAAATGCGCTTGCTAGACCCAAGAAGCTGAGATACTCTGCGTAAGTACTGTCGAGACGGCAAACAACCCTACCACTCAGCCCTCTAACCAATTGCTCGTTTATCTTACCTTTTCTTTCATTCTCTTTCTTAATCTCTGTTTTTCTGTTCGACAATGCATTTCCTTCTGTATAATTAACAATGGGTATCAGACGAACACGCGTCAAGGACGTCGAGGAGAAGCTCGATGGCCTGATCGCACTGATCTCTGCTAGAAAAGATGCATCTTCTAAGAGCCCACCAGAAGCACATACTCCTCTGGCGCTGCCGGCGCCGCCAGACGCCTCTTCTGAACCCGCAGCGACGACGGTTCAGCTTCAAGACTCATTCGTCTTCGACCCCTTGGACATGGGCCGGCAGTCGCCAAGCTTCGGGACCTTTCCTGCTCCGATCAACATCAACCTCAACTTTGATGAGATGGCATCTATGGGTGGGCTCGACAACCCTTTTTCTCCTGCCCTTGGCCATTCTCTCGTTTCGTATTCCGGAGACGTCATCGATCGCGGACTGGTCACGGAAGAGCTCGCGTCTCTGCTCTTGACCGACTACACCACCCACGCGGAAAAGCAGTTTCCCTTTGTGCTGCTGCCGCCCTACGTCACGCTGAGCTACATGCGACGAAAGCGGCCTTACGTCTTCTTGGCCATTCTCACCGCCGGCGCCGAAGTGCCTCTTCAGACCCGGCTGGCTCTCGAGTACCGCAAGGCATTTGCGCAGGCCATGATCGTCGAGTCGAAGAGCAGCCTTGACCTCCTGCAGAGCATGCTTATCTTCTGCATCTGGTAAGAACAGAGCGCACCCTTACATGAACGCGGCCGAGCTGACAGGCAGCAACCCTAGGCACCATCAGTACTTCAAGCCATACAGCAGCCAGTTGTACCAGCTATCCCAGGTAGCCGTCACCATGGCTGTAGAAATCAACCTCCCAAACACGATATCGCCCGTGGTCAAGAGCCTGGTCGCACCGACTGCGCAGCCGCGGCCCCTTCGGCCGCCCAGCAAGCGCACGCCCACGGAGCAGATGGCAAACGAAATCGAGCGGGCGCGGACGTTCCTCGGCACGTACTGCCTGTCTGCCAGCATCGCCACCGCGCACCGCAAGCCGACGCATTTCAAGCATGATCGCCGGATCGACCAGGCCTGCCAGTTTCTGGCAAATGCACAGGACGTCCCCTCTGACACGGAACTGCTCCCCTACCACGTGCAGATACGCAAGCTAGCCGAAGATGTGGACCGGGTCTTTGGCAATATTGACGAAGGCGGCTACAACACAGATGCCCGATACGTCGAGACCATGGTGAAGGACTTTGAGCGCCAATACGAGCAGCTCCGGCTATCAATGTCGCCCGAAGCTTGGAACAATGGTGAGTAGCGCTCTCCCCACCCCTCCTCTCTGTCTCTCTCTCTCTCTCTCTCTCTCTCTCTTGCCAGAAGAGTGCACTCTGACTCTCGGGCACAGCCGCACTGAAGTGTGCCATCATGTATCTGCCCGTGGTCATCTACGAGGTCGGGTTCCGGACGCCGCCGGAGCACCTGCTGCCGCCGGGGGCGGCGGGGCCGGTGACGTGCTGCAACTGGTGCGGGTCGGCGGCGCGGCTGGGGATCCTGCACAAGTGCATCTCGGCGACGCAGGCGTTTCTGGACACCTACCTCGGGCTGACGCTGGAGGAGTCGCGCCACGTGACGATTGTGGAGATCAGCCGGCACGTAGACGCGATCCTGATCATCACGCGGACGGCGCTGGGGTTCGACACGCGCAGCTTCCAGGACGGCGAGCTGGCGCAGGGGCGGGCGGACCTGCTGGCGGCGACCGAGGTGGCGCGGTACCTGGAGGCGTCGGAGCGCAAGATGGCGGCGCTGGTGACGCTGACGGCGGCGGCCGACGGCGGGCCCGGCCAGGAGGAGAAGCAGGACCTCTTCTGGCAGATGCGCCAGATCTTCCGCGTCAGCCTCGCCTGGTACCGCAAGTTCGTCTGCGGCAAGCCCAACGCCGTCCGCCGCTTCGACCAGGTCGACACCTCGCGCGAGCGCGCCAAGCTCGACGTCTCGCCCATCTTCTGGATCAGCGAGGCCAACACCATCGCCCGCAACACCTGCCTCCTGTCCGACTCGGGCGAGATCATGCCCGACTTCGCGCCCAACGACGTCAACGAGATGTTCGAGACCCTGAGCATGTGCCACGACTCGAACGAGGCGGGCCGGCCAGCTGCAGAGCAGGCCGAGGAGAGCGACTCCGCGGCGACGGCGACGGCGACGGCGACGGCGACGGCGGACGACCCGGAACCTGACGCGACATTGAGGTTGCTGTTCGGCCCGACGCCCGCGCCAGGTAGCGACTTCGGACTGCCCGCCCATCCCTTCGACATGGTCATCGACCCTTCGTTCGAAGCCATACCGCCCTGGTCGGCAGACCAGTCGGCTGACTTGCTGGCCAATATACCCCAATCGAATACCGCCGCGCCGTGGTTTGTTTTATAATGTACTATATTAAACGAGTTTCTTTTGTCCTCTTAGTCTTCCGGAGTTATTAGGTCTGAGGCTTTGTTTTATTTTTTGAAGATACACTTGGGTGATGGAATTTTTGGACATAGTATAATCTCAGGAAATACTTTCCTCTCCTCTAAAATATTCAGTACAACTCGTGTCCTGCCACGATATGCCGTGTCCAACGCTGTCGAACCTCTACCGTCCCAGTCCACCATTCGGTATGAAAGTACGACAATTCGTCTACAAAAATTGAGACTGCCGCAAAATAAAATAATGCAAGAAAAAGGAAACCAGAAACCAGGCCTTCACAATTACCCAATCGTCGAATGGCATTAATAGCTGACCAAGTCTGGTACATAACAAGTTAGCATTAGTTGAGCTTTGGAGGAAGAAAAACTCAAGGAGGTGAGGATTGCGCTACTAACCACGCCCAAACAGGCCCCGCTTGGCCCAATCCATCATGAGGAGAATACGCGTCCGCATGCTCACGCTCTGTGCGAAGTACACGCTGCGCCAGGCATAGACGGCCCACAGGCCGCCGGAGACACTGTAGCCGCCCATGTCAAACACGGCCGAATTGCCAATGTATGCCAGGCTGCCCAGGTGCCTGTATTCAAAGGCCTTGTACACGGCGGCATCCAGGTCACCATCCTGAATCTCGTTGGCATGCAGGCCCGGCCCGGCCCGAGCCAGCTTGTTGAACTTGCGCGCAAGGTACAAGCCTTGCTGATGGGCCCGCTGGGCAGTCGCCGGCAGACTGGTCAGCTTGCTGTCGATCTGCTTGAGCAGCGCGCGGAGCTCGCCAAAGTCCAGCGTTCCAGAAAGATCCTTGTCAAACTCGGCAAATAGCTTATCGAGGTGGCGCAGATGGACAACTGCCTGGGGAAACTTCTTCTTCACGTCGGCTGCGACGTTCCGCCAGTCCGAAAAATGGATTTCCAGCGTCTCCGGATCCTTGCCGTGCTTCCAGGCCAGATTGCGGATGAAGCTCACGATGTGATCCGCCACGTTGTTCTGAACCGTGCTGCAGTCGCCGATAGCGTAGACGTCACCCAGAGGGGCGCCGATCAGGCGCAGGTGCGTGTCCGTTTCCAGCGCATGGCGATTGTTCTGAAAGGGACCCAGCTTGGCGGCAAGACGCTTACAGAAATCCGTTTGCGACACACCCGTGGACCACAGACAGAGGCCCATGGGAAGCTCCTTGGTGATAATCTCGCCATTCTCGCCCCTTTGGGTGAAGACGATGCGGTCTGGCTTGACCTCGCTGACGCGCGAGTTCGTCAAGACCTCAACCTGGTCGCGGGCAAAGTGCTCCTCGGCATATTTCGACACGGTTTCGTCATAGGTGTTGAGAATGTGGCTGCGGCTCTGGATCAGGTGAACAGAGATTTCGTTGCGAAGAAGAAGCGGGAAGTGCTTGATAAGATCTTCGTTCAGCATGTCGTACAGCTCCGCAGCGAACTCGACGCCGGTGGGGCCGCCGCCGCTAATCACAAAAGACAGCAGCCGTCTGCGCTCGTCATCGGGCGTCGTCGGCAAGCAGGCGATTTCCAGGTTCTGGACGACCTTGTTGCGGATCTTGCGGGCATCGTTAATGTCCTTTAGGAAGTTGCAATTTTCGAGGCCCTTGACGCCGTGCGGGTTGGTCACAGATCCGACGCCGACGACAAGCTTGTCATAGGGGACATAAAAGCGCGTCTCTTGGCCCTTGTGATCCAGCTGCGAAACCTCAACAAGCTTTTGCGAGAAGTCGACGTCTTCGGCGGTCGCCCGCAAGAAGTGGCCATTGACACTCGCGAGGATGCGGCGGATTGGCTCGACAAGAGACTTGAGCTCCAGCGTGCCAACGGTAGCGGAGGGCAGCATAGGCGTAAAGAGGAAGTAGTTGGTAGGCGAAATAACAGTCACATGGTAGTCGTCGGGGTTGAGGCCCTTCAGGAGCGCCACGCTGCCCCAGCCGCCGCCCAAAATCACCAACTTCGGCTTGTCTTGCGTGCGTCGTCTTTCTTCGGAGTCGGCGTCGTCGATCATCACTTCATAAAGCGGCAGGTTCTTGGGACCGCCACGGCGCGGATTGAGAGCCAACGAGGACACGCTAATATCTTTTTGGGCACACGCCTCGTTATAGGTAGTGGCATCGTAGGCAAAGAAAGCAGCAAAACTAAGACCGATGAAAACGATAGAGCCTCCAATCCATGCCAGGGTACGGTACACGATATAAAGGAAACCAGAGCGGCGCGAGACAGCTGCAGCCGGTTGCGGCGCATCAGTCGACTCTCCGGATTGAGACGAAGCTTGACGAACACCGGCAATCTTTGCGGCTGATGTGGCAGGCTGTCTGGACAGGAAGAACTGCGCTGGGAACGGGCGGCGAGCTAAAGAGTTAACGAGAGACGGAGGCGGCTTTGACAGAGACGGCGGGCTTTGGCGCGGCAGCTGCACCGAAAACTGCCGCTTTGCACTTGCGGTTGACAGGCTCAGCGGCGTCGCAGAAAGGCGAAACACCACAGAAGCCGCGCCGAGCGAACCGGGAGCTCCGACATGAATAGACATGCCGGTCCGTGCTAGCCGAGCGAGCGAAGGGGTGACGACGGCCATGGCCGCGACTCGAATCGGTTGAGCGACGTGACGCTTGTGCAATCAAGAGAAATTGCAGGGTCGAATGGTCGACAGCAAATCCCCAGCCTTGGCGCTCAAGGACGAATGGTGCGTCCTTTTTTTTTTTTTGGAGTTCGAGCGACTCTCCAATGATGTCACTAGAGTAGCGTCACGATAATGGTACCAACCCAAATTGAGGATCGATACCAGAGGGGCTAGCAGCAAGTGGCACTGTGGTCACCACCAGATGGGTGGAGATGAAGTGAAAGCAGTGACAGCCAGCTCTGTTAAAACACGTCGAGAGAAAAGAAACAAAAAAAAAAAAAAAAGAAAAGAGGAGACAAAAACGAAGTCGTGAAGGATGAGACTCCTAAAGAACGAAAGCGAGAGCCATTCTTCCTGGAAGGTGGGGGGGAGAGGAAAATACTGTCGATTGAGGCAAGGAAAGAACGAGAGACTCCTAGAGCTATATTAAAGTGAACGAAACAGCTCGTAAGCCTTAGGGCCACTGGTGGCGGCAAGCACGATCAACAGCTGAAAAACGCAGCTGGAATTTTCATTGGTTGCGCTTTCCTTAGCGACGGGCGAAACCACGGCCAAGAGCGAAAGTGGAAGGCGCCACCGGTCGCGGTTCCCTTGGGTGCCGGGGCGCCGACACACAGGTTAGAGGGTTGCATGTTGGAAGTACTTGGTGCGTTAATGCGCTGTAGTGTGTGGAGACCTGTCGCTGTAGTAAGCAAGTCAAGCTTCATAATGGAACTTTAGTAGGTACAGGTGGGGGGCCACAGTGGGTGACATAGTATCTACATGCGTCTTACAAAAGCAGAATCAGAATATTAAGCAGCAGACAACGGTGCGTCATCGGTATGTCAGCGAGAGCGAGCCCGACGGACGGCTTTTAGCAGGGGAAACGTAACAATGCGCCATTTGTTCTCGCCCACGAAGACTCGAGCCGTTCCTTGCCAGTCTCCTGTCTGGTTGGCAAACCGAAGATCGCTGAAAGACAGATTGGAAGACAGATCGGAAGAAGAAGATTCCAAAGAGCTCAATCTAGTGATGATATATCATCAAGGCCTAGATGGGCTGAGTGGCAATCCTCTTCTTTCCATCTAGATGTTACTTTACATCGTCCTACGCCTCTTCTTTGCCTCTTTCTTTCTTCTTTTTTTGTTCATTAAAAAGACATGTTTCTGCTAGACAGCTGAATTTGTCATGATATACATGAAGTAATAAGGTACTAAAGCGTAAAACAAGGCATCGCGGACAAGAAAAATAACGGCGCCGTTGCGATTCTTGACACATATATTTTCTCTAGCTGCAGCACTAAAGCTTTGCAGATGATGTAACGCCATGCTCTTACAGAGTTCAGATTTTCTGGGATGTCATTATCTGTGGTGCTGGCGCCTCATCATTACGTGCAGGATCCAAAAGCACTGCAAGATGGCGGCAGAGCCAGGTCGGCGGCTCCTCATCTCCGATGACGTTGAATTACGAAGAGATTAGATAAAAAAAAATCTTTTACTACTGTATGTACTTGGTGCGTCACAATAGGCGCCTCGCAAAACCTGGTAGCTTCGAAATACAAACTGCAAAAGCGGTCTCCGCTGGTGCCACTAAAAAGAACTGGATCACCGCCATTCGGCCCTTCGCGGCAAACCAGCGATCCTAGGGCAAAGCACCGGCCGCCTCGGACCTGCCTCTGCTAGTCGCCTCTTGCAGCCTCTCCCTCTGGCGCTTCTATGCGTGCTGGCCGCTGGCCACTTGGCTGCCACACCCCAAAACGTGCGAGCTTAGGCTCCGCTATGCTGGTCACCATGCCCCCATCCGCCGCGGGAGGACCGGCGCCACCGCCACAGGCCAAACCCCTCATCAACCTTCTCCGCGGGTGGCCCGCTCCGTCTCTGCTGCCGGTCGCCGCGCTGCGCGACGCCTCCGACCGCGTCTTGAGCGGCATAGCCGTAACCGTGCCAAGCCTGCAGTATGGCCCGGACCCGGGCTTCCAGCCTCTGCGCGAGCGGCTGGCCGACTACCTGAGCAGCGTGTTCAGGGACTGCAACGCGCCGCGCGACCCGGATCGGATCTGCATCACCGGCGGCGCCAGCCAGAACATGGCGTGCGTCTTGCAGTCGTTTACAGACCCCATCTACACGGCGCGCGTATGGGTGTCGGCGCCGTGCTACTACCTAATGTGCCCGATCTTTGAGGACGCGGGGTTTGCAGGGCGCCTGCGGGCCGTGCCCGAGGACGACGAGGGCATCGACGTGGCGGCGCTGGAGCGGGGCTTCCGCGAGTTTGACGAGCCTCCAGTATCCGCACCGTCGCCCGCCGGCCTGCCGCTCAAGACCAATCTGTCTCCGCACCGCAAAGCGTACCGTCACGTCGTCTACGTGGTGCCGGCATCCTCTAACCCGTCCGGCCGCACCATGACGCTGGCGCGGCGGCAGGCGCTCGTCCGCCTGGCCCGCCGGTACAATGCGCTCGTGGTCGCAGACGACGTCTACGACTTTCTGCAGTGGGAGGTGGACAGCCAGCACGGCGCGGGGGCGCAGGACAGCGGCGATCCGTTGGCACCCCTGCCCCTGCCCACGCCGCTCCCGCGTCTCGTGGACGTCGACCGCATGCTGCCCAATGACGATGGCGACGGCGAAAAAGACCGCTTTGGCCACGCCATCTCCAACGGCTCCTTTAGCAAGCTCGTCGGCCCCGGCCTGCGCACCGGCTGGGTCGAGGCGCAGCCGGCCTTTGCCTTTGGCCTCGCCCAGACCGGCAGCACCAAGTCGGGCGGCGCGCCCAGCCAGCTGTGCGCGTCCATCATCGCCGAGCTGATGCGCACCGGCGACCTCGACCGCCACCTGCGCGACGTCGTGCGCCCCGGTCTGCGCCGCCGCCACCGCCTCATGACCGACGCCATCGCCGCCCACGGCCTGCTCGACTTTGTCGACGTTGCCGCCGCAGGCGGTGGCAGCGGCACGAGCGGTGGTAGCGATGGCGGGCTCTCCTCCTCCTCTTCGCCCGCCGGCACCACTTTTGGCGGCTACTTCCTCTGGCTGCGGCTGCGCCGCCTAGACGTGCGCGCCACGGACGTGGCCGCCCTGGCCCAGTCCGCCGAGAACCTCATCGTCGCGCCAGGCACCATGTTCGAGGTCAAGGGCGACCAGGCCTCTGCCCGGTTCGACGACCACCTACGGCTGACCTATTCCTGGGAGGACGAGGCGAAGCTGGTGGAGGGCGTCGCGCGGCTGGCGCGCGTGCTGCGCGACTGGGACACGCTGCAAGAAGGACAGGCTGCCGATGAACAAGCAGCAGGCGGCAGCGGTATGAATGACTTTAAATGATGATTAAAAAAAGGCACAGTGGAGGTTTTTTTTTTCTTTCTTTCTTTTTAAGGAAAATATCAATTGGGTATCGCTATTTAAGTCATGAGATTTGTCCTGATAACCGTACGACCAAAACAAGAAAAATAATACAAAAAGAGTACACAACACTAGGCCACCTATTTCTTGTAGCCCTCCCTGGGTCGCCTCATCGCCATCTCGCTGCTCTACCATCCCCATGTCCGCGACGCCGCGGTAAAGACGGGCGGCTTCCACTGGATTTGCTCGGGGATGATGACGCGCCGCTTCTTCTTCTTGACGGCCTCGCGCTGCTCCAGCAGCCGCGTCGGGATGACGACCTTGTGCTCGCCCTTGTGGTACACCTGCATCTTGAGGAACTGCAGCGTGTGCTCCACGTCCTGCGTGGTCATGGCCAGCGCCGTGGCGATGGCCTCGATGCTGCACTTCTCGTCGCGCTCGCTGTAGCCGACCAGCAGGTTGATGATGCACTCGGTCCAGTACTGGCGGTAGCCCAGCAGGCCCAGGTCGGACAGCGGCTTCTCGGGCGAGCCCAGCTTGCCCTCAATCTTGGACAGCTCGTACGAGAACTGGATCAGCAGGCGGCCGTAGCCGCGGCGCTGGAACTGCGGCAGCGTCATGATGCAGGCCACGTTGTAGCCGTCGGCGCTCTCCTTCTCCTTGGAGAAGTAGCCCGTCAGGTGGACGCCTTTCTCGTCGCGGTGCGTCATGACGTAGAACAGGAACGGGTCCACGTCGTAGTACAGCGTCTTGTGGTCCAGGAACATCTTGGACAGCAGGCACAGGTTGCGGCACCACGTGCGCTGGCGCCGCCCGTCGATCTCAAAGAACGACAGGTCATTGTCGCGGTAGATCTCGTTGCCCGGCGGGTGCTGCAGCGTGCACTTGTGGCGGTGCCGCGTAAACGACTTGACGTTGCCAAAGTACCCCAGGCAGAACTCGCAGATGTAGATGACGTCCTCCATGCTGAACTGCTCCGGGTACGGCGAGAAGTACCACGGATACAGGTCGTACCGCCCAAACTGCACCTTGGAGATGTTGCGAATGCGCGAGATCTCCGCCGGGTTGTGCGTCATCGAGCCGCCCGTCCGCAGCTTCTCCACCTCCTCCTCCCGGCTAAAGGCCTTTTCGCCGCCCTCTGCCGCTGCAGCAGACGCTGGCGCATTGGCACGGCTGGCATCCTCGTCCTCTGCCGCCGGCCCAGCGGTGGCACCCGGCGTCTCCTCACCCGCTGCCGCCCCGCTGGAACCTGTTGGACCCGGCGTGGACGTTGCCCCGGTGTCAGTGCCCGTCGCAGCCTTGTCGTCAGATCCATCTTCACCAGACGCTCCCTTGAACTGGGCGTCCACAAAGTCTATTATCAAATTAGCAACGGACAATCTTGTACCAAAAAAAAAGGAAGATGAGCTGTAAAAAGCGTACCGGTCCACGGATGCGGCGTCCCCGCCTCGGATGCGGTCTGCTCGCGCTTGCCAAACCGCTTCTGGGCAGTCTTCTTTGCGATGGTCGCCTTCTTGGCCTGGGCGGCGGCCAGGTTCTTCTTGCCCTTGGTGTCCTTGGCCTTGTCCTTTTCTGGGATGGGCCACTCGACGTCCTGGTTGAAGTCGATGCGCGTCACCGGCACCCACTCGTCCAGACGCTTGTTGAAGTTGTCAAAGTTGCAGTAGTAGTGCCGCCCGCTCTTCTTGTCGCGGATGCTCAGAATCTCGGCGCGGCGCGGCACGCCGTCCTTGAGCACCATGGCGATGCATCCCACCTTGAGCGTCTCCGCGGTGGCCTTGCCCTTCTCCCGGGGCTCGCTGTTGCCGACAGCAGCGTCCGGCTTCATAATGACGGCCGCGAGTTCGGAAACACGCTTGCTTTGATGGAATACTAGCGGAATTTGATGAAAGCTTGATGAGATGCGATGAAATATGATGAAAAGCGATCGCTGCAATTGATGCGCGATTGAAATGCGATGAAAAGTTGATACAGCGCAAACAGCACTGAAAATTTTGGATGTTGTGAAAGTGAAGCCTAAGAGTTAAGAGGCCCGTTGACTAAGTTTAGCGCTATAATGCGGCAAAAGTCTCTGACAATCCGCCACTTCCATTGGTGGCGCACAATGAGACAAGGTACAGCTAGTACAAATACAGGCCTACCACAGGTGCCTTGTGCCACATTAGCGGTGCTGGAGAGATGGAGATTTGCCGCTAAGATTGACACTAAGAATCAGTTAAGACCGCCCTAGAATAAAAATAAAGATTCTAAAAATTTCGGCGGCAGAAAATGCCAGAAAACTGAGGATTGTAGTTTTTGTACTTCTGTATCTTCGCTCTTCCGCATGCACATGAACCACGGGACAGCCCAACATGCTGTAGCCATTCATTTCAGTACTCGTTCTTGCTGCGGTCCATACATAAATCCATAGCACCATGGCCGTCGAACTGTCATCTAACTGGAAGAAGCTGCAGGCTCAGATCAAGGCCGAGTCTTCGTCAACCAAGTCATCTACAGCGACAAAGGCGCCGGCACAGAAGACAGAAACTAAGCTGGTGGCGGGGAAGAAGAGGCCACGCCCTGCAGGTGAAGACGGAGCGCACAAGAAGCAGCAGCCACCAGGAAAGAAACTCAAGGCAGGGCGACCAGATCCAAGCGGGAAGGGGTTGACAGCTCCACAGAAGAAGACCAAGATGGGCGTCACACAGTCGTCTCAGCTGTCCCGGGAAGCAGCATACACCAACAACGGAAAGGACCAGGCGCTGCCCAAAGGAATCACCCCCTCGCTGGCGCTGTGGGCCGAGGAGCACGACATCTCGGCAGAGGACATGGCCCAGGCCTATGGGCTCGGCGGGACCGGGCGGTCTGGCGGCGGCGGGGCAGGGCCCGCGGTGATGGCCACGTCCGCGGACGACCGCGAGAACACGGGGCTGACGCCCGGCCTGGCAGTCGGCAAGTACGTGGCGCTGGACTGCGAGATGGTCGGCGTGGGCCCCGACGGCCGCGACGACGCCCTGGCGCGCGTCAGCGTCGTCGACTTCTTCGGGCGCCAAGTCTACGACTCGTACGTGCGCATGCAGGCCGGCCAGCGCGTGGTCGACTGGCGCACGCATGTCAGCGGCATCGCGCCACGCCACCTGCGCGACGCGCGCCCCTTTGACGAGGTGCGCGCCGTCGTCGAGGGCCTGTTGCGGGGCGACGACGCTGCCACAGGCAAGAGCACTGGGCCGCGCATCCTGGTCGGCCACGACGTCCGCCACGACCTGCGCGTGCTCGACATCGCCCACCCGCCGCGACTGATCCGTGATACCGCTAAGTTTTCGGGCTTCAAAAAGTACGGCAACGGGCCCAAGCCGGCGCTGCGCGTCGTGGCCCGGGCCGTCCTGGGCATCGAGATTCAGCAGGGTGCACACTCGAGCGTCGAGGACGCCCGTGTCACCATGCACCTCTTCCGGCAGCACAAGCCGGCGTTCGACGTGGAGTGCGCCAACAAGTTCCGGGACGAGCCCGCGACCGGGGGGTCATCGACCGGAGCCGCAAAAAAGAAGCCGCAGAAAAAGAAGAAGAAGCACTGAAACGAAAGGAGACGAGCCATGTAGGACAGCACTATTTTGTACATGCTAGGAACAGCAACGACTGCATTTTCTTCTGGTATCTTGCATCTCTGCACTGCCTTTGTCTTTCTATCAATATACCCAACATCTATGTTTTTCTTCTGTATCGCAGAGAACTAAGAGGCGTTATTTCATGAGAACAAATAAAATATTAAGGCTGGCTGATCGGCACAAATTCAATCTATATGGGAACACCTTCCATCAACTCCATAGCACCCTCTCTGCCCACGGTGATAATAACATCACCGAGCGTTTTCGTCACAAAACCAGCCTCGCAGTATGTGAAATAATACTAGATACGTGGTTAGCATGTTATGGTGTGCAGCGTTTCGTGGAACAAGGGCTCGAAGCTTTAGCTGTGCTCACCTCCCATTTCCGGCGGAAGACTTCAATCTCGTCGTTCGACATGCCCTTGTGCTCGTTTTTGAGAGCTGGTCGAATCTTGGTGTCGAAATTCGCCAAGAAGTCTTCTTTCCAGAGCCGCAGGGTCTTTGTATAGTGGCCGCCGATGTTCTCGATCTTTTCTATGATCAGCGTGCCGGCCGACTCTTTGCTGATGTGGTTGAGCAGCTGCGTGATCGACGGCAGGTAGCCTCCGGGGAAGATGTAATGGTTAATAAAACTAGCCGCGTCAGTCTTCTTGCATCACTTCATCTTGGACCTTCAGACTTTTTTTGGGCACGCCTACTCTTCTTGTTTGGAATACGCCTCGTGCCGGCCCTCGGGCATGGTGATGCACTGGAACACGGCGATGCCGTCCTTCTTGAGCAGGTTGTGGATGCACCGAAAGTACGTCGCGAGGTACTCCTGGCCGACGGCCTCGAGCATCTCGATCGAGATGATCTTGTCGTACGGGGCCTCGCACTCGCTGCTGCCCGCGAGCGACCGGTAGTCCATCAACAGCACGGAGATGCGGTCCGACAGCCCCGCGGCGGCGATCCGGTCCTCGGCCAGCGCCTTCTGCTCGCGCGACAGCGTCAGGCTCGTCACCCGGCAGCCGGTCCGCTGGACGGCGCGGATGGCTAGCGAGCCCCAGCCGGTGCCGATCTCCAGCACGTGGTCCGTGGCCTTGACGTGGGCGCCGTCGATGAACCGGTCCAGCTTGCGCATCTGGGCCTCTTCGAGCGACTCTTCTTCGTCTGCCCCGTCTTCGTCCCAATCGGGCTGCCGCCGCCAGATCGGGCAGGAGTACGTCATGTCCGGCGACAAGAACGCGGCGAACATGTCGTTGCTGATGTCGTAGTGCGCTGATATGTTCAGCAGCGCATTGGACAGTGTGTTAGTCGTCCGCGCCAGGCTCGACACGGCGCCGGAGAGGGCTGAAAACCGCGTGGTGCCGTTGCCCATCTGCTCTCGGTTCAGAATGAAGAGCTGTTGTCCCGGTGTCAGCCATTAGCAAACATGCATTGTTTTCGGTCCAGTCATGAGGCAATTCACCTTGAAAAACGAGGTCAGGTCGGAGCATTCGATCTCTCCCAGCATATATGCTTCAGAAAAGCCCATGTCGGCAAAGAGAAAGACTCGCATCCAAAAGGCGTCGCTTTTGACGACTAGCTCGACTCGCGGTATTGCCGTGGCAGATCGCTTCGTGTGTTCGTTGGTGACGCCGTTGACTCTGCGAGATCCTTTGACCCCATTGACACCATTGCTGTTCTTAGTCCCGTTGACTCCGTTGGTATCTTTCTTCGCCAGATGAGGCGGCACGCCATTCCCCAACACGGTCCTGGTCCCGGCTGGCTCATCCACTAATACCAATGTGCCGATTTCGATCTGTGACAAGACTGCCAAAACTAATGGCTTGGCAATAGCTATGCCGGGTCCCCATGTAAGGCTGCCAAGAACTGTGCGAACCATCTCCGAGCTCCGGACGAGCGGCCAAGCCACCACATTTGGTACGAATGAGGTTATCATGGCTCTGAATGTTCCCAACTAAGTAGAGCAAGCCGAATTTTGGGTCTGTCTTCCAAGGCTTGGAACAATCGTGACAACTCCTTGTTTCTTGACGTCCCTATACAGCAGCAGAATGGACGGAACAGGAGTTTGTGAAGCGTGTGGAAATAAGACCTGTATAAGTACCGAAGATGCGAATGTGGTGTGCCAGAAAATAGATCCAAGTCTGGGGTGGGCACACGACAGCATGGAGGAAAAGCAGAAATCTTAGATAAACATCTACGGCAGAGCTAAGGGACTCTATTATTATATATACGATCGAAGTTACTGCATTGGCGCCCACGGCTTGTGCGCAGGAAGAACGGGATCAAGCCCCGTTACTCTGTTTCTATTGTTTCCTTATGCCTCGATACAGAGGCGCAAGAGTCCCTGTAAACCCATGCCGCCATCAGTGCGTACATTGGCCCGGTCCCATCAAAAGCCTAGGACGAGAATCATTGCTAAGAATGTACCAACATGCAATTGAAAAGATGCTTAGCGAAGAGCGCAGACCGAACAGGCTATCAGGGCGCATATGGAGGCAAGGGGGAGAAGGGAAAATGAGGGAAACGGCTCAATACTCGGATCTGGAAGTTTCCGGACATGCCTATAATGCCACGGCGATATTGGCGAAGCACAGAAGCAGAAGAACAAAAAAAAGAAGGACAGAAGCCGACGGGGGCTGGCTGCATCGCTCTCAAACAGCGAGGGTGGTAGGCTGGCAACTGACAACCAGGATGCTTGAGACAGAAGATCGGCCTTTCTTGGACCCTGTTTGACCCGTTCTCTCCCACATCTGCCATGTGATATGCCATTTTGTCGAATTGGGTCATAAACAAAACAGTCTTTCCTTTTCACAGAAACGCCTATTCGATCCGTTTAGCGCAGGAGCTGCGATAATTTCGCAACATGGCTGATGAGGTTGGTGTTGGAAAAGAGGAGCCCAAGGTGTGTAAGTGGCCACTGCGTAAACGCAAAGACCGCTTGCTTTCTTTCACGCTAAACGCTGCCGGCTTAAATGATACGTACTTTTACCACGAAATGGAACGCACACAGACCGCCTCATCCGGGATGTCGACTGCACCAACGCTACATGTATTCTCCTAGATTAAGTCCAGTCTGCTGCAGGTGGGTCGGCCGTGTCAAAAGACAGGAACCGTGGGCATCGCCGCTGAGGAGGACAGAAACGAAACATACCTTGACAGCTGGCCATCACCGATGGTGCACATGATGTGGCTGAAAACGTAGACGTACAGGTTCATCGCGGTGCGATAATATGTAATAGAACAGCGAGACACGCAAACGAAGCTATATTTGGGAAAGATAAAACACTGGTGGAGGCCACCGCAGTAGCTTTCCCGCAGTCTCTGGGATCAAAGTTATGAGGGGAAGCAGTCTGGTTTTGGCAAGCTTTGGGCCAAGGTTCCACTCTCTCCGTCAGAAATGCAAGAGCTTATGCCGGAGACCATCCCTGCGCGGGCCTACCTGTACGATATCCTGTTATTTGTTATCCAGAATGGTTACCATCCTGCGCTTTGAAGACTAAGAGATGGAGAAACGGTTGACGTCCCTGAAAGGAGACGTCGTCTAGCCTGGCGATTTCTAATCCTCGATAGGTAGAATGAAAATTGCGAATCTGCATGAAATATAACAACTCATAACCAGTGCTGCGGCTTTCCGATAGACTTCTGTTGGTCTTCTGTGGCATCCTGGCCACCTCGCCTATGACTTTTTCCACTTGGCCAGGCCCTCTCGTCCATAAGCATTATTTGATCTATTAACAACTTCTTTTTATTCTCTCTGTGCCTGGAAAAGAAAACCCGAACCATTGGGAGTTAGCATGGCTACAGAGCGATCAGCTTTCTCGTGATTCACCCTTTTCATCCTTCCCGCGCCAGCTGCCGAACCGCAGAAGTGTTGAGGTTAAATAAATGAGAAACGCAACAAGGGCTGCCGCCGGCTTCAATCAATTGCGTCTTGGCAAGATGGGGAGGGCCAGGCCAGGGGAAAATTGCATCGGCACATAAGCATAACTATGTAGCTAAGCTCAGCGATGTTGGCAGACTTGAAAGGTTTAATTGGAGGCAGAAACGGGTTCTTGGTTTGTGTGCAATAACATACAGTGGGTTGTAGTCTAGCGGCATTTGCTCACTAAAATGATGCTCTGTCTAGAGGGGGGTATGCTGCTATTACCCTTGTACAGGTACTCAGAATTATTGCGTTAGCGGGGCAATTTCTAGAAGAGTTGTAATAAGCGCGTCCCAGACGCGTCGAGTCCCCTCTCTTTATCTTTAGCAGTGCGAATTGCGAGGCTGAGACCAAAGTTCTGTACAGATTGCACTCATAACATACAACAAAGACAAAATGGCACAACCGATGCTTCAGATCAAGTCTGATGAGGCTTCTAGCGCTCCGGCACAAATCAAGGCACACTTGCTGCCATGCCGCATTCAACACAGCGGCCCCATCGGCTCTACAGACTCGTTCTGGGAGCCGAAACAGATTGGTAGGCCTCTGAGATGACACAACCAGGCTCTGCGTCTCAATTTTCACAAGTTCTGATGTGCTTTAGATGGCAAAAATGTCGCTTACTTCCGCGGCCGCAAACTCCAGGGGCAGAGCGTAAAGCTTCCCGAGTCCTACCGCGGTGTCGTGGGTGTGCGTCGCGAGTCGCCACGCGAGCTGGCCCGCCAAACCAGCCAGCCGGAGGAGATCATTGATATCGATGCAAGCTCCGATGAGCAAGCAGCCGAATGCCAGCGGCTAGACACCGGTGAACTCGCGGTGTTGGCTGAGTTTGATGAGTTTGTGGTCTGGGGCCACCAGAACGCAGCAGACGCGGCTTCTGATCCATACGTTCGCAGTATAGACGAGTGGCTGGCACTCTCGGAACAGGTGAGTTGACTTTCAGGAGATGCTTCAATATTTCACGCATTGCTGACAACGAATAGATACACTCGTACTCTTCAGAGTAGCTCGCTACTCTCTTGTAATCTGGCCAGGCGTTTGGGTATTTCTAAGATATATATATACTATTGACTACATGTAGCTTGAGATTTTGGGGACTTTCTTTGGTTTTTTACTTTGAAGATAGCAACAAGCTGGCGTTCCATACATAGGATATCAAATCTATAACTCTTCAAGCAAGCCTTGTTTATGCAATTGTTCCTAAGCAATATCCGTTAACCGTAATAGTCATATTGCGAAGCATTTGTCTCGCTTTTGTGAATACTTTTATCGCCGTGAAGTGTACTATGCAACCACTTAAACAATTTCGCGTTTGGCCAATTAACACGCACAATCAGCCCCACTACAACGCGTCTCGACGCGTTACAGGGGAAAGGAGAGGGTCCCCCCAATCGCGCCTCTTTAATGGAAATTTGCCAGGCAAAGAACTTCGAGCCCAAAGAGAAAAGACAAAGCACAAGGAGATCTGAATCCCCTCATTCCATTTCTCTTCTTCAATTTCATTTTGTGACTTAGAGTTTCTCTCGAAAAGACGACTGCATACACTCACTTTCCAAAGACAGCCGCTTTCTCAACACGGCTTTCACTATCTAGAAGCGTCTTCTTTTTCTTCCTTCTTTCTGTCTGTATTTCTCTCTGTTTCCACCATCTCATCCCACCATGGCCGCTGCCATGACTGCGCCGTCTAGTGATGCGGGCTTCATGATGTCGGATGCCCCCTCGCGCGCGGCCTCCTCTGCCGCTACCCCGCGTCCCTTCCACTCTCTCAGCTCTTCGTCGGCACGGCCGCGTGGTCCCCCGTCTGAGAGCTTAGGTGGTGCTCCTAGCGATGACGAAGCCGAGGGCTTTGCAGACGACCAGGTGCCGCGGCTGTCGCGGCGGGGCAACGGCGAGCCCATCCCGCGCGTGGAGGACAAGATTGGTATTGCCGTCCAGCAGTATTTCGAGACATTTATCGAGGAGTATGTTTGGCCTTCTCTCGGGGTCACCCCGCCCTGGCTAGGAGTTGTTTATTGCTCTTCTGCTTGAATGGGCATTTTTGCTGACCGGCTTGATTGTGCTAGGTTTGTCGAAGAGCCTTCGCCATCTGGCGAGCCGCCGTCCAGCGCTGTAGTGACCGACAAGTTCTACGTGGCTCAGATCCACGGCATGCGCACCTACCAGCTGTCGACGTTCTACGTCGACTTCAAGCACCTCAGCCAGTGGAACAACGGCGTCCTGTCCGAGGCCGCCCTCCGCATGTACTTCCGCCTGATGCCCTACCTCAATGCCGGGCTGCACAACATGATCGCCAAGTACGAGCCGCAGTACTTCCGCGAGCACCGCCAGCTGACCACGTCGACCACCAGCGGCACCAACCGCACGACGTCGGGCGCCAGCGCCGCGGGCTCCGCCTCGCAGTCCGCCGACCTGGGTAGCAAGACCAGCAACCAGCAGACGGACAAGCTGTTCACCGTCGCCATCTACAACATGCCGCTAGTGTCGCGCATCCGCGCCCTGCGCGCGGCCAACATCGGCCAGCTGCTGAGCATCTCGGGCACCGTGACGCGCACGTCCGAGGTGCGGCCCGAGCTGTCGCTGGCCACCTTTATCTGCGTCGCCTGCAAGAGCGTCGTGCCCAACGTCGAGCAGGCCTTCCGCTACACGGAGCCCACCCAGTGCCCCAACGTCCAGTGCCAGAACCGCCAGGCCTGGCAGCTCGACATTCGCCAGAGCACCTTTGTCGACTGGCAAAAGGTCCGCATCCAGGAGAACAGCAGCGAGATTCCCACCGGCAGCATGCCGCGCACCATGGACGTCATCCTGCGCGGCGAGATGGTCGACCGCGCCAAGGCCGGCGAGAAGTGCATCTTCAACGGCATGCTCATGGTCGTGCCCGACGTCAGCCAGCTGGGCCTGCCGGGCGTCCGGCCCACCGCCATCCGCGACGACCGCAACGCCACGCGCGCCGCCGGCGCCGACGCAGCCGGCGGCACCGGCATCTCGGGCCTCAAGGCGCTGGGCGTGCGGGACCTGACCTACCGCATGGCCTTCTTGGCCTGCATGGTCATGCCGGACACGACCAACCTCGGCAGCGGCAGCAGCATCCCCAACGGGCCCGACACCACCGGCGCCGACATCGTGGCGGCGCTGACGCAGGCCTCGGCCCGCGACGGCACGGCCAGCGGCAGCTACATCTCGTCGCAGGAGGCGCAGGAGGCCGTGCTGGGCGCCTACACCAAGACGGAGATCGACGACCTGCGCAAGATGGTGCACAGCGACTACATCTACTCGCGGCTGGTCAAGTCGCTGGCGCCCATGGTGTACGGCCACGAGATCGTCAAGAAGGGCCTGCTGCTGCAGCTTGTGTCGGGCGTGCACAAGGCCACGGCCGAGGGCATGCAGCTGCGCGGCGACATCAACATCTGCATCGTCGGCGACCCGTCGACGTCCAAGTCGCAGTTCCTCAAGTATATCTGCAGCTTCGCGCCGCGCGCCGTCTACACGTCGGGCAAGGCGTCGTCGGCCGCCGGTCTGACGGCCGCCGTCGTCAAGGACGAGGAGACGGGCGAGTTCACCATCGAGGCCGGCGCGCTGATGCTGGCCGACAACGGCGTCTGCTGCATCGACGAGTTTGACAAGATGGACGTTGCCGACCAGGTCGCCATTCACGAGGCCATGGAGCAGCAGACCATCTCCATCGCCAAGGCCGGCATCCAGGCCACGCTCAACGCGCGCACGTCCATCCTGGCCGCCGCCAACCCGGTGGCCGGCCGCTACAACCGGAAAGCCACGCTGCGCTCCAACATCAACATGTCGGCGCCCATCATGTCGCGCTTCGACCTCTTCTTTGTCATCCTCGACGAGTGCAACGAGAGCGTCGACCGCCGCCTGGCCGAGCACATTGTCGGCATCCACCAGTTCCGCGACGAGGCCGTCACCCCCGAGTTCACCACCGAGCAGCTGCAGCGCTACATCCAGTTCGCCCGCACCTTCCAGCCCGAGTTCACCGACGAGGCCAAGCAGCTGCTGGTCGCCCGCTACCGCGACCTGCGCGCCGACGACGCCCAGGGCGGCGTCGGCAAGAACTCGTACCGCATCACCGTCCGCCAGCTCGAGTCCATGATCCGCCTCAGCGAGGCCATCGCCAAGGCCAACTGCGTCGACGACATCAGCCCGGACATGGTCACCGAGGCCTACAACCTGCTGCGCCAGAGCATCATCTCGGTCGAGCATGACGACGTCGAGATGGAGGGAGAGGACGACGACGTCGACGACGAGGCCGCCGCGGCGGATGCCGCCCAGGAGGCCGCCCAGCTCGCCGCCGCTGCCAACGGCACCACACGCAGCACCAGCGGCGGCGACGTGGCCATGGACGCCGACCACGACAACGACGACGACGAGGAAGGTGGCCAGGCGCAGTCTTCTGCCGCTGCCGCCGGAGGCCGCCGCAACAAGGTCAAGATCACCTACGACAAGTACATTGCCATTGTCAACGCCGTCGTGCAGCGGGTGCGCGACGACGAGGTGGCCGGCCCCGGCGAGGGCGTGGCCGCCGACGCGCTGACCGACTGGTACCTCGAGCAGCAGGAGGGCGAGCTGGACACGGAGGACGACTACCACCGGGAGAAGGCGCTGGTGCACATGGTGCTGAAGAAGATGGTCAAGGTAAGAGACAAAAAATCAAAAATCCACCCGCTTTTCCCTTTTTTTGTCTAGTTTTTTGATGTCTTGTTTATTTCCATTTCGCTGACAACCAACCTCCAGGAAAACATTCTGATGGCGATCCGCGGCCAGGGCATGGCCAACGAGCCCGAAGCGGGCGCGGCAGAGGCGTCGTCCTCCAGGGCCCAGCAGCAACAGGTCATATATGTGCTGCACCCGAACTGTGCTTTTGAAGAATACTAGCTGGATGCGCATGACGATTCGTCTCTTTTCTGTTGGCTGTTTGTCTTTTCTCTTGGGGCATGAACGTTGGATTGTATTATGGCTTGTCTTTTTTTGCTCGTGATATCAGAAAACCAAGAAGACGTGAATTGCAGGGGAAGGAGTCCGAGGAGTTTAGTTTTTCCATGGCAACTGAATTTTAATGGTTGGGGGGTCATTTACGTATTGTAATGTTAAAGGATGGAATGAAGAGATGGACAAGATAAAATAAATCGAAGCTCATACAATGGAATATAAGGTGCTATTGTTAAACAAAAGTCGTCTTTTAGTTCACACGCAATAACTATCTCAAGTCAGCAAGGTCCCATCCTCGTGACAGGTTAGTAGATGCCATCGTAGAAAAGGCGCTACAGTTCGTGGGCACAGACACATATTGTAGATCTTGTCACCAGGAAATATAAAATTGTATGTTGTTTTGATTGTTTTTTCGGTGTTTCTCTGCCATGTCATCTCATTTCCTCATATGTATTCCCACCGATGATACTTAAGAAAGCCATCATTTTGCCAATCCGCCAGTGCATGGAATGATGAAAAGACAGTACATCCAGTCTTCCAGCTCATAGCCTTTCCCGCTGTTGGTCCGTCTGGCATTTACGTACGGCCATCTTCCTCTTTCCATACAGGTCTGAATGTCCGCCTCTTGCAAAGAGCGACAGTATACGAGACACATATACACACACACGGGTCTGTAGTACCGACCCCTAACGCCATCAATTTCGGTCCCTTGGCATGGCTCACGGCCTGCTCGTCCCAATCCAAAAAAAGGTATGTTGCTCTTTGCTCCATCCTGGTCATTTTGCAGGCGAGGCAACCCTTCTGAGGTTCCTTGCTTCACAAAGGAAGCGCCACTCTTAGAACAGAACAAGAACTGACAGCCGAAGAGTTTCAAGCAAAGAGAAACTTGAGAAAGATGAAAGCGGCGGATAAGAAAAAACAACGAGGGTGAAAATCAAAATAGACGAGGAGCTTGCTATCAAAAAGTTGTACACGGATCAGCGGCCTGGCAAAGGCAACAGGACCCGAATCCGAAATAGAATAAATGAATAAAAGAAAAAGACTCTTGAAGACGGCATACTGGCGTTCGACCCTTCGCGCGTCTCTGCTGCTTTCGCCGCCCAAGAAAAATAATAAATAAAGAATCTCGAATCAAAAAGAAACTGCATAGTAATAATAAGGTAGACGAACGTCGTATGTGTGACGAAGGCATCTTCCTCGGTCAGTTGGGCACGGTGCGGTGATCGAAGCATCAGATCTCACTTTCAGGTCTGGACGGAAGAAGGGCTGCTCCTGGTCCAGTTCTCTGAACGGTGACGCAGTCCTGCCCCCCGTGACCGGCCGCTGGGAGGCGTATGGCTCGAATTTGATGACTGTCCATGGTCATTTCCATGCGAGCCAGAATGTGAGCTCGCCGAATCCCGGCCCTTATTGGAGCCACGGTGGGATGAGGAGGCGTGGCGTCCTCCATTGCGTCCGTACGCTGACCGACGAGGATTGCTGTGTGTCCTAGGCGCCGGTAGATTCACGGTTTTTGCGGAGCCGGCCATCCCCGGGAAATGGATGCTGACAACATGAGATGCGCCGAACGAATCCTTCAGCAGCGCTTCGTGGTCGCCGCTGGTCGCCGTCGTTAGAATAAAACGACGGGGGAGAGGCTTTGGGGCTGCCGCAGGCGTCCAGGCGAGCTCGGGAGCCTTATTAGGGAGATGAACGGGAGGGAGCGAGCCCATCTCCTGCCTTTCAAAGCATTCCTCGGCCATCAGCCGCGTAGTGATAGTCTCCTTCGGAGCCGGCCTCGTTACAGCTACCTTTGGTGCTTGTGCAGCCGGGGGAGCAGCCTGCCGTGGCGACACCAAGCTGCCGTCGGTTGTGTTCCTGGCGTGCAAGTCGGTTCTGCCAATTCCAGCAGACGGTTTTGATGGCGAAACAACTTTTCGATCAAACAGGTGGTCAAATTTAGCTTGCCATGAACTGTCTTCCTTGGGCAGTGCCGGACTCCGTTGGGAAGCAGAAAGCTGTGCATGTTGCTGGTGAGAAGTCGCGGGTGTTTTGTCGGCGGCGGCACCAAGGCCTTTAGGAGGCAGGCGGACCACAATTTGAGGGCGGGGAAGCGATACATGGGGGTGAGCTGCGTCCCCGTCAAATGCCGGATGACCATCCATGTCGGGTGGTGGGGGAGATGGCGATCCAGGCCGCCCTTGGCGGTCTTCGCTACCCGCTGCGTTTTTGTGGTGTGCTGCTGCCGACGTCATGGCGGCGGCTTCTTCATGGCGCACATCGCGAGTTGGAAAGAACCTTGAGGGCCGAGCTTGTTGAGAATGGATCGTAGACGCAGGGCCATTAGCACTACTGGCTGTATTTCCCGGCCGCTGCACGACGGAGCGACCGTCTTTGTTCTCGACGCGGTCGCCTTCGTCACTCAGCCTAGTAGGCATCCACGTATCTTTGATAGAAGGCCGCAGGTCTTGCAGCGACATACCCCGGGCCTCTGCGTCTCTCTGCTGCTCTGCTCGGCGAGCTTTTTGCTGGGCGAGGAGGTCGTCGTCGCTCGTTTTCACTGCAGACGTCCATGCGCTGCGGGCTGAGCCTGCCGAGCTCTCTGTTGCTCCTACTGCCTGAGCCACAGCCTGTACTGCGGGTTTCGGAGGGCCAATAGGCGCGATCGACGGCATCGCCGCACTCTTCTGTGCTGCTGGTGGACCAATGGGACCAGGGCCAGCTTTGCCAGGCATTTGGGGGACCGACTGAGTGTATGGGTCGGAGACCCTTCCCAGGTCAGAATTAAAAGTTCCGTTGCCAAGGCTCCGGTTGTTGTTCGGCGAGCCCCAGACATTTCGGGACGACTGGTTCGAACTCCCCCAGGAAGACAGACGCTCGGACTGAGGCGGTACTGGACCTTGCCAAGACGGCTGCTGCTGCTGGGTCTTCATCTTTTCAATTGCCGCAGCGCTCTCTTCTTCTGTGGGGATATGCTGTGGTCTAGAGCCGTTTGGCGGCGGAACGCCTCGTCCGGCTTCGGGCTGGTCGGCGGGGGCGGCTTGTTTCGCGCTAGCTTCGGCAGATGGAGTCGGTGCGCCGCCGGCAACGGGTGAAACTTCTAGAGCGGTCGACTCTTCTTTTGCAGCTTCCTTCTTGGCACTCTTCCTCTCCGGTGCAGGGCCCATGGCCTCCAGCTTGAGCCGAATCCGCTCCCTCTTGGCGGCTTCTTCGCGCGCCTCTTCTTCAAGACGCCTCTTCTTGGCCAGCTCGCGGCGCTCTCTCATGATCTTCTTTTGCAACTCTAATTCATCATCGATGCTACCAGCAGACACAGGAGGAGCACCATGCAGAGGAGGCCGCACTTCAGGGGCTGCACTGGCGTATGGAGTGGCATAGGCAGCATTGGGAGATTCGTGTGTCTGCCATGAGCGGGGGCCTGAAGGAGAGTAGTTCCTTGGCGACGCTGGACTGTCGCTCCTGCCTGCAAGAGACGGCTGCCGAGCGCTCAGAAGCTCTGGAGGAACGTGCTGGTCATTTGGCCGGCCAAGTCGCTGCAAGAAGCTACCGCTACCGCCGCTCACATTCGAAGAATTGCGCCGCCTACCATACGGACCTTCCTGAGCCGTCGACCGATGGGTTTGGAATGCAGGGGACGGTTCCGGCTGCTGATCAAGCGGATGGGCGGGTCGTTGCAGCAATGCTGCAGGAGGCTGTCTGTATGGCATGTCGCCTCTTGCGCTACCACGCCGATTCGCTACAGGCTCAAGGCGTCCAGACTGCGAGTTGAACAGCTCTCGGTTCGCATGAGGGTGGCTTTCCCTAAAGCCGCTGCGACTGAAATCGTCCGCTGCAATCTCCTTGAAGGGCGGAGGAGGCGTCGAGCTCTTTGGCGGCCCTCCGTAAAGATCTCTCTGCTGTTGGTGGTGGAATGGCTGCTGATGCGGCAGCCGCGAAGCAGCAGCAGCGGTGGCTACGTCCATAACGATCGGAGACGCCTTGTCCACGGGTGGCAGGGTCGCCCAAGGTGACTTAACAGGGGTTGGAGGAGCGGGAGGCTTCGCGACGAGCGTGGGCTTCTCAGGAGCACCCTTCAAGATTAGGCCTCGACCCGATGGCAAGCCAGCAGGCTTCGCAGGCTGTGGAGCCGCACCTGGTGGTGCAGGTGACTTCGGTTTGTCAATTGCATTTGGGTCTTTGGGCGGCGAAGATATCGGCACCGCGGTCATAGTATGGGCAATCGTCGGTGGTTGGGGTAGAATCGAGTCTTCATGAATGACAGCAGGCTGCGGTGCTGGAGAGCTGATTTCATCATGGTGGGGGATAGTCGACTTGGTGCCGTCCGTCCATCGGATTTCCTCAGGTGCCCAGTCTTCGTCGTCATCATCAATATCTGCCCAATTCGCCTGCCCCTTAGCATCGTCCTGCTGCAGGCGCGACGCCATGTGGATGCCGTATTTCTTAAGTTCCTCATCCGTAAACTTTCTGGGTTCTGGAGCAGGCGCGGCTGCAAAGCAAGCAAGTCAGCTTTTAGATCTGAATGGAATCATCGATCGATTCACCCAAAAAGTACACTTACGTCGGTTCTTGTTCCACACCGCATTTGGGTCCGGTGCAGCGGCGGGACGGCCATTTGCGCCAGTTCCCTTGATGAGACCTGTCTTTGCTACTAACCTTGGCCGGGCGGAGGCCGACGAGGAGGTGCTGAGCGTCGCTGATCCTAGTACCGGAGAAGCCTTGTCGCCGGGTTTTGCAGCCCCCGAGGAACCGGCCGCCTTTGCGGCGAGGAAGGTCTTATTGACGGACACGGACTTGAATGTGGTGGGCTTTCTCGTCGTGGACGACGTCCGCACGTGTTCCTTATCACCATCCTTGCTCTTTGAGGCGTCGAGCCTGGAATTTTCAGTATCAGAGCCGCCACTAATGCTAGGCTCGGCCGAATTCACCAGGTCGTCAACAATGTCGGCAATGTGCTTGTTCGCGAGTTCATCAAGAGAAGCAGGGGCGGCCGTGCCGTTTACAGAAGGGGCACCTGGGTCGACATTGTGGGAATTGTCGTTGTTCTTGGCGGCCTAACGGTCAGGGCAAAACCGGCATATGGTCAGCAAAAAAACTAGGATGGGGCAGCTAACCGAAGGGCAAGCGTTGAGTCCACGATAAAGAGATAAAGCAAACGCCACATGAATGGGGTAAGAAGAGGCAAATGCGATTCTAGAGAGAGCAGGAAAAGAAAAAGAAAAATAAAGAAAAACGAGGGAAGAAACTTACGGCCTCGGAGTCAGATATGGCGGGAGCTTCGACGGGTGTATTTTCATGGATCTCAGCAGCCATCATACGATGCGCCTAACTTGCGGGTAGGTATTTGGGCGATGGTGACTGTGACAACTCTCCAGGTCACCAAACGGTAGGGATGAAAATTGAAAAATATCAGAGACGGAGCCGTTGCCGTGAACTGCCGAGCTGGACGCTTTCAACGGGGTCTTCTTCGCCGAATCTGCGGGGATATAGGGCTGCTGAAAGAAGAGCAAAAGCTGCGCCAGGTGACCTATACAGAGCTTGCGTGAGCTGGCCGGTCGTCTTGACAAAAGGCAGGAAAACCGCGGCGTCCTGGAATCTCTATGGATTAGTGCGAGATAAAAGCAGGTGTGCTTACTTGGGTGTGGACCTGAGAGAGGCGAGCAGGCGAAACAAGAGGACGGGGTCGACCAGAAGAGCGGAAGAGCTTGATGTCGGGGCTTCTTTGTCTGAGTCGGATAAAAAGTAAGATGAATCGTCCCTAGAGATTCCTATGACCAGGAATAGATGTAGACGGTGATGCAGAGGTAAAAGAACACGCTGCAGGAGGAAACGGAAATGCTGTCCGTGATTGAGGGTCTTACTGAGGAGAATGAACGTGAGAATTGTTCGAAAATGCGGCTGGGTTGGCTTCTTTTTTCCTTACTGGATGGATTCTACTAGGGAAGGGGCCTTGCTGCGTGTTGCTTTCTTCGGGCTGAGTGCTGTGATTGGCTGACAGTGCGCCAGGCTTGTTTGGGTCTAGCGCGCTACTGCAGGTCGGGGCTGGGAGGCAACTGAGAGACAGCTGCAAGACAACTGAAGGGCCGCTGCACGACCGCTGCACGACCGCTGCAAGACCGCTGCAAGACCGCTGCAAGCCCGCTAGAGAGACAACTGAAGGAAAACGAGACCACCGGGGAAGGGGCTTACTGAAGTAAAATTAATGCAAAAACGAAAAAGCAAACACGAACAAGCGAGGTAGAGCCCTTCGCTTGTTTCAGGCACCGCGCAGCTGAACCGCTGAGGGATGGTGTCAGACGTGCTGCGGTTTTTTTGCTGGCCGCGACGACGCATATCACGCACCGGGATAGAGTGAATCTCTTTTTACCTATATTTTTGCTTCTGTATTGTCTAGGTTGCCCTATCTTGCTTCTCACGTGGATAGGACAATTACGTGGGCACATCTCCAAGGTATTTTGCTTTAGCTTCACGTATTCCAAACGCAGTCAAACGTAAGAATTTGAATAAACAGAAATGTTTCTCATGTAGCTGTGGATATCGTATTATTCTGAGGCTCTCTAAATTGATGGATACAGACAGATCAGGTTACATGTACTGGAGCCTAGAGCCTCGTCCGCAGTTGCCAAAGTGGAGTGAACAATAGCCTGTCCCGGGAGAGTGTCAAACCAACTCGCAAATGCAATGCTCGGAGCTTCTGCAATTTGCCTTCGAGCCTACGGACAACAGTTTTAGTTTCTAGGATCAGCAACTGCCCAGCCGCTTGAAGAGGCAGTGTTGCACAGCGAACAAACAGTCAACGCTCTCGTGACGCGAGCGATGAGTCAGTCGCCGTTGGACATACGAAAGCACAAGTGGTGCCAACAGTGCTGCAGGGGTCCCTGTAGACAAAGGACAAGCACCCGATTTATATAGCGCAGAACAGTCACTATGCCAGTAGGGCATCCATATTGCAATCTCACATCTCTATTTGGCAACAAAAGATATATGTACAATCGGTCTGAGATCGGGGAAAATCCGCTACGCCTCAGCCAACCCTGGTTCCACAGACTTCGTTTTGGTTCCCATCATCGAGACGCCGCTTAGTGGGCGTTGTTCTTGTGGTGGCCTGGCGAACGCAAAGAAGATTAGCAATTAGAGAACGAACAAAGAATCTCGGGCATAGACGCCTGTGTCTGGCGCTTGTACTTACGCAGGTGGAAGTAGTACTGCTGGACGTAGCCGACAATGATCAGAGCAGCGACGACCTGGATGATGGCTGGAGACAATGTTAGCTGGTCTGCCTGTACAAAGACCCCGAGAGGCTTTTCTTTTGCGAGGGGAGAGTGAACGAGTAAACATACGCTTCGCGGTGCTGTTCTTGCCGAAGTGCTTGGCCTGGTAGCGGCCGAGGATGCCCTTGGCCTTGACCTCGGGAGCGGGACCTCGGGGAAGCTTCTCGTAGAAGCTCACGACGCGCTGCATGCGGACGGCATCGGGAGCAGCGCCGATAGCCTATTGGATGGGGGAAAAGGAAGTCAATGTCAGCATTCCGCCAGCGCTGCAAACGCAAAATCCATTCATCCCAATGAGGCTCGTAAACCATCCCAACACCATCGATCTTCCTAGAAACAGAACGCATGCAATCGGCCAACTGCATCAAGTGGCTGGTCGCAATCAATTTCTCGGAGCTCGACGGAGGGACGGGACGCGCGATTTTGTGCCTCGTTTCCAACGCAAAGCTGCCATCCAGCAACTTTCCAACTCAATCGAACGTACCTTGGGCGAGGCAACCTAAAACATATGTTAGCAAAAGAGGATCCTCTTCAAGTCTACGAGATAGACTCGAGGAACAGACGCACCTTGGGGGGGATGAGCGTCGAGAGCGCCCGGCGAGTGATGTAGCTCATTTTGAAGGTTTCGTAAGGACCCGGCGGATCAAAAGGGAATGGGAGGGAGAGGCGGCAAAGAGAAGTTCTGGGTCCTTCTCGCTTTCCGAAGACGAATGCAATTGCGGTCCGTAACGATTTGCGGCTGCAATTGATGGTATAGAGACAAGAGACAACGCTGGTAGATGGAAGGGGGCCTTTCTGAAAAGGTTTCGCGATGGAGAGAATATTCCGAAAGCTTTCCCTCGGATTAGCGGTTGTTCCCGGCAACCAATCACATAGGGCATACACTAACAATTTTTTCCTGGCCTGAGAGGGGGTGGGAGACAGCCAGGAAAGAGTACCCGCAAAAATAGAGCAAGTCGGATCATCATTTTTGCTTACCACATTTTACCTGGGCTGCTATTCGTGGCCGGCTATCTCGAAGGGATACTTGCAAAACACGACACTCTGGGAGAGCAGGACACCACGACCACTTCGCAACTCGTCCTCTTTTCCCTTCCGTCTCCGGACCCAGCCAATTCCCATCTCACGAGTCAATTGTGCTTCTACCTCGCTGCATCCAATGGCGTCGATCCGCCCTGTCGCCTCGGCCGTGGCTGCTCAGCTGCTGAGAAGTGCCGCAGTCGCTCCCGCCGCTCGGCGGCAGATGGTCGCTGCGGCCGCTGCCCCGGCCATGCGGAGGTTCAAGAGCTCTCTGACGCCTGCGCCAGAGGCTGCACCGTCGACTCCCGCTGCGCCGCGTGCTCCGAGCAACGCACCCGACTACGGTGCCATCACCGACAAGGCGACGTCGTATGTCCTTCCTATGCCTGGAACCCGCTGGTTCCCTTTTCCCTCCGAAGCTCTCCATAATGTGGAAACTAACCCAGTCCCTTCTCCCATTATAGGAACTATACTCCAGTCCCGAAGCATGTTCTGGACGGCAGCGAAGACAACGATGCGCTCCCAGCTGCGGTTCTTTCCGGCGCACCGATGGAGCTTGAGGCTCGGACAGTCAGGTAAGTCATTTTTTTTGGTCTCGATGCAGGCCGGAAGCGGCTCGCCAGTGAATAAGGAAACAAAGTCTGACCAATTGCCAAATAGAATCTACAAGCCCACGAAGCCGGCAACGCAGTCGGGCACCTGGACCGGCAGCCGCTGGCGGATGGACTGGGACATCCTGAGCAAGGGCCACCGGTGGGAGAACCCGCTGATGGGCTGGCAGTCTTCGGGCGACTTCATGCAGGGCACGCACATCCACTTCAAGACCAAGGAGGACGCCATCGCCTTTGCCGAGAAGCAGGGCTACGAGTACTACGTGCAGGAGCCCAATGTGCGCAAGTTCACCCCCAAGGCGTATGCCAACAACTTCTTGTACTCCCCCAAGAAGCTCAAGATGATCCGGACAAAATAGAGGAGAGCAGAGAAAAATTCAATATAGAAATTCATGTCCATTCCAAGCCTGCGAGAGGCGGAAGAGGGACTGTATCTTAGTTTTCAGTACTTGCGCTTGGGAATCGCCTGAATTGGCACATCGCATTCTGTTGTATATAAAGGAAGTCATTGAAATTGAAGAGTTTGCGGTACGTATTTTTAAATGATTGCGTTTGTTTCTTTAGTACTTCTCTCTCGGTAAGGTCTCCATGTCGTTATTTTGGCGCACATCTCCCTACGAGGGTAATTTCAGTGTTATGAGAATGGAAAATCTTGTCAAGACAGCAACCATAATGTGTGCATTGTCATGGCGACTTGCGTCGACCGAAAACCTAAAAAGCATCCAAACCCTCGCTCATGTCTTAACAAGTACAATATACCCAAACAATACAATCCCTTGGTATCCCTTCAGCCTAGATGGTCTGCCGTGTCAACGCCTGCTGAAGAAAAAAACAAAAGTATTCAACACATGTAATGCTCGCCCGCTGACCCAAATATCAAAGACCAAACAAAATCTGACATCGCTTGCACTGACGTGCCCCAACTCCAAAATCCCAAGAGCCAGCACAATCACTATGTAATAAGATATATAGACAAACAGTGGCAAGAGTGAGGTAATGCGAAAACCTCACTCAGCCATTATGTGGTGATCATCGGCTCATGGCCGTTTTCGTGCAGCCGACTCTCAATACCCTCGGCGTTGGTGCCTTGAAGGCCCAAGCTGATTGTATCTGGCAAGTCTTTCTTGTTGTCTCTCGCCACATTCTCTGCCCAAGCACGCATTTTGAACAGATGGCGGATGGCTGCTTCACGCCGCTTGCTGTGCTGGAAGAGGATGGCTTTGTTCACCTTATCCGCAACTTCCCGGCGCAGGTCCGGCGAGAGCAGCTTCTCGAGATCATTTGGCAGCTTGTCCGGCGTGAAAAAAAGCAGGGACATGGTTTCCTCCAGATCCCGAAGAAATTCTTGCTTCATTGGAGCACGGGGTCCCAGATGCTCCGTTGCAAACTTCAGAGCAGGCTCGATCTCGCCGCCCCGGCTTTCCCGGATAAGCTCAACCAGTTGCAGTCGCAAGAGTGCGAAGTGCAGGTTTGGATCTTTGTCCAGAATCTAGACAGTAAGGCGAATATTGTCAGTCAAGGGCATTCAATAATCTTCCAAGCGTGTCTGCGCAACAACATGTACGATATCAAGGCAATAAGAAATAGGTCGCTCATAATTTTCAGTGTGGTTTTTGTCTCATCAAGGGCACATAGGCCATATGCGTGGTGCATGAAACGTGTTATAATCATAGCGAAAAGGGGAGGAAAGGATATGGGGCTAGGAAACAAAAGAGGAAAGCACAAAGCTACTAACCTCGGGGTCCAGATAATTGAGAGATGTGATAGCATCCTCAATATTGCCGCGATGTATCGAATTCTGAATTTGCTGCCTTGTGAGAATAGACTTGTCATCTTGCTGCGGCTTCAGATTTGCCTCCTTTGAGAAGTTGGCTGCGGCCTTTGGATATCCCTCCATCGTCAGATAGTCGAGAATCAGGGCATTGATATCACTTTTGATCCCAAGTCAGCGAAATCCAGCCTACAAAGCATCTAGCAAGGCCGAAATAAATGAGTGGGAGGAGGAAAAAGATTCCAACAAAGGCAACGATCAGACCGCTTGGACAAAGTACATATTGTATCCGCATGATTTTCTCAGAGAGATTCCCATTGATATTGCTTATCATCACAGTGCCGGGGAAGTTGTTTAGGAAGGACAAGAACGTCCGGGGAAGAGCACAAACACGATTACTAACCTCTTAGGCGCCTTCACTTGGCTCACACGGGAGTCGAAGGACAGCTTCGCCGGAGTGGCAGTGGATGAGGAGGACGCCTTTAACAAGATAGCAGCAGTTAGCAAGTCTGACATCACGCGATCAAGATAGCAGGCCAAAAACTGGTGGCGGCGCTTCAACTCACCATTGTGCGAAGAGCTGGGGAGGTGAGTAAGGATCTTCGAGACGGAAAAAAAATAATGCAAAGGAATGAATGCGTTCGCCAGGAAGCTCAGCGCCGAGGAAAAAGAGCGGCAGTGCAATAATAAAATTAAATCATTTCCTCAGTCAAGGTACACCTTTGCCCTAGTCCGCAAGGGAAAAGATCAGGACGGATGGTGGAATGCGGATAAGCCGCCGGTTTGATGATGGAAAAGCTTTGGTGTGAGATGTTGAGAATAGAGAAGAAGAAAAAATCAAAGTCTGAAAACTAAGCAGAGAAGAGCAGAGAACGCAGAAAAAATAGGTCCGGGAAAAATTGCGGGGCCTTTTGTCGACGCTGAGTGTGGGCAGCCCTGCATGAAATGGGCCAATGGGAGGCTCTGATCTGGAAGCTTTGACGACAAAGGTCCCTATTACCTAATACATTTGGCCTTCACTAAGTTATAGCGTGAGGGCCGCTGTAGCAGCTATCAGTTACAGGCATCGCACGCGAAGGATTCAGTACTAATATCCTGTGAAGCAATTACGGCACTGGTGGGTAGCTGGATGGGTCTCACCAATCTAGACCCAATTGAAGGACGCTTCTCTTTATCGCCTCTCAGTATCAGGACTCTTCTTGCTTTCCATTACAAACCTCCTACAAGTTCGTTTATATCGATTGCTAGGCTTGTCTATTCCCTCATGAACAACGCCACTAGCTTCATATAGCCCCTATAATTCCCAGGCTATCTGGGGTGAAGAGGCTCTCGAAATTCTGCCTTGTCGACCTCTGCCACTGTCGACGTCCTACACGCCTCGACCAGCAAAGGTTGGAAATCCGCACAGACAAGGATGACCGCCGGAGATCCGCTGGCCGATATTTCTACGGCCACGACGGCTATGGAAGAAGGCACTGCCATCGTCAAGAAGGCGCGCTATGAGCCACCATGGGCTGATATTAGCATCATTGGCATCGCGGGAAGTTCAGGCTCTGGAAAGTCCAGCATTGCTCGGATGATTGTGAAGCAGTTGAATCTGCCATGGGTGGTCATTCTGTCAATGGTGCGTGCAGAGCTGTGTCTCCTGCCTCCAGCGGCGTGTTCTAATCTTATTTGTGCTACAGGATTCTTTTTACAATAGCTTGGATCCGGAATCGTCCAGGAAGGCTTTCTTGAATGACTATGACTTCGACGCTCCTCGGGTACAGTAGCTGTGAACTTGTTCTTTCATTGATTGGCCAAGCTCTATGAGATCTGAAATATGCCGTGTTACACTGCTGACATACTCATTGAAGGCGATCGACTTCAACGCCCTGCTGCAAACACTCAAGGATCTCAAGGCAGGGTGAGTGCCTCTTATACGCTACTCTCTTCTAGAGTGTGAGAATCTACTTACGCTTATTCCTGACAGAAAACGGACGGAGATTCCCAAATATTCGTTCACTGAGCATCGGCGTCTCGAGTCCACCACCGCCATCTACTCCCCACACGTCTTGATTCTTGAGGGTATATTTGCACTGTATGACCCACGAATATTAAACATGCTAGACATGAAGGTGATTTTTTAAGCTTTGAGCACGGCATATACGATTTCTAAATGCTAACATCACAAAGATCTTCTGTGAAGAAGATGCGGACGTTTGTCTGTCAAGACGAAGTAAGACCTGCCGCCAGCCCCTCTGCCTTTACTTGTTGGATAATTTGGCTGATGTAGTATGGTTTAGTTGTTCGAGATGTCAGAGAACGGGGCCGCGATGTCGAAGGCATTATCAAGCAGTGGCTGAAATTCGTGAAGCCCAACTTTCAGAAGGTAGGGCCAATCGCATGCCCGCCTAAGCCCGTCCCTCAGCCTGCTAACACCACTTCGCCGATGGCAGTTTGTCGATCCCCAGCGAAAAGTCGCTGATATTATCGTCCCCCGTGGCATTGAGAACACGGTAGCGATCAGTAAGCTAGTCTTCGTCCAATCTGCGGCGCCTCCTGTGGTGGTTCTGTTTTTGCTAATATGAGTGGCAGCGGCCGTTGTGCAGTACATCCAGCAGAAGCTGCTGGAGAAGTCTATGCAACACCAAGCTACCTTGACGCGGCTAGAACGGGAGGTGCTTGAACAGCCATTGTCCGACCGCGTCGTGTTTCTTCCGCAGACGCCTCAGCTGCGGGGGATGAGCACGATCATCCACGACGTGACGACTACCAGCGAGGACTTTATCTTCTACTTTGATCGCCTCGCGTCTCTTCTCATTGAGCTGTAAGACAACACGTGTTTTCTTCTTTGTCGTTGTGGTTTGCCCATACCTCCCCTTCCCCGCCTATCACTCGCTGACACATCTTTCTTCCTCTGCAGCGCGCTGAACAATGCCCGGTTCGCGGAGCGCGTCGTCGAGACCCCGCAGGGTTACACCTATCACGGGCTGCGGCCCGTAGGCGGCGTCAGCGCCGTGGTGCTGGAGCGCGGCGGCGCAGCTCTGAAGACGGGGCTGCAGCGCGTGATCCCCGACTGCCGGACCGGCCACATCCTGATCGAGACTAACGTGCGCACGGCCGAGCCGGAGCTGCGCTACCAGAAGCTGGCGCGCGACATTGACCAGCACACCACAGTGCTCCTGCTGGACGCGCAGATGTCCTCGGGCGGGTCGGCGCTGATGGCCGTCCAGGTGCTGCTGGACCACGGCGTAGCCCAGGACCGCATCGTCCTGGCTACCTACTCAGCCGGCCGCATGGGCCTGCGCCGGCTGACGAGCTGCTTCCCGGAGATCGCCGTGGTCGTGTGCCACCTCGTCGACGACATCGAGGAGCGCTGGATCGAGCGGCAGTACTTCCGGTGCTGAGAGGCGCGCCGCCATGGCTTCTTTTGCATAGCTTCTTGTCTTTTTGGTCACTGTATCTTGCTTTCGTGCCAAGCGTGGGATGGTTTGGGCTCGGGCATATGGGATGCCCGCTGCGCAGGACTTCTTTTTTGGCGTCTGCTATTTCTTCATATTTTGCATGCTCTTTGTGCATCAGTGGGTAACCCTCTTAATTGATTTAGACTGTTATCTTCCGTGATACGTCCCTAGCAAGAATCCATGTGAAAATGAACATATCTTCTCGCTTCATAATTCTACCGTATCGGTGTAAACATGTCCATTAAAAATGAAATTGCCATAAACATCCATCCTAAACGCCGTTGAAACTCTATCCATGTGAATGGGAGAAAACTTTACTCCATGCTAAACGATGAGCCAAAACCCTGTTTCGTGCCGGCCATACACCTATATCTCATAAGGCTTTGCCGGCTCTTTGAAGATAAGATGCGGCTTCCGCTTGGCAAGGTCCAGGATCGTTTCTGCAAAGACGCCGTTCGCCCCTAAAATTTATTATTAGTATGTTTTATCTTGCGTTACCTGCTGCAACGGATCTCCGCGGCTTATAACTTACATGCAAACCAGCTTCCTGTTTGAATGTTAGCACTGGACAAGAGAAATTCACAGCGAGAATGGGAAATGGGACAAAGACGTACTTGTGTATGAACGAAGGTAGTTGACGTCGACGCTCTCGTGGATCAAGCCGAGCCGCGCCGAGTCGAGGACGAAGTCGAGGCACTCCTTGATCTCGGCATCGTCGTCAGACGTCTGGGCCTGGATGAGCAGGCTCATGGGCCAGGCATTCGAGAGCCCGATATGCGGACCTGTTCGCACATGGTTAGACACAGCTGTGATCTGTGATGCATCAGCTTGGGAGAAGGGGGGAAAGGCGCGGCCGCTCACCTCCGATGCCCTTGAAGTCGCGGCCCTTGAGGTAGTAGGGGTTGGACTGCTTGCTCAGCAGCATGCGGCGGGTGTTCTGGTAGGTCTTGTCGGTGGGGGGCACGAAGCCCATGACGGGCAGGGCCAGCAGCGAGGGGTAGTTTGCGTCGTCCATGAGGATGTGGGAGCCGTAGCCGTCGACCTCGTAGGCGAAGACGTCGCCGTAGACGCGGTGGCGCACGACGCCGTGCTCCCAGACGCCGTTGGTGATCTTCTGGCTCCAGCGGTCGACGGTCTGGGCGAGCACCTCGGTCTTGCCGCCGCCGCCCGAGGCGGCGCGCAGCACGGCGGCGGCGCGCTTGAGCTCGACGGCCATCATGGCGTTGGCGGGGATAAAGAAGCCCAGGATGGTAGCGTCGTCGCTGGGGCGGAAGGCGGAGCGCACGAGGCCCGTGCCGTTGTTGAGCGGGTTGCCGACGCCGCTGAGGCTGAGCGTCTCGGTGCCGGCGTCGGTGACGCGCTGAAAGGTGTACTCGTTGCGGCGGTAGCGGCCCGTCTCCGGGTCAAAGGTGGACTGGGACTGCTGCTCCAGCACGTGCAGCACGGTGGCCAGCGCGCGGTACCAGCGCGGGGTCAGGAAGGCGGTGGACCCCGTGTGGTCGTGGAAGTCGTTGCCGAGGGCCAGGAAGTGGGCCAGGCTGTCGAGCTCGTACTTGCACTCGAACACGGCAGACGGCTCAAAGGCCGGGTGCACGGTGTCGCTCTGGCCGTTCTGGCTCGGCTTGAGGCCCGAGATGGGCGGCGGCTGGAACGCGTTGCAGTAGGGGCTCTCGATGACGAACTCGGCCTGCGTGTTGATAGCGCCCAGGATCAGGTCGAAGATGGCGCGGTCCTTCTTGGCCAGCGGCTGGTACGGCGACAGCTGGTTGGTTGAGTCGCGCAGCCACTCGGCGATGATGTCGCCCGTGATGATGAACGACTGCGGGCCCTCCCACTTGCCCTCGTCCTGGATGCTTGCTCCCTTGAGCTTGGACTTGCTGTGCTTGTCGGTGCCGTTTGTGTGGAACTTGACGGTGGTGTCGGTCGTCGAGGGGAAGGCGTTCTCGAACACCCGGGCCAGATCGGGATTCTTCATCCGCGACGTGACATCTTGGATGACAGTCTCTATTGCGTCCGAGTGAAAGGTCCGGCAGCGCTTATGTGGCCGTTGAAATGGAAGAGTCATGGGGCCTTCGCTGAGAGGCCGGCTATTTGCGCAGAGATACCTGGTTAGCCTCCTGCACGTGTGGTCACAAAACAGAGGAACAAGGGAACATGGGGACAAGGGGAGCCAAGAGATGCCTTACTGTGGGTAGGATGCATAGAGCGCATAGTCGGGACATGCTTTCATGTCCAAAACCTTCTGGTTCAGCTGGCAAAGCACTGGTCGCAAGAGCAGCACTAATGCGAGGGACGAGATCACTCCGTACGCCATACTGGATCTAGATCCTAGAAGATGAGGGGAGTGAGAATGCGAGAAGGGGGCAGAGAAGCAGCAATAGCTGCAGGTACAGTCGAAGAGGCACACAAGGAGACGGAAAAGAGAGTTGTCCAAAAACATAGAGAGTTATATTTGTGTCTGGATATAGAGAAGAGAGATAGAGAGTGAATTTAACCTTCTGCGGGGACAAGATGGCTCTTATTGATGAGATTGGGGGCGGAGGAATGAGGGCTGGGAGCATCCCTGGCGGATTAGCGCTGGGGGGAGGGGGGGAGGATCGTGCCCAGCCAATGCCAAGCTCCAGCACAGGGGGTCTTGTTTCAGCGCAGAAGCTCGCTGATTGGTGCCTGGCGATCACTAAACGGACCTGGACCAGCTGGTCTGGGCAGCTATAGCTATCGTATATATGCTATGGGCTGCATCCTGAGACGACGATACCGCGAGGCTAGAGACGCACTTATATATTGCAATGGTGTATATTACAATAATGTATACGGAGTATGTCTCCGTCAATGCGCAATTCTGTCTCAGGACGGAAAGTATAGACAAACACGATAAATAAGACGTGTCATTGAGATTCACTGCTTTCTAATTGGAATCGTCACTCTAGATTACACAAGCTCTGTATTCCGTAGACACTATGGTTCTTTGAATCTAGATACCAAAGCCGACCGAGACAATCTCAGAGCAGCGCTTCAAGAAGTAGGACACTTCCTCTGCATTGTGCCAGGCGTCATTGTAGGCAGCGCTCAGACAGAGCTCGCCTCGATGGGTCCCAAGGAACACGCCTAGCCCGTTGCACAGCTCCTCGCCAGTCACCCATGGGTCGTAGGCCTCGAATGGCCCATGCGACGGAGAGATGATGGAGTCTAAGCGGCCCATGCTCGATATGGAAACGGATGGAAAGGGCTTAGGTGGCGGAACAGGCAGCTGAATTGAAGGATCAATCGGGGCAGGCGGTAGAGCTGCGCTCCTCGCAGCCCAGAGGTATGGCGCGAGCACATAATGGTCTTTGTCGTCTCGGAGGCTGGTATAGATGTCTTTCATGATTTTGAGTATTCGGCGGAACTCGTCTAAGCGAGCCGAGTCTTTCAGATCGGTCGTGCTCCCAGCAGCAGGGAGGATCATATCAGCCGTCAGGCTTCCGCCAGACACCGAATGGTACAGTCCTGCAGGATGCTGGGAGCCGTTGTACGGCGCGATGCAACTTCCGCGCTCGTTCTTCAGGACGTAGCTGACATAGCGAACCGTTTTATCAGCCGGCTTCTGCTGCTGGATATCACGCATCGCCATCGCGATGGCTGCGTGGAAGGCGTGTGTGATAGTCACTTCGGCTGCCTTGCAAGCGGCTAGGAGCCCGAATGTCCTTTCTTTCGATAGCGTCAGAACCGCCCGCTGGTGCTTGCCAGGCAAAAGGGCGCCGTGCTTATAAGGCATCGTGAGGATTTCTGCCTCGTCCTCAGTTGCGGCAGATTTGACGGCGGCCAATTTGGCTAATTTTTGCTTTTGGGCCTCAGTCAGAACGTCAGGAATCGCGGCAGCTATGCGGTATGGAGGTGAGAGATTTGGCGCCTCGGTGCCGTTGAAGATCGGGCTGGGCAAGGCGTTTCCCTTCACAAAGGCAGCGGCTGCATGGGCAATGAAGTTGTTCAACAAGATCAGCGTGCCGATGCCGTCAATGATGTCATGAGGAGACCGTAGGACGAGGTCCCGGCGAATCAGTTTATCATCACCATCTTGATTTGCAGAAACAGGAGGGCTGAGGACGAAGAGAGTGGTGTATTTTGGAGCGGGAGGGTCGCTGTTTGCGAATTCGCGGCCTGTATGTGCAGTCCCTACTGGCACAAACGTGCTCTGGAGCCAAGCTTCCCCCTCGGCATCATCACAGAGAGTCCGGTATGTCTTTTTAAATTCGCCGGTTTCAAACTCCAGCTCGACTACCGACGCGATGGTCGGGTGATCGTGCCGGAGAGAAAGCCAGGCCTTTCGCAGAGACGCATCTACGAGGGCCGCAGCTTGTCCAACGGATTGACCTTGGGGAACAGCGACAGTGAGCGAGAGGTGGCCGGTGATTGCAAAGAACATTCGTCCGCTGCCCTCCCAGAGCTTAGCAAGGATAGCATAGGACCGCTCGATCTCATCGACATCACGTTGCCACAGCCCAGGTTCGACTTCTTTCCACACAAGCTTCTCGTTCTTCAACATCGTGTGTGATAGGTAAAATGTACGAATACAAGTGTGTTCATATATCAATGAGATACCTGAGGCAAATGTTCATTTCTTCGAGGATCATTGCCCAGAACAGCAGAAACATGTGCTTAGTTTTCTTCGAGAAAACTTAGCCCTCCAAAACACTGAATCCTACGGGGTAGGAACGATAGTTTCTCGTAAAATCGAGGCTCCAAATGCTTCACGGAATGTTTTCCGGATCGCCGGCTCGTACAGAGCAGTCGCTCGACAGAATCCGGGGTGTCGGAGCCGGAGCTAAGATCGTGAACGACCTGCCAAGCGGCGCAGTTTAACCGAGATTCTGCCCGTCAAATCCCCGCCAATACATCGGCTCAAGACCGTCGCTATAGTTCCCCCCGAAGTTTTGCCTTGACGGCACGAACTCCCGCAGTGCTGCTTCATTTCTATTTGTGGCTTTTCAAACATACAAAAGAGTGATTCTGGCCTTACACTTCGCTTGCAAGCATCTAGATTGTCTGTACTTCGCTTCCGCAGTGCTAAGAGAAATGTCTAGATTATTGACTGGGTGCATTCATCACATGTGCTTGGTTTGGTTTTTATTAATTAGCTGATAAATCCATGGATCTCATTTGAGCTCCGATGCCTTGTCTGAATGTCAAGCGCCACAACCCAGTCTGTGATCGTATCCCCAGGGAATCAAGTTGAACATGAGCTGCAATCCTTGGGAGATGATCAGCTCAAGGTCTCCCCTGAAGGAGCTGTCCAAGCTTCACCGCCGGCTCCCGAGTCGCCAACCCTGAAGCTGCTCGTCGGAGGCTTCTCATTCTTCTGCGCCGGCGTAAACGACGGCACTCTGGGTGCATTGATCCCTTATATTCTCACTAGCTTCTCTATAGGGACTGGTGAAGTGTCAATAATGTGAGCTTTTCTTGTGGCGACTATTTACCATGTGCTAGCCCAGGACACTGACAAGAGCTCTTCTTACGAAGATATGCCACAACCTTTGCTGGCTGGCTCCTTGCTCTCGCAGCCAATCCTCTGCTCGTGGCCTACCTGTCCCTGGGCCAGCTCCTGGCCCTTGGTGCGGTCCTCCAGCTGCTTGCCCAATGCCTCCGGCCGTGGTCGCCCCCCCCCGCTCTACTACATCACTTTCTTCATCCAAGCTCTCGGCACAGCCTTCCAAGATTCCCATACCAACACCTTTGTGAGCAGCGTCAATGTCGCGCACCGCTGGCTGGGCTTTATCCACGCCATGTACGCGCTAGGATGCCTTGTCGGACCATTGATTGCCACGTCTATTGCAGCGCATGGGGCCACAGTCGTAACTGTCGCGGAGGGGCACAGTGACAACTGGAGGAGAGTATACTACGTGATTCTTGGGCTGGATTTAATCAACGTGGTCGGAGTCGCAATCGGATTCAGAGATACCGTGTGGAATTGTCGTAGAGATGAACACTCCGGTACCGAGTCCCAGACCGTCCGCGGAGAGACACAGGTCAGCGAGAAAAGAGCAGCAATTTTAGAGCTTCTAGAGCTGCTGAAGATGAAGTCTGTGTGGATCATCAGCATGTTCTTCTTCTTCTATCTCGGAGCCGGATCTACATCTGGAGGTATGGCGGCGAGAGCAAGAGATCTTAGGCCCAAGACTCTGATGATCTTCAAGCACTGACGGAGCTCTTCTAGGATGGGTGGTGGAATTCCTCACAACTGTCCGCAAAGGTGACATATCCAAAACGGGCTACGTTCTCACCGGTAATTATGCTGGTATCTTTCTTGGCCGGCTGCTCCTTGCTGAGCCCACCCATCGATTCGGCGAGCGTAGGATGATCATTGCATACAGTGCCATCCTCATGGCCCTGCAATTGGTATTCTGGCTTGTACCAAATATTGTCGCCAATGCCGTTGCCCTGAGCATTATGGGATTCTTCTCCGGTCCCTTCTTTGCGACGGTATGTAGCCATTGCATATTATCCAACCAGCTCAGATGTGCAAGTCTTCTCTTTCAAGCTGACTCGGTATTAGGGTATCTCGGTAGCGTCTAGGCTATTCCCACGAAAAATACAAGCTGCCGCCCTCAGTAAGACACAGGCGCATATAATAAAAAAAATAAGCAAGGTTCATCTCAATTCTCGCTGACTAGTATTAGGTTTTGTGTTTGTGGTTGCACAAGCGGGAGGGGCCATCTTTCCGTCGGTCACGGGCGCCATCGCTGCAAAGAGTGGTGTCAAGGTTTTGCAGCCCATTGTTCTGGTTCTCCTTGCTCTCGGGGCGGTCTGCTGGTGGTTGGTGCCCAGGGTGCCAGCCTCGAGCGAGTCCGATCACAGCAACTGAGTGGTCACTGTAAGACAATAATTCTAAACTGGAATCATTTCCAACTTTTTCTGCTAGCAAGCATATTAAGCGTGAATATTCAACAAGATGCATTATGGAATCTTAAGTGTGCCTATGGACTCTGGCCTGAGTTTATCCTGTTTCCAACTTTTATTTCGAGATTCATGAGCTCGTGTTTCGTATGGTGGAACCTGGTTTTCACGCTGTGAAATTAGAGAAGAACTATGAAGGACAAAAAGATAATCCAATGTGACTGCAACTCCATTTCTATTATCCGGCAAATAACCGTATGCTGCCGCGCTCATTTCTTTGCAAAAAATGACATGATGCTGCCTTGTCCCGTCTTTGGCGCTGGCTTCTTCGGCTTGGCTGCGGCGGCAGCTGCTGGTGTAGGCTTCGCGGGGGCTTCGTCTTCGGAGAAGGACTCCCAGCCGGGCTCTTGGATAGTGACTGTAGGGCAGTTAGCATTTGTCGAGAAAAAAAATACAGTAACACGCAAGGAACCTTACCTAGGTAGCCGTTCTCGTCTTCGATCATCTTTTTCTTCATTACGCGTCTCTTTCCGCGCCGCCTGCCGTCACCCGTGCTCGCAGAGACGACCTCGCTCGCCTCCTCTGGCTTGTCCGGCTTGGCTGCGGCGGCGGGCGCGCTCGCGGGCTCCTCGACGTCCTCCATGGGCGTGTCTTCCCTCTCGTCCTCATCCTTGTCGTCTTCATCTTCGTCATCGTCGTCGTCCTCTTCCATCATCTTGCGCAGCGCCTCCTCCCGCTCTTTGCGCGACTTGCCGCTGGCCACCTGCTGGGCCTTGGGGAGCACGTCGTCGTCGTCGCCGTCGTCGCCTCCGTCGTCGGAGAGTGCCATGGATGCGTCCTCTGCGGCGGCGGCCTTGGCCGGCTGGGGGGCCTCCTTCTTCTTGGGCTTGGCGGCGGCGGCGCCCTTGGCAAACGCCTGCATGATGCCGCCGGACGAGCCCGCGCGCTTCAGGCTGGGAGGCGCCGCGGACTTCTTCGCCGCGGGGCCTTCTGCAGCCGACGCGTCGCTATCTCCGGCTGATTTTTCCGCTGCCGTTGCTGCCGCCGCCGCTTCCTGCTTTGCCTTGGGCACTCTGTTCCAGATCGAGTTGGGGCCGGGCACGTCCTCGGGCGCCAGCGTCGACGAGGCCGCTGCCTTGGCGTCACCCTTTGCCGACGACCCGGGTGCCTTGTTCCAGATCGAATTCGGACCGGGGACGTCCTCGGGCGCAAGCGGCTTGGCCGCTTTTGAGCTGGGACCCGCTGGGCCTGCGCCGGGCGCCTGTCCCTTGCGCTGCCGGCGACGGGCGTGCGAGTTGGGAATTGTGCCAAAAACAGTAGGGGACTCTTCTGTTGCGCCAGGTGTGCGCAAGTCGCGCACCTGGCGGATCGAGTCAGCCAAAAGCTGGAGGTCCTGTTCTTCATGTCAGCTGCTTGGTTTAATAGAGCAAACATATAAGACAGAGAAGAACTCCTACCTTCATTGGATGAGTCGAGACGCTATAGACATGAATTGTCTCGAGTGAATCGTATTTTGAAAGTGCCTCTGTGAGAAAAAGGAGAAAAGAAAACGTCAGCAAGGCGTCAAGGGAGTTGGACAATGTAAACAGAAGTACACGTGCATACCCTCGAGGTTCTCTTCTGCGACAAGAGTCATGTAAGAGATGAGCACCTGTTCCGAGAGCAGATAGTCGGGATATGCATCGTCCATATCGACATCGGTCTCGTCATTTGCCTCAGCTCTTGCCTCGTTCTGCTGCTGAGTTGGCTCCTCTGGTGTCTTGGTGCCATAGAGCAGATATGTCGCGTGGAGCGAGCCAGGCTTCTTGGCATTTTGGGACTTGTGGAAGTCAAACAAAGCCCTGCATACAGTGTAAGCAATATGAATCGCCGTTCTCAGCTAGAGAAATAGCCATGAACCCACTTCTTGGCCGTATTGACATGGAGCTTCAAGGCCCTGCTCAGGTAGCGGTACGTCACCTACACGCGTTAGTACGGTAATGCACGCTGCTACAGAAAGCAAGCAGAACAGACAGTCATACCACTTTCTTCTCAACGAGGATCTCCTCGGCAAGAAATGCCTTTGCCTTCTCCATGTTGGCTTGCGATGTGTCTAGTGTAGATATGATGGTGGGAGGGTCAGCGAAAGTCGTGTCTTGAGTGGCGTCGCCTTGACGCACTCTACGTTAAATTGTTCGTCGCGTGATCACGTGAATTTAAGTGGCTGTAAAATGCAGCTGCTGCAGAGCAGACGAGCCTAATGGACAGAGCAGTGCCCCGCTAAAATCTCGCTGTTCCCGCTAGGATTGGTAGTGCATGAGCGCTGGGCGACGGCTGACAGACGCGTCGCGCCGTGAACGAAAAGCACACTCGACATCCTTTGCCGCCAAACGACACAGGCAACAACTGCGACCGACGCCCGACGCCCGACGCCTTTTTGTCTTGACCGATATTGTTTCCGCTCAGAAGCTTAGAGAACGGTCAGTGTCCTTCGGCGTGCGCCTCTTCGGTTTTCCCTTGTCTCTCTCTTTCTCTCGTCTCCCTTTTTCCGCCCGCCCGGTCCGCAGCGAGGATGGATTTTCGCGACGGCGGCGACGTGGCGGACTCGACGGACTGGCTGGGGACGGCGCTGGCGTGCCTGATGCCAGTGGAGCAGGCGTTCCGGTGCCACGTGTGCAAGGACTTTTACAACTCGCCGATGACGACGTCGTGCAACCACACGTTCTGCTCGCTGTGCATCCGCCGCTGCCTGTCGGTGGACGGCAAGTGCCCGCTGTGCCGCATGGCCGACCAGGAGTCGAAGCTGCGCGGCAACTGGGCGCTGCGCGAGGCCGTCGACGCCTTCTGCAAGGCGCGGCCGGCCGCGCTGGCGGTCGCCCGCAGGCCCGCTTCCCCGCCGCCGGCGCAAGCGCAAGCGCGAGCGCCGTCGCCCCCGAAGCGCAAAGCAGACGACGACGGCGAGACCCAGACGAAGCGGACGAGGACGTCGGCGCGCCTGAGCAAGACAAAGGCCACAGAGGCCGTGGCGGCCATGGCCCAGGAGGAGGCCTCTGCCGAGGAGCCAGCGCAGGCCCGCGACGCCAGCCGCGACGACGTCGACTACGAACCGGGTGAGATTTTTACGTTTGCCGGCCTCCCCTTTTCTCACATTCGCCGACTTTTTACAGACACTAATCAAGCATTTGTTTCTTTTAGATGACGGCCTCGCAGCATGTCCGATCTGCTGGAAGCGGATGAAGCCGTGGCAGGTGGACCGGCACATCGACACGTCCTGCCCGGGCTCGCCGCAAAAAGCGAAACCCAAGGACGCAGCAGCACCGACGGCGTCGTCGTCGTTTGCCGCCAGCACAGCGAGCAAGTGGCAGCGCAGCGGCGACGTAACAGCAGCAGTAGCGGCCAACCCGTTCTCGGCGGCAGCCGCGCCGGCGCCGGCGCCCGAGCGCCTGCCGTCGGTCAACTACTCGATCCTGAGCGACGCGGCCCTGCGCAAGAAGCTGGCGTCGCTGGGGCTGTCAACGTCCGGGTCGCGGCTGCTGCTCGAGTGGCGGCACAAGGAGTGGACGACGATCTGGAACGCAAACTGCGACTCGGTGCGGCCGAAGCGGAAGCAGGACCTGCTGCACGATCTCGATGTCCGGGAGCGGACCGTCGGGACCAGCATAAGCGGTGGCGGCGGCGGCAGCGGCGGCGGCAGCGGCAGCACCGGAGTGCGCGGATCTGTGCTGGCCTCGCGCTCCATAGCAGCGGCAAACCAACAGGCGGCGCAGATCAAGGACAAGGACTTTGACGGGGTGGCATGGTCAGCCAAGCACAGCACGTCATTCAAAGACCTCATTGCCAACGCGAGGAAATCTCGGAAAAAGACCGAAGAGACCAAGACAGAAGACGAAGAGAAGCAGCATAGTGGCCCACAACCAAGCACAGAGGGCAATGAGAACATCTTGAAGGAGCAGCAACAAACAGCGCCATTTCCCATACTAGACGACAGTGGCACAGAGCCTTCTGCCGAGGCAGCAAATGGAGAAATCATAGCACCGGTTGTCAAAGGGGGAGACACCGGCCAGAGCGAGCCGCGTCAGAAACTGTTAGAAACCGAAAAGGCTCCAGTAAGCGGCTCAACTGGAGACATCGAGTACATAGATCTACAATAAACCGCATTACCTCCTGTTCATGTTTAATGACGGGAAATCCTGAACATGGTCATACGAAATCACAAGCTGTGGTTATGTTTCTGAATGCGCGTCAACTCCCTCCCTTTCACAGCAATTTTAGACCCTCCCAAGGCATCTTTGCGTATCTTTGCTAGATCTTAGCCTGACCTAAAATTGCGGTGTAGTCCCCTAGTGGTCTATGACTAACCGAGGGAGACAGAGGCCTCGTGAGGACATAAAACTGCGGTAAGGCTGAGGTCTCTCCGACATCAAGGCTCACTAACATCGATACGCAAAGATGCCTTTGGAGGGACCTAAAATTGCTGTGAAAGTCGCTGGATGGTTATGTGCCTGTAAAGCGGACTGGTCAAGTGAATGCAGGCACCTCGCGAGGCCAAAAAAATACTGTGACGTTTCTCCGGCAGGAAGGCCTCCAACGTGGACTCGTCAAGGGAGGCAGACGCCTCGTGAAGATATAAATTTGCTGTGAACTGCAACTAGGCATCCAATGAAAATAGAGGCCAGACCCCTTGGGTCTGAAATTGGTGTAAAACGGCCCCGTGCGGGTTGCAGCTTGGCGTATCCAAGTCTACGTACAGCGTCACAAAAAAATGGAATTTTTGGCACATTGATGTTTAACGAAATTTCCATACTAAGAGAAGTACCTAGTCTTATCTTCTTTCGTGCAGTTTTCTGCTTGTTTTAGTCTTTCCATTGCTACAGTGTGTAATATTCCGTAGGCGTGACTTCGGCGACCCTGCTTTTAGAACAGGTTATTAGTACATATTTACGGAGTATTATCTTGGCCTTTGTAGGGTTGAGACCAGGAACAGTCTTAAAATGAATATGGATACCAGGCCTCGTACGGGACCTAAACTACAGTGAATTCTTAGAGTTTCGTGTAAGCCTAAAATTGCTGTGAATTTCCCTTATTACTGGCGTTCACCCCCCCTAGTATACCATATAATCCTCATCAGTCAATCTCATAATATATTTTACGCAACTATCGTAGAGCCTCTGATTGTTCAGTATTTTAAGGATAATTGACTGCTTATTAGAGTTATGTAGTTTGCAGGACCCCTCGGGGATCTGCCTGGTTACCAGATATCTTAGAAATGTATTTTTTATAACTTTCCTTAGTATGTGGCGTCTCGGGCGTGTATAATCTCTGTGTAAAAACATATTTTTCCCATAACGAGGCCTACGTCACGAATTGAGTACCCGGATATGGCTAGGGCTAGGCCACAAGCCTGTCAGTGTTTATAAGTGGGAATTGGCGGAGACAACGCGTCGTGTTACATTCATGGATACCTTTCGGTACAGCGGTCTGATGCGTCCCGCCTGAATCGTTATATGCATAGCGTATAATTTAGCGGTCAAAACTTACATGGATGTAGTTTATGTGGGAAGAAATTGTTGAGGAATCGATACTAAGCCTACAATTTCCAAAAATTATAACAATTTGAATAAATTCGTAATATATATATATATATATAATAGAGGTAAAATGTATTGCTTTAATCATTCTTTTTAAATAAATCTTTTATTTAAACTTATACTATAGATATTTTGAAAAATGGCTGTTTGAAAACTGTAATTTTAATGGACTTCTGTATGTATTTTGTGAAAAATACGAATACTTTTGTCAACCCGCTGTATTACCTTGGCTTTTGTAGACATAGACTATTAGGGACAGTCCTAAAGAGATAACAGATACCAGTCCTCATACGGGCCCTTATTGCTGTGAATTTAATACATATCTAGTTCAGTTGTGTTTTGGCTGTTGCACAAATCAGCCCAGTGCCTTGCGTGGGCCTAAAATTGCTGTGAAGACTGGCGGGTGAGACTGCAGTGCAAGTCCCCATGTACATAACTGTAAGTGAAGGGCTCTAGCGAAAAAAAAAAAATTGATCAGTGAGCCAGCAAATAGTAGCCAGCCAACCAGCCTGACCTGCATAATAAACATTACTGCGTCATCGCGGGATATAGCTTTCGGGAACAGACACTACGTTAACAGGCGCGGTTCTGTTGTACACAACAGTACTACTTTTCTTCGGGACTACAACCTAATCTTGCTCTTCGGTTTCTTCAGCCCGCCACTTCCGGGTTGCTTAGCGATCCAATAATGGCCAACAACACGCAGCGGATCCAGTTCCTTGTCGGCCAAGAACATGGCTTCACCAGGTGTGTGATTCCTTGTCTCGCTGCCCTCTGCGTTTGCCCCCCTCTCCTAGGCGTGCGTTTTCCCCCTCTCTTTGCTGACAACACAGGTCCCGCCTGCCGGCCCTCTATTCCGACTTCCGCGGCCTGCGCTCGACCAACCCAGAAGGCTATGCCGCCAACGTCGGCGCCTGGCGACTGGGTCTGGCGGCCCTGGTCCGCGGAGGTATGCTGCCAGCCGGATCTGCCGCCTCTAAATCGAAAGCAGGCTCGTCCGCGCCGTCGACCGCGGGGGCCGCCCGCAACTACCTCGTCCTCGCGACCGGGCCGCAGCTGCTCGACGCCCTGCAGAGTGACCGCTACGGCCGGCCGCTGGCGCTGGACGCGGTCGTGCGCGACGCCGCGCAGGACCGCGACCTGATTCCGGCGCAGGCCTTTCTCAAGGCCAAGGAGAGCATCTACGGCGGGCGGTCGTGGCCCGCGGCGCTGGCGGCGCTGCCGTGGCACGCGCTGTCGTGGGGGCTGCACCAACTGGGGGTGGCGGGCGAGGGCGGCGGTGGGGGCGGCGGCGGCGGATCTGACGGGCGCGGCAGGTCGGACGCCCAGGCTGGGCGGATGTCGTCAGAGCAGTACGTGGTGGTGGCCAACGTGGAGGCGGCGGCAATGGCGTTTGCGGACAAGACGGCCGACCTACATGGGCGGTTCGAGCGCACGTGGTCGACGGCGCACTTTAAGCGCGAGTTTGGGCGGGCCGGCGCGGTGCTGGAGGGCGACGCCACCGCAGCTGCGCCGCGCCTGTCCGAGACGGACCTGGACGTGCTGCTGACGTTTCTGGCGCGCGACAAGGGCCTCGTCGTCTACGACGGCCACGTGGTGCGGCTGCGTGCGCCCGGCGGCGGCGGCGGCAGCGGTGACCGCGAGCCCGCGACCATTACGGACGAAGACCGCGCGGTGGCACAGCTGCGCGAGCTGATGGACTCGCTGACGCACCAGACGGCGGTGCTGAGCCGGCGCGTCGACGAGCTAGCGGCCGCCGCGCGGGAGGCCGTGGATCCGCGGCGCGGCACGGCGGGCGCGAACCGCGTCGCCGCGCTCGCTGCACTGCGCCAGAAGCGCCAGGCCGAGGCCGCCCTGGCCGCCCGCTTCGCCACCCTCGGCCAGCTCGAGGCCGCCGCCGCCCAGCTGGCCCAGGCCGCCGACCATGTCGCCGTCGTCGCCGCCCTCGACCGCAGCGCCGGCGCACTGAGTGCTCTCAACGCCCGCGTCGGCGGCGCAGAGGGCGTCGCCGCCGTCGTCGACCGCCTCCGCGACCAGATGGACGCCGCCGACGAGATCAACCGCATCCTCACCGAGCCCAGCGGCAGCGCCGGGCTCGTCATCGACGAGGCCGAGATCGACGACGAGCTCGCCGCCCTCGAGCGCGCCCAGCGCGCCGGCAAGGAGGCCGACGCCGTCGAGGCCGACGCCGCCGCCGCCGCCGAGACTGCACGCCGTCTCGCATCGGCTGGAACCGTCCCAGACAAGGTGGAGGCGGCGCTGGAGGCCGAGACGACAGAGAGCCTGCGGAACCTCTCGCTGAAGAGCGATGAGCCAATAGCGGAGCCGGCCAGCTGAGACACTTCTGGAAAAGGGTCTTTTTTTAAAGTGGCTGTCCTGACTGTGTGGCTGGCGTTTTTTTGTCATCACTTGCATAGTATGGGGCGTTTTATGTGTGTTCTATATATAAATACTGTTTGATTTCAAATTATACCAGCGAGTTATAGAGGGCTGTCCTCTTATTGTATACTTTACCAGGTGAGAGATGGTCACCTTTCTATGCTTTGTCAAATTCTATGTAGCTAACGATGCTTCCCCCCCCCCCCCGCAGATGCATTTTCCCTGTGATTACTTCCTCCTCTCTATGCTCTAGTTCTCGTTGCTCTCGACGTCCTTGGCCGCGGCGCTGGCCTCTGCCTTGGCGTCCTTGGGCTTCTTGACGCTCTTCCACTCAAAGAAGAGCGCCGGCACGATGCTGAAGCACGCAACGGCCAGCGGCACGTCGAACGTCGTCGTGATGGCCTTGTTGTACGCCACCAGCACGGCGGGCAGCTGGTCGGCCGCCACGGCGCCGCGGATGCTGGTGGCCCCGAGGCCCGTCAGCATCTTGGCCGTGGCCGCCGGCACCACCTGCGACAGGTCCTTGAGCAGCTCCTGCAGAAACACGCTCTGCGCCACGCACGTGAAGATGGCGCCGCCGAGGCCCTGCCCGAAGAACATGAGCGACGCGCCCACGGGCACGTCCTCGGGCTTGAGCACCACCTGCGCCGCGAGCCCGGACATCTGCATGCCCAGGCCCATGCCGAAGCCGACAAGCACCTGGAAGCCGATCCAGGCCGCGTGGCCTGACGTCACGCGCAGCGTCGTCATCAGGCCCATGCCCACCGCCATGCCGCACGCGCACGCCAGCACGAACGGCGTGTAGTAGCCGAAGCGGCTGACGCCCGCGCCCGCCACGATCGACGCCACCACCAGCGCCAGCACAAACGGCAGCGACCGGATCCCCGACTGCAGCGCGTCCACCCCCGTGATCGCCTGGAACCACACCGCCATGTAGTAGTTGAACCCCAGCATCACCCCACCCACGCACATCGAGAAGGCCACGCCCGCCACGATCGACCTCTGATAAAAGATGCGCCGCGGCACCGTCGCGTTCTCGCCCAGCCACGCCTCCACGGCGACCCACGCGCAGAACAGCACCCCGAACAGCACGAGCAGCGCGACCACGCGCCCGCTGCTCCACGCGTACGTCGACCCGCCCCAGTTGAGCGCCAGCAGCAGGCACACCACCGCCGGCGTGAACAGCACCGTGCCCAGCGGGTCCATGCGCTGCGCCTTCTGCAGCGCCGGCAGCGCGTGCGCCGCCGGCGACGGCATGTGCAAAAACAGCAGGATCAGCACGATCGACGCCGCCCCGATCGGCAGGTTGATGTAGAAGCACCACCGCCACGTCAGCCGCGCGTTGCTCGTAAACGCCCCGCCCACCAGCGGGCCGATCACCGACGACACCCCAAAGATCGCCCCCAGCAGGCCCTGGTACATCGGCCGCTTCTGCAGCGGCACCAGCGGGATCATGATCACGATCACGCCCGCAAACACGCCCGCCGACCCGGCCCCGGCCACCGCCCGGCCCAGGATGAACGCGATCGAGTTGGGCGCCGCCCCGCAGATCGCCGAGCCCACCTCGAACAGCACGATCACCGCGAGGAAGACGATCTTGTTGTTGTAGAACGAGTACATGCGGCCGAACAGCAGCTGCGTCGAGCAGCTGGCAAGCACGTACGCGCTGCCGTACCAGCCAATGTCACCTATGGAATGGAACTCATCTGTGATGCGAGGAATTGCCGTCGAGATGATGATTCGGTCCTAAAAAGAACAAGTTAGCCTGTCAGTCTGTTTACAAGCGCGAATAAGAGGAGCGGGTTCAACTTACCAGAGACACGAGGAACATGGCAATGTAGAGAGCTGCCATGACGATCAAGACGGTCCGAAGAGGCGGATACTCGTTGTCATCTTTTGGACCATCAACGGTAGAGCCTTTGCTGTCGATCTCCCTTTCGATCTCCTTTTCGTGGACGGCGCTCCCCGTGTCTGGAGGGGATGTCGGAGCTGGTTCTGCCCCCATGATGTTGTACAGAAGCGGTTGTTGTGCGAGAAAGTGATGGAATATTTAAAAAATAATAAATATGGTTAAATGCTATGTAGAAAGAATTATATATTTGGTCTACCTTGAGATACAGATAATAGAATGATGCCGAATAGAGAAAAGGCGAGAGCTCATGCATGATTCTTATACAAACGCCCAATTGTCCGAGATTGTCCGAGATGCCCATATGAAAAGGGAGAAAATAGTAGTGGAGATTTCGGCATTTTCGCACATACGGCATTTTCTTCGCCGTTGCATTCCTTTTCTCATCCTCCTTGGCGTAATACGGAGGAATCGATCCTCGTACAAATTGCAATCCGTCTATTCATTTCTATCATACACGTCATTTCTATGGAAAGAAGTCGTGAGACTCCCCTTCTGAAAATATCTATATAGCAAGCATACCGTCATTCTACGAAATCTGACCTTGAAAGAGCGTATTCCAATAGCCCCATGACTCCCAATCCGTCGTTTCCCAGCCGAGAATGTCCATGTCCGCGTAGGAAGAGAAGGGCGACTCCTCCAGGCCCGTGGACGGTGGCGATGCAGGATACTCCAGCTGCATGTTGGGCGCTGGCTCTGCCGCCGCGTTTTCGACCGCGGCGGCGGGCGCGGCCTCGGCGGCGCTGTCCTCGTTCGGGCCCGAGACGGCGTCGGCCTCCGCCGCGCTCTGGCTGGTAGTGGTAACATGCCGCGCCTTGCGCTGTCTGGCCTCGGCGCGCAGCGTTGCCACCATGGCCGGGGCGGTCGGCAGGCTGGCCAGCTTCAGCCGGCGCGCCTCGCGCTCGCGCGACTCCCAGGCCCGGAGGACGAGCTGGCGGAAGGCGACGCTCAGCTCGTCGGTGTCGCTCATCAGGTGCGGCTTGTAGCGGAGCACGTCAGAGGCAAGCTGCCAGGCCTTGTCGACGGTGGCGCCCGCGGGCGGCTGGCTCTGCGACTCGATCAGCATGAAGACGGCGGCGTCCAGCTGGAAGTACACGTCAATGTGCCACATGAAGTGCGTCAGCGTCGTGGTCGCCAGCCCCTCGACCAGGATCTCGGTAAAGCGCACGCTCGTGTCGAAGAGCAGGTCGTGCTCCGACTGCGGCATCGACTTTCCCTTGTCGGGATACTGCGTGGGGTGGTGCGCCATGAGCCGCATCTTGGCGAGGGCGGCGCGTGCGCCGCCCTCGGCAATCCGGTGCAGCGGGATGGCAGGGTCGACGTACTTGAGGTACTTGTCTTCGAAGATGGCGGTGGCCTTGTCGATGATGGCATCCCGCTCGGCGACGGGCGTCTTCGGGTCGTGGAGCCTCCTGGCGTTCTGGAGGAGAAACGACCCGAGCTCGTACCGCAGCAGGCAGAAGATCATCTCCGTCGAGCGGTCCGTGATGGAGCGCGGGGAACCCGTCATCATGGGGTGGATGTCGCTGTCGTTCAGGTTCGCCGGCAGAGGGTGGTTCGGCGTGTCTGCCGAAAACACCAGCGACTGGCCCGAGAGCTGCGTCGCCCGGCCGTCGAGCAGCAGGAGCTGCCACCACACGCGCAGGCGCATCTGCGTCTCAAAGCCCTCGGAGCCGTGCGCTGGGTTCGTCGCCGCGGCCAGGAGCCGCTCGCCCATGCGCACAGCCATGCCCGTCAGGATCCACATGGAGTTAGGATCGTAGTGCTGGCGGGCGGCAAGCTGCTTATTGTCAGCACGGCCACATAAGCTCCGCTAAAGAGAGAGAAGATAGACGTAGATTCAACAAACCAAAAATATTGTAAAGGCCTGAAGGAGCACGAGGCTGACGGATCGCAAAAATCCGGCCGCAGCGAGCGCCTGCTGCGTGCTGGCGAGGTAGCGCTTCAAGAGCGCCTTCTTCTGCTCGCCCAGCTGAGCCTGGCAGCCCTCGTCGGTCATGGAAGAAACAGCAGCGGCATAGATGGCAAAAAGGAGCGGTGCACTCTGTGCCGGGACGCTGCCAAAGTCGTTGGCGGCCTGAAGGATCAAATCTTGCACCTGTGGTACATGTATGACTTTGGACAGAGGATTTACATTTTGCAGGAATGTCTGCCAGAGAGAAAACGTGTGTAGTGGAGTCGGGTGCGAGTCTCCCAAATCAGTGCATGGGCTACCGCTCTGCCCGAAAAGAAGCCCAGACGGGTCAGCGAGAGGTGTTGACCCGGCCGTTGCAGCGGTTGGCTCTTCCGCTGCCGGTGTCTCGACGGGCTGTGGCTCCTTGAACTGCATCAATATTAGTACGATATTCACGACTGATGTGATATGAACAGATACTAAGCCTACTTGCTCTGGAAGACCAGTCCACAGGTTCCTGCATCATGGATGTTAATTCATGTGACTTTTGGGTAGCAATATAATCAAAGATGTGACGGGATCCGAAATTAAGAAACGGTTGATGCGAAGGGAGACATGTGTGTGGAGAGATAGTGGAGAGATATAGTAGATGGGACTACATACTGTCCAAAGACTGGTCCTCTCGCTTGCTGTCTTTGTCTAGTGTGTTCAGCTTGCTCTTGTTGTTGCGGTGCGTCTGCGCCAGCAGATGGCCTCGGCAATGGCCGCTGCTCGGGGGTTTCAGACAACCGCCGCTTGCGCTCGCGCTCGCGCATTGTATAGGGCGCTCTAGTTCTAGGCACACACTCCACCCCCATGCGGACGCATCCACTACACGGGATGAGTCTGTCGCAGCGAACCTTGCGGCTCTTGCAGAGCACACAGGAATACTGCCCAGTGTGACGCTGGCTGACGGGCGAGACCTCCTCGCTGCGTCCAGCTTGGGCCGAGGCAAAGGAGCCTGCCATATTCTTGGTTATGCGAGGCATTGCTTAGCACAGGCGATATATGGTAGCCTGGTTGACTGTTTACGTTTGGACGTGAGACAATTTTGTATTGTCGGGTTCGGGTGATGCTGGGGCGTGGTTAGGGGAAATGTAGAGCAAATTGGCCGGAGGAGTGAAAACTGCGAAATGAAAGAATGAGGCGATGAAAACCCCGAAAGCCCCGAGATTCACTGCCAAATCCGGATTAGCTTAGACTAACTATGTCTCAGGGTGGGCTGTTCCTCTGATACACTAAGGAATCCCAAGCAATCCCAAGTGTAACGGTATCAGTGGCTCAGTGCCCCAGTGGCTGCGCTAGGAATAGCAGCCCTGAAGCTTAGCGGATCGTGCCGCCAAACTAAGCTACCTATCTATACTTATAACGGACTCCCGCCATGCCGGACTCCGGAAGGCTGGTAAGCGGCTTCGCATCCGAGCCTGCGTATTTAAAAGCATCTCAAGAATGTGCAGAAAACGGTAAAGCGAGATATACAATCCTAGCCGAATAAAGCAAAGATCCTTGAATCTCTTTTTTTTTCTCACATACTTTTTTTGCCTGCCGCCAACATCGAACCCCTTCACCGCTGCTACGGCACGACTCAAGCCCTGTTCAGCCTCAAACTACGCTAGATCATAAAGCAGCTAGCAAGATGAGAATACTTTGCCTTCACGGCAAGGGGACCAGCGGTGACATTTTCAAATCACAGACAGGTATGTTCGCCGAAGCCTAAAGAAGCAGGTCTGCCTCGGCAGCTGACAAACAACCAAGCCGCCCTCCGAGCCAAGCTCGACAAATCCTTCGAGTTCGATTTTGTCGACGCCCCGTTTCGGTCCACGTCTGCCCCCGGCATCGACAAGCTCTTCGTGTCCGGGGCCTACGCCTGGTGGCCGACGGACTCGGTTCAGGCAATACGAGCCGCCCACCTGTGGCTGGACGAGTATATTGCAGCCCATGGGCCCTACGATGCCGTCATGGGCTTCTCTCAGGGCTGCATCCTGATTGTCAGCTATCTGATGCACCGCGCGCGGGAGATGCCGCTTGATCCGGCGCCCCCCTTCCAGGGCGCTATTTTCGTCTGCGGCGGCCTGTCCTTTGCTTCGCTGGAAGAGCTGGGCGTCCCGATCTCCCCAAAAGCGCGGGCCATCGAGCTGCAGTCTGTGCAGGCTCTGCAGCAGAAGACCCGCAAGTTCAAAGAGCTAGCATCGCAGCCAGACCAAATTCAGCGGGGCGTGGGCCTGTGGGACGACACGTCCAATCTCATACACGACCCCAGGGCTCCGCTGCCGCCGCCCAATGACGTGTTTGGCATGGACTTCACATCAGAGTCCTTGCCGTCTGATCTCTTTGTCGCCATCCCTACGGTGCACGTCTACGGCAGCCGAGATCCGAGATTCCCATCTGCCATTCAGCTTGCCCATTTCTGCAATGTGCGCTCCATGTACGACCATGGGGGCGGGCATGACATTCCTCGGACGACCCCAGTGTCGGTTCAGATTGCAGAGCTGATTTCGCAGCTAGCGAAGGACATCAAAGAAAAGAGATGAGGGTTACATCCCCCATTTCAAATTATCACCCAGCATAGATATGTTTTGCACATGCGCATGCCAAAAGCGCATGCAGTCTATATGATTTTACGAAAGGGAAACATTAGGAATGAAATCTACATTAAAATAGAAGAGCAAGTTTTTACGACCCTGCCCCCCGGCAAAAATTTCCGTTCGCCAAAACGTTGCCTCCACAAACATTTGTTGACTCCATGTTACGTCCTGACCTACCTAGCAGAGTGTGAAGCGGATGATAGGGCCGAAGATGGATATCAGTGGAATACACAAAAGAAGGTACAAAGGTATATTGTAGATATTGTAAGCTGGTCAGAGGTGACTCGCTTGTCCATGCTTTTCTCTTCCAATCTCCCAGAGAGGCCTGCTATTGCACATTTAGCACAGGAAGAAAGAAAAGCCCCTAAAAAAAGTAAAGGACGTGCCAGAGACTCTCTGTTTTTGCAAGAAACGCGTGACCTTTCCTAGTGTGCCATGGAGAAAGACAAGACAAACCAAGAAACGCATATTGTTTTTCTTCCTCTGGAGGGCTACTGTTACGTTCCATAGGCACAGCATCTGGAAAAATGCGGGAGTTTACAGCAGAGGAACGGACAAGACGGCTCGCAGCAATTACCATCTATATCACGTAAAGACATCTTAGTTCACATCCTATTACTTTCAGAACCAGCTAATAAAAGTGGCTTGCTCTCTTTCTGCAACTCCTGCTCGCCTAAGCATCTAAATGAATAGCCTCGGAATTGACGTTTCCTTGAGCCTCGTCCTCCGGTATCCCCAGTACCTCTCTCTTTATTTCCTTTTTTTGTCTTTCTCATTTTTGCCTGTCTTTCGTCGTTCTTCTACTGGCATCTCTCTCACCCTATTACTTCCAGCCAGCTCGGTTCCGTCTCTGGATGTTTACGCCGATCTTCCGTCTTATCCTAAGTTGTGCCTATTAACCAGTTTTACGGACTGCGCTTTCAGTCTTTCATTTCATCTTAGAGGCTTCTCTCTGCCCTGGCTTTTTTTATTGGAATTGCGGTCCTATTTTTCAGATTCGCTTTACTTTGCCAGAACAGCGGATGATTCGGTTTTGGGGGAGCATCTTCTCAGTCACACATCACTCGAAAAAGATCAAGGAGACTATAAAATAATTCCCGTGTTTACAATCAGCTTATTCTTCTTCCTCCAACGCGCCAAGCCATGTTTCGAGCGTTTTCTTTATATATGTCTCGGCATTTGGTATGGTTTTGGGGCTAGATCTGGCCTTCAGAGCGCAGTCCAATCTGGAAGAGAAGAATTTTCCTGTTTGGCGAGGCCAAAAACTTCCTCTTACATTTCGCTGCTCTTGGCAAGGCTTGTTTAAGTGTCTGGAATATTCCTTTCAGGGACGTCTCCTTGCTCTCTGCAAGGGGATGAATATGAATAGGCGGAGATTTTAAGATCCTCCCCCGCAAGCTTACGCAGCTGTCAGTGCCTTTATATTGCTCCTCAGAATTCAGCCATAATTCTTTTCTTTATATTGGCTTAACATTAAATTAAAGGTACAAGGCCGTTTTCTTAATTGTCTCCACAGTCCTCCCTTCCCACAACGCTGGAAGAAACGTGTGCTAGCGGACTGATTCGACGTGCACCACTACCTCTTTTCTGCTGCCCCGGCTGAGGCGGAGGGAGGGTGCCTAGAGGGAGCAGGACACCATACTTTTATAACCTAGAGAGGATGTGCGGGAATATATGATCGGATCTGGATGCCAAGAAGATGCTCCTGAGAGATTATCCAAACAAGATGCGACGATCCGGTCTTATAATACCATCGACTGCATACGAGACGGCCAAAAAAACCAAAATACCAAGAAACAAAATAATAAGGGCTCTAATAGATGAACGAGAAAATGTATAGGCCAAGAGGCTGGCTGGAGAGACTGAAAATAAAATGTCCATATTGGATTGCGTCTCCATATACGCAAATGAAGAGGTGCCGTCTCTTCGTCATCAGGAAACCTCTCGGCTCCGCGGCTCTGCATTTTATGGCTTGTCCCTTGTCCTCTGGGCCTGCCAGCTTTACTGTAGTCGTCCTATATATGCTGACTTGTAGTTCCATCTTGCCAACTTCGGGAAGTCCTTCTGTTCTGTCTCCTTCTCCTTTCTCCTTTCTCCCCTTCTTCTTCCTCCCCAGGACCAGGACACTTCGCAGCCACACGATTTGCCCGCCATGCAGCCCAAGCAACTACTCACCGCGCTCCTCGCGGCCGGCGCCAGTGCCAACACTGATGCCGCCGACGCCAGGTGCTCCAGAGATCTGCAGATCGACAACTTTGCAAATTTCGCCAGCCTGACGAACAGCCAGAACCAGCCGGCTAGTGGTATGTTAGATGAGTTCTCTGGGTGCCCGGAACTGCTGGCTATCACAGGCAAATACTGACGCTGCACACTCCTCCTGTTAGATGACCAGACTATGGCCAGCATCTCATCATCCAATAACGTCCTCAGGTTCACACCCCGGGACCCAAACTCGTACTTTTATGAGTCCTTCCCTTGTGTCCAGGCAAAGTCGTCGGGCTACGGTGGTCTGCAGTTTACCATCACTTACCCGCCTGGCTCTGACTTCACCCTCGAGCTGCAGACCAAGACGCAGTGCAGCGCCAGCAACTACTCGAGCGAGTGGTTCGCGATCTCGGGCCTCTCGGGCAACCAGCAGGTCGTCACGCTCGACCTCAACGTGTACGAGACGTCAAATCTCGACGCGATCACTGGCTTTGTGTTTGCCAGTTTTAGCAAGGTTGGAGAGTACACATTGAGCAATCTCAAGTTTGTGTGCCGCAACCTTGAATCGCGGTCTGGCCGAGGTGAGCCCATGGATCCCGCAGCCCTCCCTAGGCGCCAAAACTAACTGTGCTAGAGTCACCCGCTTTGCCGCCTAACTTAGACTCGCCGGCGGCGCTTCCACAGGACGTGCCAGACCTCTTCAATAAGAGGAGTGCAAAAGCGTCGCCGGCCAGCATCCGGCCGTCCGCCCACTGTCCTTTTTCTTCTGCCTCTCCTTCTTCTTCCCGTTCTTCTACCATTACGTATTCTCCTTCTTCGGCAAAAAAACCCACCCATGTCCTTTCCAAGCCGGCTGCCACTTCAACAGCAGCCGGCTCTGCGGCCAGGCCGTCCGCTTCGCTCTCGGGTTCAACACCCGCTGTTTCCACGGCCTCCCGTTCTCTGTCCTCTGCCGCGTCTCCACAGCCCAGCATGGACGAAGCAGCGCTGGAGCTGCTGCGAAGAGCAGTGATTCCCGACTACACAAATCCGCCAAAGAAGACCGTCATCCAGACGACCATATATGGACCACAGCCCACATCGGTGGAATCTTGCAAGGATCTGCTCATTGACGACTGGGAGTCACAGTCCCGCCTGACGTTCCTGTACTACAATTCCATGTACCAAGCCTCCAGCGACGACGGCACCATGAAGTCCATCGTCGTGCACAATAACAACACCGTCACGATCGCCCCCCAGAGCTCCGACTCGTACTTTTACAGCCAGATGCCCTGCGTCAACACCACGGGAATCTATGGAGGCATCTCCATGAAAGCCAAGGCGCCCCGCGGGACGACGTTTACGATCCAGCTGGCGTCCGTAGACAAGTGCGGCAGCAGCAACTTCACCGAGGCGCAGACGTTGTCCACGGACGACCTCGGCTGGCAGTTCGACGACACGCTCAAGTCGTACTATTTCCCGCTGACCAAGTACCCGAACGTCAACCCCACTAAGATTTCCATGATCTATTTTGCGTCGCTCTCACGCCCCATCACCCTGGGCCCCATGGCCTTCTACTGCGGCGACCAGCCGTCGGAGGTGGCGGCGCCGCCGCACCCAGTGAACCCGCAGGAGCAGCACTTGGTGCCGGCGCCGGCCAGCTCGGAGGGGTCGCTGCTGATCGATGACTTTACCAACTCGGACAGCAACACGCTCAACCAGTGGCACGGCTGCGACGAGGACTGCGTGACGTCGACGTTCTTGCCGGGCGGCGGCGTGGTGCTGCAGACCAACGACTCGGACCTCGCGTGGTACTCGTCGCTGGCGGACAAGTGCGCGGACATCAAGGCGTTCTCGGGCTCGTACCTGCACGTGTCGTTCAGCGGCAGCAGCAAGTTCACCATCTCGCTGCAGCAGGCCAACAAGGACTGCAACCCGGACGTGGCGCCGTACCCGGAGACGTGGGACTCGCTGGAGGCGGCGCGCTACGCCACCGACACGGACATCTACATGCCCATCAACCACTTCAACGTCGACCTGGGCCGCGTGATCACGTTCGCCTTCAAGGGCTTCTACACGACGGCGCCGACGACGCTGCACCGCGTGGAGATCGTGCCGTCGGTGCCCGACGGCTTCCAGATGCCCGACAAGCTGCCCTCGGGCAACCTCGTCTTCGCCTGCAAGCGGCCCAACTCGTTTGCGTTTGCCATTGACGACGGCGACCCGACGCTGGCCCAGGAGGTCATGGAGATTGTCAAGTCGGAGAACATCGTCGTGACTTTCTTCACCGTCGGCCTGCCGCTCGAGGACCCGACCACCAACCTGTCGACCGTGTACCTGGACATGCAGGCGCGCGGCCACCAGATCGCCATCCACTCGTACACGCACCCCAAGATGGAGGGCCTCGCCGACTACGCGGCCATCGACTGGGAGTACAACAACGACGTGCAGGCCGTGGCCAAGACGTTCAACGGCTTCCACACGCCGTACTTCCGGCCGCCCTTTGGCACCGAGGGCGCGCGCATGCGCCAGCGGCTCGCGCTCGCGCTCAACGTGACCGACCCCTACGTCGTCATGTGGAGCGTCGACGTCGAGGACTGGAAGTGGGGCACGTCCAGCACGCCCGAGAAGCAGCTGGACGCCTTCAAGCGCGACCTGGCCAAGGGCGGCAACCTCGTCGTCATGCACTACCTGTACCCCAACACGGTCAAGTACCTGCGCCAGTTCATCCGCCTGGCCAAGGCCACCGGCAGGCAGCTCATGCGCGTCGACCAGTGCATGATGGACCCGCGGGCGCCTCCCCTGAGCAGCTGAGCAAGGGGGAGAGGCGAGACAAAAACAAGACAGGATGCTGCAAGAGACGGACAAGGAAAAAAAGGCAAAAAACTTCATAGCATCATGGCGTATATATCGGCTATATGGTCTTCTTTTTACCTTCTTCTTTTTCGGTGGCTGACAACCAGATTGGCTGGGACGCAACATCATGAGCGCAAAAAAAAAAAGGCAAACTCTAGGAAACACAAAAACAAAAAGACTGAAGCAGGCCTCACTCAATATTCGATTGGGCATATAGGGCGGCCAGAGACGAAAGAAAGCAGAGGAAAGATTTTGGATGGAAGAAGAAAAGGGGAAGCAGAGAAGAATAGGGGGGAAACGGGCTACGCCTCTCTTGACAAACTTCACCTCTCCTTTGCTTTTCTTTTTACCTGTCTCATATTCTCCCTCTGTCCCAAAAATAAACCAACGTCGTCTTTTTTACGACTTCCTGGTCCGAAGAAGAGTTTTTTTTGCCCTATTTTCTATTTTCCATTTTCACAACCTTTTGAATATCTGCCTTTCTCTCTACGGAGTCATACCTGTTCTAATACAACTGAATCGTATTCTATCAAGAAGTTTTCAGAAGGCTGTCTGAGTGATATGAAAGATGCAGCTAAACGAATGAGGCAAAATCATGACGTCGTCCGTATAAGCCATAAGGTGGTCTGGTGTATGGAATTAGCGTGCAGCTTCCACTGGAGGCCGTTTTCTGATGCGCTTTTATCCTCTCATCAAGAATGTCCTCGTAGCATCTGCCTTATGTATTATTGCCTGAGTTCTTGAGATTTGTGTGCCTTGTCGAGATTGTTTCGTTTTCATGGCCATGCTTACGTATAACCAGGATAGCTTGTCCAGGATCCTCGTTTAGATTTTGAAATAGGACGATGGACTTGCGGGTCTGGCTGAGATGGACATTGAGGGTTCAATCAGGCTGTGTACAGTAGAAGGCAAATTGGGTATACAATGAAGAAGCAAGAACGGGTGCACACCGCCCGCCTACTGATACTACTACGGAGTATGATTACTCTACTTCAACCCTTATGTGCAAGTGTCTGCGGGCTGGTATTACACGATACAGCTTTCTAGGAAGTACATGCTGCCCATCTGCCATGCCTGTTAATATTCCTACCTTATATTAATATTAGGTCAGCAATCCTAGAGAGTCATTTATATGCTTTATGGCACCAGGACCAAGAAGACTCGGAATTTATCGAGCTCGTCCTACGTCAACAGGTGCATATAGATCGTTGTTTGGCTAACTCAACATGACTTTATACAATCTGAATCTCAAATAAACCATTTCCACAGTCCTTCTCGTAATAAAAGCTATCTAGCTCTTGCAATATCGGAAGTTCTACTCCAATTGTGCCACTTTCATCTTCAAAGTCAAAGCTTCCCACTCGAGTGTACATACCACGGCTGCCTGCGACGTGGTGGAGTATGAGCCCGAGCATTTTCGGCCTCATTTTCACCTCTTCTTCGCTAGACAGCGATTTGTCTCTAAACACAGTTGTCCCCGCCAAAAGCTCCAAAAAAAATGCTGCGCCCGGTTCAGAGGCGAGCTTTACCCAGCTGTATTAAAACGATAGATGAACATGCAACTCGCCATAACTATCTGGTTGAATATCGACGCTTCGTTCCAATAAGTTAATAGTCATTGCATCCCATTGACTACTCTTTGGATTCGCAATAACACTATCAGCTACCTTGAGGAACCTCCCACGGATGCGCAGCTGACCGTTCTTGACTGGCCCAAACGGTTCTCCGGGAATGACGGGTGTGGTACGTAATGAGAGAATCTCTGCCGGGGAGTGATTTTTGCCGTTGTTTAAAAATTCCCAGGTATTCGGATACGATCTAAACGTAGACTGACCGGAATCAACACTGTAGAAGGACACGGGTCTGCTTACAGACGGCCATGCCCAGGTCGGAGTAATGTGTTCACCACTCCCAGCGGTTGGTGTCTCGTCGTATACGTTAATCTCCCACGCAAGGCTCAGGAGCATATCCTCCCCCCACATGCCAGCGAAATACACATCATTATAACTTTTAGCGAACTGCTTTGCGACAGCCGACAAGGCGACGAGCCGGTCAGTCGGGCGAGAGAGTTGTCTCTTGGAATATTCCTCAATGACCCACCATCAATTCTAACGGAGATCTCCGAGCTGTCAGTCGCCTATCCGAAGGCGAATAGTAAAGAGGAGCGGAGATATTCCACATACCGGCAGGGCTTAAATTTTGATCAAAGCAATTTATCATGGGCATTAGGAGTTGCTTTAGGGGATGACTGCCTCCAGGAGGTTGAAGTTGTTCAGGCCGGCTGTGAGACCCTTTGGGAAACAATTCGCAACAAACGTTCTTTTGGCACTCCCAAATCATCTGAGTTGAACCAAAATGGAGGACCCGCGGCGCCTGCCGTATGTTAGTAATTATATGACTCCTCGTAGTGACCAGAGGGGCGGCAGCGTAAGTTTACAGTGAGTCGTTCCTGGAACACCCAGGCCCTCTTTTGTAAAGGAGAGGTCTCGATACTCTCAGAATAATACCACGCAATCCATTAGCGGCTCCTTGTGGTTATCTTTATTTTGGCCATCATCCGCATGCACTGAGGCGATCAATGAATCGTTAGAATGGTATAGGTAGATTCTAGTGGAAGCAAGCGAGAACTGACAAGTAGCAAGCGGCAAGTGATGAGAAAACCGGGGACGATGGGTATTCGCAGACAGTGATGGGTAGTCCCTCCGGATCTTCATATGTTGTTTGTTATAAATCAGGACATGTGCCAAAAAAGACGGGACAGGGGGAAAGATTCAATAAATTTAGTTAAACAGAACTTTGTATTATAGCCTTTGTGGAAACACAAGAGGGCTGTTATAGCAAAATAGTCACCTCCATCTCTATGAAGATCGTGTATAACTCAAAGGTAGACAATCTTCACAGTAGAGGACTTCCCGCAACCGTTCTATCGACAATCTTTCTGCAAATCAGTATTTTTTTTTCTACACAACCAATTGTCTGTTTGCGTATGACTTTCCCTAAATCCAGAGCTAGTCTACACGTTACACTCATCACAATATTCCTTCCGCTTGGCTATTTTCTACGCTGTCCTAGCACAACCAAATCTATGCCTCCGGTCACTAATAAACATCAAAAATTGTATTAGGTAGCATTATTATCAAGTCGGCAAAGCCGGTGATACGGACGACCTCGGCGCTCTGGAGCTATCGCCAGTTCAAACAAAATAGGCTTTCTGATCGGCGCACTAGCTTTGGTATTTGGAATGCAAAACACGAGACCATTTCAAGATACGGCCATCCTTGTCTGACAAATAACCGATCCGGGGAAAGGCGGATAGGGAACTACTAGACAGAGAGCGAGAAGCGAGGGAGGCAAGCCTGACTTGGTGGTTCCGTGGAGCTTGCTAGATCAATTGTCATGCCGGGATTTGTAGGTACGAGATCTCACTGCTTCGGGCATCATTCGGCGACGGAGCTCTGAGATCTGGACAATTGGTCCAGCCTTCTCGGTAGCTCTTCTCCCTATCTTCTTGCTTTATCTATCAGTGCCTGATGTCAGACTTGCAAACGTTGAAAAATGAGACACGCTAAAACAGAGAAAAACATAACGGCCCGTATTCCCCTTGACAAATAATGGCGTCCCCTCACTCAGCAACCTCGTTGTCTCATTGTCCTCTCGGCGGCCACGCTTGCTGACACCTTTTCCCGACAAGGTGGGGTGCTGGACCAATATTAGCTTGCCTGTCGTATTTCCATGATGTGCTTCTGCAATGTGCGTGCTGCACAGAACGGGGCGGGTGATTTGTAACCAATGGCGCATCGACAATTTGAGATATGACGCCGGTCGTATTTTGAAATAATGGACGTCCCGACTTATGGTGCATGAGGACATGAATGGCCAGCGGAGAACCAAAGGATATGCAAGAAGCTTAACGTGTTTGTATACTACATTAAAGTGCGGCATCAGAGTAAGATTTTGCTTTTGACCAGCCTTCTTGCTCTTTCACATTTTCCCCTCCCCCCCAATTCGCCTCCCTGAGTATTTCCAAATACCCCTCAAACCCGTTGCTGTGATTCCATTGACAGACGTAGGGAGGGAAGATAACAAGCTAATATATAAAGTCATTGTGTCTCCTCCCTTGGGTTGCTGTTGTTCGTAGAGAGATGTCCATTCTAGTCTGTCCATCAACCAGTGATCTACTGCTAGCTGCTTAACCATCATTCCGTTTAAGACAAAATCAAAAATCAAACCGTAATCTCAGGATTCAAAAATACAAACAATGCCTCTTCCTACTGATGCCAAGGTCGTAGAGACCGGCCAGGAGCTCATTAATATCTTCCATGGCATTTTTGGGCCGCACCCAGGATTTCGTCCAGGCAAGTAATCTACGGAGAATAGAAAAGCTCTTATACATACATAGATAAACAAAAAGAAGAATTTAATTGAGGTTTAGCGGTCACTAATACCAACCTTTCACAGCTCATGCAAAGGGCATTCTCGTAAAAGGCACATTCACGCCGACGGCGGAGGCCGCTGCGCTGTCCAAGGCGCCGCACTTTAACAACCCGTCCACGCCGGTTCTCGCGCGCTTCTCGTCGTCGACGGGCATCCCGCAGCTGCCCGACTCGGACCCCAACGGCAACCCGCGCGGCTTTGCCCTCCGCTTTGTGCTGGCGGAGACGCCGCGCCGGAAGCACACGGACATTGTCGCGCACAGCGTGCCCTTCTTCCCGGCGGCCACCGCGGACGAGACGCTGGCGTTCTTCCAGGCGCTGACCAAGGCGGGCGCCGACCCGGCGTCGTTTGGCGCGTACCTGGCGGCGCACCCGGCGGCGCAGGCGTTTGTGGCGGCGCCCAAGCCGACGCCGTCGGCGCTGTCGCGCGAGGCGTTTTTCAGCGTCAACGCCTTCAAGTTTGTCAGCGCGGCCGGCGCGGAGACGTTTGTGCGGTACCGCATCCTGCCGGTGGCGGGCGTGGATGCGCTGGACGACGAGGCGGCCAAGGCGCTGTCGGCCGACTTTCTGTACGACGGCGTGCGCGCGCAGATCCGCGACAAGAAGGAGCCGATCCAGTTCAAGCTGGTCGCCCAGATCGCCCAGGAGGGGGACGTCACCGACGACAACACGCAGCACTGGCCCGAGGACCGCGCGCTGGTCGAGCTCGGCCTCGTGTCCCTGGACGCCCTGGTCGAGGACGAGGGCGCCGGCGTCGACGCCGCCCAACAAAAGTACCTCATCTTCGACCCCGTGCCGCGCGTCGACGGCATCGAGGCCTCCAAGGACCCTCTGCTGGACCTACGCGCCGCCATCTACCTACTAAGTGGCAAGGAGCGGCGCGCCGCCTAAGAGATGAGGAGGGGTGGGCCGCGGCAATGGGCGAGGCGAAACATGGGGGAACTGCAAGGAAGGCGTTTGTTCGCAGCACGCATCAAGAGCTTCGGGGCGGGGACCACTCGTTTTCGTCGATTTTCTCGATTTTCCTTTCTCAGAGCTTCCGGAGCACGTTGAGAGTATTTTTCTTTTTGCAAAACCATATGACGTTTAAGCACAAATCATACAAGAAACTTGCCTTAAGAACATGTACCGCAGGTTAGGATTGTGTGATAGCACCTCGAATCAATGTTATATTTGGTAGAGGAACAACTTGTATCCGCTCTGGTTGTAGCACATCATATGTCAGTTTACCAAACAAGAGATAGATTAATTTGTGTTCCTCTGTTAGTGGGGATCTAAACAAAGTGGATTCAGGAGCACAGAAGTGATGTAACAACTTTACAAGAGACGAGTGGAAGATGAAAGCAAAGTGGGTAATGCTGCAGCTGCAGTCGCAGAGGCCAATGGTCTGTATTGATTGCTCGTCTAACACTCTTGTAGATGGTTTCCTAGACCAACAAACAAAAGCATCAAGCTGTCCAAATATTGTAAAAATCTCCACGAACATACTTGATTTAGAGCTCCTTGTACATCTTTGCATTTATGTCTCTGGTCTATTTTTCCAGTTTTACACTGTTAAACCGTGATGAAGCTACGAGAGAGCTTGGATCATGATCTTCTGCTTACACGATATTCTCAAAGCACATGTCGTGATACATTTAGGCCCAAATGTTGAAAGTATGTTGCAATCTCCCTATTGATGCCACATAGCGGGATGTTACCCAAAATCTGCCAATTCTATTATGTGGTGCACAGACGGAGTCGAAGACGAGGCTCTCAAGCGCCGAGCTTGGTTTGATGATTTGGATTTTCAATAATTTTAGTCAAAAGTAAAAGAAGTGAGAAGGTAGCTAAACATGATTCATCACATTGTGAAACCACGTAACGAAGCCCCTGTAAGGTAAGACAATTCTACATGTGCATCTACGGTCTAGGCCTGTATGCTTTGATTTTGTTGCTTCGCAATTACGACAATCGTGATACCTACGTAGCGCAACAGGCCGCTCAGGACACAAAGCGGAAACATGCCGTGGGTTGAATGCCATACAAATGCATATTGATGCAGTGTAATGCAAGCAGATAGGAAGTACAGCCCAGCATAGTAGGATCAGAAGTCTGAATGGTCTAGAAAGTTAAAACTTAATTCTTTACACACGGCCTGTGCATAACTTGTAGCCAAAATCTGGACCAGGGAGAAATGAAGTCTAGACAAATTACCAGAGGCCATATGGTGATGCGCCAAGGGATCTCAATGGTAAAGCGCATGGAGATTGCCATTCCATTCGAGTGCAAGTCTTGAAGCTGTATGATGCATTGTTGCTGTAAAGTATGTTTCACGATGCTGGTAGCCGTTGAACGAAACGAAGCTATGAACGATGTACAGCTGAATAAAAATTTCAACGTCGTATCCAGATCAGCTTGGCATTGGTGGAATATCTCATGCAAGGTATCGAGCCTTGGCCATCAAGAAGGGCAGCATCATGCCTCATAGAAGTAATTCAGAGGTAGATATAAGGAATGCAGTAAAGATAGCTCATGCTGTGGGCACTTCCTTTGGAAGACAAGTCTTCTGCCCCAGAAACAACCATTTCCCATTTATTGCAAAGCTTTTTTCACCCTTTATATTGCATACTACAGACTCGTGAATATAGCCATTGACGATATGATGGCATCTAACTGGACTGCAAACGAATCTCGGGCCATCGTCAGGCTCGATCGTCATGGACAGCGCGCTCCTCGTCATGGGGATCATGCACGGTCAAGAGGTCGTTCTTACGAAAAAGACCATTGCAGTAGAGAGCGAAGCTACAGTGCGAGTAGTGACGATGACATTGATCAAAAAGAGAACCGAGTCGGCTGCAGAACAGGCTTAGACGAGCAGCACGGCTCAACTGATAGCCAACTTCAAGAACATGAATGGGACGAGATTCAAGACGAAAATTTACACCTTGTGCAAGATACAGCGTTCAAGAGAAGAGACCAACCTGGTACCAAACAATCTACAGCAGTTGCCGCCAGCGACAGTCAGAGTGTGAATGAGAAACAACTTACAGCACAGCAGCCATACCTACAAAGCAGTGACAGTAGTAGCAGCTCAACGAACCGCAACACAAGCACTAGTGCAAGCCGCCATCTGCATGGCTCTCAGCCTCCAGCTCTGGAGCGTAATGGCAGAGGCGATCAAAACAATAATAATGTGCGTCGCCTACACTGGGCCTTGGACAGTGACGATCGGCAGCCACCCCGAAGCCATCACACAGACGAATTCCTTCAGAAAGACACACGAGGCGTACCATTAAATCGTCTATCAGGTGCCATGGAGAGAAGCCAAGGCAGTCACAGTCGCCAGTCGTCTGACGAGCGCTCTTCTCATTCTCGCCATGCCTACGAGCAGACGCACGCTCCTAGATCTCTGTCTCCTGTTCGCCAACAAATCAGTACTGGGCATAACCGTACCGAGGATTATGACGGCGACCGCTACCATTCGCGGAGAAAGAAGACGCGGGACAGATCTCGGTCAGATCGGTGGAGGGGCAGAGGCGACACAGATAGCTACCGCGGGAGTAGCGTCTCCCCTTCACAGAGACACACAGAACGACCAAAAGCCTCGTCATCAGTCTCCTCCTCCTTGGACTTGGGCACTGCAGCCCGCAATGCCCTTCGAGCAGGAGCCATGGCGGCACTCCTCAACCACGGCGTGCCTGGAGCTTGGATGGGCGACAAAGGCAAGCAAGTCGCTACCGCCGCCTTGGGTGCCGCCATCGTAGACACTTACATGGGTCACAAGCACCCCGAGATGCTCAACGGCATCCGTCATACGGCCATGCGGCAGGTGGCCGAGTACGCCATCGGCAGCATCGTAGCAGAGCCCATCATGCAGCGGATAACAAAACGTCAAGGACGTCGGTAGAAGGTGTGGCGAAGAAGAAAGAAGCTAGAGAGAACGGGCATGAGAGAGAACAGAGATAAAACGAGACACCACCGAGGTTGTTGCAAAAGACGCTCTTTGATACAGAGATTTCATTGATGTCGGACGGACAAAAATAGAGCAGAACCGCAGTAGTACATAGAACCACAGAATAGGAATGGCTGATTCAAGGAACGCTCTAGAAGAAAACGCGTGTGATTACCTGAAGCAAAAGGCAGTCCAAGAGTGAAGCCAAAGCTGTATAGTCAAGCTGTAGCAGGCCACTAAACTCTTGTAATGCTTGTAACTTAGGTGCTATAATTACTGTTTTTAAGCCGCCAGCACAGAGCAGGTCAGGGCGCTTTAGTGCAACCACTTCGCTGAAATACCACGTGATGATATCGATAAGGGGTGTTCAGTCGACCTGACAGTTTCCCAACGTCTTTCGTCGTTTCAACCAAGGAAGCACTGGAAGAGTTCTGCACGTTCCAAGCACATCACAGCTGTTTGGACCTTTATGAATGTACGATATACATTCTGTGATACCTCTAGATCGACCTGGACAGCCTTTGTTGCCAATCCCCTCCCTGCCGAAACCGCGTGACCCACCCCCCTTGGCCTGCGAAAATTCGCCGTCTTCCGTGCCTCCAAGACAACCAACGACCCAGGCGACTGTGACGCCGAAGCATCCTCTTCCCTCCACAGGTCTTGCCTGTCTGTGTCTGTGGATAGAGTCTCCACATCTTCCTCGGCTTTCTTCATGCCGCCCTCAGACGATGCCGGGCCGCCATCTGAGTCGATCCAATCGCTGCCCCCAGCAGCGTCGTCCGTGAGACTGCCCAAGATGCGCCAAGCTTCCCTGGGCTCTCCCCGGGGCCCGTCGGGGGAGCTTCCCATACGACCGCTGCCGCTGTCACATTCTGAGGCAAGCCTGCCGCCTCGCCGGCCGACGCCGACGGCGGCGTCCCTGTATGCGTCGACGCTCACCCCGCCCGGGTCGCGGTCCATGTCGCCTGTGGGCCGCACGAGCTCGCCTGGGCGGACGATGTCGATGACGTCGACAACGAGCACGGGAACATCAGCATCGACGACGACCATCACATCCCGCGTGCCGGTGGGCGCGCCGTTTACGCGGTCGCTGCTGGAGAGCCCCGCGGCAGACGACCCGGGCGACCCGCTGAGCCTGATCCTCAAGGCGTTTGTGCCGCACATTGCCGTGTACTCGTCGCGGGACACGGACGAGCTGGTGCGGGAGAAAGGGTTCGCCAACGGGCTGTGGGAGCTGCTGCGGCCGTTTGGCGAGCAGGTGCAGGGCAAGGTGCATGTGCGGGACAGCAACGGGGCGTCGCGGCCGTGGGATGACTTTTCGGTGCGGTTTGTGCAATTTGGCGACAACATCGAGGCGCCGGAGAGCGCACAGGGCGTCATCAAGTCGCCGACGAGCCCGGCGCCGCCGCCGCCGATGGTCAACGGGCGGTTGCGCCGCGGCAGCGCAGCGGCTTCGGCGCCGTCTCCTGCGCTGGCGCGGCCGGGGGGAGAGGACGAGAAGAGCGCGGCGGCAGACGGCGGGGTGCGGATCGCGGCGAGCAATGCCACGTCGAACCGGATACCGCTGGTGGAGGCGATCCTGGACAAGCACCTGAGCTTTGCGGAGCGGTCGTTTCTGGGGGTGCCGCAGCTGATGGCGGCGAAGCAGCAGCAGCAGCAGCAGCAGCAGCAGCCGCACCACGACCTGGACGTGGAGCACACGTCGCCGTACTACTCGCTGTACCTGCGGCGGCTGCTGTCGGGCTTGCCGGTGGCGAGCTACGAGACGTTTGCGCACCCGGTGGCGTGCGTGATCGCCATCAGCTCGCGCAACGCGGCGCCGATCCAGACGTTCCAGGAGCTGTACCGGGACATCAGCCAGGGCGAGCGGCGGCTGCCGCCGTGGGTCAACGGCGACTTTCTGCGGTACTACGTGCTGGTGCACGACGAGGAGAGCGGGGACATCGCGCAGTCGATGGCGCTGTTTGAGAAGATGAAGCGCAGTCTGGGGCTGCACTGCCACCTGCTGCGGCTGCGGAGCGCGCAGAGCGCGGAGACGGACGACGACAGCGTGGCGCTGCCGCGCAGCGACTGGATGACGGCGGTGGAGGAGTACGCGGACCTGACGCGCGGCGGGGGCGGTGGCGGCGAGGACGGCGGCGAAGACGACGTCGACGACGACGACGACTTTGTCGACCCGACGCGGTACATTTTCGAGTCGGACGCGACGGCGATCCGCACGTTTGTGCGCGAGATGGTGACGCAGTCGGTGGTGCCGACGATGGAGCGCAGCATCTCGCTGTGGAACGACCAGGTGGCGTCGAAGCGCAAGGGCCTGAGCGGGCGGTTCATGAGCCTGTCGAAGCGGTGGGGCGGGTTCGGCAGCGGGAGCAGCAGCGGCGGCGGCGGCAGCGGGAGCGGGCGCAACGGCCTCGGCGGCGGCGGCAGCAACGGGTCCAACTACGACGTGCAGCGCGGGTACTACGGGGCGGAGGCCCCCGAGGCGGTGCTCCGCAAGCTGGCGGACTACGCGTTCATGCTGCGCGACTGGAAGCTGGCGATGGCGACGTACGACATGCTGCGGGGCGACTTTAGCAACGACAAGGCGTGGCGGCACCACGCGGCGGCCAACGAGATGTGCGCGCTGGCGCTGCTGATCATGCCGCCGGGCCTGTCGTCGCGCACCAAGCTGGAGACGGTGACGGGCATGGTGGAGCAGGCGCTGTACTCGTACCTGACGCGGTGCGGAAGCGCGTACGGGGCGGTGCGCAGCGTGGGGCTGGCGCTGGAGCTGCAGCGGCTGCGCGGCGGCGCGGCCATGGTGGACGAGGCGGCGCGGTGGGGCGCGCGGCTGCTCGAGTCGCGGCTGCTGGGTGCCGCCGGCGACGCGCTGCTGCGCGAGCGCATGGCCGTGTGCTGCGGCGCGCGCCCGGGCCGCGGCAGCCTGGCCTGGGGCAGCTGGCGCCGCAAGGCCGCCTTCTGGAGCGTGCTCGCCGCCGACGCCTGGGTGCGCCAGCGCCGCTTCGTCCAGGCCCAGCGCTGCCTGCACGCCGCCTACCGCATGTACGCCATGCTGCCCAGCAGCGACGACGGCATCGACGGCTTCGCGCGCGCCAGCGGCTACATGCGCGAGCTGCAGCTGCAGATCAAGCAGGGCCTGGCGGCGGCGGACGGCGACGACGACGAGGGCCAGGACGAGGACGGAGACGACGCCACCGCCGGCGGAGGCGCGGCGAGCGACAACGCTGGCGGCGAAGAGCCCGAGGTGGAGGTGGAGGAAGAGAAGGTGGAGCTGCTCGCGGACGACACGGCCGAGAAGATCGCCCGCCGGCGGTCGCGCCGCAACAGCCTGCTGGGCGGCGGCGTCGGCGTCGGCGGCGTCGGCCAGGCAGGGCTCGAGTCGGCGCCGCTGCGGCGGGTGCTGTCGGCCTCGGCAGAGGAGAACGACGGCGAAGGCGACGGCGACGCCGCGGGAGCGGCCCCCGACAGCGGGTTCGGCCAGGTATGACCGGCAATGGAGTTGAAGAAGAGAAAGGGGGGCCGCAGCGTGCTGCAGCATAGACAAGCATCGCATCCTCTGGCATGGAATCCGGCGTTCTTTTTGTTATTTTTTTTTTTTGCCCACCTACATCCTACCATCTGATCATGTAGCTGTTTCTATTCTGTTCTCTTCTTTTGTTTTTTATATTTTGAATAGAGTCTTAATGAGAGTACGCGACTACGGTGACGAACCTCTGCTGCTGCGCCGGCATCCAAACCAGCACCATCTACACATACTGCACAAAGGCGAGAACACATCCAGCATCCAAATTTTACGGACATGCCATTGTCGTGAGAAGACATATTGACTAGTGTTCGAAGTTTTTTGTTCTCTAATAAGGTCGGTAACACAGAGCCACCAGCGCTGCCACCAATAGCCATTGCGATTGGACCAGCTGCCAGAGCGGTCTATCGTTGTCTGCATGACCACTACAGTCTATGCGGCTTTTCCACAGCTGCGTTGCGGCTGAAGCATCCAAATAGAGGGTACAGGAAATACTGGACAGCTCGACACGATCAACAAGATCAACACGCTTCCGTTCTACACGTACTGCAAGCTCCACCGACAAACTACGGTGTAGCCAGCTGCTCGAATATTCTACGCGTACCCTGTCGCGTCTGGACGGCCATGTCCGCAAAAGCGGTGCAGCTGATGAAGCTCGACGTGGCAGACAAATTAACCACGCATCCACCAGGCAACACCGCGAAGTACGGTGAAAAGGACGCAAAATGAAAATAAATCGGCAAGGCTACGTACGTCACATTCGTGCATGTGCACCAAGGGATGCCAAACGCGTCAGTCCATCCCTAGGCAGAGAGATCCTGGTCGACGCTCGTGCGTGGGTGACAAGTGGACGGTAGGGTGGGTGACCGTCGGTTCTCGGAGGGATCCGGCAGGGGGGAACTAGTGGAGGAGACCGCTGCAATGGGGTGCATCGAACGAGTTTTAGACTTCCACGGAGCGCTTGCTTAGAGGCAGCGGAGAAAAGGCATCTTATCAGCATGAAGCGGCGTCTAGCCTGGCCTCTAGAAGCTTTGCTACGCCTTATCTTGGCCTCTATACCTCTGCACGTTTGTACTCTAAGCCCGACGAGAGAAGCACCAGTCTAGTCCAAGGGACCACACTTTACGTCATAGGTGCGGGCGAGGTGACCGTCTCGCCCGCATGAGACAGGAAAAGATATTGAATCTAATTGGTTAGATCCATTGTGTAGGTAATCTTATCAGGTTCTGTGATCATCTAGATACAGAGAAATAGATGAAAGGGAGGGCAGATGGCGGCGCACCCGAGAAAAACCGCTCTTTTGGTGGCGCTGGTCAGGACCCGCTGAGACTTTTTTGGTTGCCAGCTAGCTTATACTAAAACTCGGCCGACTCCGATAAGACACGGCAGAGACGGCAGAGGCAGCATATATAGCTTTGTCCTGTCCAGACCTTCGCGATGTTCTCGGAGAAAGGGCATACTCATATCCAAAGCAAAGCAAACTACCTGCTAGACAACTAGAACTCAACAGACTTCGACTTCTTCTTTCTTCATCTTCGTCTTCTGCTGCCTCTCTACCACTCACTTCTACAAGTCACTTCTCTACTACTCACTCCTCTTCCTCGTCCATACAAACCAACCTAAATCACACAATGTCTTTTATCAAGGTTGAGCCCCTGACTCCGGCCGAGGGCTCGAAGGTGGACTTTGGAGCTGTCGTTTCCAATGTCGATATCGAGAACCTCACGGGTAAGTAACAAACAGAGCAGCAGTTCAGAAGAAAGAAAAAAAGAGAACAAAAAGGGAACAAAAATAGAACAAAAATATGCTGTTCCTAGTTCTTGTTTGCAATTTGATAATGTCGTGATGAAGCCACCCATGTTTCCATGAGTCTTTGTCTGCTGCCCTCGTTGGCATCAACGGACAAAACCTTGGGAGAATACCCGTAAAATCGGTAACCTCCTGGTAAGATATCATCCGGCTTTTTCTGCAGAGCGCGCTTCCGTACAGAGAAACAGAATCAAAATGTTTCTAACTTTTCTTTCTTGCTCGCCCTGTCAGATGCCGACTTTGATGTCATCCGCGAGGCCCTGTTCAAGAGCCAGGTGCTGGTGTTCCCCAACCAGGGCCACGTCACGCCCAAGAAGCAGTTTGAGCTGACGCAGCGCTTCGACCCGACGGGCTCGTCGTACGGCCACGGCAAGACGCTGGACGCCAAGAAGTCGGTGCTGCACCCAGACCTCAAGACCATCCCGCACCAGCCGCAGGTGCAGGTGATCGGCAACGGCTTCGTGCCGGCGTACGAGGGCCTCGAGAACATCCAGCTGCGCCACCCGCACCACCGCACGTTCCACGCGAGCGTGATCCCCGACGACGAGGACCTCGACAACACGCGCTTCTACCGCTGGCACATTGACGCCGCGCTGTACGAGCTGGCCCCGCCCGTCGTCACCACGCTGCTGGCCGTGCGCGTGCCGGGCGGCCGCCGCCAGACCTGCCGCTACGACGACGGCACCGGCGACGAGCTCGACGTGCCGCTGGGCACCACCGCCTTCGCGTCGGGCGAGGCCATGTACGAGCGCCTCAGCCCCGAGGACCAGGAGTTTGCCCGCACCACCCGCGTCGAGTACGCCGCCCACCCCTACATCTGGATGAGCGGCGCCAAGTCGCGCTCCGACGGCCTGGGCCTGCTGTCCGAGGGCCGCGAGCTCAGCCCCGAGGAGCTGCCGCCCGTCGACCCGGCCAAGATCGTCGTCCTGCCCATGTGCTGGCGCAACCCCGTCACGGGCAAGCTCGCCCTGCAGGTCCACCCCAGCGCCGTGCGCCGCCTGCACCTGGCCGACGGCTCCGTCGTCGACGACCTGGCCGTGGTCCGCGAGACCGTCCACGGCCTGCAGCGGCCCGGCATCGCCCCCGAGCTCGTCTACCCCCACGACTGGAAGGAGGGCGACCTCGTGCTCTTCCACAACCGCGGCCTCATCCACTCCGTCGTCGGCGCCTTCGCCCCCGACGAGGTCCGCCTCTTCCGCCAGTGCAACATCGCCGCCAGCAGCATGCCCGAGGGCCCCGCCCCCGTCGCCGCCGCCGCCGCCGCCTGAGCAGGTAGTCACTTGCGATTTCTTAGGCTTGGCCTCTCTTTTCTTTGCTTGTTCTCACAAGACGTTTTCTTGCTGCTGCTAGCGGTTGCTTTCCTCGTCCAGCGCTGGATTTTGTTTTGCCGTTTGGGTTTCCCTCTGGAGCAGACTCGCTATACCAATCGTTTTACACTATATTGCGTACATAGATATACACTGTTCTGAATAGTAGAAATGGATATAGAATTCATTCCTTTTTACACGAGATCCACAGTTAGTCGTTCCGTAGATTGGTGATATCTATTTCGTTTAGATCATTCAGATCGTTCAGGTCGTTCAGGTCGTTCAGACCGGTCTAGATCGTTCAATGAGTTCTGTAGAACGTTCTTTTATTACCTTTGAATGACTGATTGCCGAGTTTGCCACCCTCTATAGTGCTATATTGCAGTGTATATTGCCTATAATAGCGCTATTTTTATAGCGCTTGTAGCGTGGCGTTCCCCCCCCCGCTCTATCCTTATCAAATCGCTTCGCCTATATCGTGACGTCGATTGTTTTGTTTCCGTACTCTCAAGAACAAACAGAATCTTTAGTCGCCTCACAATGCGCCTGTGACATCCGCGCCTTGAAACATGGCCGTGCTAAATACTGCCTTTGATGGCAATGTTGACGCAGCCAGTCTGGCGAGCAGCCAGAGCACCGCCACGGTGAAAATCGGCGACGCAAACATCCCGGCGAACCAGCCCTTCCCACAGCTTCGCAACAACGCAGACGACGACGGCGACAGCGACTCGCGGTCTCTTGCGTCCGGCGCCGCATCCAAGACCACAAATGCGTCTCGAGACAACGGCACCGACGACAACGATGATGACGAAGATCCAGCTGTGGCAAGGCCCTTTCTCCGAACCTCCAGCCCGGACAACGGAGCGGCCCGCACCGTCTCGGGCGTCTCCAGCGTGGACGACGAGGATGACGACGAGACGTTTCGCGACGAGGAGGAAGAGAGTAGCGGCGCGGATCAGCCTGGAGCAAAGCGAGACAGAAAGAGCGGCCACGGAGCGGCGGACGGCGGCGAGCGGCGGACCAACACCGCGCACGAGCGGCTCGGCCACAAGATGCACAAGTTCACGCTGTACGAGACGGCGAGCCGCTACTACATTGTCGGCGAGGACGTCACGGGCCGGCGGTACCGCGTGCTCAAGATCGACCGCACCACGTCGGACGACGGCGAGCTGAGCATCACCGACGACAAGATCGTCTACACCCAAAAGGAGATGATCCAGCTGCTCGACACCATCGACGACGGCAACCGCGGCACCGGCGGCATCAAGCTGCGCTGCACCACCTGGGGCCTGCTGGGCTTCATCAAGTTCACGGGGCCCTACTACATGATGCTCATCACCAAGAAGTCCACCGTCGCCGTCATCGGCGGCCACATCATCTACCAGATCGCCGGCACCGAGCTCATCCCGCTGACCCCCGGCCGCGGCGCCGGCAGGGCTGATGTCTCCGGCGGCGGAGGTACCGGCGGCGGCAGCAGCGGTAGCGGTGCAAGTGGAGGCGGCAGCGGCGGAGGCGGCGGCCAGCACCACGGCGGCCAGAGCGCGAGCAGCAACGCCGACGAGGCGCGGTTCCTAGGCATCCTCAACCACATCAACCTGGCGCAGTCGTTCTACTTCAGCTACTCGTACGACATCACGCACACGCTGCAACACAACATCACCAAGGAGCGCGAGGCGCTGGCCCAGGGCCGGCGCTGGTCGTGCGACGAGGCCCACAACACCATGTTCGTGTGGAACAGCCACCTGCTGCAGCCGGCCGTCGAGGCCCTGGCCTCGCCCTTTGACTGGTGCCGCCCCATCACCCACGGCTACATCGACCAGGCGTCCATCTCCATCTACGGCCGCACCGCCTACGTGGCCATCATCGCCCGGCGGTCGCGCTACTTTGCCGGCGCCCGCTTCCTCAAGCGCGGCGCCAACGACCAGGGCTACGTGGCCAACGACGTCGAGACCGAGCAGATCGTGTCCGAGGCCAGCACCACGTCCTTCCACTCGCCCGGCCGCCGCCTGTTTGCGAACCCCCAGTACACGTCCTACGTGCAGCACCGCGGCAGCATCCCGCTGTACTGGACGCAGGAGAACGCCGGCGTCACGCCCAAGCCGCCCATCGAGCTCAACCTCGTCGACCCCTTCTACAGCGCCGCCGCCCTGCACTTTGACAACCTGTTTGCGCGCTACGGCGCCCCCATCTACGTGCTGGACCTCGTCAAGGCCCGCGAGAGCACCCCGCGCGAGTCCAAGCTGCTGGCCGAGTTCACCCGCGCCATCAACTACCTCAACCAGTTCCTGCCCGCCGGCGCCAAGATCATCCACCACGCCTGGGACATGTCGCGCGCCAACAAGAGCCGCGACGGCAACGTCATCCGCGTGCTCGAGGACATCGCCGAGACCGTCGTCGCCACCACCGGCTTCTTCCGCAACGGCGAGGGGACCGGCGATGTCGCCGCTGCAGGTGGCGGTAGCGCCAGCACCAGCGCCAGCACCAGCGCCAGCACCAGCGCCGTCGGCGACGCGCTCGACGCCGGCGCCGTGCAGGCGCGCGTGCAGAACGGCGTGGCGCGCACCAACTGCATCGACTGCCTCGACCGCACCAACGCCGCCCAGTTTGTCATCGGCAAGTGCGCGCTAGGCCACCAGCTGCATGCCCTCGGCATCCTGGACGAGCCCACCGTCAGCTGGGAGACGGACGCCGTCAACCTCTTCACCCACATGTACCACGACCACGGCGACACCATCGCCGTGCAGTACGGCGGCTCCCAGCTCGTCAACACCATGGAGACGTACCGCAAGATCAACCAGTGGACCAGCCACTCGCGCGACATGCTCGAGTCCTTTAAGCGCTACTACAACAACTCCTTTCTCGACGGCCAGCGCCAGGAGGCCTACAACCTCTTCCTCGGCAACTACGTCTACGCAAAGGGCCAGCCCATGCTGTGGGATCTGCCCACCGACTACTACCTGCACCACGCCGCCAACCCGCTGGGCCGCGAGCCCGACTCCCCCCGCCGCGACTACATCCACTGGTTCACCCCGGAGAATCTGCGCCGCCGCACCCTGCCGCCGCTGCCGTCCGTCGCGTCCGCGGGTGCGGCCCTCGACAGGGCCGGCAAGGGCGCCAAGCGCGCGCGGGCCTCCAGCAGCGGCCTGCAAAAGGGCCCGCGCGGCGGCGGCCAGGCCAGGCTCAAGCACAGCAGCACGGGCAACAGCGTTGCCACCGTCGGCGGCAAGCCGCTGTCATACTTTGACGACTACTGGCTCGAGTTCTACCGGCCGTATTTCCTGTCGTCCTTTGCCAAGATGTTCACCTTTAAGATCAAGTCCACCATGAAGTACATTCCCATCCGCTCCACGCGCGAGGGCCAGTACGACCTCAGCCCCTTCAAGGTGCGCAGCGAGATTGGCGGGCATGGCGGCGGCGCTACTGCTGCCGCCGAGGTGGACGCCGCCGCTGCCAGGAAGCGCAGCCGCCACAAGAAGGAGGTCTCCTTTGTCACGCCCCACGACATTGCCGCCGCGCGGCTGTCGGCCGGGCTGGACGATGACAAGGAGTCGGCGGCTTCGATCCGGTCGGGCCGCTCAGCCTCTGTGAGCACCACCAACGGCGCCAGCGCAAGCGCGGGCGGCGTGGGCAGCGGCATCCGCAGCTGGCTCAGCCCCACGACCGACCAGCCGCCGGAAACTGGCCTGCCGCTCAGCAGCATCCAAGGCATCATCACAGACGCCGCGCTGCCCGCCAACGGCGGCAGCGGTGTCAATGGCGGCGGCGCTGCCGCTGCTGGCCGGAATGGCACCGCGGCAGGCTCGGGCACGGCAGCTACGGCCGTCGCCACGACCGCCACGACGCCCGCCATGATCCTATCCTCGTCGCGGAGCGACCAGCTAGGGGGCGGGGGGCGCGGCGACGTCGGCGGCGGCGGCGGGGTGGGCGTGAATGGCAGCGGCAGCGGCTACGGCTATGCAGCGAGTGGCGGTGGAAGCAGCAACCCCACGACGCTCGACAACACTACGGTGACTAACGGCGGCCTGCTGTTCGACCAGGACCCGCGCCACAAGCCCAAGCCATCGGCCGTCGAGAAGCTGCGCCAGGCCCAGTGGACCTTTACCAAGATGGTCGAGGACTCGCTGAACCCCTCGGTGCAGGAGACCGAGGACTACGAGCGCTACATCAGCCACCCCCAGAACCTGCAGATCGTCGTGTCCGCCGACGAGGCGCCGCCGTCGACGACTGCGTCCGCGTCGGCACTCCCGCCGCTAGGCACCGCCGCTGGGCTGCGCCGCCCGTCGAGCTCCGCCGGCAGCCACACGCCCAACGGCATCAGCGCCGCCAGCCACGAGGAGTACCAGGAGTACGTCAACGGCAGCTGGAAGACGGACGGCCTGGGGCTCAGCGCGCCCGACGCGCTCGGCCTGCCCCTGGGCGCGCGCGCCGACAGCGACGACCTGGCCATGTACGACGAGCTGCTGCACGTGCCCGACAACCCCCTGACCGTCACCGAGGGCGACGTGCAGAAGAAGCGCTACAAGGCCTACCGCAAGTGGCTCCGGGGCAAGTCCCTGTTCAAGCAGCAGCCGGTGGACGCGTGAGCAGCATCATCACAAACATACACACACACACAAAAGAAGCGAGTTGGTTATGAGGATATCATATTGAGCTGCTATCTGCTGCTTCCGTCGTCTGCTCTATGCGAAACAACTGCCTCAACCGCGGCTCCTTAGCCAGGAGCGGGCCAACCTTGGCGTCCAGATCGACCTCTGCCGCGCGCATCACCGCCAGCAGCATGTCGGCAGCGCGCACAAGACCCGCCTGCAAGCCGGCGCTCTCCGCATCTCCTTCTCCTCCTCCTCCTCTTCTTCGCTTTCCCTTCTCCGTCTCCTCTTCGTCCACATTCAGCCAGCAGAGCATCAGCATCTTGATAACCTCTTCCTGCCACGGCGTGTCGGCCAGCCGGGGCCAGCAGTTAGCAATAGTCTTTTGTAGCGCATCAATAGTAGCCGCGATCGCGGGCTTGTAGTGCAGCGCAAAGGGGTCCGTCATGATACCCGCATACAAGGGGATGAGATCCTTTTAGAAACAGTTAGCATGTACTTTATAATTTTTAGCATAGCAATTACATTTTTTTGATACCCAAAAACACAGACCTTGAGATGTTTTACGGCGTAGATGCCCATAGCCTCGACGACGCGCCCGGCCTGGCGGACCAGCTCCTCGACGATACGGATGTGCTCGTGCGCGTGGAAGTAGCCGGCGAAGATGCCGTCCCGCAGGATGCGGTCCAGCAGGTCGGCCGCCGGCTTGGGAGGCAGCCTGGCCGCGCCGGCTGGGGCGGCGCTCTGCGCGCCACCAGCAGAGGCCGCCGCGGCCAGCGTCAGCAGCGCGTCGTACGCCGGCCTCAGCAGCTGCAGCGACTCCTTCTCTGGCGTCAGTCGCGGCAGGAAGAGCAGCGTCGGAAACACGGCGTCGGCCAGGACGCTGTCGAGGCCCGTGGTGTGGAGGAGGCTGCCGTGGTCTGGCAAGCGGGAGACGAAGGTGCGCAGCAGGGCGAGCCCGCGCGCGCGCACGGCGGTGTCGGGGTCGTCGAGGAGGGCCAGCAGGACGGGCGTAAACAGCGGCCAGTTGCTGCGGAGGAGGGGGCCCTAGGTAGCAAGTTAGATGAGAAATAAACCCCAGCAGACAGTACACAGCTGCACTTACATCGGACTCGCTAACAGCCCAGGCGAAGACAGAAATAGCACGCAGGTCGCTATACTTCCAGGGCTTCACCTTGCTAGATTCTGTGACGGCTGTGCTTTCTCGCGCGCCAGTGGTGGTGCTAGAGCTGCCGCCACTGCCACCGCTGCCGCCGTAGGCTGCTTTCCGCCCAGACTCCGTCACGGTGGCCGGCCGCGACCGCGCGAAAAGAGGACGCAGGTACTGCTTGAGAATGCCATCGACAATCCACGCCGACTTGGCCTCCGAGTTGTCTGCAAAGAGAACACGCAGGAGCTCAGCCGCGCTCGCTGCTGCTGCAGGCGTGGTCCACGGCTGCTCTGCGTCGGCCACGGCGACGACAGTGCAGAGAACCTGGGTGGTGTTCCGATCATAGACGCCGGCGCCGCCGCCCTCTTCCTGGTCGGCCGCCACGCCTGTGCTCCGAAGAACAGCCATGCCATCCTCAGATACGGACCGGCACCGGCGGACAACTTGGTCCCGGTCGTCTGCTAGATCGTCGCCGTAGCCAATGCCGCCGTCTTCGTCATCTTCTTCTACGATCGGAGACAAGATGCGCGCCACAAACCGGCCGACCTGTCGCCGCGCTGCTGCTTCCTTGCCGTCTCCGCTGGCATCAGCATCCTCGTTACGCAGCCGGCTGGGCTCAGCTTCGAGGCAGGCCCGCAGAGCGCGGACGTATTGGGGCTTGTCCTATGCAGGAATGACTGTGAGCGTGTGTTCTGCCGCCCATACGATAGCCGTCGGCGAATCCCCTTACCAAATCATCCTGTCGGGCCAGCTGGCTCGCGAGGTCGTTCCATGTAAAAGATGGCGGAACGTCTAATTTTGTAAGCCAAAGAACGTAGACATCTCTGAGAATGAAGATGATTTTGAGAAAGCCAAAGCTTACGTGAGAAAAGAGAGCTCTGAACTTGAGACGAAGGGCGCTCTCTCAGCTGGTCTGCTATTCGCCGCAAGTCATCAAATGAATGCGCCGTATCTGACATATTGACAACATTCAACTACCGCGTTTGCTCTCAGGTCCAAATCTGGCGCTATCCAAGAAGTAGCATGACGAGGCTCTCGACTTTTACTGTTGCTGTCTGAAGTTGAAGCTGGTTGGTCGGCTCTACAGCGGAGTTAGCACTGAATTTGGCCGCTGTAGCGCAAAATGAAAATATCAGCGGTTTTAAAGGCGAAACTTCACAGCAGTTCACTCCGTCTACAGAGACCTTGCAAATAGCTTTCATATAATACTCTCTGTTTGTAGTATATTTGGAATTATAATACTGTCTCTCACTAGAATCGGAAAAAGGGCCACAAATCTATTTTATTTTGAATATTCACCCAATGCTAAACGACGCAGCCCCTTGCCACGTCATTTTTCCAGCCCAGCCTCTGAACACTGTATTATGCATAACATGTACACGAAAACGCCTATTTCCTTGCAAATATAACAGCACTCCTCTGTGATTTGGCGAACAAGATGAGAAAGCAAAACAAGCCGCGGCTCTGCTCCGTCAGCTGCTGTCCTCGTCCTCGGCAGACTCCTTGAGGGCGGCCACGATGACCTGGTCAGCCTGCCGGGCGGCGTGCAGCGCCTTGTCTAGCATCTGCAGGTGCAGGGTGCCGTCGGCGGAGGGCGGCAGGTCGCCCTTGAGCCACAGGTTGGTGACCTCGTCGCGGTTGGGCAGGTAGGCGACGCAGCAGGCGGCGAGGATCTTGCCGTGCTCGGCGGGCACGGGGTCGACGACGAGCGCGGTCGTTTCTGGGCCGTCCTGGCCGCCGCTTCCCTCTGGCTGATGGATGACGGCGGCGATGCCGCCGGCGACGGTGTCGACGCAGTCAATGCCGGCGTCGGCCAGGGCGGCGGAGGCGACGGTGACGCAGCCGGCGAGGACGTTCATCATGCCCCAGAGCTCGTCGTCCGGATCGGCGCCGGGGGCGGAGCGGTCTTGGTCGGCCTCAATGACGGAGACGACAATGTCGACGCCGCTCTTGGGCCAGCGGTCGCCCAGGACGGCGCCGCGGAGCGACGTCTCGAGGTGGGCGGCCAGGTCGCGCTCGGACGTGTCGCGCAGGTAGCCGCGGCGCTGGCGCGTCGCAAAGGGCGCGTACTTGACGTGCGCCGACAGCACTAGGTGCGGCGAGAAGGGCATCGACCGCGGCAGCGCCCGCGGGCCGTGCACCGTGCAGCTCAGCTTCAGGCCCGAGGCCCCCGGCACCGCCCCCGAGCTCAGCTCCAGGTACGCCGACCCGGACGCCGAGGGTGTCACGCCCGTCTGGAGGTCTGCGGTAGTTGCTTTGTCAGCGCAAATTGAAAATATAAGAAAGAAACTTTAAAAAAGAGGTAGGCGTTCCGCGAGGATTTTGCAGCATACAGATTTTTCGTATTATATCGTTAGGCCTGGATCTCGTCTGTGGCAGCTTGGCCTTCTCGCCCCGCTCCTCCTTTGCAAACTCCGGAGGGTAGGTTTCCCCTACCGGTCCATTGATTCGCCTCCGATCCGCCATCTGAAAAATATGTGTGAAGCTGTGTGGAGGCAGAGCCTCGCAGACGCTCTGGATGTAGACGAAGCTCTCTTCTTATATCGAAGACAGCTGTGTAGGGCGGCTGACTGTTGAAGAACAAAAACAAAACAAGCCGGAGAACAGGGGGAAAAATAATATCTTAATAAACAATAAGTATCCTTAAAATGTATCTGTGTAAATAAAAGACCGTTTCAGCACTTCTCAATATGTCTTTCCAGCCTACGGAGTACAGAGTCTTGAGCTCACAAGATGGTGATGAGTTTTGGCTGCCATAAGAGATTTACCGAATGAGTTTAGCGCAGTTGAAAAATGCGAAGCCACAGAAGCCCGAGCCACAGAAAAACGGCCCCACGACACCCTTTAAAAAAAAAGTTTAACCCATCGAAAAACAAATTGCTTCTCTCTCTCAAAAATTCTTTTTTTCTTCACAGCTCAGAGCATCCGTAGAGAATGTCTCGCCATGACAGCCCCAATAGCAATGCCGTTGCCGCAAAGTAGTTGGAGGCTGCATGGCTTGATCTGAACTGATTTGCCTTGTTTCTTTTTTTTTCTTTTGTGCAAATGGCTGTGTTGCTTCTGAGTATGAAGCTCAACAGAAAGTTCTGTTTTGCTCTTCATACCTTCAGCAGCGTGTTGCTTTGAGGCTCAGATAACTAGGTAAGAAACATCACCCTGCATCCTAGAGACAGATCTTGCGTCTCTCCTCCCCCGAGCTGTTGATGATATCATATCCACAGTTCACGCGACTTCTGTGAGCGAACGAACAACATGCACTACCATCTGAAGCATCTCAACTCATCCACCCTCGCTCCCATTGCCATATTCTGGAAGCCGAGAGCTGTTGTGCTAACTGTTGCTTCAAGGACAGGAATATTATTTGCCGTCTTTCGTGTCTGCAACAATACCTCTTAATGTGTAAGGCAACCTCATTGCTCTCGTTCCAGCTGTCGGCATCGTCTCGTGTCCATGATGATACAATATATTTTTTTCAGTTCTGCTACTGATCAATATTGATGACAACCCTATACCATTACCAAACTATATCTGATTCTTCACGGACGATGCCTCTCCCTTCTTCACTTTGTGCTTGCTTTTGCCTCGATTTATCTGGCTGGGAAGCTAACACATTTATACATAGTTTCATGCAGACAGGACACGCAGCCAGCACATGCAAGTCGAATCTCTACATTGTCCACTTGTTGAAGGGTTAGTTCTGCGCTCTCTAGTAGCTTTTATTTCGTCCGTCTTGGCATTTTTTTTCTTGCATTCTACAGCACCTCTTGGCCCATCATGATGACACTCGCTTATCCATTCAATTATACCCGGGGCCAAGCCATTCTTCCGCACTGGAGCAATGTGCTCTTTTTCTCTCGGGAAAGAGGGTGTTTTTGTGATGAATAGTTGTGGAGTTGGGCTCTTCATTCGTGGAAGCCCGTAATTTAGCTACAGTGCCGGGTTCCCGAGTATGTCGTCTTGGCATGCACGACGAATCTGGCCGGCTCTGGGTAGAGGACTAAAACGGCTTATCTGAATATATATCCAATTGCTGCTGTTATCTTCCATACACGCCTGCCGCTCTTGTTGTGTTTCGGAGAGTGTTTGCTAACAGACAAATTACTAGGTCATGATAGGGCATAATGTCCTCTTGTAAAACGGTCGTAGCGTCTGAGGAATGCTGCTGCAAGAGCCACTAAGTCTAAGTGTTACAGTTCTAGCAAGCCAGACAGATTGTGTGAGTCCATTGAGTAGACTATATAAGATGATATAATATACTGCGAGCAAGGTATTTTTTTTTACTTGCCATTTTCCAACCTAGAAGCTCCGTATTTTTTCAGACATGCATGGAAATATGTGAAATGGGAGCCAATTTGCCCAAGACCTCGTCTCCACTTGACCGCCAAAATGGAGTCGCTGGAAATTGGCTCCTATGAAGAAAAAACAAGCTTTGGCTGGAGGGTCACGTGGAAGCTGTAGCGAAAAGGAGAATGGGCGCTGCTCATGTCGCAATACATTTCTGAAAACCCCTGGTGAAAATCTTGTAAGGAGATCCGCCAGGCGGACTAGATCGCTGGTTGCAGATTCTAGCTGTGGTTGGGGCGAGATGTGGTAATGAGAGAGAGCGCTAAAAATAGGGGGGGACGGCAATTTGGATAAGGGACCAGAGGGACGAGAAGTACTGGTACATTTCCTGATAGGGGGGAGTGCTATTAACACGTGTAAAATTGGGGGAGGCAAAGAGGGAGGGAGAGGGAAGGGTCTGTATGCTTTTTAGCAGGGGATCTCAGTAATACGCTGTAATACGCGGTAATACTTAGTGTGCTACTCAGTAAAGCAAGATGGTGGGTGTACTCCGTATAGGGCTAAAAAGGACGAGAGCAAGAAAGAAAAAAAGAAAAGAAAAAGGGGAACTGGACAGACAGGATAAGGACGCAAGCAGCAGAAACCTGGCATTCCATTCCAGCCCCAAAGCAGCCATAGCAGCAAAAAGCAAGCCAGAGCAGCCAACCACAGACGCAGCGTATCCCAATTTCACGAGGCTGATGCGAACGAACACCTAATTATCCCTGTCTATCTCCTAAGAGAAAGGTCCAGATTGTATGCAAGACTACGGACTACTCCCGTACCTACACGTTCTCGTAAAAAATCTCGTCTTTCAGTCCAATACCACTCTCCAAAACAGACGAGACAAAAAAAGAGTGTGAGAGCTTCTCCATCTTCGCTGTACGAAACGAAAAAACTATCCTTTTCGTGTCCCACGGAATACGACGGGCTTGCTACCTCATTCATCATTCATCCCAATTTACCCTCGCAATACCCTCCCTTCCTCCTCCCCCCCCTCTTTTTTTCTTCTTCTATTCGCTCTCTTATCTTCCTTTTAATCATTCTATACCTAATCTTTCTTTCTTCCCTTCTTTCCCCTTTTTTTGGTGGGTGGTCCGCTCGACTGTTCTCCGACGACGACACTTGACCGACGTTCCACGCCGCCTCCGAGCTTCTCGACCAACGAACTTCCATCCGACGTCGTAACCGCAGCTAGGGAGGGCTTGTTTTTTTTTCTCTTCGCCGCTCGTCCAGGCTGTCAGGATTTTTCTGCGGTTGGGGGAAGTGAGGAGACGTGACAAAGACGTGACGAAGAGGAAACCCTAGAGGAACTTCCAACAAGAGAGATAGAGAGAAAGAAAGAAAGAGACGACAGCGTGAAAGCTTTGACGATAAGGGGGACACAGCTCCCTTTCCTCCCTTTCTCCTCCCAACAATCCACTCGAAAAAACCCTACATGACCTCCCCGTAAACCGCCATCGCCGTTGCTTGCCATGTTGCCGTCTTTCGCGGGCCAGGGATCCAAGGTGGTCCCAAGACACAATGCCGCCGCCGGCTACTCCAACGGCTACCCACGGTCGTCGAACACACTCGAGTTCTCACCTCACAGGTATGCCTGCCTTGCCGTGCTCGTCCGTGCTCTTTGGCAGCCTCTCTTCCTCCTTCCCTTCCCCTCTGCCTTGCCTTAACCAGTTATGGCCAATGCTGACTCTCTCTGTTTTTTTTTTTTTGCAATTGCAGATTCCAGCCGCGCAGTTCCCCCCCTTCTCTGCGCCGGCGGAGGAAGCTGCTTGTGCGGCTCTTCATCGCCTCGGCCATCATCCTGTTTGGCCTCTTTGTGTGGCCGGCCGGGTCCGTGCTGTCGCTGTTCTCGCTGAACCTCTTCTCCTCGAGCGACCAGCTCCAGCTGGAGACGGTGCGCTACTACGACCTGTCCAACGTGCAGGGCACCGCGCGCGGCTGGGAGCGCGAGGAGCGCATCCTGCTGTGCGTGCCGCTGCGCGACGCCGAGCCGCACCTGCCCATGTTCTTCTCGCACCTGCGCAACTTTACGTACCCGCACCACCTGATCGACCTCGCCTTCTTGGTCTCCGACTCCAAGGACCGCACGCTCGAGATGCTGGTCAAGAACCTCGAGACCATCCAGGCCCACGAGGACGCCACCGAGCATTTTGGCGAGATCTCCATCCTCGAGAAGGACTTTGGCCAAAAGGTCAACCAGGACGTCGAGAGCCGCCACGGCTTCGCCGCCCAGGCCAGCCGCCGCAAGCTCATGGCCCAGGCACGCAACTGGCTGCTCAGCGCCTCGCTGCGCCCCTACCACTCCTGGGTCTACTGGCGCGACGTTGACGTCGAGACCGCCCCCTTCACCATCCTTGAGGACTTGATGCGCCATAACAAGGACGTCATCGTGCCGAGTAAGTTTTTTTTTTTTTTTTTCCCCTCTCTCTTTTGTTTTCCCTCTACTTGAATTGCTGCTGACCCCGTTGCCCAGACGTCTGGCGGCCGCTTCCCGACTGGCTCGGCGGCGAGCAGCCGTACGATCTCAACTCGTGGCAGGAGTCCGAGACCGCCCTGGCCCTTGCTGACACCCTCGACGAGGACGCCGTCATCGTCGAGGGCTACGCCGAGTACGCCACGTGGCGGCCCCATCTGGCCTACCTGCGCGACCCCTACGGCGACCCGGACATGGAGATGGAGATCGACGGCGTGGGTGGTGTCAGTATTCTGGCCAAGGCCCTCGTCTTCCGCCACGGCGTCCATTTCCCCGCGTTCAGCTTCGAGAAGCACGCCGAGACCGAAGGTTTCGGAAAGGTGAGTCGAGCTGTTAAAGACCCCCTCGCTCAGAGACTCGCAGAATTCTAACACGGAAGGATAGATGGCGAGACGCATGGGCTTCTCTGTCGTCGGCCTGCCCCACTACACGATCTGGCATTTATACGAGCCCAGTTTGGACGACATCCGCCACATGGAGGTATGCTTTCTCTTTTTTTTTTTTTTTTTTTTTCTCCAAAAATGTCTTGTCTAGTCGTCGGATGGCTAACATGCACTTGCAGGAAATGGAAGCTGAACGTCTCGCCCGTGAGCGGGAAGAAAAGGAGAAGGCCGAGAAGGCCGAGAAGATGAAGAAGACGTTCGGCGACGCCGGCGGCCAGTGGGAGAAGGACAAGGCTGCCCTGCAAGACATTGTCATCGAAGACACGCCGCAGACCGACGAGAGCGCTGCGGCTGCTGCCGCCGGTGCCGCCGGTGCAGCGGCTCCCGTTGCTCCTGCAGCAGCCGCCGCAGCTCCTGCAGGTGCTGCTATCCCAGCTGGTGCTGCCGCTGCCGCCCCCATTGTCGGCGGCGCCGCTTCTGATCCTCTTGCAGCCGCAGCCGCTGCCGCCGCTATTCCTGCCGCCGCTGCTCCTATAGCGGCAGCCGGTGGCGCTGCTGCTGCTCCTGCTGCTGTGCCCGGCAAAGCTGCTGCTGGTGCTGGAGGTGCCGCTCCGGCTGCTGGTATCCCGGCGGGTGGTGTCGCAGGTGTAGGTGCCGGAGCGGCTGCGGCTCAGAAGCCCGCCGGCGCCGCCGCTGCTCCCGCAGGCAACAAGCTCACCAATGCCGAGGACGCCGCAAAGGACGCTGGCAAGGTCCTGCTATAAGGTCCCACCTTCCTACGGGCCCAATGAACGGGATACATTCGAACCCCCAATTGCTACGTTTGGCTTCCTGGATTCAATTTATTTTCTTGTCTCTTTTTTTTTTTTATCGTTTCATCCATTTCGATTCTTCAAAGACTTATTTAAACGGCAGCGCGCCAACTTTATCCCCCTTTTTGCTTTCTTCTTTTTTTTTTCTTTTCTTACTATTGGCAATCTGAAAACACAACAACACCGTTCTACACGGCAAACGATTCCACACCATCATGAACAGCCGGTCAGAGCCATCATTCGACTCGGAAGCAATGCAACGAGCAACCTGGTCCAAAAATACGACAGAAATGACCCGTCTGCCGCGCGCAGCTGGCATTCCACCGGCCCTAACGACGGGGAAGAGCGAAAGTGATCCATCTATACACGCAGAGATTTATGCAATCGGGGGAGGGGTAGGAGAGAGAGGACAGGGTGTCTTACTGTACAACTAGAAAAGAGAGCCTTGGAAGTTGTAGAGAGGTCACGGACCGGGGGAAGGGGAGGCGTTTGGTGTTATGTCAATTCTCATTTTTCCCATGTCTCTATTTCATTTGTTTCTTGCTCTCTTCTGCAGTGTTCGTCTAGTCTGTACCCTTTTTTTTTTTATCATCGTGTGCCATTTCTTGCTGCCGCTGTTGGCCGTTACGGACATCTAAAAATATACACTTGGTACTCTTTGGCGTCTCGAACTCTGTTCTCTTCATGGAAGGAGCGTAGCATTGCGGTGACGTCTACATGTCTGCATTTCTCACGTCTGCATCTTTCGCCTCTGCATATCCGCATCACTGCATGTCTGCACGTCTACGTGTCTACACATCTGCACATGTGCAATTAGGTGCCTATACGTACAGAGTACTATTACCGTCCTAGCAGCCAGTACTGTGCTATTTTGGGGCGTTATGGGGTCCATGCAAGGGGACAGAGTGCGCCGTGCCAGGCGCTGAAGACTTGTGATTTTACGCCTGCAGAGCCCGGACTTTTAGCGGTTATGCTTAACTGGTACCTAACTGTTAACGCCGAGCCTCTCAGAGCGCCCCTTCTCCAGCGCTATCTAATCTCTGCGCCCGCCTATTGGCTGCTGCCGCTATTACTCCGTATTATAGTACAATTCAACGCCTAAAGGGTCCTGCGCGCGCCTTGGCTCCTTCCCTCCTGCGCTCCCTAGACAATTGCAACGCTGGCAGCTTCTCGCGGCTCTTCTGCCCTCCCTCTTAGCCCTCCGTTTTGCTGAACCTCAATTCTCAACAGCTTTCTCTGCCTCTTCTCCGAGCCTATCTGGCATCTTCTCTCTCGACCACCCTACGGAGGATCTCGGCCACCAACTCGGCTGCCTGGTGTTTGAAAAACGGGTCTTTTTTCTTCCTTTTCATCTTCATCTCCGTCTCTCTCTTTGCTGTTCTTTTGGCCGCTTCTTCCTCTGGCGGCTTTGCTTTTTTCGCTTACGTTTCGTTGCATCTGTGCTTCTGCTTCTGCTTCCCTTTTCCACCTTCTGCTCGGCTCCCCCCCAATTGCATATTCTAACCGGGAAACGGGTTTTTGGGTAATATCTGCCGTCTTCTTCTCCTGTTTTTATCCTCTGCTCGTTTTCTTTGCTGGTCCTCGCGTTCTTGAGAGCTTTTCCCGCCAAGAACAGATTTCCTACGGATTGCCCGTCGATCTGGTTTTCCCTTCCGATCTGCGCAGCCTCCGTGTTTTTTTTTCTTTTTTCTCTCTCTCAACACCCTGTCCATTTTTTCGAGCTCCCCAACCAAGAGCCAGGCTCTCTCTCTCTCTGTCTCTTCCCCCCTCCCCCCATCTCGACTGCGAGTTGAAGGGTTGCTGTCCTCCGCTGCAGGCACTCTTCCAAAGACCATCGCCACGTGCCCGTCTTTCTTGCCTCCTCCACCTTGCCGACCACCCCCAGAATGAGCAGCGATGCGCGGGCTCAGTCGGCAGCTCGCGCCGCGGAGCCGACCAGCGAGCACCCCCACCAGAAAGAGCTGCTGCCCTTGACCGCCGGCCTGGCCTCGGCGTCCACCTCGTCTCTGCCCCTGCGCCTGCACAGCCAGCACAGCCTGCACCGCCGGCCGCACGACGGCCCGTCGCCGCCGCCGTGGATGACCGCCGCCGCCTCGTCGCGCATGCAGTACCGCAGCCGGCCTGTCTCGGTCGCCGTCGACCCCGTCTCGCTCGTCATCTCCGAGTGCATCAACATCACCTCGGCCATCCAAAAATATGCCCGCTCCCAGCACCTCTCCGTGTCTGCCATCCTCGGCGGCGGTGGCAGCGGCGCCCCCAACGTCGCCATGCCCGCCTCCTTTGGCAAGCTTGGCCCTGCCGGCTCTGCAGACGCCGCCGGCCGCCGCAGTGCCGGCCGCCGTGGCCCCGCCGGACCTGGCCAAGGCGGTGCAGGCGGCGCAAAGCGCGGCCCCGCCAGCGGCAGCGGTAGCGGCAGTGGCCCAGACAGCGACTTTGGCCCGGCCAACCGCTGGGGCCTGCGCGGCAAGAAGGGAAAGAGCATGGCGGACAACCCGCTGATCTCGGGCTTCGGCCGGCTGCGGCAGGAGCTCGCCGGCGTAAAAGGTATGCGCATATAGGAAATGCCAATTATACGGGGGAGGAAGACATGCGCTTCTCTCCCCATCCCTCCGAATCCGTTTTGCTGACAGGCGTTCTGCGTCCCTGAAACATAGACATTCACGGCTTCGACTCGCTCATGCTCCTGTACCCCTTCCTGCAGATCATCCAGACCAAGGGCACGGCCGCACCCATCACGATCCTCGCCCTCCGCGCCGTGCGCAAGTTTCTCGCGTACGGCTTCATCTACCCCGAGTCGCCCCGCTTTGCCCTCGCCATGCAGGCCCTGTCGCAGGCCATCACCCACTGCCAGTTTGACATTAGCGACAGCGCGCAGGAGGAGGTCGTCCTGCTGATGATCCTCAACCTGATGGAGGACATGCTCTCCGGTCCGGGCGGCGACATCCTGAGCGACGAGAGCGTCTGCGATATGATGGGCCGCGGGCTGACCATCTGCTCGCGGCCGCGCTTCTCAGAAGTGCTCCGGCAGACCGCCGAGGCCACCATGGTGCGCATGTGCCAGATCATCTTTGAGGATCTGAAGCACCTAGAGGAAGAGGCCGGCGAAGAGGCCGACGCCCTCGACAAGCAGACAAACGCCGACATGGACAGCGTCAAGATGGTGCCCGGCGCCGACACACACCCCTCTCGCCTCGTGGGGGGCATCCTCACGCCCACAATCCACTCCGGCATCGCGACCCCCACGGGGGCCGCAGGTTCTTCCGACGCTCTGGTACCTGCCGAGAAGAGCCTGCCTCCCAAACCTGCACCTCGAAACAGCACCGGCGACGGCACCAGCAACGACAGCGACACCACGTCCGACTCGTCTAGCTCGGCAGGCGGTGCGGACGAGAAGCGGCCGCTCAAGCCGTCCGAGGAGGGCGCCTTGGCTGCTGCTGCTGCTGCTGCCACTGCCGCCGATCACGACCGTCCGTCCACGGACTCTGCCACGGCCACGGACGACACAGACAGCAAGAGCACCGCTTCGACCACGGAGGAGAGCGAGTCGGTCGACCTGCGCCCCTATTCGCTGCCGTCTGTGCGCGAGCTCTTCCGCGTTCTGGTCGACTTCCTTGACCCTAACCAGCGCAAGCAGCAGCCCGACACGATGCGCGTCATGGCCCTCCGCATCATTCACGTCGCCCTCGAGGTCGCGGGCCCCTCCATTGCCCGCCATCCGGCGCTCGCCTCCGTCGCCCAGGACCGCCTCTGCTGCTACCTCTTCCAGCTCGTCCGCTCCGACAATATGGCCATTCTGCAGGAGTCCCTGATCGTCGCCTCGACGCTGCTGTCCACGTGCCGCGGCGTGCTGAAGCTGCAGCAGGAGCTGTACCTGGCCTACCTGATCAACTGCCTCCACCCCTCCGTCGAGATCCCCCGAGAGCCTAACATCCACCCCTCGCTGTACGAGGGCATCCCACAGGCGCCCAAGAAGGGCAGCGGCCGCGCCACCCCCGTGCCCGTCGGCGACCGTCGCCGGCTCGGCATGGAGGGCGGCACGCGGAAGCCCGAGGCCCGCCAGGCCATGGTCGAGAACATTGGCGTGCTGGCGCGCATGCCCACGTTCATGGTCGAGCTGTTTGTCAACTACGACTGCGACACCGACCGCGCCGACCTGTGCGAAGACATGATCGGCCTGCTGTCGCGCAACGCCCTGCCCGACTCGGCCACCTGGAGCACGACGAGCGTGCCGCCGCTCTGCCTCGACGCGCTGCTGCGCTTTGTGCAGTTCATGGCCCAGCGCCTCGACGAGCCGCCCGTCTTCGACAGCTACCCGCACCCGGCCAAGCTGCGCGAGTCGCGCGCGCGCAAGAAGATCATCATCCGCGGCACCGAGCTGTTCAACGAGAGCCCCAAGGGCGGCCTGGCCTTCTTGCACGAGAAGGGCATCATCGACGACCTGGCCAACCCGCAGTCCGTCGCCCGCTTCCTCAAGGGCACGTCGCGCGTGTCCAAGAAGATCCTAGGCGAGTTCATCTCCAAGAAGGGCAGCGAGGAGACCCTCGCCGCCTTCCTCGATCTCCTCGACTTCGAGGGCAAGCGCGTCGACGAGGCGCTGCGCACCGTGCTGGAGGCGTTCCGCCTGCCCGGCGAGTCGCCGCTGATCGAGCGCATCATCAACTGCTTCTCCGAAAAGTACTGCGCCGGCGTCATGCCCGAGGACGTCGCCGACAAAGACGCCGTCTACATCCTGACCTACGCCATCATCATGCTCAACACCGACCAGCACAACCCCAACGTGCGCACGCAGAAGCGCATGACCGTCACCGACTTTGCGCGCAATCTCCGCGGCCAGAACGGCGGCAAGGACTTTGCCACCGAGTACCTGCAGGAGATCTTCGACTCCATCAAGTCCAACGAGATCATCCTGCCCGAGGAGCACGACAACAAGCACGCCTTCGACTACGCCTGGCGCGAGGTGCTGCTCAAGACCGAGACGGCCGGCCCGCTCATCCTGAGCGACACCAACATCTATGACGCCGACCTATTCGCCTCCACCTGGCGGCCCATCGTCGGCACGCTGTCGTACGTCTTCATGTCCGCCACCGACGACACCGTCTTCAGCCGCGTCATCCAGGGCTTCGACGAGTGCGCCCGCATCGCCTCCAAGTACGGCAACACCGAGGCCCTGGACCAGATCGTCTACTGCCTCAGCCACATGTCCACCCTCGTCCAGGAGCTGCAGGCCAACACCAGCCTCAACACCGAGGTCCAGGTCGACGAGAGCAGCGTCATGGTCAGCGAGCTGGCCGTCAAGCTAGGCCGCAACTTCCGCGCCCAGCTCGCCGCCCTCGTCCTCTTCCGCGTCGTCACCGAGAACGAGCACATCCTGCGCGGCAGCTGGAAGCACATTATCCGCATCTGGCTCAACCTGTTCCAGAACTCACTCATCCCGGCCTTCTTCTCCGGCGAGACCGACCGCATCGACCTGCCGCCCATCCCGCTGCAGAGCCCCGGCCAGGTCATCGACCGGGGCACCAAGCAGAACGAGAGCGGCTTCTTCTCCGCCTTCACCTCGTACATCTCCAGCTATGCCGCAGACGACCCGCCCGAGCCCTCCGACGAGGAGCTCGAGAGCACCCTCTGCGCCATCGACTGCGTCAATGCCTGCCGCGTCGGCGACGTCTTCAACAATGTTTCGTATGTTTTTTTTTTTTTTTTTTTACCTTGCTGCAGACTTCTTTGCAGACGTTTCCTTTCATATTCTGCTCTCCTTTGTCCCTCAGAAAGTACTAATCCGGTTTCTCCCCCGCCTCTAGGCACCTGAGTGGTGAAGCTCTCGAGTCGTTGGTCGATTCGCTTCTGGATCAAATCCCCGAAGACAACGGCACCGGCGTCGTGATCAAAGTCAAGGCCGAGAACGTCCCGCCAACGTCACCCGCCAACAATGCCAAGGCGGCACACACCCCGGCATACGACCCTGTGCCGGTGTATATCCTCGAGTTCTGCACCGTCCTTGCGCTGCGGGACGAGAGCACCGTCAAGCTCGTGGGCAAGCGCGTCGTGGACGCCTTGCAAGAGGTACTACGCGACGTGTCTCGCTTCCACCCTATTCTGATCGGCCGCGCGACATACTACCTCTTCAGCCTGCTGCGCGCCAGCTACGTACGTTCCACCGTCGTGTCCGAAGCCAATATGGTGCCCGTTTTCTTGCTAACGCCGACGCAGGACGACGACTTTGTCCGCGTGCCCGTGCTGCTTCACGCAGTGTCGAGCTTCTCCAAGGAGACGCTCAAGACGACCGCAGGCGTGGTCCTGCAGGGCCTGAAGCTGTGCATCGCCGAGCCCGGCCCGCTGCGTAGCGAGATCATGACGTCGCCAGACTTCTGGGCCATCCTCGGCACGCTTGCCAACAACGAGGAGTCGGCCGCGACCGTGTTTGAGATTCTCGAGAGCGGCGTCAGCGGCTCGCCCCCCGCCATTCTGGCCGACAACTACGAAGCCGCCATTGTTCTGTGCAACGAGTTTGCCACGGCGGCCAGCATCGGCGCGCTGGCGGAGCAGCAGCTGGACCGCAAGAATCGGCGGGTCAGCCGGCCGCCCAAGCAGGAGAAGGCCAGGTAGGTGATTCGGCCGAGATGCATGTTTTTTGTACGTCTGGAATCTGACATCATGCCAGCGAAAACGCTGCTGTCAAGCGGGGCATCAAGGCCATCAACATCATTTACAATATGACCTCGCGCATTCCTCATCTGATGAAGCAGTCCCATCTTGAGAGCAACGAAGGTACGCTCGACGAGCCCTCCCCGCTCAGAATACGGATGCTGTTCACAAAAGACATCTAGATACAATAGCTAACACAACGATCAGCATGGTCCGCCTACTGGCTGCCCATCTTCCAGGCGCTGACGAATCAGTGCACAAACCCGTGCCGTGAGGTGCGGCACCTGGCGTTCTCATCGCTGCAGCGGTCGCTCCTGTCGCCGGAGCTGACGTCGAGCGACCACCGCGAGTGGACGGCCATCTTCAGCGAGGTGCTGTTCCCGCTGATCCTCAAGCTGCTGCGGCCCGAAGTGTATTCGACGGACCGCGACGGCATGAGCGAGACGCGCGTGCAGGCAGCCTCGCTGCTGTGCAAGGTGTTCCTGCAGTACCTGGTGCTGCTGTCGGCCTGGGACGGCATGCTGGACCTGTGGCTGCGCATCATCGACATCATGGACCGTCTCATGAACAGCGGCCAGGGCGACAGCCTCGAGGAGGCCGTACCCGAGAATCTCAAGAACGTGCTGCTGTTCATGGCCAGCAGCGGCTACCTGGTGGCGCCCAGCATCGACCGGTCCAAGGAGGAGCTGTGGCGCGAGACCTGGAAGCGCATCGACCGGTTCCTGCCCGACCTCAAGGGCGAGCTGGCGCTGGACGGCACCGACGCCAAGACGCCTCCGGCAGAACCGGCAGAAGGAGACAAGGAGGTGGCTAGCGCAGAGGCGTCGGAGGAAGCGAAGGAGGAGACGGAGAAGGAGAAGACGAGCGCTGCCGAAGGTGCAGCACAGGAGGAAGACGACGACGAAGACGAGGAGGAGGAGGAGGAGGAGGAGGAGGAGGAGAAGCAGAAGGCAGAAGTATGAAAAAAAGGAAATAATGGGGAGGGTTTAGAAGAAATGATTATTGTAATAATGTCAGTAGAGATGTTCCAAGGGCAGCCACAAAAAGGGGCGCTAGTCCATTTCATAACCGAAGCGAATAGAGAAAGCAAAAAAAGCAAAGAGCATAAAGACAGTCAGCAGCATCAAGAGAATCACCTGCATCAATGCGCACTATTTCAGAAAGCACAGCTCCAAGACTGGAATTGTAGTCTCGCAAACTGCAAACTGCTTTGTCTTGGATGTCGTCCGTTTTCATGCGCAGAGCTTATAAGCAGGCAATTTTAGCAGGTATTGGCACTGTGCGGCTGCCAATAAGCTGCCTGTAGGAGAGGACAAGGCTAAGCCCAAGGCTCCAATGGCTCCAATGGCGGACTACGAAACTTTTGGAGGGCTTTCTTCTTTTTGTTCTACTGTCATCAAACAAGCAAAAAGCGACGACATCGTATAGACTTCCCCGACTTTCCTTTCTGCTGTCTCTCCAACAAAATATATTTGCTATCGCTGGAGGAGATTTGCCAACCATGTCGAGCAACGCGCCCATAGCCACGTACGTTTGTGTCATTGCACTGAATCCATCTGTTTTCTACCGACACACCCGTAGCAGAGGCCCTATGGTGTCCCGCTGAGTCTCCGCCGCGCCGCGGTCCCGAGCATGCCTCTCTCCTTTCCTGTTCGCTGCCGCTGACGCTTGTCTCTGTTTTTCTTCTCCGCCTCTCCTCCCTCCCCCCTCTTCTAGTGTCTACGTGCGCAATCTCGAAGAGCGCGTCAAGCCGGAGCCCCTGCGCGACGCCCTGGAGGCCGTGTTTTCCGAGTTCGGCACCGTCGTCGACATCGTCGCCAAGACCAACCTCAAGGCCAAGGGCCAGGCCTTTGTCGTGTTCGAGGACCCGGACGCCGCCCAACGCGCCGTCGACGAGGCCCAGGGCTTCGTCCTCTTCGACAAGCCCATGGCCCTGGCCCTGGCCCGCACCCGCAGCGACGCCACCGTGCGCCGCCACGGCACCGAGGAAGAATTCGAGGCACACAAGCGCCGCCGCATGGCCGAGCGAGGTAAAAAAAAAAAAAAAAGACAAGTCCCCGGGGGGAGGGCGAGCAGCCCCTCTCCCCCTCTTTCCCCCCTTTGTTTCAGAGAAAGGCAAGTGTTCGCTGACCCTGCTCTCTCTTTTTTTTTCTAGACAAGAAGAAGGCGCTCGAGGCAGCCGAGGAGCAGAAGCGGCTGCTGCAGAGGCCACAGGGCGGCGCCGCTGGCACGGGAGCGGCAGCGGCGGCAGCGCAGCCGGCGGTCATCCCCGACGAGTTCCTGCCGCCCAACAAGACGCTGTTCGTGCAGAACCTGCCGGCGGACTGCGACGTCGATCAGCTCACCGAGATCTTCAGCCGCTTCGACGGCTTCCGCGAGGTGCGCCTTGTGGCCAGCCGGCGTCTGGCGTTCGTCGAGTACGAGGCCGAGCCCGGCGCCATCGCCGCCAAGGAGAACACGGCCGGCATGGTGCTGGACGGCGAAGGCGGTGACGAAGACGACGGCGAGAAGAGCAAGCGCGCCATCAAGGTGACGTACCAGCGCCAGTAACCCTTTCGGTTTCTTTTGTTTCTCCTTCTACTTTTTTGGCGGTCTTTTTTTTCACTCTGGCGTTGGAATCCCCGGCATCCCGTATAAGCCTCGACCAGCGGTTCGGCTTCAGTCTCTACAGTTTTCATTGCACGTCGGAAACTGCTTTAGACAATAAAATATATATATCTATGTCTTACGGGAGCAAAAAAATAAGCAGGAATAAGAAAGTAGTGCCAGCTATTTAGCGGCACGTGAATATGCTATAATGACAAGGAGACAGGTATTACAAAAAAATTTAGCTCTTGGCGTCCTCCTACGCCCATAGCTCGGTTATTTGTAAAAAAAGCAAATCGCGTATTGCAAAACAAGCTTGATGGTTGCTCTGCTTCCTCTCGGCTTAGAAGATGACGTCGTCGTCGCCCTCGGCCGCCAACAGGTCTGCGGGTTCGCTCGCAGGGGCAGCGTTCTCCTTCTCGCCGTTGGCAGCAAGTGCCGCCTTCCGGGCCTTAAGCTCCTCGTCTTCGGCGGCGCTGTCCCGCTGCTTCTTGCCGGCGACTTTCTTGAGCCGGTAGAACTCTTCTCTGTCGAGCTCGTCGAGCTCCGAGTTAATGTCTGCCGTATGTGAGCTGCATGTTCGCTCGTCCAGCTGTGGGGAGGTTGGCAAGATACTCACATTTGATGGTATTCTCCGTCCGGGGAATAATAACGTGCTCGCTGTAAAAGTTAGCTGTGCCACACAAAAATTAAGCCAAGCAGCCGGAAACGGTTGGACGAACATGGCGTTGACTACATCCAAGTTAGCATGTACTTCTCCCAGCTTGTGCGTGTTGTAGACAAAGGGACTCACCTCTTCGGTTGACGACCTTGATGACCTCGTCAAGGATCACGAATGCGGTCTGGGCATGTCAGCGCATATACTTCCGCTTCACAAACTCACAGACAAGATGCTCACCTGAAGGCTGGCAAGCTCCACCAGCGCCTCCACGGCGCGCGCGTAGGTGTCCCGAGACCGCTGCACCTGCTGACCGCCTTTGCCGAGACCCGTCATAGCAAAGTCGTTGTTGCCCTCGGTCAGGTAGCTCTCAAAGGCCGGCAGCAGGACGCCCGACACGTTCTCCTGCTTGGCGCGGATGCGGAACCTAGCCGACCGCGCCGACTCCTGCACCTGGTAGCCGATGTCGCCGCCGACGGCATAGGTGACCTCGGCCAGGGAGAAGGCGGCAATCTGCATGACACGGCCCATCTTGCGCTTGGCCTCGTCGATCCGGCGGGTGATCTCTGGAGGGCCGCTGTTAGCAAATGACTCGCGTCGGCTGTTCGCATGCGGAGCGGGAGCTGTCTACCTCGGAAGCGTCTGCAGCGAAACAATATGTGTCAGTCTTCTAGCACATGGTTCAAACGTGACAAACGGGCTGCATCCCCACGTACTTTGTTAATGCCTCGCTCTTGCGCTTCAGCAAGCTGTGGCCCGTCTCAGCGCCCTTGAGCTTGGCCTTCATGATGCCGAGCGACTGGCGGGTGGGGAACACCGCCTCGCGATCCTAACCAGAAAAAAATCCATCAGTTCTCCGCTAGCATTAAATCGCAGGTTCGATTGGGGACGGGAGGCAGAGAAACACAGTCTCAGGTCGAGACGTACAGCGGCGCCAGACATGATGAGGGCTTTTTAGCTCTTTCGCTCGTTTTGCTGTAGGAGGCCTTTGAGGAGCTGTACGATGCAGCACGGGTGCTAACAGGAAGGCAGTCAATCAGTCCACAGTTTAATTGCAGACTTTCGCAAAACCGGCCAAAGAGAAAAGGTCTCCGTAGGCGAGAGTGGCACGGTTGGGGTTGTCGTGGGTCGTCGTTATTGCGTCGTTTTGCTTGAGCTTTCTCCAAGTTAAAGATCGAGATAGAGGCTATCTGCACAGTGCATACAGTGCACATAGTCCCACCTCCAGTCCTACTTGCAGCTCCAGCCCAGGGATGGAGTTTATCGGCACATGCATATGCACTTAGTCATCATGCATCTGTGCGTGTTATTGGCTGTCAATGCGTTTAGGCCGAATTTGTAAGGACCATTCCTTTTTCGGAAGGCTTGACATCTACCAAATCGGCTTCTGGCAACTGCGACCGACGCGGGAAAAAAGAAAAAAAATAAATCGAAAAATAAGGAAATCGAACAAACAGCAACCGAAACAGAAACACTCCTCTCCCCCCCCCCCCAAAACCAAGACATCAGAAAAAAAAATCACACAAAAAATGCGAAACATATGAGACTTCAGGAACAAAGGAAACCAGGCCACATCCCACACCACGCATCGAACGATCACGACTCTCGTTTCTTCGCTCTCTTCTAGGGGGTAGCTAGGCCTCTGCTCAGCTTCCACTCCCCCCTCCCGGGCTTCGGTTTCATCCAAGCAATGGCCGCAACCGTCATGGTGTGAGGACGCGCTCTCATATCTGCCTCTTATCTCATACTCTCGCTGGCTCCTCCGTTTACGCTCCCTGTCCCTCACTTCGACTTTTTCGGGGGGGCTTCCTCCTTCTCCAGCTATCCTTGAGGCTCTTTCTTCCTTTCGGCGTCTTCCCGTTTTCACCCTTCCCCTTCCACCTAACAGTCGCCGAAAATGGCTGCCGTAGCTACGACAACGACGATGGCCGCCAACCCGGCTCCACGTCCGGACGTCCATCTACTAGTATGTTTCTTTTTCTCTTTCTTTCTCTTGCTGTATACAAATCAGGCCCTATAATGTCTATAGGCGCGTGTGTTTGCTAACGCGTTTCCCTCAGAGCGACGCGGACGCCCCGTACGAGCAAGATGTGTATCGCAATCAAGGCACCACGAGACCATGGCTTTCCTACATCCGCTTCAAGACCCAGCATGGCACAATAGAGGAGCAGGCGTACATCATGGAGAGAGCCTGCACGCAGCTTCCTCGGTCGTATAAGCTGTGGAAAATGGTAGGAGATTTCTGCTAGATGTTCCGCTTTTTCTTGCCTATGCTTGCCGTGTACTGACTAAGTTCTAGTATTTGATCTTTCGCACGAAGCATGTGTCGAAGCTGAACGCCGCCGTATATGCCGCAGAATACCGCAAAGTCAACGCGCTCTTCGAACGCGCCCTCATCCTCCTCAACAAAATGCCCCGCATATGGGAGCTCTACCTCAAGTTCCTCATGCTCCAACCTCTGGTCACCACAACACGCCAAACATTTGACCGTGCCCTGCGCGCTCTGCCGATCACACAGCACAACCGCATATGGGCACTATATCGGCCATTCGCAAACTCTGCCGGCGGTGAGACAGCCGTCCGGATATGGCGGCGGTACATGCAGGTCCACCCGGAAGATGCCGAAGACTTCATCGAGCTCTTGGTACAGTCCGCCCTGTACACCGAAGCCGTCCAGACATACATCACCGTGCTCAACAACGCCAAATTCCGGAGCAAGAAAGCGAAGGGCCACTTCGAGCTGTGGAGCGAGATGGTGGATCTGCTGGTCGAGCATGCCAACGAGATCCAGACGGGACAGGAGACGGGCATCGACGTGGAGCGGATAATACGAAGCGGCATCGAGAGGTACTCGGACCAGCGCGGAAAGCTGTGGTCTGGCTTGGCAGCGTACTGGACGCAGCGGGGCAGCTACGAGAGAGCGCGCGACGTCTTTGAGGAGGCCATCACGACGGTCATGACCGTGCGCGACTTTACCCTGGTGTTCGACTCCTATGTCGAGTTTGAAGAATCTGTCATCGGCGCCCTGATGGACCTGGCATCGACCCGCGCAGAGAAGGGCGTCGTCGACGAGGCTGCGGACTTTGACCTGGACATCCGGATGATGCGCTTCGAGCACCTGATGGACCGCCGGCCCTTCTTGCTGAACGACGTTCTCCTGCGCCAGAATCCTAACAACGTGGCCGAGTGGGAGAAGCGGGTCGGCCTCTGGGGCGAGAACAAGCAGGAGGTCGTCAACACCTACACCAAGGCGATTGCGACAATCGAGCCGAAGAAGGCCGTGGGCGCCTTCCACCAGCTGTGGGCAAATTACGCCAAGTTCTACGAGCGCGGCGGCGACATCCGGACTGCGCGCGTCATTATGGAGAAGGCCGTCAAGGTGCCCTTCCGCTCGGTGGCCGAGCTTGCCGACATGTGGATCGAGTGGGCCGAGATGGAGCTGCGCAACGAGAACTTCGACGACGCGGTGCGCGTCATGGCCAAGGCCGTCCAGTCGCCTAAGCGGTCGACCGTCGACTACTTTGACGAGACGCTCTCTCCGCAGCAGCGGGTGCACAAGAGCTGGAAGCTGTGGAGCTTCTACGTGGATCTCGTCGAGAGCGTCAGCTCTCTCGAGGAGACGAAGAAGGTGTACGAGCGCATCTTTGAGCTGCGCATCGCCACCCCGCAGACCGTCGTCAACTATGCCAATCTCCTCGAAGAGCACCAGTACTACGAGGACTCGTTCAAGATCTACGAGCGCGGCCTCGACCTGTTCAGCTACCCCGTGGCCTTTGAGCTGTGGAATATGTACCTGACAAAGGCCGTCGACCGCAAGATCGGCATCGAGCGGCTGCGCGACCTCTTTGAGCAGGCCGTCGAAGGCTGCCCGCCCAAGTTTGCCAAGGTGATCTATCTCATGTACGGCAACCTCGAGGAGGAGCGCGGCCTGGCGCGCCACGCCATGCGCATCTACGAGCGCGCGACGCGGGCCGTCTCCGACGAGGACCGCGCCGACATGTTCAACTTTTACATTACCAAGTCGGCGTCCAACTTTGGCATGGCGTCGACGCGCGCCATCTACGAGCGGGCCATCTCGACGCTGCCGGATGCCGAGGCCCGCGATATGTGCCTCAAGTTCGCCGACATGGAGAAGCGGCTCGGCGAGATCGACCGGGCGCGCGCCATCTACGGGCATGCATCGCAGTTCTGCGACCCGCGGACGAACCCCGACTTCTGGTCCAAGTGGCACGCCTTTGAGGTGCAGCACGGCAACGAGGACACGTTCAAGGAGATGCTGCGCATCAAGCGCAGCGTGCAAGCGCAGTACAACACGGACGTCAACTTTGTGGCGTCCCAAGCGCTGGCGCAGAGCAAGCAGCAGGCTGCGGCCGGGGCAAGCGGCAGCGAGGACGGAGACGGCGTCGACGCGGAGACGGCCGATGCCATGGCTGCCCTCGAACGGCAGGCCCGCGCGCCCGTCGGGTTCGTGGCGGCCAGCGACGCGCCCCAAGCGTCCGGGCTGGCAGCACCGCCGCCGCCCGTGGCGAATCCGGACGCCATTGACATTGACGACATGGACGACGAATGATAGGGTTTTGGATGGTGCGACCGGCAAGCAAAGCTTTTCTAAAAATGGTCTAAAGGGTTTTTTTTCAGAGGTCCAAGGTTGCATTCCTTTTTTTTTTTGACATTCATTTATTATGGGCTTTTTTTTTTTTCCTTTCTCTTCTATTGCTTAGAGTCACCTTTCCTAGGAGCTTGTTTTTTTATACATGTCGATTTTATTTCCTTTGTTGGTTTTTTATTTCTTCTCTTTTGTCAACCAAAAAAGCATCGTTGTTGGTCGTCTCTTCAAGACTGGAGGTTCTATTTTCTTTTTCCCCTGTCCTTCCAGGTCTCTATTTTCTATTTCCAGTAAATAATATAGCTGTTCAAATTGCCTTTGGCATTGAATACTTTAGATTCTTTTTTATTAAGGTTTCTCAGACCGTATAGCTAGCTGCAAAATAGCTGCGAGGTACTTCTTACAAGGAATAACCAACAAAAATGGCCAGTTTATGACATGTGTGTTGCCTCGCAGACGTTACATCAATATAAAACAGATGTAAGACATGAGAAGAAGAAACCAATTCGCAAAGAAAAAAAGGGAACAACTTATGACGGGCCACCAGGGATCAACATCAAAACGCCTTATCACCCCATAACTATCAAATATCTCGTGTCATTTTGCCAATTCTCATTCTTGGCTTCGCCCTTCTGCCTGTCTGTTTTGGTGTCATTTGATCTTGTTGTACCCCTTCTCGGCGTGCTTCTCGTGGAACTTGGCAGCGTAGTTGCCGTCGACGTGCCCGTCGCGCGAGCTCGGCGTCGAGTAGATGGAGCCCTTGCGCTTCTGGAACCGGCTGGGAGGCACCTTGGCGGCATCTAGGGAGAAAGAAGAGACAATTGAGTCAGAGGGAGAGCCGCAGGCAAGAAAGCAATTTAAAAAAGAAAAAGATTAAAGACGTTCTGCGTGGTCTTCCTCCTCTCCGGAGAGGGAAGGGAGGAAGTTTGGTCCTACTCACCCCACTCGTCGGCCTCACGGTGGTCCTGCGACGCCAAGGTCGCGCCGCCGGCAGGCTGAAAGCTATCGGTGAATGTGGGTGGCGAACTCGAGCCGGCCGGGGGAGAGGTGGTAATGTCCGGGACGGCGGCGGTCGTCTGGGTTGCTTCTATGCTTGTGTTAGCGGAGAGGCACGAGGTGGGTGTTCGGGACAGTGAAAGACGGCAGACCCCAACTTACCAGCCATGTTGTGGGTAAAGTAATATGGCTAGTCTCTCTGATCTGGCACAGGAAAGTTGGTGTTAAAGTATTGAGACAAGATTATGTGCTTGCGAGATTGGAGTATTGCTTAGATTGATACAATGGTTGAGTTCAAAGAGAAAGGAGAAACAGCAGGGGGACGAAGAGGGCTAGCACGATGACGGGCAACCTTTTATACATTCGTGTGCAATCCCCTTCCCAAGACGAAGGGAGAGGGAGAGGGCCAGCTACGACATCTCATGTCTACTCTGCAGCTATCTGAATGGCCCTTATACATGCCGTATGTACACAACTTGCGGGCACGCAACCCGCGGATGGAGACACGCACCATGCGCACTCGCACTAACACGCCAGCGACCCAATGTATCAGGGAGGCAAGGAGGCAGATGATAAGCGGAGGAGAGAGTGTATATTGCTCTGGTGGTGACAACGACAAAGCAGACAAAAAGAGGGGTGAGAGCAGACAAAATACAAGCTAGGGGAGAAGATGGATGGCAAAGAAATGAGAGCGAGAGGAGTAGGGACCAGTCCTATTCGTCCGTCTGACCTGCTCCATCCATCTTGGATTTCTACGCTCGAGTTAACCATAAAGTACCGTAGTCTTGGATATGCGCTCTTGGCTGGTCTTGTCACCGTAAAAGTACGCATTCGCAGGGTGCCCTGGCCAGCAACGCATCTCGTACGGGATACCTGGTGTCTTATCCTCACACCCTCCCTTGGCCTAGTCGAGTCCGTTTTCCCAGGGTCACCAACAAACAGAGTGACAGGCTGAGGCGGCTAGGCCGTTTTATTTTCCCTCGCCTTCACTCATTCTTCAAGGGCTTTTCTTTTTTCAGTTTTTCTGTTGAGAATGCGGACAGCGCTGCTTTGCCAGTGAGAGGCGTCCTCTCCCAGTTCGCCTCCCATATATAGACTAGGCTGGACTGGGGACCACCCACGCTCACCTCGTGCTCGTTTGTATGTACTTTTGCTTCTCTTCCCGCACCGCCTTGATTTCTCATTCCCTTCCCAGTCCCCAATCCAGTCTCTAGAGTCGAGCCAACGCATCTCTTGCTGCGCAAAGCACCTGGGTGCTCTCACCCGCTTCGTCTTGTCTCTGCCGCTTCGGCGAGAGCGCAGAGGAGAAAGCTTCCACCAATTGCTCTAGCAGTTACGTCATTCGCTTTGGCATCTACATACCATATCGCCTGAAAATTCCTCGCCGTTCCCCTTGTCAATAAATTAGGTTGAGCACGGACTCTAGTCCAATGAAGCTACGTCTTGGGTTCTGGTCTTATCGACCATGTATGTACTGTTCTCTTTTCGCCCCCGGTCTCCTTCGCTGCCCTGCAGAGAAAATGACGCTCACTTATTTGCTGCTCAGAGGAGGGGTCGAGATGGCGTCCAGAGAGGCGTCTTGCAAGAGCGGTCTTATTCAGGGTGAGCATTGATCACATTGCTCTACTCTTTTGCGATTTACCCCAATGGCGATCGCCACTAACAGATCAGGAATCACTCATATTGCTGCCTCTAGCACGAGTACGTGTACGAGAGCGCAAGGCCGCAGCGAACCGCTCATGCGACAGCACGAACGGGCAGCTGTAGGCTGGAGTGGAGACTGCTGGAGAGGCAATGCGTCAGTCCTTTTGAAAGCAGAACATGCGGAGTTTGTTTGGTTCCCCAACTTTTGGTAGATGCTTTTCTGCTAGCTCTCGCGCCAATTTCCCTAACGGTATGTAGTCCCGGTAGTATTACTCTGCCCAAACATCTCTTTTCTGGTCGGCACCGATGAGCTCTTTTGACAGGGCTCCACTGGTCTTGGAACTGCTGAATTAGACCTTGCTTCTGCCAAGATCTCGTACACTGCGCTCATACTGCGCTCTTACTGCATTCTTGTAAATGTCGAATCTGCACACTGCGGCGAGTATTGCGGGTGTGACTGGTATCTCGCCCGTTACTGGGCTGTGCTGCCAGCCCCCCCGAACGGTGCAGAATCTCCAACCAAAAAGAAACAAGAGAAAAAACGTTACGATACGAGGCAGGAGGCCAAAACCCCCTCCTCCAAAAAAACGCTCATCTCTGGCAAAGCTCCCTTGGAGTGGCAAATTCTTTGAGCTCTCTCTCTCAACTGCACGCAACCCGTACATGCGTGTAAGCAAATTGTTCCAATCACAGTGGACCGGCGAACCATTGGGTATTTCGTGACGGCAGCGCCTTTTCAGATGGACGCAGGCTATCTGACACGTTCTCATGGCATGGCCAAACAAAAAGTCGGGCATGCACACAACAATCTGCAGTCCAGACGCCTGCGGGGAAACCTGAAAAGAGCTGCTGCGACATCGCTTGCAGCCAGAGCATCACAGCTTGCTGCGAGCTGCAATTGAATCAGGAAGGCGGCCGAGAGACACGCAAAGTACTCGTACGAAACTTTGCAGAGATATCACATCATTCCACTCTAGGCCATTAGCCCGTATCCGCGCCGTAAGCCTCCATGATGTATTGCCCGAAATTCTACCCTAGATTTCCCAGCCCCGTCTGCCAAGAGAGATAACAGCCGCAAAATCTCTTTGTACACTTCTCGCCACAAGCAGGAGCCCGGGAGACGTAATGCATCCTCGCCGCCAAGGAAGGACGTGCTCGAAGCCGGCGGTTTCTGCGGCAGTGCGAACCGCGCACCCGCGGTCTCAGGCTTGAACTCCCCTTCTGTTAGTGGCGCACAGTTGGCAAAGACTAGGCGAGGCTGTGCTCGGAGGAAAATAGACAAGTGACTCGTAAGAGCCAAGAGAGGCGGCCACCGCCGCCGATTTCTTAGGCTCCGATCTTGCAATCTTCTTTGTAATCTTATACCCGAAGCAATTCTCGCCAAGAGATTTAGGCACAGAAAATGGCAAATCCAGGCTCTAGTTGCTTCCACATGCAAATCAGTGCAGCGGCCACAAACCACGGCAGCACGGTACCGAAGGGTTACACAATTTCGGTGGTCAGCAGCGAAACTACACGCTGGTTTCAACTCCTATCGGGAAATATCCAAGGAAGAGGCAAGCAAAAGGCGTTCTCCGTCCCTTTTACTACACAAATGCCAGCTAAGCTTCGTGTCGGGAAGGGTGAAGCTCTTCGGAAGGGTTTATTTAGGCTTCTGGCAAATACTACCGCAGGAAGCTCGGCGCAGATACTCTAGTGGACATGCAGCAGCTAATGAAAGCAAAGCCTTAATCTTGGCAGGCTCCCTCCGCGATCCTCTCCTGCAGAGATGCAACGCAGCCAATAACTCTCTGTTCAATCATCTGTCGTGAAATTGTAGTGTGATGATTGCGTTGGGTTACTCTGCATTAGCCGTATTGTTTTGAAAAGAAGAGAAGATACACACTCTAATTTTAAAGGCCTCAGGCCGTGCTGCAGAAAGTGACTGGAAGCGGAAAAGAGAAACAAGCAGTGGAAGGTGAGATGCAAGAGAGAGACGAAATTACGACTTTTACACCTCTCCGCTGCTTAATGATTTCCGCTTACTATTTAATTTCCGTATTGGATCCGGTTGATACTCGTTGAATTAATACACATATTAGATTAGATACCTATGGGCTCGTGCCAGTAACTGCCAAGCACTTGAAGATTGTGAGCCGCTCAAGGATTAAGAGCCTAGGAATAAATGTCATTGAAGCTGAAAATTCTCGAATGAATATTTGTGACATTCCCAACCGCTATAGGCTAGGTTCTGCCTTTATTCCTCAAGATTTGTTGTGTATGTCATATTCAAACATAGACAAGCACCGTATCCGCCTATTTGTAGAGAGGAAGACGCCAACTTCTTGGGCTGGCGATCAGGACAATTACAGAATGAACCTCTTCGAAACCGCGATATATTTCTGGGGCCAAAGTGGAAGGGTTTCTTTTTCAAACAAATGTAAATCACTGCAGCTGAAAAAGTCTTCTGCTTTTTGATCGAAACGCTAAAAATGCTTCATGTATCAGAGCATGAATTTCCGAGGCAGCAATAACTTGCCTGTGTTCATAAGACCTCCTTTCTCATATGACATCGATGATCGGGTCGCCTGAAATGCTATCAAAGGCGACTAAACAATCAGTCCGAGAAATATACACATACATCCCAACAATAGGGATGCTATGAGAATCAAGAGTATATTTGGCCCCGATGAGGAGCGCTCCGCTCTCGTTTTGCTGTGTGTCGTCTGAAGTCCGGTTGTTTCGCGAGGCTGCGCAGAAAACAGACCAGTAATAGCAGCCTGAAACTGCAGTTAGGCGTCACGTGTACCTACCTGTAGTTTCAGCCTTTTGGCGGGGTACTTGAGTTTGACCTCGCCTAGCTCATCTAATTTTCAGTCCAAAAGAGGCAGTCTTACAGGCATACCGAACATTTGCTGCCGTTTGACTGCACGGGCAAGGCTGCCAGGCATTGGAATGACTCATGCTATGTTCTGCTCTCCGATATAATCTGCGCTCGGGTCTGCGTAGAAACGCGGTGGTTGCTTCGTTTCACCTTCAGTTTTCTTGTACCTCTATGAAACGGAAAATTGACGACATCTCTGGCGGCAGCTCTGGGAGGCAAACCGGCAAGATGCCAAACACCACCAAGACGATCGAGCTCACTCCGCGTGAGCTGCGGTTGAAATCGCTTCTGCTTGACGTGGTAGCATTTGTAGACAAGCAGGAGAGCCGGCAGGATGCCGAGCCGCTGGTGCTGCGTTGGGCGGGTGGGTGGGTGCGCGACAAGCTTCTGGGCCAGGAGAGCCACGACATTGACACAGCCATCAACTCGATGACGGGGTTTGCGTTTGCGCAAAAGATGCAGGAGTTTTGCACTACGGGCGACAACGCTGCGCGGCACGGCATGGGCCCGCGCGACCTGGGCAGCCTGCACAAGGTGGAGGCGAACCCGGACAAATCCAAACACCTGGAGACGGCAACGGTGCGCATCCTGGACATGGAGGTGGACTTTGTCAACCTGCGGCGCGAGACTTATGCTGCCGACAGCCGCAACCCGCAGATGGAGTTCGGCACGGCCGAGGAGGACGCGCTGCGCCGCGACGCCACTGTCAACGCCCTCTTTTACAACCTCAATACGGGCGCCGTCGAAGATTTTACGGGCGGCCTGCCCGACATGGCTGCCAAGTGCATCAAGACGCCGCTGGAGCCGCTGCAGACATTTACGGACGACCCGCTGCGCGTGCTCCGCCTCGTCCGTTTCGCGAGCCGGCTGCAGTTCAGCATCGACCCGGAGGCCGAGAAGTTCATGGCAGACCCTCGCGTGCTGGACGCGCTGGAGCACAAGATCAGCCGCGAGCGTGTCGGCATCGAAGTCGAGAAGATGTTGAAAGGTATGTCTCCCAGCTTCTTTGTGAACCCCTGCTCTACTTTCTGCGGGCTCAGGGGAAGACAAGAATTGGCAGCTAATTTTGGCAAAGGAAAATACCCACGCGACGCTCTTGCTCTAATCGACCGGATTGGGTTGTATTCCGCCATCTTTACAGATCCATCAAAACCTGACTTAGCCGGTCCCACACTGGCTGGTTGGCGAGCAGCATACGAGTGTCTGGATAGCTTGGCAAAAACGAGGACGCCGGGGTCCATCTACGACGTTTTGGTGCACACGGAAGAGGCCGAGTATTTCGCCTGGGTGCTCGCCGCCGTTACACCATGGGAGACAGTAGAGACGCAAGAGCAGCCACAAAAGGGCAATACGAAGCCACCGCCGCCACCCCTAGTCCTCTCTATTCGCGAAGGCATCCGCGCGCCGAACAAGCTGTGCGACGTGGTGGCTGGAGCACACCGCCACCGCAGCGAAATTCTCGCACTCAAACAAGCCGTCTGCGAGAAGGCAGCTTGTATCAACGAGCGCGACCGCTTCGGCATGGCCATCCGGGCATGGGAGGCGCGGGGCAGCAGCTGGCGGCTGCAGGTGCTCTTTGCGCTGCTGTTTGAGGTGCTGGTGCTGGCCCAGAAGACCCACGCCCAGGCTGCGCTGGCCGAGACAGACCGCGATGCTCTGCTGCGTGGCTGGCAGGCATTCCTTGACCACTTGACAGAGCTCGATGTGCTGGATGCGCCGCATATCAAGCGGCTTCTCGACGGAAAGCAGGTGGCGGCGGCGCTGGGCATCAAGCCCGGCAAGTGGATGACGGCTGCCATGGACATATGCATGGCCTGGCAACTGCGCCACCCCAACGAGACGGACCCAGCCGGCGCTATTGAAGAGGTGCGGCAGCGGAAAGACGAGATTGGGATTGGCGGTCTGCTGAAATAACGAATTGAGAGTGAATGAAAACGAGACACGCAAGGGGGCATTGAGCACGTTTCTTCTTGCTTGCTCTCTGCTTGCTGTCTTGCACAATGTACGGAGTATTACATGATACCCAATCTCTTAGATACAAACATAAAAGTGGGCATGGGTCAGTCAAAGGCTGGCAGCGGCAAATAAGGGGTTCCTCTGTCTTTCTTTGTTTCTCTGTTTCTTTTTAAACCCTTGACATACTCAAAATATGTACCAATAGCCGATGCATGTAAGCCTACTCAATATTTTTCTTGGTGGTAATTTGGGATAAAGTTCACCGCCCTGAAGTCGTTTCTTCCTGTGAAGCAGACAAACATTCAGACAGAACAGCTACACCGCGTAATAATTAGTGGTCCTTAGGCTGTTAACAGACCTGCCTCCTGGGAAAGTCAGGCCAGATCTGGGGCTGGCCAGCATTGTTTCCGCATTAGGCAAGGACACATCAGCACAGCACAGTGTGCGTGGCAGACAAGCAGTTAGAAGATACCGCGGAAGGAGAGATAGGCCCCGCAGCTGCCGAGCACGCGCCTTCCCCGCTAGAGAATACACGAGTCCACAATCACCCAGCAAACCGGATGACGGAAACAACGACCAGCAACAAAGGAGGGAAACAGAAAGCGCGCATGAGAGAAGCAGGGGGAAGGAGCCAGCCCAGGGCCTCGTGTAATCTGCTACTTCCTGCCTCTGTGCTTATACCACTTTACAAACTGGGAAATCACCACCAACACCACTACCACCACCACCACTAAATCGCAATCCTACATCAGCACAAAGGAGCATCGCTGAGTCTTACTCTGTTCGTCTCTCCTTTTGTGAACTCGCTGCATCGTCACAGGACGATTCATCCCCCCTTATTCTTATCTTTCCAATGTCCTCGCTTTTTTGAATCCGACGCGAAACTGAAGATAGTGTCGGAGCACGTTCAGGGCAGCTAGCTCATTTGATTCCGACAGCCAGCATCTCTCCGAGGTTCATACCCCGAGAGAGCTACGCCAGGAAAAGAAACATCCGCCGCTCCATCCTTTCGTTTCTCCTCACTCATCTGTCGCTCAACCCCCCTTCTCAATAACGAGTCGTAACGATGATGATCTGCTAATTTGCATCGGCGAATTTTTCCCGCGTATTGCGAATCTACTTTATCGACAAGCGTTCCTTTCCCACCCCCTGTTCACGTCCCTTGCGCGCTCGCTTTCTAGCTCCCCCCGTGCATCGGCCATGGCTGAGGCCCTGCTGCCCTTGGCTGCGGCCGTTGTCGCCGCCTCAGCCGTCGACGGCGGCAGCGGGCTCTCCCCAGACACGGCTGCGTTCGACAACGCCAGCATGTGGCATAACTTCACCGTGTGGACGGCACAGCATCTGGCCTTTCTGAACATGACGCGGATCACGCCTTCGCTGGATGACCTCGTCTGGGCCGGGCCGCGGATGGTCAAGAAGCTGGGTCGCCTGGGCTCTTTCATCTCCTTTCCCGATGCTATTGATGGCTTCAATGGCTTTGGTGTTGGCCAGCGCGTGATCCCCGCCGCAACCGATGCTGCCGGCAACGCCATCTTCCAAGGTGCTGCCTCTGTGCCGCCTTCTGCCGCCTTTGCGACCGCTGCGGCTGCCGGAGCTGCCAGGGCTGCCGGCGGTGCGGGTGCCGCTGCTGAGCAAGACTTTGCGGCAACACTCGCTGCGTCGGCGTCGAGGTTTTCTCTCGAGAGCGCCCGGGGCCTCGGCAGCCTCTTCAGCTATGCTACGAGCAAGTGGGCTCTCTGCTGCATTGCTACCGCCGTAATCCTCAATCGAACCTACATCTTTGCTGCAACGCGCCGCCGCGTCCGGCTCCGCTGGCCTATTCGGCTTCTCCTGCGAAGCTTACCGATTATCCTGTTTCTGATGCAAGCACGCCGGCTGCTTCAGTCCATACAATGCCAGACCTCGCCCGACTTTGCAGAGCTGCGCTGGGGGAACTCCTCGAAGCAGTCTGATCTCATGTTTTCAGAGACAAGCACCTTTTTGCACGGCTTAAGCTCGCACCTGCTGCTCAGCCCCACCGACGAGGTCTCCTGCCGTGCTGTGCGAATGGTACCGAGCGAGCGCTATGCACCCACCTCGGATTTGCGTGGCTCGCTTTCGCTCCTCTGGCCGCTCTTCATCACCTTCTGTGTCAGCAGTTTCGTCGAGACTTTGTCCTGTGCTGTCCAGGGCCGGCCGGTAGCTGCCGAAACCGGTATGACCGTGTTTGAGCACTCGCTGGCTTTTGCCGAGGCAGACGCCGCCATCAGCAACCAGCTTGGCTGGGGTTCGTTTGCGGCTCCGGCTACCTCAGCGTCGCGCTCCTCGGCGGTGGCCAGCTCTTCCACGCTGGCTGCGGTCATTGCGGCCGCAACCAATGCCGCAACCGCGAACTTCGACGGCGGCTCAGCAAGCGGCGGCACCATCGCAATGACACGGTCTGCGATCCTTGGAAGGGTGAACACGCCACCTGAAGTGCTGCTTCTGGCATTTTTGTCTGCAATGAGCCACGTCACGAGCCATGTCCTCGGCGTCCTTAACCTTCAGTCGCGATTCCGCCTGATAAGCACCGGCTTCTGGGCCCTCTGCTTCATGGGCAGCATTGTCTACAGCGCTCTTACATTTTCACTTGACGATCCTTCTGGACAGAGCCTCCTTCGCTTCCCCACCGTGTCTATCGTTGGATTCATTCCCCATATGCTTGTCCTAGCTGGCATATTCGTTTGTTGCTTTATCTATGGCCTCGCACTTTTGCTTTCTGCTGCGTCTCAGGAACCCGATATTTTTGGTGGTGGCAACGAACGATTGTCTTTCCGGGAGCGCCTACTACAGGCTCACGCAAATATGCAGGCTAATTTACCCATGGGCAATGTCCGCGTCAGCATGGAGATGGACTTTTATACTGCTCTGCTTCGCGCTGGCTTCGATGCCATTACGATGGCAAGCGAGGCCGTGTACCTAAATGAAGACCGCCGCGTCAGCCTTCGGGCTCACACCTGGCTAGAAGACGAGAGATACAACGAGCTTCAGGAGCTGCGCCTGAGGTCCTTGGGATCAGACCTACCAGGGTCACGCTTTGATGCGGTTGGCGCAACCGGATTGGTTCCAGTCTCCGGCAGCAAGCGTGGTGTGTATACTACGGGGTACTCTCGTGAGCGAGCGGCCCAAAAGGCGTCTGCAGGGAAGTCTGGTGAACGGATTCGACCAATCCGGACCGGAATCGGCGCATCTGAGAGGAGTGGACGCTGGCTCATGGCTGTTGAGTACCTCATTCACGTCGGCAAGCTTGTCTTGACTTTTGCTATTGTGTACGTCTTTCGGTTGTTAGCCTGGGTGGGTTTGCGAAACCAGCCGCGCTGGCTCCAACGATTGGTGCAGCGTCGTAAAGCTGGCCGCACCGCGGGCGATGACCAGCCAGAGAATGATCTCAGCCCGGCCGAGGACGAACCGTCCAGCGAGTGGTTTGTTTCCAAAACCGGCAGCGTTCCGATCCAGCGTAGCGGTCAGATCGACGTGGAGCACGAAGTGCGCCGCCGCTTTGCTGCGTCTCGAGACTTGTCAAGGACGTCGCCTCAGGAAGAGCGCGAAATCGACAACAAACTCTACCACTGGTGGCTGAAGGGCGGCTGGTGGGGAGAAGTAGATACGAGCGGCGACTATGAGCCTAGCATTGCTGCCGATGATGATATCTCGAGTGTTATTTCTGTGTTCGATACGGGTATTAGTGAATCGGAGTGGGAGTCGGCTGATGAAGATGACGATTCCAGTAATTATTATGACAATGCGGAGGGCGAAAGTGACGGCCAGCGGACGCCAACGCAGCACTCGCCTTGGATATCTCGAGAGAGCACTCCTGTGCATGACATTCCAATGCAGATGCCTGATCTGGCCCGGCTGCTAGATCCGCGCAGTCCCGAAGAGCGGGCAGAGGCGCAGGCCCTCGCAGCACATTTAAACAGTGACGGGATTCTCACTCGATCTGCCTTTGCTCGCTTCCGCCAGCGCCAGCGCGCTGAGCTGCTCGCCACGTCCAGATTCAGCGGCGGCGGCGCACGGCGCATGGCAAATTTCAGACCTGGTGCGCGGCTCTCGCCCGACGAAGAGGCCCAGCTGCTGGAGCAGATATTACTCTCTCGCCGCGCTGCGATGAACGCGGATGGAGAGTTCGGTGCAGAGAATGAAGCTGGGTCCTCGTGGGCCACCGGAGCCGCCGGCCTAGGTCCGGACGGACCGCAGTGCGTCGTCTGCCAGAGCGCCCCACGGACAATTATCGTTTGGCCATGCCGGTGTCTTAGCTTGTGCGATGACTGCCGGGTTTCTCTGGCGATGAACAACTTTGACAAATGCGTGTGCTGCCGACGAGAGGTTGTCAGCTTCAGTCGCATCTATGTGCCTTGAGGATTTTTATGCTCTAGACCATTTCATTTTTGCGCAATCATTTATTTCCTCTTGTTGAAATACTACGGCGTTGTATCTAGCTTTTCGTATTCTACATGCACATTACACTATACATCTACTCTTCAATTTCTGTTATTTAGATGCAGCCGCTTGTTGCGAGCAGCGATTTACATTTCATTCAAGACTTCTACAATTGTGAAATCCGTTGATCATGCCGTAAAGGAATGATACATCGCCTTGTTAGGGCACTCATATACGCCTCATTATACTTCACGCACGCATTCTTCTACAACTCCCAAGAGCAGTGTGCAGAACAAACACAATATGATATAGAGTTCAAAATTTAGAGCGTCGTAACAGGGTATCATTTCTATATGTGATAGATCACATGCAATTCTAGATCGCCGCCCATTCGAGGGTGAATGTGCGCACGCCATCGTTCTCGCAGCTTCCTCCCGCCGCGCCGTCTGTAGCCTCTGCCTCCTCTTTTGGCCCCGGCGGCTGCGCTCCGCCAATAAGGAGCCCCTTCTTCACGCCAGTTGCTAGACGCCCGCCACTAGCAAGATCGAGCAGCGGGATGGGCTCGTCCCAGCCATAGCCCGTCGCCATAAAGTGCGCGTGGTAGCGGAAGGGGTCGCCGGGGTAGACGCTCAGATCTGCGCCGAAGCGCAGGCCGGGCGTGGTGTAGTAGCCGCGCTCGGCCAGGTGGGCGCGCAGCGCCGAGGCCGAGGACCAGGGCAGAGAAGACGGCACGCCCAGCGGCGACGGCGACGCACCGTCTTCGACAACAACCTCGGCCCCGCTGCCATCTCCGCCGCGAACGCCCACCAGTCCTTCAGACGTGGTGGGCGTGATGTGGACCAGGGACTGCTGCTGCTGCCGCTTGCCAGCTGGCACCTCGCCCGACTGATCTCGCGTTGCTTCTTCTGGCTGTCTCGCCATCTGCTCTTTGTCTTTCTTCCGATCGTCTGTCCGATCGTCAAAAAGCAGCAAGTCGGCTTCCTGCGAAGGCGGCGCTTGCCCTTCTGACCAATGGATTGTTGTCATCTCAAGATCGGCATGGGGTTCACTCGAGGCAGCGTTTACGTCTGTTGCAGCTGCTGGCTCTGGTCTTTTGGGATCTTCTTCTACGGGTGTGGCATTCTCCGCAGACTGCTGCTGGGGCTTGCCTGCCTTGCCGCCACCAACACCGGCACCGCCGCTCCTGCTGCGCTGCTTCTTCTCCTTCTTGGCCGCCATCTTGGCCCGCGCCTCCGCGCCGCGCCGGCCGCGCTCGGCCGCCATGGCGTCCTCGGCCACCTGGGCGGCGCGCCGCTGGCGCAGGACGCAGTCGGCGTAGGCGCGGCGGGCGGCAGCAGCAGCACCCGAAGCGCTCGCAGGCAGCAGGGCGGCGAGGTGGGCGGCGCGGTCATCGGCGACGTAGGCGACGCGGCGGTCGAGGACGAGCCAGCGCACCTCGTCCGGGGCCAGCTCCAGCGGCAGGCTGCTGAAGACGCTCTGGTTGGGGGCCTGGGGCGTGATGCCGACGAGCACGGCGCACATGCTCTGCTCGCGGCGCAGGCGCGCCACGTCGACCACGTCAAAGACCAGGTAGCGGCCGCCCATCTTGGAGATGCGGATCTTGCCAGACAGCGGCGATGAAGACGACGTCGCGCCAGCAGAATCGATCGCTTCAAGTCCAGTCGCAGCAGTTGCCATTTCTGCCCTTGCTCCCGCATCGACCTGCAAGGAGACGGCCGTCGACAACGAATCCATCGTGCATCGGGGTCTCTCGGCACGTCCTGTCTCAGGCGTGCTCGAATCTAGTTCGGTTCAAAATATCCTGTTAGCGGATTCTTTGACGTCCCAACGAACTATGGGCCTCAAAATGAAAAAAAGTGAAGCAAAACAAGTACAACAAAAGCCAGTCATAATATCTCTTTTTTATTTGTTATTTTTTCAGCATAAATATGCTCAGGGGATTGACAGATTATTAAACATAGTGTAATCATAGAGGCTTTTTGTACAAGGGAAAGTAGAGGCATATGAATAGGGGTCAACTTACTTTTGCGTTAGACGTTGCTAAAGAGAAAAGAGAAAAGGAAGAAGGAGAAAAGAGAGAGGAGAAGAGAAATGCCCGAGAGCTTTGTATGGAGTCGTTGAATTTTTTGGAGCACCACACAAATTTTTAGTGGTCCCCACAATTTACTGATTGTGATGCTTTGTGGCAGAATTAGGAAAGCGGTGAAGCTTTATGCAGAGTACAGCTCGCCAACGCTGTCTAGCATCTCAAAACTCGATGTCGTCTTTGCCTTTGCTTGTGGCCGATTTTTCTTTGTGATTCTCATCTTCTACGGGCGGAAGACTGAAGGGCGTGATGACAAGGCCCTTGGAGCTGCTCACGCTGAAGCAGAGGTTCTCCCGCAGCGACTTGCCCTGCGGACTGGCTCCGGCGCCGCCCATCTCAGAGTACACCTGCGCCTTGTGCACCTTAAACCAGCCCTGCATTTTGTCGGCGGCAGACTTGTCGCTGCTGCTCGAATTTTTGCTGCCGCTGCTGCTGCTGCTGCTGCTTGCAGTGCCAACGGTCTTGTCTATCGCTGCCGAGGGTGGACCCGGCGGCAAGGGCACCAGCTCGACGATATTGTCGCACAGCCTCTCCAGCTGGCTGACGTAGTGATTGTGGCGCTCGTAGAGTGACGTCGGCAGCGAGATCACGACAGTCAGGCGTCTGCTGTGTGCACGCATCAAATTCCGCAGGGCGACAAAGAGGGTGATCACGTAAGGGAAACTCCAGCCGTCCATGGCGTAGAGCGTCGGTGCCAGGAAGTTGGGAATGACGACGCGGTGGATTGTAGATGGTGGCGTAGACTCTAGGCTCGTTTTGAGAGCGTCCAAGAACTTTCGCAGAGGCGAGTGCACATGCTCTGGCTCGGGGGATGGTCTGAGAGGATTGGGCAGTGGGAAAGGAAGCAGGGTGCCTTTGATGTCCCCCGGAGCCAGCCGCTTCGCCAGATCGAAAGAGTGGCAGAAGGTGGGCATAGATGAGCCAGATGCTGGCGTTCCTATCAAGCGTTAGGAACCAAGGCAATAAAGAGGAGAAGCGATATAAGATGCTCAGCATATAAATAGCGATGACGTACCTTGCGAATGTCCCCTTGCTGAAGAGGCAGGATTCGATCGTGCCGCCAAGGCCTCATATCTCCAGGCAATCTTCATTTTGTCATTTGGGTCAGAAGCAGCACGCTGCTGCGAAGAGGAAGAAGAGGAGGCCGAGGCCAGTCCAGGCAGCTCGGTCCTCCATCCCGGCCCAAAGCCCAAGATATGAACATGGTGGCCCTGCACCAGGCCCTCGGCGGCGTACGCGCGCAGGACGACGCCGGAAAAATCAGTGGTGCCCTGCTCCTCGACCAGCAGCGAGTGGCCCAGCAGGAGGCCGCCGTAGCCGGCAAGCAGCGGGTCGAGCGAGGCCGTGCCCGTGGACGTGATGGGCCGGCCGTCAAAGGGCGAGGGCCGCGCGCCGGGGCCCAGCGGCTGCACCGGCTCGGGTCGGCGGCGCCTCTGCTTCTCCCGCTCCAGCATGGCGCGCAGCCGCTGCTTGGCCGGCTCCAGCTCCGCCCGCTTCTGCGGCGTCAACTCCGGCCGGGAAGCGACCGGCCATCTTGGCGGGGCCAGAGGCGGCAGAGGCTGCGAGGCGCTGTCCCGCGCGGAGCGCAGAGGCAAGCTGCTCGTCATTGTCTCAGATGGCAGCGCCGAGCTGCGCTGCTGGAGAGTCCGCTCCTTTGCGCCGTCCCTATCTGCAGCAGCGCATGCTTCAGGGCGCCTTGGAGACGGTGCGCCTGAAGATGCTCCTGACAGCACAACATTTCGCTTGCGAAACGACATTTTTAAACGACTTCTGTTCGCTCCATGGACTTTACAGCCAGATTAACTGTTATATAAACATTCAGATTTGTAGGGAGAAGCCAAGATGAATATTTTTCTTGAGGCGGATATTATTTTTCTACTGATATACTTGCCAATGTAAGTTAAAATTTCCTCTCTTAGTGGCCAATCATGTCAACACCGCGGGGCTCGCCCTACTGCTTACACTCGCTGTAAGATGTCCACTGAAGCTGACATTCGTGCGAAGTACTAGACATATCATCCAGCATATTCAGCTCAGAAAGAGGCTCACGAATTCCTCTTTCTCGTCATGCGAAGTTCTTTCATCAAACATGTTTTATAAATAGGTTTATATTTGGGACAACGCAGTTACACAAGCTGCTTGTCTTTGGAGCTCAGAGGGTGAGATGCCGGCTCAAGCAGAGTCTACTAATAGCCTACCAAACAGCACTTCATGAAAGACACAACTACGGCAGAAGACAGCTGAATACTTCAAATCAACCGGTGCTCGACCTTTGAATCTTCGCTGGGTGTCTTATTTTCCTGTTTTCTACACACATAAAATTATATTTGGTATTAAATTGGCCTGACTGTGCTGGAAGTATCGCATTTCGTCAAAGACGTATCACGTGAATTGTGCCCAAACAGGAAGCCCCGCTAACAAAGAAATTCGCAGTAACAAAATAAATTTTCGAGATGGCAGCTTTTCTTCTTACAAATAAGACTTCACTCGTTCCATAGCTCTCCCGCACGTCAGTCACTAGTCGCCTCCCGCACACCTCGCTTCACTTGTGGTCTCTCTCCTCATTACTCCTGTGCTCGATCGAGATAACTACCCTCTTCCTCCTTACTTACCCCCTCCCAACCGCAACAATGTCCGGCGCCGCAGGCGACAGCCAGCTGTTCGAAGACAGCTTCACGATCACCAATGTCGACCAGTCCAAGTACGACCGCGTAGCACGCGTCTACGCGACATCTACAGACGCGCAGACTGTCATGAGCCTAGACATTAACATTGAGCTCTTCCCCTGCCTCGTGGGCGAGAATCTGACCGTGGTGCTGGCCACGACGCTGTCGCTCGATGGCTCGCGCGAGGAGGAGAAAGGCTGGCGGGACCTGACCAAGCCGGGCGCCGCAGGCTCCGGCGACTCGACCCTGGCCGACCTGTACGACTACGTGTGCTACGGCAAGATCTACAAGTTTGAGGACGGCGACGACGGCCAGACAATGTACGAGAAGCCAGACATGTCCCCCAATCTTTGTTCTGCCTATTAGAGACATATATTCCTTCACCCGTGCATATTTACTAACAAACCCCTTTAGCAAGGCATACATTTCCTTTGGTGGCCTGCTCATGTCGCTGGCTGGCCCCTTCAAGAAGCTGACGCCTCTGCGGGTGGACTACACCTACCTGCTGGTGAAGAAATAAAAATTGGGCAGGAGAGGAGATTTCGTTTCTTTTTGAAGTGTTATGTGCCATGGGCCTTATCCCCCCTCCCATCTGGCCATGGATCTCTTGCAGCGTGGGTATGCATTATAATTTGCGGGCGGCATGGAGGCTTTTCAGAGGACATAGAAAAACTGGAGGGCAAGGCGTTTGGCGTTGGATATTTATATGGTACAAGACGGACAAAAAAACGTTGTGAATGAAAAACAAGAGGATGAGATGAGAGGAGCCGCATTCGGCAGAAAAAAAACAGAGAGGCGCGAACCAAGAAAGAAAGCAAGTGCAACGTAAATTCATTTTCACCATATCTTTCTCCATTTATTTTTTTGTCTTGTTTATTTCACCATTGGTTCCTCTTCGCCGGCCGTTTTTGGGCGATCCCTATGACTTCGCGGTCGCCTCGTGCGGCCCGGGGAACGGCAGGACGCGGCGCAGGCGCTGGATGATGGCGTCGTAGTCGGGCTCGTTGTCGCGGGTGAGGACGCCGTGGCGGATGAGGAAGTCGACGAGCACGACGGCGCAGTTGGGCTTATAGAGCCCCCGGGCGAGCTGGTCGCGGACCTCGGCGGCGGAGCAGAGGCGGAAGGACTCGACTTCGCCGTCCTTGGGCGTGGGCACGACGTCAGCGGGCAGCGGCAGGTCGTAGATCCACTCGCACTCGGGGTAGACGTAGCCCGGCTCGCCGCCCGCGCGCTCGTCCGTGATGTACACGTACGTGATCTCGCCCTGGGGCCGCGCGCGCCCCCGCACCACCGCGTCTGCCAGCGACGCCTCCTCGTCCGCCTCGCGCACCACGCACTCGAACGGGTCCTCGCCCGTCATCAGCCCGCCCGCCACCGTGTTGTCCAGCATCCCCGGGTACGTCGACTTGTTGGCCGCCCGCCGCGGCACCCAGATCTGCAGGCCCTCCCCCTCCTTCTTTTCGCTGCCCTCCACGTACGCCGTCAGGTGCACGCCGTACCGCACCACCCCCAGCAGCCCCGTCGCCGCCCGCTCCACGCTAAACAGCAGCACCCCGTTGCGGCCGTACACGGGCCACGGCTCGTCGCGCCAACTGCCCAGCACCTTGAACGTGCCCTGCCGCCGCCAGTACTGGTTCAGCGCGTCCAGCGCCTTGGTCCGCGCCGGCTCCGTCGTCTGCCGCCGCAGCAGCCGGTGCAGCGGTACCGTGCCCGCGGCGTCGGCGGCCGCCTGCAGGTCGACGTCCGAGCAGAGGCCCATGGCGTCGAGCTCCGACGCCGGAACCCGCACCAGCTCTGCAAAGACGGTCCGCAGCATGTAGCCGATCGGGAACACATCTCCGTCGCCCCCCTGGTCGCTGTCGGACCACACGACCGTGTACACCTTGCTCATGTGCGCCGCATACCCGCTGGGGTCCGTCGACTCATATGGAAACCTATAGACCGCGCCGTCAGCTCAGACGACGTCATGAAAACTCCACGTGCACAGAGTGTCCTGCTACGCACGCATCACAATTGTCGATAAGGTCAAGGTTGCTATAGAGTTTCGCCATGATTGGAGGAGTTTGGCTGAGGCAGCATGAAAATACGAACTAAGAAAGAAAAGGCAACGGTGAGACACAAGGAAATACAGATAGCGGTATGCCAAAATCTATTTACAAAATGCTACATACATGCCGAACAGTATATGGGACTTATTCCCCAAGAAACGGGGCCGGGAGAGGCCCAACTCCCCGTCTTATTTCGACAAGCAGCTAATTGCGAGTCTCTGCTGTGCTAACAGTCTCCGCCTTTCACAAGTCACCAGAGCTGATAGCCGGCTCGAAACTTTTTTTTTTTTCTTTGCTTTCCCTTTCACCCCCGCCTCAATGCCGCATCGGCTGGCACCAGTTTGTCTTTGATTATCAAACTAGATCCGCCCACAGGGAGAAATTTTGTGGTTCCTTCAACATTAGAGCTCTGCGGGTTTTAGCTCTCGTTAGCAGAAGCTGAGAGAACAGTGCAGAAGGCTAGCGAAAGCAGAGCACGCGGACAGGTAGCTCTCTCTCTCTTATATTTCATGACGGGATCCGCTCAGGTGCTGCAGATCAGCCAATATCTTATTAAACTTGCTTCCACTCTCGCCAGCAGAAGCATTGAAGTCTAGAACGCAGCATAGAAAAAGAAAAGACAGTCACGCTTGCCATTGGCTTTTTTTTTTCAGTCTCCGTTTTACCGTACGCTCTCGAATTGTTTTCCACCACACGGCGTCTGCCCTCTCCAGAGGTACAGCAGCAACTTAGACGAGATGGCACAGCCGCTCTTTGGCATCGTCCCCGCAGGCCTGCCGGTGCTCACCACGCCTGCCGAGACCCCTTCGCCGACATCCTTCATCTACTCGATTCCGCCGCCCGCCGACAGCAGCAAGCACTTTAGCCACGTCGTCGTCTTCTTGCTGCCGGGCGTCGCCCTGCCGCCCGGCAGCGCCGCCGCCATCTACCTGGTGACGCCGCCGACCGCACCCGGTCAGACCACGCCGTCGTCGCGGTTCCTGGGCGGCATCGGCCCCGGCAAGGAGTCGGCCATCTTCAAGCTGGGCAGCGGCGGCAGCGGCGGCGGCGCACAGCAGCAGCCGCAGCCGACGGTCTTGGGCGTCAGCATCGAGGAAGCCGGCAGCGTGGCGGCGCGAATCGAGGAGCTCAAGGCCAGTAAGCCGGCAGCTGGCACGGGCGCAGCTGGCAGCAGCGGCGGCGGGCCCTCCACGCTCGTCCTGGCGCAGCGCATCATCCAGAATGCGTTCAACTTCTTGGCCAGCTACAGCAGCGGCGGCGGCGGCAGTGCCGAGGTGGTGCCCCTGCGGGCGTTCGAGGAGTGGTGGCGCAAGTTTGAGAGCCGGGTGCGGACAGACCCCACGTTCCTGGAGCGGGCGACAGAATGAGCGGAGCGGACGAGCTGCGCCAAGAACGAGTTTCTTGGCTGAGGCTGGCAATTTGAAACAGATAGAAGACGTCGAACGTCAACCCGAGCTTTGAAGAAGTGCTTGCGATGCACTGCACCACAAACAGTCGGGGCCGCGGCCGAGACGCGAGATGGCGTCGAGCAGCAGCTCGAGAGTGGGGGGGAAAGCGTCGAGATGATGGGAAGATGGATGGCTGGATGGAGAAGCCTACTTCAAAGAAAGAACGGTCTATGTGCATGGCATGGAGATGTCACTCCGGATGCCACTGCAAATCTAGATAGACACTTAACTCGACGGTGGCGTGGACGCCCGCCGCTATCATAGAGAATGATCGAGAGAAATCCTGAACCGGACTTAGGTTGCATCAAGGAAAGCGCTGTCCGATTAATAGAAGAAGCCTATTCATTTTTCTTAGACTAGTATCTGTTTTATGAAACCCGCCGGTGAATTTATCTACAAGAAGTGTGGACCGAAACGATACAAAACTAGGTCTATGGTACCCAATCCGCATTTCGCAGTCCTCCCATACCTTTCCCTCCTCTCATATGTTGCTCTAGAGATTTTGACGTGGTTGTTGTGTTATGACAGCAGCCGTAATACGTTGCTCAAAAAAAAAAGGGGGGGGACAGATGCAATATAACGCCCAACGGAAAGAAAACCAGTCCTTCCTATTCCTTGCCCTTTTGCTCCGGTATGCCAAAATAGATCAGACAAAAAAGCACCCATTAATATTAAAATAGTTCATACCCTTGGTAATAATCTCTAGTCCTCCGGCAGTGGTGCCATGAGTGGACTCTTCAGCCGTGTAGGACTAGTTGCCCGGCTTCTACGTCCAGCATTCAGCATCTGCAAGGAGGGCGTCAGCCGTTCGCGGCTCTCTGTCCGCACAACGAGGCCGCTTCGATCAATCGCCGATTCTGTTGTTCGGTTGTCGTCGAACATGCCAATGTTCAGTTGTGGTGTGGCCAAGCCTGAAGTCCGCGCCAGACGTGATGACGAGCTGCCAGATCCGTCACTGCTATCCGAGATAAAATCGTCGTCGAGAGCCTCGATGTCGCCCAATTCGAACTGGCCTAGCTGGCCCTCCTCTAGCACACGTTCGTAGTCTCGTGAATGCCGCCGAAACAACTTCTTAGCCAGATTCGCCAAGCCGCCGGCGCCACCGCTGGAGCTTCCAGCACCAATGACACCAAACCGGCTTGGCTTCCGTGGGCTTCCCGGCCACCGGGACCGGCGAATCATAGAGCCGACCTTATTGAAGAACCGCATGCGACGCTCCTTCTTTCGCAGTACAAGCGCAAAGATGATGACGATAATCAACAAAAAGAACAGACCCGATGACGTCGACTTCCCGCGGGCCTTCCCGAGCAGACCATCCGTAGCTTCGCTCCAGTCATCGTGGTCACTGCCGCTACCATCCTTGCCGCTGCCAGATTTGAGCGGCTCCCAGGTAGACCCAGCATATGTAAAATCGGTCGGGACGCTGCCGTCTTTCGTATTGCTGCCGAATCCAACAGCCAGGTCTTTGCTGCTCCCACTGCTGCTGCCAGCTCCAGTTGGTGGTACCTGTCCAGCCGCATACAGCAACATACGACCCAGCGTCCAGCTGACCTCTACGCTGTCAATCTTGTCGACGGGGCGGAAGGCGGTAGAGGCGTATCCCATGTCTTTTGCCTCTTCCAATGCCTCGTGAGACACATTGAATCCTGGCAGTTTGTCCAATCCCACACGCGGGATGCCAATACCCTCATGCAGAACACTAATAACCCACGATGCTTTGAAGCATGCCTGCTGGGCGTCCAGAATTGTCCGCTCTGGATCCTTGCTCTTTTTCCGCGCCTCTTTCGCCGCACCGCCGGTAATGTCGTCGGTAATTCGGGACCAATCCTGATTGCAGAACTCGCGGACTTTCCCCTGGTAGGTGTTAAAGTCGTAAGCCATGTCCCCCTTCTCGCCAAAAAAGCCGTGAGTTGAGTGGTAGTATTCCGAGACGCCGACAAAGTGGTTGATATTGTAATCGATGCTCGGTACGGGATCGTGGATCAGACATGGGTGTGACCCTTCGCCACACGTAGTATCCTTAGCCAGCAGCGGCTTTGTGCCGATAAGACAGCTGGCAAAGTCTCCCGTACCGATGAGGAGGGGATCGCTGCCACGAGATGTATACGACGATATAGCCTCGTCTCTCGCTGCCGCAGCCTTGCCGCTTTCTACGACTTGACCATCCAGCGTAGTCCGCAGGCCTTTGGGTAAACATGGGTCAGGAATATCACCGCCGATGGCAACAACTTCGCGGAAGCGCTCGGTCAGGGTTTTGACATATGACTCGCGGGCCTTGTTCACACCGAAGCCAAGCCATGTCGCCGTGAAGACGCGGTGCTCAGACGGCTTACCGTCAAGGGTACGGAGGCGGACAAGCTTTAGATCGTTTGCGTGCTCTGCGGCTTCGGTGGTGTTTGGTGCAAAGGCAATCTGGGCAGACGCACCGCCCATGTCGAGAAAGCCGTAGGTATGGTGGTTCTGGCCGTGGACGTGCTTTTCGGGGTGGTCGAAGCCGCCCAGAAGGTAGTTGGCGGCCAGCCAGCCGTAAAGGCCTTCTGTCTCGCCGGAAATGACCTGGATGTTTTGGCTGCAATCGGGAAGCGAAAACTGAGTGTGTTGGCGGAGGTAGGAGCACATCTCACGGAGCAGAGCTGTCTGCTGCAGCTGAGGCAGGAACCGCATGCCGGCAGTAGCCATGAGGAAGATGGGAGTATCGGCAACCATGTCGTCTGGGACAATTTCGAGAGCGTAGTCGATCAGGGACTGCAGGTGAGCAGTACCTACCTCGGCCGGCTTTTCACCGAATGTCGACACGCCAGGGCGGATTTTCTTGGTCCATTTTGTCTTGATCTTTGGGAGACTGTGCAGTTCATCGGTCGACGCGTCTTTGATAGCCCGCGCCGGGTCTTTCCAGCGATATACGTGCAGCCGACTGCCCGAGGAACCGGCGTCAATAATGACACCCCACCGCCCTATTAGAAAGGACTGTCAGCAACATGAAAGACGTGCCATTTTTGCTATGAAATAGAAATAGGGGCTGTTCTGAGGCGACGTACATTTTTTCCCCATTGGGAGGCGTTTGGAGATACAGAGGGAGAGGAGAACGTCGGTCGCGTCTTCGAAAAATTGGAGACGGTGTCAACGCAAGAACGAGTGTCTGCGAGGGATAGCAGGTCGGGATGGAAATGAATCGCAGTTCAAGATTTTTGTGTCGTCATGGAGTCGACTAGAAAGCGTAAACGCGACTACAAAGGGAGACGAAACGAGCGGTTGGAGAAGTCGCTGAGGAAGAAAAGGAGTTCGATTTCGATTCGCGATACTGTCTAGATTCTGTGAGGATCAGGAGGGAAACGATTCGTCAATCGGACAAGGCCAAGAAGAAAGAAGATCAAAAGGCTGCGAAGACAAAGAAAGCGAATGACAAAGAATTTCAAGCGATAGTGAGGTATTGTAGTTGAAAACCAGTAGAATAGCAAAAAGTTGGATGTAGTATGCAAAAGCGCAGATAGAGATAAGAGAGCAAAAAAGAAAGGGAAAATTCAGCTGGTCTCTTACTACATACGTGAACAGAGCGTAATATTATTTTTTATTGCTTTTTTTGCCCCAAAAAGGCTGAAGGTGACGAATGGCGATAAGAGAGGGAGGAGCAACCGACAAACTGCTAACTACACGTAACCGCAGCAAGATAATGCGTGTTTGGAAGGAATCCACCAGGCGATTTACCTGCTTCTATGCCAAAACTGGAAATAGCCAATTAATGGCACACCCGCGCTACAGCAGGAGCGATAGGCTCTGTTAGTAACCACACGTGCTTTAGTGCACTTGGGCTGCTTCCAACTGCGTATTTTCACAGTATCGTGTCTCTTTCAATATTTTCTATCATTGGGAGGGAGGATCTCCTGATGGGTCCGTCGGGGTTTCCTTTTGCTACCATTTTGTGGTAGTCTCTTTCTTTTTTTAGCGCACCACTAGCGGAAGCGGCATTGCTCAACTCAGCAACCAATGTTCTCCATTCCATGGCTGCCCAGTCAGAAACACAGTGCGTGACGTGCAACAAGCTCGGAATACGATGCTGCAGTGTGGTGGTGTGTTGATGCATGCGGTGACTCGCTGCTGCTGGGTTGCCATCGCACTGTGCTGAAGCTTGTCCTTCTCCCCCCTACCAGAAACACTCCCGACGTCGTTCATGCAACAGGATTTCTTTGGGTCGCAGCATTACGTGTAATATGGCCAGCCCGTAAGCGTAAGCTGCTACTGAGGCTTGTTACAGCTGTCGTAGCAAAGCAACACATCGGCCAGCCTACCAAGCAAACGCTACTCCGTAATTCTGCATATACGAGTACGAGTACAACAAGGTCGATGACGCTATACGGTGAAAACCAACCAGCATCTAGACGTCCACATGGCTTACAAAGTATGAGTACGAGTAGCGGCCGTATTAAGGGTATACAGGAAAGTCAAACCCGGCCACTATGATCGGATGATCCACCTTTGGCCCGAGACTTGCTCGTGTTCCGGAATACGTCTTTCGATACTGTCTCTGTTTACGAATGGCCCAGCTTCTGGCCCTGTGGCTCCTAGATTGACGAGATAGCTGCTGTCTGAACCATTTTATGAACAAGGGTTCGTCTCGCAATGGCGGCGAGACAAATAGAAGACAGAAGAAAAGAAGCTTAGCCAGATCATCACTTCTACCGTCCTTAAGGGACTTTGTTTCGGGACTTTGTTTCGGGACTTTGTTTCGGGACTTTGTTTCGGGACTTTGTTTCGGGACTTTGTTTCGGGACTTTGTTTCGGGACTTTGTTTCGGGACTTTGTTTATTTTGTCACATCAACATAATTTTTTCTTTTTTTTAATACTTATTTTAAATAAAGTCTTTCGGCTCTTCATCAGCAACAAGAAGGCTACTTTAAACATGTAACTTATGGATCGCCTATTAACACACGAAGAAAAACTTGCGCTGCCGACTTATGAGAAATGAAATATGCAAAAGGAAATATATACGCTATGGATAAATCAAGCTTGGCACCTCTCTGGAGGAGAGGGCACTTCGCACAAGACCGCGGGCAAGTTTCCCTTGCAAAACCAAGATAGAGCGATAAGTATTTTGCTACGTGCAAAAAAGGATATCCCACCAGTTGGGTTTTAACGTTTGGAAGCAACGCCGTGGGACGAAATCCAGGGCTGCTTTGAAGAGGGCACAGCTTCCTCGAATGCCTGTCAGGGTTTTCATGGAGCCGCCGGCGCATCTATGAGTATGGCCGCAGCGGCCGCAGAGGCCGCGTAGACCGCCATGGTCAAATCACTGGGGATTGAGGACGATGCGAATGTGTTAACCATCGCCCGTGGATTCACTTTTGAGATGCGTTGCATGTCTCTTGAGAAGCTCACTCTTGTCCTCATGCTTCTGCATGTGGCACTGTATCAACTTCATGCCGCTCAGCATCTACACTTGCGGAGCCTGAATTTTGTAACGTGTGACTTAGCTTCCGACACGATCAATCAACGATTTCTCCGGCTTGGATATGTAGCTTTCCTGGCGATTGTTGCTCATATGAAGGCTGTGGGCTCCCAAGTGGGAAGGGAAGCAGTGTGCAATCCGTTTCTTACTTGCCCATAGTATTCTAGGAATCCAATATCTCATCGAAGATGTCGAGGTTATGTGCGGAGGAGTGGTGCACGCAAGGAATTTTTCTACAGGCAGCTTGGAGATGTGCAACTGGGATGTATATCTTACGAACCTTGGCGCCGATGGTTGTTAGCAATGTCGCTGCGCACGTACTCGTCCTTTCTGAGGCCGTTCGGAAGTCGACATGGATCACTCGAAAAACAGACGCCTCAGGACTCTGGCTCGTCGCGTGAGAGACCGCCTCAGATTCTAATAATGCGATTTCGTTGCTCTTGTATAGCAAGCCGTTTTGTAGCTTGCTTGTATTAGTTGGTCCAGTCGGCTTATGGCTGTTGGCATTGTTGGTAAGTGTCATGATTGAATAACCAGTAGAAGTTCCCCTGGCATGACAAGCGTGATGAGTGGTGATGATAGTGCAATGAAGACGGTTAACGTCAAAATAATAACGTGGGCATATTTGCAACCTGTTTTCTATCTTCTTTAGAGAAATCAATTGAGCTGGCCGTTCTTATACGTACGCTTGTCTACCTACACCAGGTGTGTCAGGTTCAGTAGAACCGTCTGTAATTTACGTGAACAGTGTCTTTTAGACTATTCAGAAGTATGGATATCTTCACCTTGACGATACGAGAGGTGAATATGGTTTCTGTCCTATAAAACAGCATCGCAATAAGATAGAGAGTCGGCTAGCCTTTTGGCTCAAAGGGAAAGTATTGAGCGGATTTGTTCATAAGAACCCATATTAAATAAACTTGTTAAAAGAAAAGTTGTCTTGCGACCGCACCTTGTCGCAAACATGACGTTCAAGACAAAGAGTAAAATTGAGCAGTGACAGACCTGTTCATATGCATATGCACACAAAGTTGTTGTTCGCTCGACAGTGACGTCATTTGTGCAGCAGGCAGCTAGGATTGTCTATTTCGCGACAAGATCCAACTACGCAATTGACGACAGATAAGAGGATGGCCTCGATAGGAGGAAATAAAATTATCGTGGAGGATAGCTTGTAGAAACACCGGAAAGTGGCACAGAAGGGCAATCAGCTGTAAACCTCGCCGTCCGATCTAGAACGACAGCGGGTTCTCCCGGCCTGTTGATGGTTTGATTGGCGCTACTACAGGGTCCATTTGGGCATCGGATGCCTCCGCTGACGCCTGCGCCCTCCTCCGGGTAGTATTGTGACTGTTGAGCTTTTCTGCCGAAGACGGGTAACTCGCACTACAAGTGTGGATGGTGTCTTTGCGGCACTCTAGCTTGTATCTTTGTCGTCCTTCCCTTTCGGGTGCCTCAGCCCGTCACTAAGTTAAGCCGCGCGCGCGTCACCTGGCAGGAAGGGAGAAAACCAGGCAGCCAGCAATAGGCTGTCCGGATTCTGACGTCTTTCCAGCTAAGATACCAATAGCGTCGAGGACTACGTTGGACTGCCGAGTACTTTAAATGCACTCTTAATCTCGCGTCTTGTCTGTCTTCTCACTCTGCTTGCATTCTCTTCCACTTCTCACGAGCACCAACCGTACTTCTGGCAACAGTTCCTTGAGTCCATAGACCTATCTGATCTACCTCCACTCCTCTGCCTTTCTTCGATTTTGTTGACTTGCTTGTTCAACATGCCTACCTACATTGTGAGTTCTCTATTCCCCTCTTTCCAACTGCACGCGATCTCTTTCTCTTTCTAACAGTGGTTTCTCACACAGGTTAGCTGCAAGCCGGAGGCTTCCCCCGAAGAAGTTGCTGCGTGAGTTTATGTCTTTCACTGCAACACCCGCATTAGACAAGGGAGCCGATATGTGCTGACACTGATGCTATCCTTCCCCCTGCTCCAGCGCCAAGAAGCAAGCCACCGACCAGGGCGGCAAGATCATCCATGAATACAACCTGATCAAGGGTTTCTCGTACGTTCAAACAGATCCTGCAAAACAGAAAGAATACAATAAAAATGAGATGCCGTACGAGTGGCAGCTAATTTTCCCGCCTGCTACAGAGTCAGCTTCCCTGACGACGCGGTCCACACGCTCTCAGAGAACGAGCACGTCCAGGGTGTCGAGCTTGACCAGGAGGTCAAGATCTAGCCGGGATAGGAAGCGCAAGGACGTGCACAATTGTTTTCATCTTTCAAGGAAGCATGTAATTCGAAATCAAATAGCACATTAAATCAATGCATCCAAGCAGCAGCAAACTCGCGCAATTCAGTGGTCTAGAACACAGCTTTGGGCTGTGGTCCAGCTCCCTGTATAAGAGGGGAGGCAAGGCCAATGGCTATCGTAAGAAGGTTTACCCCTCAGTTTTAGGCGTTGCGGCTTTCAGCACAATGCGATCTGCCCCACCTTCTGCATATCTGCCATGCACAAAGGAACTTATGTATCTAATCGTACAGCAGACCCGGCTATAGCCCTTCTTTTCCGCCGTAGTCGATGTAGTCGCTATAGCCGCTACAAAGCCGCTACGAAGCCGCTGCAGCGCCGCCTGCAACTCCTTCCTTGTTAGCGAACAGTTCACCGTAGTGCCTGCCGCAAAATAAAAAGCTGGGGAAACCAGCCCGGCTCCGTAGACGAATCACGCGACTTACAGACTAACTATGACTCTGACGTCTTGTTTCTGTCTTCCACGCCTTTTATCGACCAACAAGCTTGAGTCACCTCGCCCGCAGCAGCTCTTTGCTCTTCTCCTCTCTGCCAGAATACACAAGAGTTTTCCAATTCCCATTGGCAAAAGTCGACTGATTTCGTAGAGCCACGGGAACACCAGCTAGATCACATATACAGCAATGTCGAGATGAGACACCTTACAAGGCCATTGAGGGCCGTCCAGGTCAGGGCCGCTCGATCGGCCGTTAGCTGGCCTTCTGTTTCTTCCCTCTCTTCCTCTACTCGTCCTCGTTCCGCTCGCTCTCTGCGGTGCTGCCACTCTCCCCCTGTTTTTCAGCAGCGCTTTTCCACAACCAAGACCAGCTGTGACCAGCAACAGCATTCCAAACATGCAACCGCACCGCAATCCAAGAGCTCTCGCCCACAGCCGGCTGCAGCTGCACAAAAGGCCAGCTTAGAAGAGCCGCCACCGCTGCACGATGAGGACATTGTGCGGCTTGCCAAGGAGCCGCAGCACCAGCTGCGGCTGGCAGACCTGGTCCGGTAAGTTTCCCCCCCGCGTCTTGTGGCGATGGCCCCGCATGTGACTGGCGTGAGGTGGCAGCCGGGAGAAGGAGCATGCAACGGCACGACGCTGACCTGAGAGCAAAAAAAGACACGGCTGGCCGCCCCTTGGTGAAGAGGCCCTCCTGCAGAGCGCCAACTTCGCGCTGGAGCTGATCCCGGTCCGCCTCGCGCGGCGCCTGCAGGCCCTGCGCAACCTGCCGTACATTGTGGTGTCCAACGCGCACGTGCGCCAGATCTACCGCAACTACCGCCACAGCCTGCGCTCCCTGCTGCCCTGGTGGCGCCGCCGTGCCGGGGGCGCCATCACGACGCTCGACGAGGAGATCGCCTTTACCGACGTGCTGGCCGAGCTGGTCGCCACCCACCAGAACACCATCCCCATCCTGGCCCAGGGCTTCCTCGAGTGTCGCAAGTACATCGCCCCCGCCGAGGTCACCGCCTTTCTGGACGAGCACCTGCGCGCCCGCATCGGCACGCGCATGATCGCCGAGCAGCACATCGCCCTGCACCTGAGCAGCCAGCCGTTCGGCGCGGACGGCAGCGGCAGCAGCAGCAGCAATCAGGATAAAAACCCGAGCAGCGACAACAGCAGCGGCGGCGGCGGCGGCGGCGGCGCGGCGCCCTCGTACATCGGCATCATCGACACGCAGCTGCGGCCCGCCCGCACCATCGACAGCTGCGCCGAGTTCGTCGCCGACATCTGCGAGCTCAAGTACGGCGTGCGCCCGCACTGGCGCATCGACGGCGAGCCTGACACCACCTTTGCCTACGTGCCCATGCACCTCGAGTACATTGTCACCGAGCTGCTCAAGAACGCCTTCCGCGCCGTCGTCGAGAACCGTACCCACCGCGAGCCCGTCGTCATCACCATCGCCCCCGAGCCCACCAGCCCGCACCACGTGTCGGACCACCACGCCGCCGCGGGCACAGGAGACGATCACCACCACCGCCATCACCCGCACAAAAAGGGCGAGGAGGCCAGCTCTGCCGCCAATGCCGCTTCCGCTTCCTCTCCCTCGCCGGCCGCCATCCTGCCCCTCGACGACAACGCCCCCGGCGTCACCATCCGCATCCGCGACCGCGGCGGCGGCATCAGCCCCGAGGTCCTGCCCAACATCTGGTCCTACTCGTTCACCACCTTCTCCGAGTGGGACGACGTGCCCGGCGGCGGAGGCGCCGGCGGCGCCGGCGGGAGCGACGGCCTCAACGTCATCGCATCATCCGACAACGGCGGCAGCTCCATCGCCGGGCTCGGCTACGGCCTGCCGCTGAGCCGCGCCTACGCCGAGTTCTTTGGCGGCGGCATCGCCGTCCAGAGCTTGTACGGCTGGGGCACCGACGTGTACCTGCGCCTCAAGGGCGTGGGGAACATCGAGTGAGTCTTGTCCTACTCCTCCGGTATTGCAGATCCGGAATCTTATCTCAGAGTCTAACATGCTCTTCTAGATACAGGCACAGGTGATAAGCCGCATATTCCATCATTTGCGGTTTGTTGCCCTTCGCGATAGACTGGGTAGATCTCCATGATATCATTGGGTTGTCTACTTTTGCATTTGTTTGGGCGGCACATCACTTTTCTTGGGTAGGCTAGGATTTCATGTTCAAGTGACTGTCTTGCTAGCCGCTTCATATGGAGACAGGTGCAACCAGAATATTTACGCATTTGAAATGTCATGCAAAGCAAAGATCGGTGATAATGATGCGAATGTATTACACGTATTAGGTTTGTATATATCTTAAAGAGTGTGCTCATGACATCCAAAACAGAAAAAGAACAGAACAGGAAACATATTGGAGCCCGTTGCTCGCTGTCAGGTTTTTTGTTTCTAAAATGGCGCAAGTGAGACATGGATTACCGCAAATTGAAGCAAGGAAAGTAGAAGGAAAGACGAAAAAAGACAGTCAAAAACAAAGAAAGAAAATGAACGCCTCCATGAAAGAAATGTCTGTGCAAAAGCCAACACCGCAAGAAACCCGTGATTTATATATATATATCCAGAATATGTCACAACTTCCCCAAACCTGAAATGTTTTTTCCCCTGGTAGACTTTTGTTTTCCCCACATAGCTTCACAATAACAGATTAGAGGCCGAAGCGAAATCACATATTGGCCAGCTCGTTGTCGATCTGGCGGTCCATGAAGGTACGCCGCTCGCCTACAAGCTCAGTCTGCAGGCGCTGCTCCACGAGAGCGCGCACCTGCTTCTTGGTGACCGTATCAAGATCGACCTCACGCAGGACAGCCTGAATTGCCTCGACAATCATGCCGTCATCTGGTCCAGCATGTCCGCGCTGGAAGTCAAACGACATAACAGACTGGTGGCCTGCCTCTGCGCCTCCCAAGGCCGGTCGCGATCCACCCGCATAGCCAAGGTTGGCTGTAGAAGCCCGCAGGCCGGCCTGGCCGCCGAGGGCAGGCGAAGTGTTGGCCACAGACCGCAGGTTGCTCATTGTACGGGCAGTGTTCAAACCGCCACCAGGCACATCTTGGTACGGGCTGGACATACGCGGGACGCCCATGCCAACGCTGGCCATGGACTGGCGGTGTTGAAGCGGGTTGTCAGAGTAGCCGAGGTTGGGCACGGTGGAGCTGCGGCCGTAGAGACCAGGCGAGCCTTGCTGCGGAGGCATGAATGTGCCCCGCGCACCGAGACCAGCCAGGACAGAGGGCTGGCGCACGGACGAGTATACAGACTTCATGTCGTCCATCTCGTAGCCATCGTCAAACATGCCTTCGTGGCCCATGCCCATGCTCTTCTCATTCGCACCGCCGCGGCGACCAGGCAAGTTGTTGATCGTGGCATAGTCGTCCCAGCGCTGGAGAGGAATCGAGCGCGGATCGAAGCCTTCATCATCGACAGCCACAAGCTGCCGCTGGCCCTTCTCACCAATGACAATACGCGTGTTACCCCAGCTGAAATTGTCTTGGTTCCAGAACGAGTAGACAGGAAGGATGAACGAGTAGACGGGGTAGGCCAAGATGTAAATGATCATCCAACCAACGTGTTGCCATTGGCGCTTGACAATGAAAATAATGGCTTGCAGACCATACACGGCTGCCAAGATGATGATGGACCAAAGTGGGAAAGCACCAGTGTGCGTGGCCACGGAGTAGATGAGGAAGGCAAGGTAAGCACACGTTGCGGGAAGGATAATCGTGCCGAAGAGATCGATGAAGACGACAAAGCGCATACTGAAGCAGCAGAAACCACACATCTCCTTGAGGAACATGAGCTCGACCAGATTGTGGATTGTTGAGTTGATCCAGCGACGACGCTGTGACAGCAGGACGCTCCATGTCTCAGGTGCAGCCGTCTGGCAGTATGCATCCGCAATGAATTTGTACGACATGTACGGGAAGTGCTTCGTCATAAGAGTAGTCAGGTAACGATCCTCACCAAGTGAGAGCAGATTCTTCTTGTGCAGTGTGTCAACGTAGCAGTCGCTGTACTCGCGAATAACAGCATCCGAGATAATGAGAGGCTTGCCACGGTCCGCAGTTCGAAGACGATACATGGAGAAACTGGTTCATTGTAAGCAGAAAGTCAAGACATAACACAGAAATTAGACAAGATACTCACCATCCAGGCAAACATGTGACGCTACCGAATAGCGACTCGAAGGCCTTTGCCATGTGGTGCGAGATGAAGTACTCGTAGACCTGGATCATTGTCCACCAGGAGCGCTCTTCGTTCTGAAGACTGGTTTCACCGCAGATACCGGCAATCTTAGCATCGTTGGCACAGGCTGCCACGAGACGGTTCAGAGAGTCTTCCCGCACACAGGTGTCGGCGTCAACCATCAGCAGATACTCGTAGAGCTCGGGGTCAACACCAATGACGTTGTTGATCTGGTGGAACATCTCCAGTTCGAGAGGGTTCATCGGAGCACGGTGGTGTACGCGGTTCAAGAAGCTCATGACCAGAATTTGCGAGTCGCGCTTGCCACGGTTACCAGGCTTCGTCTTGGTCTGCTCAGATTCCTTGCCGACTTTGACAATAACAAGGTACGGAACAACATTGCCCTCGTACTCATACAATCCCGAGTAGACTTTGCCATAGTTGAGCTGCTCACTGCCGGTACCGACCGACTTGAAGGGCAATGCTGGTGGATCAACCTTGGGGTCGACGCCGAGAATATCCAAAACAATCTTGGGCGTAGGCCGGTCGTTGCCAGCACCGACGATGACACCGTCGCAAATAACGCAGATGAGCTTGCGCTTGTTGTCGTACTGCAGGGCAGTGAGCGAATCGAGCGCATTCCGAAGAGAATCTTCGCCTTCGGTGTAAGCGGGAACCTGGCAGATGACAAACTTGTCCTGCGGAGCCGGACGCCGCTTAGAGCCAAACTGCAGCGCCGACAAGAACTTAACACCGATAACGCAGCACAGCAAGATGGTAAAAGCCAGCAGGATGTAACCGTTCACTTGGCAGCGGGCAGTGAACCGGAAATCTGGGAGTCCAACATAAAAGTTGTTCATGATGCAGTTCATGCTGTTTGCGATGTTCGCGTTAGCGGTCTTGTTGTTGCTTGCTGCGCTGATGATCTGGTTCCATGTCTCCGTGATATCTGTGCCCGGAGCATTGCTGACAGCGTCAGTTAGGTCCGTGTTCAGAAATTCGTAGTTCGCCGCGTTATTCATTAGCTTAAGCGTGTAGAAATAGTTGCTCAGGTCGTAGACGCTCCCTTCGTAGATGACCCATTGGTAGTTGTTGTTGAGGCCGTCAGAAGCAATCTTGCTCTTTGACCACACGAGATCACCATGGTAGAATTCCTTGATCTTGGGCTCGAAAGTTGTCGAGTACCAGTCGTCGGTGTGCAATGCACTGTTTGGGACAGCTTGTAAATAGCCGGACGTATGTAGCGCATCGGGGTCGTTCAAGGTAGTATTGAACTGAAGGGCTAGGCTCTTATCCGTCACAAGACCCGGGCAGGAAAGAATAAGAGGCGGCGCAAAGTACGGATCTAGGACGAGACCAGCGAGCGGCTGCATATTCGTAGCCGACACCGGGCGAGAGATAATGTCACTGTGCTGGTTGCGCCACCATTTGGAAATGTCGTAGACCCTGCCATGGATACCGACCCAGAAGTCATCCGCGCCTTGGTGCGTGGCGAGCTCGTCTTCTGTCCATGCCTTGTCATAGTTGGGACAAAGAAGACGGCCGAAGCCAATGATCCAAAAGACGACAATACCGTTCATCAAGAAGATAAGGAAACATAAAACCAGCTTCTCGCGCCAGGCCATGCGCACATCCGGCCGCTTCATCCGGCCAACGTAACGGAGCAGAGGAGAAGGGATCCAGAAAGTCAAGGTCCAGACGAGAATGACCCACGCGCGGCGGCTGGCTGAGATGGGCTGGGACTTGATCTCCTTGCCATTGGCCAACTCAGGATCCAGACCAACGAACTCGCCATCATTATTGTAGTAGAGCTGATCCCTCATATTGTCACCCTTGGTTCCGAGGCCGTAGTCGCCTTTGATGACCCTCTTCTGTGCGGGAAAGCCGTTGTCGCCGCCCATGGCGCTGGCGCCCATGACAGAGGGGGCAGCACCAGCGGCCATACCGGCCATACCGGCCATACCGGCCATACCTGCCATGCCTGCCACGCTGCCAGCGCCGGCCAGAGGCGAGCGACCAATAGAGAGCGCACTTTGGCTTGCATTACGCTGGTGAAGAAGAAGTTGATCTTGGCTGCCGTTTGACGCGGCATCGCCAGGATGCTGCTGCTGGAAGAAGCTGCTGCCGTTGTTGGAGTAGGCAGACTCGATGGGGTTCGGAAGCATCATGGGCGTCATGCCTGGGCCCATACCGCCATCAGGACCCATGGGTTTCAGGTCGAGCATGCTCTCCGCTTCCCACCAAGCGCTCTCTCGCATCCAGATGCGCTCTGTACCGACAACAACCTCGCCGTTGCTCCAGCCACGCTCCAGAATCCAGCTTTCAATGCCATCGCGACCATCGCGGCAGCCTAGAGCTGCATACCGCTGCACAAACTCGTCGTGGTCGAAGTCGGCGGTGAAGTCGAGGTTCTTGTTGCGCCGGTTGGCCCATTCAGGTAGGCGCCAAGCCCGCAGCTGGCGCGAGACGGTCCCGGCAGACCAGGCCGAGTTCACAGATGGCAAAGCAGCCAAGCTGGCCGGCGACTCATCGGTCGGGTGAATGGAGAGGTGATGCCAGACACGGCTGCTGCCCAAAACTGTGGCAAGATCCAGACGGCCGGCTCGGCCGAGATTGACACCCTGACCCTCGTGGGGGAGCAGCAGGCTCTTGAGGAAGCCATCAGAGTCAGCTGCAAGGACAATCTTTTCCAGCAGCTCTTCACGCTTCTCCAGGACGTGAGTGCGATCCCGCCCGACGGGGCCCGTCATGATTCCTAAGTCGGGGCCCGCCTCACTAACAGCATTTTCCATTTCGCGCAGCACAGAGCTGCCGGCAGTAGTTACGTCAACACCGTCTTGCTTCATCTCAGCATTAATACCGAGGGTGTCGTCAAATATGCCGCGCATGCTAAGAGCTTTCCCAAGAGCTGGGTCGGGTACATCCAAAACGGTAATGCAAACAGTATCACCGTTGTCTTCATTGGTGTTCGGGGTGCGAGCACCACGGCTACCATCGACAGACTCATCGCCGTCCCGGATGCGGGTCAGCTGGGCGGCAATGGCCTCGTTGGCCTTCTGAATGACCCAGTCAACCAACGCCTCGTATAGACCGCCAATGAATATTCTACGGTCCTCAGTCGAGCATTCACGGGCAAGAACCTCCGGCTCCACGCCAAGAAGGCCGCCGACATCATCGCAGATTTCTTCAAGGACTTCTTCATCGACACCGTAGTCAAGCGTGTTTCCAAGTTTCAATAAGCCGGCCAGAATGGAGATGAGGTTGCGGTGAGCAGAGCCTTTGATGCCAATATCCTTCAGGGCGGTACGGAAATCGTCGGCTGAGGCGCCATCGTCGGCGGTAGGAAGGTAAGAGGGAGGATCATAAGTTCCGGAGCGAGAAAGAAGGCTGTAGTCCGATGCCTTCTTCAGACCCAGGAACTCCCGCTCAGCCGGAGTGGAGGCGGAGGTGAGAAGGTAGTAGAAGACGTCAAATGCACGGTGGCCTGGCTCAGACGGAACATTCAAGAGCCCCTTGATAGTATCGATGCCGCCTTGAGACAGAGCAAGAGAGGCGGCCGTCAGGTTTCCAGCGAGGTTGAGAGTCAAAGTCACGCCGAGGGCTGTTTGACGTCGAGTTGAAGGGTTGTAGGGGGTGACACAGTTGATGAAGGGTTGGAGAGCATCCAGGGCCTTAAAAAGGGTCGAGGGAATGGAGAGCGGCAGCGAGGAGAGGAAGGGGGCAAGCAGAGAAGGGGTTGAATTATGAAGTGAACCCAAGATAATGCAGCCGTCTTCAGCTCGGCGACGGGCATGTTCCCACGCGCGGACGGCGAGCTCGGCGTCGATAGTTCCGCCCGATTGGCCATTAGGACCAGGTTGTGCTGCGGTGAGCCATGTGTTGACAACAAGGCTCGTGCCGGCATCGAGACGGTATGGAGTTGAAGAGAGGTAGATGTTGTGGACGGCGTTTAGGAGGGTGGTCGTGGACACCTGGGATGATTGCTGAGCGGCGCCCCGAGGACCCTCGGAGGCCATGGAGTACATGGACATGCGGTTGGTCATGGTGGGCAGTTACGTGAGTGTAAAACCCTCGCCGGAGGGGGTGGAAGAATTGAGTCTCGGCAACCCGTGGCTGTTGATATCACGAGGGTGCCCGAGTGTCTCCTTTTTTTTCCCGCTGCGTTCAAAGCAGCGTAACTTGTTGCTCTATATCCGCTTTGTGTCGTCCCTGCAGGCGGCAGTCAAGGGAGGCCAAGACTGGGATAAAGTGTGCAGAGACAAGACGTTGTCGACGGTTGTCTGCCAAACGGTCGATAGGGTCTCCAAGAGAGGAGCGAAGGGATGAGAATAAACTGTATTAGCGAAAGAAGAGAAACAAAGTTCAAAAGGGAGGAGAAAAGAAAAGATAAGCGAGAAGAAAAACGACTGAACGAAAGCAACCGCCACAGCGAGTGACGACGGTTGGCAAGCAAATAGTAGAAAAAATAAGAAGCAAAAACAAAGAGCCAAAAGTGAAGAGGATGAAGAGATGGACAGACAATGGAGGCTAAGAGGAAAGCTCGTTATAGCAGGGGAATATCGTGATGAAAGGGTAAGGGGCCACGGGAATGTTAGGGGGGTCAGCAATGGGTCGCGGTGCGCTAGCCAAAAGAGCAACCCACTGGAATACAATTTATTGGAAGAGAGCTAAGGCGAGCTGCAGTGAAAATAGCACTTTAGAAATAGGAATTGCACGCTGTAGCCGGTAGGTAATCACGGTTCGTGTCTGGCAGAAAGTTGAGGCCACCCAACCCGCTAAACAGAGAGGCAGTGAGGTGCGCTGGGACGAGTTTCTGTGCTGTAACCACTAGTACTCTGTAGCTGTCACTTGTTATTTCACCTGTTATTTCGCTATACCATGCGTAAGACTTGTCTACGAGGCAGCTGACCATTGGACACATCTCTCTAATACCTAGCTATTCGTTTACGGGAAAGAGCGCCATTCGGGGATATATTTTTGTTCGTATCGTACTGCAGGAGGAACCCAAGAAAAACTGTCTGGTCACTGCCAAGGAACACAATTAGGCAATGGCGATCAATGACAGGGAAAATTTTCCGGGGCAGGAGCCGGAGACAGTCAATCACCAAGGCTTATAGCGTGCATGTACTTCTGCCTACTACAGTATAGCGATGGTGGTAATAATGAAAATAATAACAAAAACAAGAGGAATACAGCACGAAGACGCCAATACGGCCCCGCCCCCCTACCGCGTCGAAAATAAACAAAAACCATACTGTACGAGTACGATACGTGTTGCAGCTTACCCGTAGACAGGGGAGGAAAGGAGGAAAATTCCAATCCATCAGACCACGATGGCCGTAGTCCTCATACAGTCTAGCGCGAATCCAATTCCAGTGCGCATCAGGGGCGCAGAGGGGTAGCGTTTGTTTTTATGTTTATTTTTACTTTTTCTATGTCTGGTCGTCTCTGGGTCGGTCTTGCCTTTTTCATCTGACTATTCCGTTCGGGCCAGCCCATCAACTGCCCCATATCGTTAGTACAATATCGGCAAAGTGCTTTTTTAGAGAGCTTGAGCAGGCGACGCACTAGTAGCAAGATTCCATACTGTGTTGAACTATGGTCATTTTTAGAGGCATTTAGCTAGATTTAGTGAGATCCACCAGAGTGCTGCCTCAGTGTGTGCCATTGAATCTGAAAAAAAAAAAAAAAAAAAAAAAACACGAAGATCGTGAAATATCCGCAAAATAATGTGCATCGGCAGCATAGGAAAAAGACAAAACAAGCTCTTTCGATAAGGAGATGTCATTTGGAGCGATGCATCGTCCAGACAGGCCAAAAATACCGGACGCGATATGACGAACGGACACACATCAGCAAGCGAGAGACGTTACAGAATTACGTACATTTGGTTACAAGCTTCTTTTTCTCGTTGTGTTCAAACACAGTCGCAGAGAGCAGCCCCGCTATCACCGGATGAATGACAATATTGAATATTTCTTCTTTTGAGTTTCTCGGAGAGAGCTTGTGTATGATGTTCGTCCGTTAAAGGCGGATGTACGTATATAAAGAGTACGGGATATGTTACGAGTGTGCACTATAGATGTGCACGGTAGAAGCAGAAATACGAGGTCGGTCTTCTGGAAGAAACATACTGGCCCCACATTTTTGTCACAAGTTAATGTGTACGAGTACGTGTGTGTGGTCGAATGAGGCTGTATGCATACGAGCTCGTAATTGTGCGCGCTGCTTTTTTATGCTGCAGCGCTTGTTTCTGGTGGGCGGGATGTGGTGCCAGTGGCAACGCAAATCAACTTGGTTTGGCAGGAAAAGGGGACAGCGAAAAACAAGTTTTGCGGAGCACAGCAAGCGAGGCAAGATAAACACATACGCTTGTGAAGGGGTTTTTGTCTGGCCCATTCTAAGAATCTAGCCAGTACAGAGATGGTCCGTAAACCAGGTGGACACCCTAGGCTGTCTTTAGGAGCCTGTCTACATGACCAAAAGAATTCATACTTGGAAGAGGAACAGTTTCGCGATACCAGACTTCTGACAACGTAGAGCAGTGCAGGGAGGCTTAGAACTCGTATGTTACTCTACCTATAAGCATTTGCTTAAGCTAACCATACTTATTTTTAGTTGTCGCCGTGTTCAGCTGTTGATTTGACAGTTGATTGGAACACGGATTTTCCTGCTTTCTCACTGAATACGACTTTGCTTTTCCTCTCTTCCAGTTTTGATGTTTATTAACGCATTCCTGATTGTATGACCAGCACAGTATGCATACCACGTATGCAGTCATGGAATGGCTTAGCAATGTGTTGTATTAGTGAGCAGTGCTCTCGTATGTTGAATGTCTACAGCGTGGCAGATGCAGTGGACTTTATTTTTATTTTCATTTTTTATATTTTGCCTATGCTTAGGGAAGAGGAGGACAGACCTAAGAACAGAAGCTCGAAGAGCACGACGTGTTAAAGGCAAAGAAAGGAGGAGAGGATGCTTGTGATTTTGAGTATATTGTGGGGTCTCAGGTCCTACAAAAAAAAAATTAGAACAACTGGTCCACTAATAAAAAAAAGACCGGCCTTCAAGGCTGAGCCTCCTCTAACCCCCTGCATTTGCTTCCCCCTATTTTTTTTTTTTCTTTTTTCGCCTCATGCCATTTTCAATCAGGGCACCGCATCACCTATTCATACAAGCATTTATGCGCAAGATTGATGTGGAATCCTCCATAGGCTTGCAATGGACAGTATGTCATTTCAGAGTAGGCTCACTCATAGAGCTGGGCATGTCCATTGGGAGACAGAAGGAGTACATGACTTCTTATGCCTCGGTTATGTGCTAGAGCTTTCATGTCTTTAGTTTGCAATTGAAATACTGGAGTCATGTTGGACAGCGAAAAGAACATCGCAGTATTTGTGCGAGTACGTGTTCGTGCTTATTACGTAGAACCCGAGAACAGGAGAGCCTCCCCACAAAGACCCAATCTCCACCCACACTCTCACACACCCTCCTTTTCCGATGGCAAAAGACCAGGGAAGGCCAGAGCGCCACCCTTTTCGTAAAAGTTTCCCAGGTCCGCCAGGGTATGTCTGCACGAGGCGGCATGAGCCAATAGTCGGCCGCCAATATCATCAAAAAGGGGGTTTGGAAGAACAGAGCTGCAGGTAAATTGCCGGAAAGCAACGCCACAAGTTTTGAAGTCTGTGGGCGAGGAACGAACAAGAGGAGGGGAAGGGTAAAAAAGGATACGAAGAATCTGCACAAGACGATAAGCAAGAAAAAAGGTTTCAACGGTGATGGAGGACGAGTGGACGACGGGCGTTCAGCCCTCCGCCCGTGTTTTCAGCCTCTACGGCCATCTGCTGCTGATGTGCATATTTATGAATACAAAAATTGAATCTTGCCGGGGATGTGTGTGGTATACGGGCTTACATATGTATATTTTGCTTGTCGATCTAGTCCCCTTGGTCATGATGCTTGCCAGTGGAGGAACAAAAAGGCTCGAATACGCCCGCTTGAGCGTCTCACTCATCCGTCAATCTCCCTTGCGTCGGATGGGATGCAATGGATACGTAAGTTGCGTTGACATGGACTCTAAGCCCTTCCCATGTGCTCCTCGGAGCTCGCGGGAAACGGGCGCCCAGTGCCGCTTATGAGATTGGATATTGCGAGACCAAACTTGCTTTTTTTTCTTGTTGCCAATCAGGAAAAAGCAGGGAAAGTAAAAAATTAATTAAAAAAGAACCAAAAGGCAGAAAAAGAAAAGATATTCATACCAACGCGTCTGATCTGATCCTTTGCATGCCGACGTTACATAGCATTTTCTATTGTTTTCTTGCCTCTAACTGCAACAACACGTTATCGACATACTAGTCGGCAAAATAAAAAGACTTAAAAATATCAGGACGTATGAAAACAAAAACAGACAGACATGATAGTAGGTCAAATACACCACGAGGCAGAAGCACTGGCACATGTGGCTTCGTAAAGAATGTGTGCGAAGGAAATCAACCCCTGTTGCATGCCCTGCAGTTTTTGGTCTTCTGTTTTCTTTTGATTTCTCTGCAAGAGCCCGCACACAAGATCTCTGTTGAGTTCGGCGATGCGAAGGCTTGGGGTTTAGGGAGAAGTACGACGCGATGACCAGATGCCCAGGGGTCGAACAGAGTCAATAAATCTACTGCTTGCTATTCTTGTTCTTACTGCTTCGTATTGCCTCTATAGCATAGCTGCTTAAAAAACACTACGCATATATTCTAAGCGTACGGTAATACCAGACGCCACGATGACAGGGATACCTGCCATACAGATGCACGGATGATGTACCGTGCTTTCTGCACTGTAAGGAGTATAGACATGCGATCGAAAGTGGAAGGCGTGCCTTGAGCTTGGGTCTCGGGGAGGAAGGCAATACGAGATTTCTGGTCACATTTGTCTCCCGCCGCTGATGTTGGTTCGCCCGCTCTCACGGACTAGCATAGCGCGTTTTATAATAACTAAGACTGCGAGGTACATCCACCACAGCACTAGCTATAGTGTATTACTATTTTTTCTTTCTCAATATACATCAACAGCGCTACTGCAGCGGAAGCCAGCCAGCTAAAATTCCCCCTGTAATAACAAAACAGAAATAGCGTAGGCTTTTGGAGCTATTTTGCTCCCCAAGAATTTAATAGGGGTCACACAGAAAAAAAGAGCTGCCGCGTTCTACTGAATGAACTAGGCGTGTTTCTCGCTGTGAGTCGTTGTTTCCTTCAGCGACATCTCTCCACGATCGCTCCACCAGTGTCCCTTTTCTGTGTTCCTTCCAAATATTCTTTCTTTCATTCTTTTTCGCTCGCTTCCGTCATCACTTTCGCTGGCTCCTTCTGTTTTGCCAATTTCGGGGCTTTTGTTTCTTTTTCCTTTTGTTTTGCTACTTTCTGGCAGTGTTGCCTCCCCTTCCATCGACATTCGTTTTGTTCTCGACACGCTCGCTTCGACTGCTGCTTCAGCAGGGTGACTTCTTGGAAGTTGAATCAGAATCCGGGAAGCCAACAAAGGGAACGACATTGAGGCTCTCCCAAGAGATCGTCGACTGAAGGGCCACTGTACTGCATCTTAGCTCTGTACCTCCCCGTGTCTTTTTCTTTGTATCTTCTTTCAACCTCGATTCCCATCTTCTTTTTGGCGTCTTTCATTTTCTTCCTCTCCCTCGCCTGCTTCTACCGTTAACTTCGGCCCCCTTGGCCGCACAATCACGCTCGCTCTCCGCCGGCAAACATGTCTCTACCGCCGCTCGGAGGAGGCAGCGGCGGTGCTCACACGCAGCCGTCTCTGCCCTCCCTCCCTGCCCATCTCCAGTCCGATACGCACCTGACGGCACATCTTGCCAGTCGCTTCCATGTTTCCTTGCCGACTGCTCGCCTCTCGTCACACGCCCTCATCTCTCTGAACACCTATTCGTCGTCGACAAAAGGCATCGATGGCGGTAAGGAAGGGAGCGCCATGGCCGGTGCTGAGGACATTGCCGACCGTGCCTTTCTGCGTCTTGGCCACCGCTCTGAGAACCAAGCTGTCTTGTTCCTGTAAGTCTCCCTCTTGATGCAAACTGCTGTTTATTATATGCAAGGACTAACCATGGCACGTTCAGTGGTGAATCTGGGTCTGGCAAGACGACTCTACGTGCTCATCTTCTGACGGCTCTCCTGAATAAGTCCTCGACACCCTTGTCCAACAAAGTGTCACTTGCTGCCTATGTTTTTGATTCTCTCACAACCACGAAAACAGCTACTACACCCACCGCATCCAAGGCCGGATTGTTCTACGAACTACAATATGACACGGCTTCCTCTACCGCCCCTCTCCTGATTGGTGCGAAGCTCCTAGACCATCGTCTAGAGCGCAGCCGGATAGCCGACGTGCCTACCGGCGAGCGGAACTTTCACATTTTGTACTACCTTCTTGCCGGTACCAGTGCTGCTGAGAAGACTCATCTGGGTTTCGATGAGCCGCATAACAACCACCAGCGCCGTTGGAAGTACTTGGGCCATCCCACTCAGCTTAAAGTTGGCATCAACGACTCTGAGGGCTTCCAGCTCTTCAAGACCGCTCTCCGCAAGCTGGAGTTCCCTCGGAGCGAAATTGCAGAGATCTGCCAAATTCTGGCTAGCATCCTCCACATCGGCCAGCTGGAGTTCGAGAGCACTTCCAACACCACGCCAACGGCAGACGACAGCGGAGGCTTCTCGCATGAGGGTGCCCAGACCGTCATAAGCGTCAAGAATAAAGAAGTCCTGTCCATTATTGCCGCTTTCCTCGGCGTCAGCGCGCAGGATCTACAGACAACTCTCGGCTACAAGACCAAGATGATTCACAAGGAGCGTGTCACTGTCATGCTTGATCCTGCTGGTGCCCGCAACAATGCCGATGAGCTTGCTCGCACGCTGTACTCTCTGCTAGTTGCCTATGTCATTGAGACGATTAACCAGAAGATCTGTGCCTCAGAGGACTCCTTCGCGAACACCGTCTCAATCATTGATTTTCCCGGCTTCTCCCAGCAGTCCTCCACTGGCTCCACTTTGGATCAGCTGCTGAACAACGCCGCCACCGAATCTCTGTACAATTTAACTCTGCAGAATTTCTTTGATCGCAAGGCTGACCTGCTCGAGAGCGAGGAGGTCAGCGTTGCTGCCACAAGCTACTTTGACAACTCGGACGCTGTCAAGGGCCTGCTCAAGCCAGGCAACGGTCTTCTAAGCATCCTTGATGATCAAACCCGCCGGCACCGCACAGATATGCAACTGTTGGAGAGCCTCCGCAAGCGCTTCGAAGGCAAGAACCCTGCCATTTCTATGAGTGCAGCCACCGCCAAGCTACCAGGCAGCAACTTCATGACTGAGAACACGGCTGCATGCTTCACTGTGAAGCACTTTGCCGGTGAAGTTGAGTACCCTGTCAAGGGGCTTGTTGAAGAGAACGGCGAGGTCATCTCGGGTGACCTCCTCAATCTCATCAACTCGACGAAGAGCGAGTTTGTCGCTCGTCTCTTCGGCCAGGAGGCCTTGCAGACCATCGTCCATCCTCAAGAACGGTCCACCGTCATGCAGGCCTCTGTCAGCTCCAAGCCTATGCGTGCTCCTAGTGTCATGTCCCGCAAGGCAACCCGGGCTCCCATCCGTCGCCGCCAAGAGCCCGTGGTGCAGCGCAAGGATTCGTTCGACGACAATGCCAGCGAGGCAGGTGGTTCCTCGCCTGTCGGCGATTCCCGCCGCGGTGCCTCGAAAGCACCGTCTGAACAAGGAGCATCTGGCCAGTTCCTTGCATCCTTGGACAACGTCACAAAGTCTTTCAACGCGCCGAACACGAATGCTTACTTCGTGTTCTGTCTGAAGCCTAACGATCGCCGCATTGCAAACCAGTTTGACAGCAAATGCGTGCGGACTCAAGTTCAGACGTTCGGTATTGCTGAAATCAGCCAGCGTCTACGCTCCGCCGATTTCAGTCTCTTTTTACCATTTGGCGAGTTCCTTGGGCTGACAGATGCCGAGACGCTTTTGGTAGGAAGTGAGCGGGAGAAGGTCGAATCTGTCGTTGAGGAAAAGCGCTGGCCCAGCAACGAGATCCAGATCGGTGCCACCGGTGTGTTCCTCAGCGAGCGCTGCTGGATGGAGATCGCCAATCTCAATGATGCAGTTTCACAGTCTGCGCGCTACGGTCTGCCTTCGGATGCGGGTGATGGCCCAATTAATCCTTTCGGCGCTTCCAAGGAGCATCTGGTGTCCAGTTCGAACACCCCATCCGCAAGCGGTATGGGAGACAAGGCTCGTGCTGGGTATTTTGGCAGCAACGATGTCGACGCACGCTCCGAGGCTGGCGTGTCTGCCTTCGGTGGTGGTGATATGTTCAAGAATCTCGATACCCGTGAGCAGATGGCAGAGCGTGGCAATGAAAAGGCTATGGTTGAAGTCGAAGAGTACAAGGATTCGTCCAAGCGTAAGCGCTGGCTCTTCATTGTCTACCTCTTAACCTTTTTCATTCCCGACTTTGCAATTCGCTTAATTGGGCGCATGCCGCGTAAGGATGTCCGCATGGCCTGGCGCGAAAAGCTTGCCATCAATATCATCATCTGGTTCAGCTGTCTGTTCTGCGCCTTCTTCCTCGTTGCTTTCCCTCAGCTCATCTGCCCAACTCAACATGTGTTCAGCGGCGAAGAGCTTTCAGCTAACAACGGGAAAGACGGCCACGCTTCTTATGTTGCCATTCGTGGCCAGGTCTTCGACCTTGGTTCCTTCATACCACATCACTACCCGTCGTACCTGCCCACGAAAATGCTCACGCAGTATGCTGGTGAAGATATCACGGCCCTCTTCCCTGTCCAGGTCTCGGCTCTCTGCCAAGGTACTTCTGACGCTGGGATCAACCCCGAGGTCACCCTCGATTTCAAGTCCACAAACACTACCGGTTCGCCTACTTTGATCAGCAACACTGACCAAAACGCCATTTACCACGATTTCCGTTATTTTACCAATGACTCCCGTCCTGACTGGTTTTCTGAAATGATGATTATGATGCGGTCCGGTTACAAAAAAGGCAACATTGGTTATACAGCAGGGTATGTTAACACGCTGGCAGGTAAGGGCAAGTCGATTGCCATTCTCAACAGCCGCATCTACGATATGACGAACTATATTGTTGGTGGACGTCAACTGGTTGCGCCAGCGGGCCAGGATGTCAGCGGTTCTGCTGATGATGTAAACTTCATGGAGCAGCTGGTGGTGGACCTGTTCCAGCAAAAAGCCGGCGACGATGTGACAAAGTACTGGGACGCTTTGGCTTTGACCAATACCCAGAAATCGAGGATGCAGCTTTGCTTGGACAACTTGTTTTATGTCGGTGATGTCGACACAAGAAACTCTCCTCGCTGTCTTTTCGCAGAGTACTTCGTCCTGGCTGTGACCATTCTGCTTTGCTCCGTTATTGGTTTCAAGTTCTTGGCTGCACTGCAATTTGGCACCAAGAACATCCCCGAGAACCTGGACAAGTTCATCATGTGTCAGATTCCCGCCTATACCGAGGACGAAGAGTCGCTACGCCGTGCGATTGATTCCGTGGCTCGCATGCGTTATGACGACAAGCGCAAGCTGTTGGTCATTATCTGCGACGGTATGATCATTGGCCAGGGCAACGATCGCCCGACGCCCCGTATTGTCCTGGATATTCTCGGCGTGTCGGAGACTGTGGACCCGGAACCTCTCAGCTTCGAGTCGCTCGGTGAGGGTCTGAAGCAACACAACATGGGCAAGGTCTACTCCGGTTTGTATGAAGTTCAAGGCCATATTGTTCCGTTCCTCGTCATTGTCAAGGTTGGAAAGCCTTCTGAAGTGTCTCGCCCCGGTAACCGTGGCAAGCGTGACTCGCAGATGATCTTGATGCGCTTCCTGAACCGCGTCCACTACAACTTGGCTATGAGTCCTCTGGAACTGGAAATGTACCACCAAATCCGCAACATTATCGGTGTCAATCCGACATTCTACGAATTCCTGCTGCAGATTGATGCCGATACCGTGGTCGCACCAGATTCCGGCACACGCTTTGTGTCAGCTTTCCTCGACGATACTCGCCTCATTGCCGTGTGCGGTGAGACAGCTCTGACAAATGCCAAAGCCTCCTTTGTCACTATGATCCAAGTGTACGAGTACTACATTTCGCACAACTTGTCCAAAGCCTTCGAATCACTCTTTGGCTCTGTCACATGTTTGCCCGGTTGTTTCTCTATGTATCGTATCCGCGCAGCCGAGACGGGCAAGCCTCTGTTCGTTTCCCGCGAAATTGTGGAAAACTACTCTACGATCCGTGTCGATACGCTGCACATGAAGAACCTGCTGCATCTGGGTGAGGATCGTTTCTTGACGACCCTGTTACTGAAGTACCACAACAAGTATAAGACCAAGTATATCAACCGTGCCCATGCTTGGACCATTGCGCCAGATTCGTGGCAGGTCTTTTTGTCGCAGCGTCGTCGTTGGATCAACTCTACTGTGCACAATCTGATTGAGCTCATGCCCATGGCCCAGCTCTGCGGTTTCTGCTGCTTCTCTATGCGTTTCGTCGTCTTGATTGACCTGCTGTCCACGGTTATTCAACCCGTCACCATCGCTTACATCGTCTACTTGATTGTCCTTGTCATCATCAAATCGACCGTCGTGCCTATTACAGCCTTCGTTTTGCTGGGTGCCATCTATGGTCTGCAAGCCATTATCTTCATCCTCCGCCGGAAGTGGGAGATGATCGGTTGGATGATCATGTATGTCATGGCCGTGCCCATCTTCAGTTTCGGTCTGCCATTGTATGCCTTCTGGCATATGGACGACTTCAACTGGGGTAACACGCGTGTCGTGGCTGGCGAGAAGGGCAAGAAGATCGTTATTACGGACGAAGGCAAATTTGATCCCCGCTCCATCCCGCGTAAGAAGTGGGAGGAGTACCAGGCCGAGCTTTGGGATGCGCAGACGGCTCGGGAGGATGCACGGTCCGAGATCTCGGGCTATTCATACGCCACCAAGCCAGGCATGGGCGGCCCTGGTGTGAACGCGGCCATGTCCGAGTATGGCTACCCTTCGCGGCCAGGATCCACCACCGGATTCCCGGTTTATGATAAATCAGCACTGCCTGTGCCCAACATGGCAGCAGCAAGCCGGATGAGCTTTGCCATGAGCGAGCATCCTGGCAACCGCGGAAGCCAGTTTGGCGGCAGCCAGTTCTTCGGCGGTGCAGACATGGAGATGGCGAACCTGGCAGGCATGCCCAGCGACGACGCGCTGCTAGCTGAGATCCGTGAGATCCTGCGTACTGCCGACTTGATGACGGTCACCAAGAAGGGCATCAAGCAAGAGCTGGAGCGCAGGTTTGGCGTGTCTCTCGATACGCGCCGTGCTTATATCAACAGTGGTATGTTTTGATCAAAGTCTGCATTGATTATACAATAGCTCGCATTTTACTGACTTTTTCTTGTTTTCTTAGCAACCGAGGCGCTTCTCTCAGGCCAGCTGTAAAGAAAGGAGACAGAATCACCACTATCTCTATTCTTCGGTCTCCGTGCATCTTTTTAATATATCTCATTTAATTAATTTTCTCTTCTCTCTGGCTTTTTCTCTAAACTTTATTTGCATATCTCTGGGGTACAGGAAGACTAAAGGGAACCGTTTGAGTTTGTTATAAAAAAAACCTTTGCATTCGCCTGCTTTTTGGGAGATTGCTGGGAACGAAGTGCACCAAGGGAACATCAAAAGACTTCATACTTCATAATAAGTTCTTGTATACAATTTCCTTATTGTTTGTTTCTGTTTGCTACGGTCGTTCGTTCACTTTGGGTCGTTGGTAGTCTACTAGCATTTGACTTGCGAATTTCTTTTGCGAATTTCATATTTTCAGTACAATAAAAAGACAAGGTCCAATATCTCAATTTCCCCTTCCCATGATGTTGCTTTATAATATGCTAAAAGAAAAACAAATTAATGAAGTAAGAAAATCGGCTTTTGAAAAGGACATTGAAAAGGACTTCAAAGCGTTCAAGTAGAAGAGTCGCCCCTCTACCCATTTACGCTCTTGTCTCTCCCCTTTTTACTTCTTGTAGAAGGCAGCGACAGCCGTTACCTCCTCGTCCAGTGGCAGGATGTCTGGGGTGGGGCCAAGCGGCGTGATGCTGAGCGGGTTGATCTGCGTGTGGCTCTTGGTGTAGTGGTTCTTGATGTGCAGGAAGTCGGTCGAGTCCTTAAACGCGGGATCATTCCAGTATAGGTAGCGCATCCACTTGTGCAGTGCCGGATAGCCCGAGCGGATGTCCTTGAGGTTGCACTTGAAGTGCTGGACATAGACGGGCTATGGTAGGGGAGATATTGTTAGTAAGGGGACCAAGCCGTCACACGCACAAGAGCACGCAAAAGGAGAAGCAGGAAAGGAACAAAAGGGCACTACTCACATCAAAGCGAATGATGGTGACAAACCTATGAGAAGAAAAAGGAGAACGTTAGCAAAGCAGAGGAACACGGCGGAAGGAAGATCATATTGCCATCGAATCCACCTCCCCCCCCCCCCTCCAAACCAAAGAAAAAAAAACTTACAGGCGAATGTCGACCTCGGTCAGCGTCTGGCCGAACCAGTAGGGGCCCTTGGACGCGTTCTCGGCGAGGTGCTTCTCTGCGCGGTCCAGCGCCTCGAATAGGGCCACGACGTTGCGCTCGTAGGCGGCCTGCTTGGTGGCGAAGCCGCTCTTGTAGACGCCGTTGTTGATGAGGTCGTACTGCCACTCGTGGGCGGCCTCGATGTCAGCGCGGAGGGCCTCCGGGTAGAGGTCGATCTTACGGTGCTTCTCGTCGATCAGGTCGTCAAAGGCGCTGCCGAACATGCGCAGGATCTCGCTGCTCTCGTTGCTCACAATGGTGCGCAACTTTTTGTCGTAGAGGACGGGCACGGTGATGCGGCCGGTGTAGTCGGGGTTGGCCTCGGCGTAGACCTGGCGCAGCAGGGTGAATCCCTCATGTCCTGGCACGGGGTCCGGGACGACGCCCTCGCCGGGGGAGTCGGTGTCGTCCTTGGTGACAAAGCGCCAGCCTGCCAAAAGAGTCAGCCTCAGAGAATCAAATAAAAAAATAAAAAAAAAAAAATAAATGAATGAATAGGAGCTGGAGAGAGGTGCAGGGGCAAGCGTTTGTACCATCGCTACCAAGGTGCCAGTGCACGACAGACATGGAGACAATGTCCTCCAGGCCCTTGAGCTTGCGGGCAATCAATGTGCGCGTAGCCTGCAAGGGGGGAAAGCCAGTCAGTAAGAAGAGCTCATCTAAGAGAAAATACAAAAAAAAGAAAGAGCTTCAAAATCATCAGAGGGAGGCGGTTGCAATTCTCTTACCCATGGGCACGCATAGCTGACGTAGAGGTGGTACCGGCCCTTCTCGGCCGGGAAGTGGACGACTCCGTCTTCCTTGGAGGGCTGGCCGATCCAGTCACGGAACGAGCTAACCTGGCGCTTGAACTCGCCTGTCTGGTCCTTGGGGTCAACCCAATCAGTGACTTTGAAGCCGCGGGCAGTCTAACACATATGGTAAGTCGGAGAAGAGCAAATTGTGCGGCAGATCGAGGGGTGGGAATGAAGTCATTAAGGCGGAGGGACTCACCATTTTGGCTGTTGGCTTAGGAGAGGAGGAAAGAGTGGACTGGCGAAAGGAGTTGCGGGACGCAGTGCTGATGCTCTGTGAAAATCTGAGCTGAGAGGCTCTGAAGACGTAGCTGCTGCTAGCTTTGACGAAAGGCTGTGATGAAGGAATACTTCTGTGGAGAGTTCTAGAGATACCAGAGCGTACAGCTGGCGAGCGGGTGAGGAAGAGCATTCGAAAATATCTTTGCTGTTATTTGGGCGAGACAAACAGCAGGACGGAATGCGGACTAGAAATACAAATAGATGTACGAGATGCGGCGTGGGATACTTTTTGGCGCTTATAGGATGACCAGCTGTTTTGTCAATGATTTACAAGAATCTGGAGAATTTACTGAGAGCATTGCAACTCGTATAATTATATTAGTGAACCGCCTGCATGATAAGCTTCACTTCTACGAGCTTCGGCTTACATAGTACTATGGCAAAGCTGTATTCTGTAGCATCGTACTCGAACAGCTCCGTTCTGCTCTGCGGGCGTGGCCTCTTCCCCTCTTTCTTCCCCCCAAGCACTTTGAATCTTACCAGATTGCCCCCTCCCCCCCACTACTTTTGTTCAGTATTACACATTACAAGAGCTTTACAAATAGTGACGTAAAAGGCCTAGCCAGCCAAAAACTCCCCCACCATCATGACAAAGGCACTACAGTCAGCAATCCATATTTATTAGTGACATGACCCGTCGCAGAACCCGATAATATCTCGGCTTTCCATGTTTTGTCATCCAGATGCCGGGAGCTTATGCTTGCGAAGAGCTGATCGACTAGCCTAGCGTACCTCGAGAGCAATTGGACTTAGCGGTGGTCTACTTGTACCATGTTGTCCTTAGCGAGAAAATACTGTGTGTCAATGCCTTCAATGGTCTATCAACGTATGGAGCTGCAATCACACTTGTTAAGATACACCCACTATAATAAACATGCACATAGCTTTCTTCATAACACCCCTAGGAAGTAAAGATAGAGGATACACATAATGACGACTGAATGACTGAGAGGAATCGCGATGTTCAACAACAATTCTATAACACAAGTATGAATTCGACGCAGCCCGTTCTTCCTTCTTTTTGTGATTGCTGTTCTTTTTGATATAAACACGAAGCCGTTTGACAACGGTCTAAGATAAGGCAAATCTAGCCAATTAAATGGGATGCCAAAGAGGAGATGCTACAATCGTAATTGGCACCACCTTACCGGACTTGGACCCTGATGTAGGGAACTTCCACATCCTCCTCGTTGACGTCTTCCACCACGACTTCGAAGATGACGTATTTCTGGTGCTCCGGAACGGGTTTCTTGGAGATCGTCTCAACCAGCTTGCTGAGCTTGAGACTGTAGCGTTCCTTAAGCTTAGCCGGCGGGAAGAATGACGCATAGAGAAGGCTCACGCCGGAGCTTAACATGGAGATAGAGAGACCACGCTGTTCAAAGTCGTCAATCAGCTCCCGCAGGGTAACGTCCAGCAGCTCGAACCGGTCCCAGATCTTGTCCAGCGTCACCTTGTCGTCGGCACCTTGGTATTCCACCTTCGGGCTGGCAATAGGCTCGCTGAAGCCGAAGAAAGGCAACGCCAAGTTGATGAAGCCGTTCTTGTACTGCTCAAGATCGGTCTTGCCATCGAGAACCTTGTACAGCTCCAGCACCACCAGACCTGTCACCAGCGCTGTCGTCGTTGCAATGGCAGGAATAATCTTGCCGGCAATGAACTTCGTCTTGTGCCTGTCTGCCGGCTCAATCTTGTAGTTCTCGGCTCTCAGGTTGCTGGCAGCTGTGATGAAGTCGATGTGGAAATTCGTGTCGTCGTCCTTCTCAAATTCGACAGGTGTCAGCTTGAAGCCGGCCAGAGAGCTTGGCGCCGGGATCGATTTAGTCAGCTGGTCGATCTCTGCGTCGTCGTCAAAAGCAGAACCGCCTGCGTTCGGATCCTGTAGATCGTTAGCTCAACCGACACATTCACGCATGCCAAAAACCACTTCCTTTTCACATACCGGGTCTTTGTCGTCAGCCTGGATCTTGACACCCGGATCGGGCGAGAAGTCAGGGACAATAACGTTCTCCAGCGCTGCCAGATAATCTGCCTTGTCTTTGCCCTGAACGTTAATGCTGTAGTTGAATGCATGCAGATTCGTCGCAGCGACCAAAAAGGTGAAGTGCGTCGGATTCGTGGGATCGAACTTGATCGGGTCGGGTGCCCGCTTCGGACCAGACCAGAAAGGCGTGCCTGTGGACGAAACAGCATCCTTGGGGAAGTTGTACAGCAGCTGCTGGATGGCATTGTTGTACTGCTTTTCGAAGAGCATACGCGCCCAGCTGACGCAGTCCTCAAACGTCAGCGCACGCTCGTTCTTTAGGTAGTCGCGCAGCGTCTCCAGAGTAGCGATCTCGTTGCCGGCCTGCTTAAGGGACTCCTCGAGATAGTTAGGCTGCGTCAGGTAGAGGTTGACAGTCTCGGCAGGTTTGACAAAGTTGGTATCGAACAATTCCCGCGCCCATGCAATAGTGTGCTCGATCTTGTTGGGGAAACTACGCAGCGTGCACATGGGGAAGGACTGCTCAGGCGGATCCTGCGACGACGAATAGGACTCGGTCAATCTGGGCAGTACCACTTGGGTGTTGCCCTTGGTTCCAAGCGTGCCACTCTCGAGAAGCGGCTTGTGGAAGAAGACGCACCGCCGGTCCACGTACGTGCGGGCCTCGACGTTGTCGAGCGCGTTCGTCACACCATCCAAGCTCTCCCAGAAGTTTTCGTTGAAGATGTGCTCCGTCTCCGGGCTGACACGTTCACGCAGGCACTCGATGTGGCCGGCCAAGTCGGGATTCATGAGCTGCACCGCCTTGGCGGCTGTGTCGCTCTTCATCTGGCCAACGTCCTTGGGACGGAAAAGGAACTGACGGTTCAGATTGCTCTTCTCGATGGAGTCCATGTCCGTGATGATGATCTTGCCCTTAGGGCCGGTGCCCAAACCGATCATAGCCCAATTCTTCAGCATTTCGCAGCCGATGGCGCCTGCGCCGACGAGGAACTGCTTGATGTTGGACAGATGTTCTTGGTATGGGCGGCCGAAGACAGCAATCTGGCCATCGTAGCGCGAGCCCACAGGCTTGCAGAGCTCCTCAGACCGCTCAAACTTGCTAGGAAGCGATTCAAGAGAGTCAAAGTAGAGCCACTGCACGACTGGATTGAACTTTCCAGAAACTGCCTTGAGAACTTCCTGGGCGGTAATGCCACCAAAGAACGCGGCCATCGGGTTGAGATCGCCAGTTGCCTGGTAGCTGAGCTCAGTCAAGAGCTTCTCGTCAATTTCGACATCAATGCCCTCCTCTTTGGCAAAGCCGCGGGCTGAGGAAACAAGAACGGTGGCATCCTCTGCGTTGTGAGGGCGCGGAAGTCGGCCGTGGGTCTCCACAAAAGCATGGAGAGCCTGGAATCCAATGTGCAGCTGCTGTGGGCGGTCGAACTTGGCAAAGTCGGAAATGAGGAACTCTGGGTCTTTGAGGGATGCGGAGAAGCTCTTAAACTCGACGAACTTAGGCATCTTAACCTGCTGGTAGAGGCCACCTCGCTTATATTGTCCGAGGCCACTAACGTCGCCGATTGAGAAGGTGTAAGGACCCTTGACAGTTATTTTCCTTGGTTCGCAGCCGTTCAAGCCTTCCATGCCCTCGATCTCGGAAAAGGTCACGTAGTCGCCATCTTCCAGGCCATGCCGGGTCTCATCAAGAGCAGACACCAGACCCTCCTCGTCGATATCAGCCACAATGCCGCTGTGAGGGTTCTCTCCAGTAGAATCGATGACAGTAAACTTAGAGCCGAAGTCGCAGAAGAGAGAGCCGAAAAGGCCAAAGGTGTCAGCCACGATCACGTAGATGCCCTTTTCATGGCAGTAATCGCCGACAACTTTCTGGACTTTGAGGGGTGTGTTGGTCAAGACGACAACTTGGTACTTGTCGAACTGGGAGAGGTTCTCAGCAAGCCTAGTTGTAGAAAGGTGATGGTTAGCTTCTTGGAGCTCATCAAGCGCTCATGCCCGGTTCCATCATAACAGATGGACAGGGAACTCACCCAGTGGACTTGTGAATGTGCACAGGAGTGTATGCGTTGAGCTCAGCAACGCGGGGAGCCGTCACCTGGTCGCGCGGCTTTCCAACGTCCTCAGGGCGCAGGAAGAACTGGGCGGACAGATCGGCAATAGCCACGGCAGCCGGGTCGTAGAGGGTAAGGCTCTTGACGCCAGCCAGAGCAATGTTTTTGGCGACTTCAACACCAAGGCCTTTGAGACCGACAATCAGCACGTTCGACGCGCTCATGCGCTTCATGGCCTCATGGCCCAGCACATAGAGCTGCCGGCTGTACAGCGACTCATCGATCTCGGTGCTTCCGACGACGGACTCGTCAACCTGCATCCTAGTAACCAGGTCGACCTCGGGCAACTTTTTGTCCTAGAAGTAAGGGAAAAGAAATGCAAGTCAGATTCCAGTAATCCTAAAAGAGCAACCAAAAACTGCCCCGCAGCTACTAAAAACATACACCCATTTTGCGTTTAATCGGTTCTGGCAAGCTGCCGGATGAGAGTTTTCGCTTCCCCAGTTTGGAAATGAGATTTAGGATCTATCTGAGGATGCCAGACTGGCGCGAAAGCGGCGGAGAGTCCAGAGGGAGGGAAGCAAGAATGAGGGCTCGAGACAGAGACGGATGAGACTTGGCAGAATGCAAAGCACAGCTCAGCCCCGCCAAATAAACGTTGAGAAAGCTGTTTATAGACGCTTGGTCTGCTGGGTTGGGCTGAGGCAGAGCCAATACGGAGGAAATGTTGTTGCTATGAAGTTGCGGGAAGGGAGATGCGATGGCGTGGAATGAAGGGATGGAAGAGTAGATTGTAGAAAGGAGAACGTTCAGAATCGAGAAGTTCTCCAGACGAGCAAGGGCAGAGTCTCTTGTATGGAGTGGACCTTTCTGTCTGGCTTATGTATTACTTGTATTTAGAGGATTTCTAAGACAAAGTCGGACAAGGACAGATGGGGGGCGTGTCAATGCAAAACACACCTGAGCCAAGCAGCAAAGGAAGAATACAGAGGGAGCATGGAGAGGCCCTCGTCCGGCGTATGGAATAATCAGGCAGGCGACGAAAAGCAGGCAGCACAGAGCAGGCAACTATGGGGCCAGGCCAGGAAGGAGGTGTTAGGACACAGTACGAAGACAGCTTTTGTTTGGAAACAGCCCCGCCACCCCTCACTCCTCTCGCGCTTTCCTTCTGCTTCCATCCAGTCACTAATCATGAACATTACGTGTGTACCTCTTCGAGCCAGGCGCCGTCATAATTAGTAGGCACGGCTAGTTACATAAGAGCTACGGCGACTGCTTTCTTGCCCCGCCTTTCCACCATTATGTGCAGTTAAAGCATACGAGTTCCAGATTGTCTTCCCAGGCGAACAGCCGCAACGTCCTGGAAGAGCACGAAGAAACTTACACAAGAGCCCAGCCGCAGCTAGGCAGATTGCTGGCAAGCCTCTGTCTAACGCAAAACAAACTTGCAAGCTCGGTTGAAAATAGAAACGAAAATAAAAATAAATAGATAGAAATGCATGGCAAATTCTCTTGAGCAGACCAATAGCTGGGCTCCCCCAAGCACAGCCTCCAGGGAAGTGGATGCAAAAGAGCTTGCCTGGCGAGAGCAAAAACACTTTTAGCCTTCGCTTTGATGACAAAGAAGCCACAGACGAAGCAACGTATCTGAGGCTGAAAAGCAGCCCAGCTTAGAAATGGGAAATTTATTTCGCCGTCCGCTGTAATTGCATCTATTGCCCGATTTGCGGTGCCGGTCAGCCGGGCTGAAGAAGAAATACAAGATAGAGCAGGTCAGGCATACCAGCCAACATAGGGGATCTAGCTTAAATCACGAACCAGCTAAGGATGTCGTATCTTTCAGCTTCTTTGATCACCAGAATCACCGAGCATTTCTTCTTGAGCATCTTGCTTCGAGTTAATTACCGCTCAGAAGGCCATTAAAAGTACATCTCATGGCACGGGGTCTGGTACAGGACTCTCGAAATCGAAAACAAAAATTGGGCAAATTTGTTTTGGGCAAGTCACTTCATTGGTTGCCTTTTCTTTGGCAACTTCTCTCCTTCAATACTTGACAGAATTTGGTATCGAAGCAAGACCGAGTATCTAGGGAAACGGATTGCTCCCTTTACATTTCCGTCCAGTCCTATTGTGCCTTTCGGTCTCAAATGAAGAAACCTACTTCCAGCTACCTCTCTGTTGTGTTCCCCCTTTTTTTTGGTAGAATTTATTTATTTATTTAGATTGAGAGCGAACCATTGCCACCCTGCATAGAATCATCTATGTCCAAAGTATGCCGTGCCCGCACATCCTCCTTTAGTTGATCTTCTTCAGGTGGACATCACTGGTAACCACGTATCAGCAATCAAATTTCATCCAAACAAGAACAGATGAAGGTATACATACAAGATGAGGTCCGCATTCGGGGGAATATGGCCAGTGAAGCCGCTAAATAAAAGAGACGTCAGTATCCCAAATGTTATTTATGGTTTTGTAAGAAGTCGTAACCCGCTGCCTTTCTTCTGTTCCTCCATAATTGTCGTTTGGTCTCCTCTCTCTCAAATTTATTCTAGAATAGCTTTTTGGGGGATTTTATCCTTACCGTGCGCCGTAGCCGTAGTCGCTATTCATCTAATTAGCATGCTAAAATTTGTGGTAGGCTTATAGATGTGTCTAGCAGTTACTTGCCTCGTGATGTCCAGGGTGGCCTTTTCGCCGACCTTCATTTGTACAACGCCCTCGTCCCAGCCTGATCCTTGGTTAGCACGGATCCTCCTATTCCTCTCCATGCTGCAGCTTTAACGAAGTCCATATAAGGGATGGATGATTTCTTACCCTTGATGACCTGGCCGACGCCAATAGCAGTGACGAAGTCGCCACGGCCAACAGAGCTGTCGAACCTGTCGTATCGAAAGCGATTGGTTAGTATCAGAACCATAAACGGCTAATAGTTGCAACATCTCTGCCAATAAAAGATTGACAGGATTTCGTTTGCGAACCTCAGCCGAGGGAGAGCATCGGGCGAGCGAGAGAGTACTTTGTGCCCTTGTTGTCAGGCTTAGAGGTGTCCTTAAGGTAGCCAGTGTACTCAATGGTAACACGGTCGCCCTTATTGGGAGAAGCGCCGGAGCCTTCCTGGTGCGTGGTCTTGGTGACGCCCATTGTGATAAGATTCTGTGACCTGCTATAGCAAGACTGCGTAATACAAGTAGCTGTAGAAGAAGAAAGGCAAGAAACAAAATCAATTAGCCAGAGCTTAAAAAATTCAATAAAGCAAGAGAGACTATTCTCAGCGGTAAGGGGAGCTAGTAAAAAGAGGAAAGCAGACGAGAGCTAGGAATTTATAGTGCGGGTTGGAAAGAGGGGTTGGAGCTTCGGTAAGCAATATTAAAGGTGAAGCAAGCAGGTCCAAAAAAAAAAATCTTACTACGTACAGCTCGGGGATTGGTTTTCTGTGTCTCGGAAACGTTGGCGAGGATGATGACTGTGGGATGTAGGAAGAGAGAAGGGAAGATTAGTCGGAAAGTCAAAAGGGGGGGATGGCCAGCGTATTTATTTTGAAAACCAGGCTGCCGTAAACGAGGAAGAGAAAATCTTTGAAACTACACCACATTGACAAGAGAGAGAGAGCACAAAGGAGAGAAGGTACGGGAAATGCAAGAACGGAAGCTACAGGGGGAGACGATCCCAGACTACGTAAGTAACCGAGTACGGAATGAGAAAGTGGGCCCAAAAAGAAGGATCGGTGGAAGAAAGAAAGACGGCGTATGTTGAGCAAAGAGACATGCGGATAAGGAAGGTACAGCTCAGGCGAGGTTTTGCTTTTGGAAGGCACGGAGCGTGGGGATCAGATAAAACAGCCACAGCCAGTTCGTGGACATGCATCTCTCTAGGGGTAGAAGATGCAAAATACACATCACAAAATGTCGACGTTATGATAAAAAAGGAGAAAGATAGAGAGAGGGCCTGTGGGTCCTATGGCCACAAAACGATAATAAATCTCTTTAAGAGAGACGGGAGCCTAGGCAAGAATGAAGGAGCATACCGGTGTGAGCTTTCTGTCACTTTCTTTTTTTTTTGCCCATGTTGGCCAGAAACGGCAATGTTTGACAGTCTCATCCCCTTACGATGCACGTTGAAGTACCGCATTCTGGGTACCTTATTACCAGCTTTTTGGAGGGGGGTGCCAAACAGTGGAGCTATGATGTGATGGTGGGGCGGGGAGGGGGAGGCGGGGCAAGGACCGCTGAGCAGTAACATCGCGACAGTGCTGTGCGCCTTATACTAAGCATATATATTTACAAATATAGAGTTATAGATGGAGGCATGCTCCAGTAGACACATTCACTTGCGCATTCAACAGGTCCTGCTTTCTGGTACCAAACGTGAGCTCGGTAGCTGTGCTTCTGTCTGCCTGATCATAGCTTTCCCCGTGCCTCGCAGCAAGAACCGAGCGGACGGCCAGCTGATCCACCTCGCCAAAACCAATGCGAGTTTGGGAGGGGCAGCTCGGATCCCAGATCTACAATGAGTTCGCGGGTGATCCGGGCACACAGAACGGCATCGTTTTGGGGGGACACCACGTCAGACCTCGCTAGTGAAATTGTGTCTTTCTGTTTGCGGAATGCCGCATGGCTACGATGTGCTCTCGGTCATAGAACTGTACAATAAGTGAGGCCGAGGACCTATCGAATAGTGTCTGCCCCCAAAGGTCCTCTTGTCTCCCACTCCCACTCCTACTCCCTCTCTCTTCCGCATCCACCATCGCGACGAACTACCCCAGACATTTAAGACGATGAGACTCGAGAGTACGGAGCATATGCAAACCAGAAAGCAATCGCATCAGAAGCCCCAGGACGTTGGACAGGGTGTTCGGCTATTTAGCGTGATGTCGGTGGCACGTCCAGTCGCTCACTAGCTGTGGGATGTTGTCCCCGCCCCTTGGTTGGCTACCTCATGTCCCCGCCACACTACAAAAATTGAGACACTTGTTTTGAAGCCTCGTAGCTTGTCCAGTCGTCTTTCTTGCTCCAATGATGTAAGCGATACAGGGGTTTAGCTGTTCTGGATTAACATAGCGGACACCTCTTCGCATGCGATATCCAGCCTCAGCTGCACACGGCCCAAGACGAAATGGAGAAACGAGCCAGTAGCCATCTAAAGACACATGTTTTCCCTTTAGCTGCGTTGTCAACTCGCCAGAAATAACTGCTCCGTGGCCGAGGCAACTATGCCTCTCCGCGGTGACAGCTGCATTGTGCATAGGTGGAGTCGGGAGGAATGGATTTCAAGCCTGACACGTCTTACCACCTCGAATGCCGGCGTCTCGTCCATTTAGTCGAATCCAAAGTTAAGAGGACAAGAGACAAGGCGGCCCGGTCCAATAACACATCTAACTCGCAGATCAGACTATTGTCTTAGCAACACTCTAAAATCACCCTGTAAGCAGAACCCTGGTGCTAGACCTACGACCAGTGGTACATCGGAGCCGCAGAGGAGATCAAAAGCGACACAAAAGGCAGGAGACATGCGGCGGCAACAAATAAACAATCGCGACGAGGGGGGGGCCAGTATGAGCATATGTACGTGTATGTCCATACGTATCCACAGACAGGGGTATCAGACAATCCCGTCCCTTTCTGTAAACCCTTCCGCCCATTCTGATAATTATTTTGCGAAGGAAAAGCCGTTACGGCTCATGGGATGAAAGATCACAAGAAGTGTAATCGCTAAATGAATGTCTGCCAAGAAACGTTTGACCAACTTATACAATAGTGCACTGCTATGAAGTAAACGTACACCAGAGCCTCAGCTCACTGGTTCTCCTATTCTGCCCCCCTCTGCTGCCTGGTAAAAACAAAAAGAAAGAAAGAAATCGTACACGTTCCAACGGGAGAGTGTTGACGGGCTGTAGAATAGATTGTACAGACTAGCAGCCGCAAAGAGCGGCATCGAGCTACGTAGGAGATACACGTATGAGAAAAAGAAAAGATGGTCTGGAAACTCAGCAAAAAGCCACAAAATGCTCTTCCTGGTAGTATGGTAATTAGGATTATCATATCAAGAGTAACGCGGCATGACTGCTCACTGCAATTCCTGTCCTTGGTTATTAATCCTTTGTAAGCGGAGCCTTTGATGCCAGCAGCAGATGTGCGAGGCCACGCATAAACGTCCATGTCCTAGAAGGAGAAGAGAAGCGAGAAAACAGAGGGACTCGCTTGTTCCGATAACGATTTGACTAGTTGCAGTGCCCAGGTTTCCACTAAGAGGGACTTTCCCTCTGGGTTAAGCCACTTCAAGATTTCCGGCGCAAACAGCCGAAAATCTGCCTCCGGACAGAAAGATCACTCGTAAATTCCTCCGTTGGATCCTTTGCACTAGGATGCAGCCGTTCCCTGCAGCTAAAATACCAGCTAGACCTAAGAAGCCTAGAGCCGTTCAGGCCTGGCTTTCATTGTATTGAGAAAAGAAAGAAAAAAGAAAAGAAACAGAAACATACCATGCAAGAGAAGCAGGCCGATTCATTGAAAATTAAAACCACAGAGTCCAAATGTTCAAAGCCAAAACTCGAAAGTACATCTCATGGCACTGTGGTGTATCAATGGAGAGGAAAGTGTGAGAGATACTAAGACCTAACTGCTCTCTTTGCAAATTTATTTTCGATGCAACAGTATAGTGCGACGATATACTATTTCATCGATACACACGAATATCAATAACTGCCTCAAAGACGGGGGTGTGAAGAAGGTGAAGGATAAGGCGTTGAAGGGTCAAACAAAAGGAACAGAAGAAATGATGAGGATAATGCAACGTACATGATGAAAGAGAGACACAGACACACAGGCAGGCAGGCTAACAGACCAACCAAAGGACCATGGATCTTGAACCCCATGCCTCATAGAGGTACTTTCCTTTCTATGGCCATCGTAGACGCCCGTAGCGGTTTCGAAAATAGAAACCAACTAGATACCCTACCATGAGCTCCTTCCACAAAAGAAATGAAGGCAAGATACAGATTTCTTCGGCCGGAGCCGCCAGCAGTTGCCGCTGCGCTTGTAGGCAGCAATTGCACTGATCAAGCTGTTTCTGTCTCTTGAAGCATGGCGATGCAGAGATCATGAAAATATGTGAACAATTCTTGGTGTGATATAGTCAGCAAAGATCCATTCAAATACGCAGACCACTGAGCGATGGCCTTCGTTGAAAATGTGATTGTGCTGGCATAAAAGCGGACAGCCGAGAACAAAACGGTATATAAACCTCCTGCCTCACTACAAAGAACTGTATGCACTTAGTCCTTCCTCTACTTTACTTTAATAGTCATAAATCATAGAGAGCTATATCTAGTTCTATCAAAGAATATGAGATGCCAAAGATTCTGCTGTATATTGCCAGAATTCATACAGCAACATTGACAAGCGGGAAAATCGTGCAATCATGCATGGATGTTGGAGTTGGTTCAAATCTGGGAGCTTAGCTGAGCCAGAGAGGCTCAATACATCGCTAGACTTGTCAAGACCTTTAGAGTTCTGCCAAGTAGTTGTCCAAGTCTTCACGTCATGCGGCCGGCGAATGCCACTGCCAAAAGTCGGAGTAGCACTGAGAGGTGACAGTTTTGTCATAACATTGATAGCTAGAAACAATAACGAGCCTGTTTAGCTGCCATAGATACACGCAAAAAGCTTTCATTTTGGCCTCGCAATTACCGAAACAAGTTCGATATCGTATAGGTGTCTTTTGGAGTGTATCAAGGCTAGCCTCATGGTACGTATTAGAGCTTGCTTGATTACTGTATCTATGTCATCCCCGATTCTTTCCGTTCCTCTTCATTCGTGATATTCTCCTGGTGATGAAGAAGACCAAGCTAAAGACGAATTGCAATGAATTGACGTTAAATTTTGGCCAGTTTAAAAAATTTTTAAAGAAAAAAATCCCCTTAGAGATTGCACGGTTGCGTAGATCTCATTTATAAACAATATGTTCAGGTTAAAAGAAGATATGATGATCTATTTACAGCAGCATCAGTGAAACGAAATGAAATGCAAAATCATCCCATTGCTACTACGTTCTCTTCGATTTTCCTTGACCCTATTCTACAATGATTGTCGTCCTTCTTATCAGGAAAAATTAGCTTTCTACATTAACACGGGACGACAAGCAATTTCACAGTCGCAGCTCACCATTGCCATGACCTCTCGTCTAGCGTGCGTTATGGAGATTTCCAATTTGTTCTATCTGTTCGCTGCTGAGGAAACACGCACGGAAAGACGATTAGAACAATCAACCCAGCTAGAAGTCAGACGGGTAAGGCAAGCAAAGCAAAGGCGATCGGCTATGGAGGCGGCTGACGACATCCTAATCGCAACTACTATATCGATCAGACAGCGGCAGTACGCATTCACAGATAATATTCAATACGGGAGGAGGAACACGGCTCACAGGCAATTAATGTGCCGCTTTTGTTTGGAGTTTCTTAATATGCAAAATACCATGCGCACATACCCACCAAGAGGGCTTGCCCTCCTACTTGTACAAGCAAGAAGAGGATGGAATCATGGGCAGATAGATTTATGCACAGGAATAATGAAAATTCGTGGTTCGAGCTTGGCTGCTATTAAACGTTTGTCAAGACACTGACAATTCTCAATTCCATTTGGGTCCCGAGGTGGGAAGAGAAGCTTGCGTGGACTTGATAAACATCTTTTGATTTTGCTTCTGGACCAAGAATCCCTCCGGTCTTCCTAGGCAGACAATGAAGGGATCTCCTTCCTCTGTTGCATCTTCTCTCGAACGGAGGTAGGAAAACTTTAGCAAATTTGTTCTCTCCGCCGTTACTAAAACTCCTACCACACGATGGAGTGTAAGCCTATGCACGGTACGAGCCGGGAGACAGAGCAAAACGTCAGAGGGGAGAGAGAACAATGTTAATTTGTCTGAGACAGCAAAATTTGCAGGTGAGGCGAGGACATGGCAGTCGCCTTGGCGAAAGTGCTTTGACTTCTAAGTGAAAAATCCGAGAATGGCACCTGGCATGTTCTCAAGTTTTAGGTTTCTCGAGACGGTCTGAAGAAAACCACTCACACTCCAGACTGTTGGACCTGCCCCCTTCATCTGCAAACGAATTTTTTCTAATGGAGAGGATAAGAGATATGGCAGCTTCTCAGCATTATTCTCCTCGTCAAGATAGGTGGCGTCTGCAGCAGTTTCGGGGCGAGACAAGTCCCACCCCAAGACAAAAACGAGGAACTGAGACAACCTCAAGCGATATAAAACCTTATAACCATTCCTCGTGACATGTTCACTATGGAATGCAGAATCGGAGATGGAGGGCCGAGAAGAATAAAACGCGAGACAAAGATACTCAGACACTTTGACGGAAGCGACCTCGGTCGTTGCGGCACAGATGACGACAAGACGGAGCACAGCAAAAGGAAAACTGGTACACACGAGCAGACTGAGTCAAGTTCAGAGCTGCACCTGCTTCCAGTAGTTTTCTTATGTGAGGCAAAATGAAAGGCCTAGAATACCTCCCGTAGATCATGTATCTCTGGGGACTGAGGATCAACTTCAGTGCAACGTAGAAATGGCGGGAGCAGTGAGACGTCAACGTGCTCTTACATAAAATTAGACCAACACTTGCATCTCATTAGCGGAGAGTTCGAACAGCATGTACAGTTATGAGGTAGATTCTCCACCGGGGAGCCATACATACCAAGCATGTCTCAATCCTCAGGAGCAGAAAAGAGCGCATTAGGGCAAAGTTCAAACGACTAGAAAATTCGACAACCGCAGGAGAAGTGGACTGCAAAGGCGACGAGAAAACTTGAACAAGATGCTAAACAAGATACTGAACAAAATATCGAATTTGGCCAAATGGAAATGCGGTCGGCCAGAAGGAGATACAGGGAAAGGCAGTGATACAGTCCAAAGATGGAAGGCCATGCGTGCTTGGTCTGCCATCTACGTTTATTTGTCGATACCAGCCCGCCTCAGTGACTACTCGGAACCGACACGCCGGCCGTTTCCTTTTCCTTTGACCAAGCAATTCGAGCACCGGGCCGCGTAGTCGGCTGCCGAAGAGGCAGGCCGCGTCATGTTTCTTCATGTACAAAGAAGAAGACAATGTCCGCACTAGCTGTCGCATTGCTGCGTCACCAAAAAAAAAGTATATTTTCAGCACTTATCTTTGTCTTGGCCACGGCTGGTTGTCGAGCTCTGTTGTAGTTTAGTTGGCCGCACCAATTTCTTGTTTTCTACGCCGTAACGCCGTCGAATTCGACTACGTTTTCGCTTCCTACATTTGCATACATTGGGCATCCCGCCTCCGCCTTATACATGCCGTTTATCCAAAAGAACTACTATACTCGAGCATGGAAACTAGAGTAGTTATTTTATCCCGAAGACATAGTCTCTGTGGCCCCTACCCTTTCAGTCGCCGCTTCAGAACCTACTGGTGTAGATCTTGAAACGAAGCGACTTCGAATCCTGGAACGCAAGCGGGTAAGGCGTTTTTTCGAGAATCGCCGCCATCCTCTCCCGGTTTCCTTAGGGGAAGGACTTATCTTGAAACAGTTGGTCCAAGATGGAAAGTCTCTACAGGCATGCATGAGTGGAGAAAACGATGAGAACAATATCTCTTTTTTTTCAGTTGGTGTTCCTGTCATCCATGGGCTCAGGACTACGATATACTCGTATATAGGATGCTTTGTGCTGTCCGCCCTGTGGTCGATATTGGAGCCACAAGCCTGCACACACTGCGTAATTCAAGTATGTGGAATTCGAGGTTAGAAAAGTGCGACGTTGGGAAGAAAGCTACATATCGTTGTTATCCCTTTTACGCTACAGGCACTCACGCTTCTGTTGTGTTGTGTATACTTGAAATGCTCATTTCGCCCCAGTTTCACGCAAGATTGTAGAAAAAGAAACTACACCTTACATAACCCCGTGCTTCATACATATTTACATGTGCAAGCAGCCAGTCATGAGGCTTCGGTCCTACTGCTGGCTTATTACTCATTAGAGCCGCGCATTTCATTCTGCTTCGTCGTCTTGGCTGTGACCCTCCATACGCATAATAAACAATATATCTAATTTCGCGTAGGTAGGGGCGGGCGCGTGAGGTGCCCAAGAGTAAAAGAAGGGGCCAGAACTGAAGCATGGAGCACTCCTTGCTCGTAATCTCGGCCGGCTCTTAATTCATCGCAGCGCTTGTCGTCCCTGCGCTTCTGCGCTGTGTTCTTGACAGGTAGATTAACCTTGGCTTGCGATTGTCTGATCAGGAAATTACGGATTACTTTACAACGGCGGATTAGGAGGAGGGCAAGGAGGAAACATGGAGAAGTCCTCAGAGCTGCTAGTGTCATGTAATGTCACACACAGACGGGAGAGGGCCTTCAGCCGTTGCTGTCTATACCTGGATTGTGCTGATGGGTATTATGAATTTCTTCTCTCTTTGTTTTTGTCTTTCTGTGTCAGCAGCATCCAGGGGTTGACGTTTCGAAAGAAGATAGGCAGATAGGCTAATATATACCTCAGCGACCACAAAGAAACATTTTAGACGATGTGCTACGTTGAAAGAAGCATTCCAGCTGCCGATCCTTCCATATGGTCCTGCAGAGCTGGAAGGTGACGGACAGAGTGATAGACATTGATGGCAAAGGCGTTCGCCCGTGGCTGTGCTTCTCCAGGGTCCCGGAAGAAGGTACCTGCAAACATTATAGGAAGGGGAAACACCAACTAAACATAATGACAGAAGCTTGCGCGGATTCGTGCAAAGCACCTGCAGGTGTGAAAGACCGACGCTTGCGTAAGTACGAGTATTTTGCACAAATATTGATCCTTCCGCCCTGGTACAACGGATCACGAGTGGAATAAGTATGTCGGTGGTGGAGATACTCGTGGATGCACGATGCAATCTGCAAGAGCTGATTCGTACGAGAATGGGAGCCGTTCTGCCATCGCTGCATGGAGGCGTAAGCCTGCTTTTTGCAGGCTCATGCCGCCTAGCAACCTCGATGTTCGGTGCTGTGTATTACCGCAGTAGCAACGCGAAGGCCAACGGAAAAAGTGACGCCGAACTGCACACAAAGGGACGAAGCGAGTCTCGCCTGCTCCTGTCACGACGATGCGTGGCGTGGTGAAGACCAAAAACAAGATCCATACCACACTCCACTTGACTCAACAACCTAATTGAGAATACTGCGCGTAGAAGGACGACATCTCACCACTCTCGTATCTGGTATCGCTCGGCAATGCTGTTGAAAGCTGTTTGGGAAAGCTGTAATTGGCTTACCAGCTACCGCGCAAAAACGACACAGGGGAAATACAACATGTACAGAGCCTATTATGGGGCGATCGACATCGGGAAGGGCAGCTCGCACGGGTGCTGCGTTTGCTTATACATACATACGACGTACTTTCGGTGTCTCGATTTTCTTTTCTGCAATCCAATTCTGCAAATCCTTTTTCGCCCTCCGTCTTTATTCTCAGTGCTGCCACCTCCTCGCGACCCATTAATCGGCACCAGATGGCGAGCCCCGTGCTAGCTAATTCGACAGCTTTTGAAACCGATCTTTGCCATTTTGGGGGGTCTGGGCAGGGGAATTATCGCGGTCCTGGTAAAATTGGACTGGGGGCGCGGGGCAGCAGAGGAAAACAGACAGAGGCACAAATCAAAGAGAAACAGCGAATAGGGAAGGAGGGTCCGAACGCCGTGTGCGCTCAGAGAGAGGACACAGCACACAGCAGACTGGATACACGAAAAATATATGCAGATTCGTATAGATAGCTTCGTATATGTATACATGCGCGTACCAGTGTGTCACTGGCCTATTTTCCACTTTAGTGCCCAATCAGAGCCGTCAATATGGCGAGGCGTACCTGGCGGTGCCCCGCTTAGGGTTCTTTTATTGGCAGGTTGTTAAAATTGGTGGGGCGTGGAAGGAACTTCCGTACCCCTGTAATTAGTTTACTTCCCACTTTTTATTTTGCCTTGATACTCCGTAGATTATTTTGCTCGACTTGGATACTTTGCCCCTTCCGATGAGGAACCTCTAATAGCTGCTTGCTGGCACGCGTGACGTGGCGTACCGCTGCGGCACAGCTTATGTACTTCTTACTCTTGGCTCCGCGCCATCTCCATAATAACACGAAATCTTTTTGCATGCTTAAGCTTAGGCTGCTTCGTACCGTGGACAGGAAATGTTCGAAAAAATAGGTCTCCGCTTTGCGAACTTGGCCCTGGTACTCTTTCTTTTGTTTTGCTTGGCTCACTACTGCATTGTACAAAAAAAAAAAAAAAAAAACCTCGTAGTATTCGCCCAGCTTACACAGTACGAGCATGCGCCGCCTCTGACCCTACGTTTCCCTTGTACAGGCTGTGTGAAGGTACGTTTTCCACTCTCCGTTATTACTCTTTTTGTTCGGTGCCGGACCAGTCCCTGCCGCTGGGCGCCACGTTCTTCTTGGCTTGCCCCTGGGTGTGAGAAACAATTTCCCACAACTCGACTCGTGCACCCGTATTCGCACTCCATATATACGAAATGGCGCACTGGCGGCTTGGCCTTTCGCAAATACAGCGGATGTGGCTCTGTATTCAGATTCGTCTAATACCTAATGTAAGCAGATGTTCGCAGTCGCGTACACGGCGCAGGCTCCGTTGTCCAACGGTGCGTGTTGGTCGTTGGACTCAACGCCGCCAGGAATGTTCGACACGCTAACAAAAGCCCCGCCAGCTATCCACGCCGGGCACTAGCGGTAAGTGAGGAACAGGAACAAGCGTCGACCGTCTGGCATGCTAAAAAAAAACAGGGAAAAAGCCAGTAGGCTGTTTCAACTTCGTTCACCGACGCGATGGACAAAAGGCGCGCTGCAAGACAAGAACAGAAGGTGGGAGAGGGAGAGCAAGAAGGGGAGCAAGAGGGAGGAAGAAACTATCAAAGGAGAGAACAAAACGGACGACATACACGAGAGGTATCGTTGCATAACGGGGTGATGAGCCCTCAGTATCTGTGTGAAGGAGAACCGCGCTGCCCTATGGTCCACAGTCTTACGCAGATTCTCAGTCGATGTGGCTCATTTCCTCCTTTTTTCCCTTGGGTCCTACGCTGCGCTGTACCCCTTCCCAGCTCCAATGTACGGAGTACGGTAGTATCTCACGTTGCATTATTGCTCTGTCTTTGTTTCCTTTCTGCCTCGACGGAGCTTTCCAATCCCCCTACCGCCCGCCCTCCACTATGACCCTGTCTACCATATTTACACAGATGCGTCCACCTGTTCGCCCACACTTCGCCTTCTTTTCATCCTGGACTAATCCTCATCGGTCTGTATTTCCCCTGGCCTAGTCCGTATTATGGGTACTCCGTATTTCATAGTGAGAGGGACAAGCACTCCGTAATAATTCTGTATCCATAAACGTATGTACGCTGTAGGCTTACAGCAGCAGCAGGAGAGAAACGAAAGAGGACCCTCAGTTGTCGCCCAACGGTCCCTTGCTCCTCCTGAGTCTTTTTGTTCTCTGGCACTAGGGTGCTGTTTGTGCTGATGCCCACTGCTGAACGGAGCGTGCCTTTTGTGTTTCTCCATCTCGTCCACGCCCCATTCCCTCCCCTCCCTTGTCGTCTTCCCATCATCCCTTCCACTCGTTTCTGCTCTTCCTATCCTACCACCCCCTTTACATTGTGCCTGCGAGGATCCCTCCTCTACTCCCGTACCGCGCTCCTTTTGCTTCTCACTCTGTTTTTTTTTTCTTGTTTCTTCTTCCTTCTTTTTGGCTTTTCTTTCTTCTCGTCCACCGCCGACCTTGACATCGACAATCTTTTCTCCTTCGACGACAGTCGGTTCCTTTGCCAACGACCGTTACGACCGACCTGGAGCCTACAGTGTCCTCTTCTTCTTCCACCCATTCGTGCTTCTCCCGCCGCCGCTCTTTTCAATTTTCCCCAGGGGCCTCCGGAGGTCGACCGCCGAAAGCAGCAGCTTGTCTTTCTTTAAAGCGAAAAAACGACATTGTCAAATGAAGTTTTGCTGAAGCGGACCCGGATAACAGTCCTATCTGACGGCGAAGAAACCAAAAAAGCATTTAGCCAGCAACCCACTCCTTTCTGGATAGATTTCGCATTTTCTCTCGTTTTGCTTGTTTTTCATTTTTGCCTCTCCAAACGACGGCTTATTTGGTCGTTACGTCGCTCTTTTATCTATTTTTTTTGCTGCTTTCAAGATTTCTTCATCGACTGAAGAATCGCAAACAATCGCGCTCTTCGCTTTTCGTATGCTTCTTCGCTGATCAGAGATACTTGAACTCGCACATGTAAGTATTTGCTATTTGCGCCTTTCGGCTTTGGCTCCAACATTACAACCCTTCAGTACTCATTTTTTCGCCGCACCCATTCGACTTTGTTTGAATGCATAATTTTTGCAATAAAGCCAGTGGGGGTGAAGAGTCAAAGAAGAAACAATGGGGAAATAGAAGAAGAATGAAAGATGCATATGGTAAAAGAGGGACCGCCCAAGAAAGAGAACGGCGAATCTTTGGAGAGCGGCCAGACAATGAGTGGGCATTATCATCGCTCAATATTCCTCTTAATACCCCCCAAATCCGGTCGCCTCCGTGTCCTTTATATGATCATTTCCACCGCTTTCTGCTCTTCAGCCGATCATTTTGAGGATCAGTTTATGCATTCTGCATTTTCTGGGTCCACCGGTTCGCTGACCCTCTTTTCAATATCCAGATCACGCTCGTTGACTGAAAAACATCTTTCGTCAAGTACACTCATTTACTCATATTCCTGACATCTGTAAGTGGGCTAAGCAAACTCTCACCTCCTCTTTCCCTTATGTCGTTCTACCCTTGCGAGATTCTCCCTTATTGGACCTCGATTGTACAACAAGGGAAGAAGAGAGCAGCGGGCTGTCGACAAGAGTTATATACCCTTTTCCAGCATCTTGTTTCGACGGACTGAGCACCGACAAAATCGCAAAAGACGGCTGACTGACAACGATCACCTCACATGGGTTATCTTCTAGATTTGGATATTTGATTCTTCCTAGCCTCTCTTTCAGATCAACAGATCGTCCGCTCGTTTTTGGAAAGACAACGCATCTTACGCACGCAGTCTGTATGACGCCGGTCAGATAAATACTATACCCTTAACGAGCGCTACCACCTGAAAAGAACAAAAAGGAAAGATCCAAATACGAAAAAAGGAAGAATTCATTTTCTTCCATACAATACATACAACACACTATGCACACAAGTTCATTCTTAGTTGCTGCATTGGCAGCGGCGGCGACAGTCGTGAGCGCGCAGGAAGAACGGCCACGGATTTACTTCCCACGACATGTCAAGCGGGTCTTCGTCAACGCGACCAGCACACAAAACAGCCCCCACACACCACCGCCACCACCCACCATCGCACCAACAGTTCTGGACTCGACCTCATCCAGCTTCTCCAGCTCCTCCGGAAGCTCAAGCAGCTCACACAAGTCGCACAGCTTAAGCGGATCGAGCGATTCTAGCGTCCCAGGCACCACAAGAAGACAGACAACGTCTGATATCTTCTCGAGCACTTCCCCCGTGAGCCACGTGAGCCGTACCGATGCGCACACCAGTACGTCCGTCAAGCGAACTTCGTCCAGCTCAAAGAGGACCACCGACGACAATGTCACCACTGTGATAATAGCCACGAGCACAGTTATCGTCCCACCACCGCCAGCAAGCACACCTGCACGGAACAACTCTGGGGCTGGGACGTCGACCGCAAGCAGCGACTCTGGCATTGTCGTCTTCCCCCACACGGGTTCTACCAGTGGCACCACCACGAAGCCCACGACAAAGGCCACGGCTTCTTCCCCGCCTAACCTTCTGTCGTCGCTCACATCTGCTCTGGGCACCCTTCTTGATCCTACCAAGAAGACCTCGGACACCGCTTCGGTGCCTGTGTCCAGTGGAATCACCCACACTGGCACTGGTACAGGTGCCACAACTGTCCCGACGACTGCGAAGACCACTGTTCCGACGACTGCCAAGACTACCACTCCGGCCACTTCCAAGACGGCGACGGATATACTCCCGACTATCATTTCGTCGATCTTGTCTTCTCTGACTCACGAGACCGCCAACGCCACATCTGTCGCTCCGACGTCCACGGCTCCGACTGTCAGCGGCACTGCCTCGCACTCCGAATCAGTGTCGCTGCCGCCTGCTTCGTCTCATAGCACCGTTGTGAGCGTTGCGCCCCCGACTACGAATGTTACGTCGCTGCCGCCTACATCGTCTGTCCCTGCGTCGTCCGTTCCAGTGACATCGGTGCCGCCGACTACGGTGCTGCCGTCATCCACCCCTATTGTGTCTGCGCCCACCAATGTTACAGAGTCCGTGCCGCCGACTAGCGTGCACCCTTCGTCATCGCTCCCGCCGACCTCGCTTCCCACGATCATTCCGACTACCTCGGTCAACAACACGCTGACGAACACCACGGAGCCTGCTGTTCCTGTGTCGCGCACGTCGTCCCAGCTGACTCAGCCCACGGGCGCCACCAGTGCCACGACCACTTCGATCAACTCGCAGTCGTGGCTGCCTACGACCATCATCGTCCAGCCGACACAGAGCACGCCGACGGCATCCGGTCTGGCTCCTACGTCCACCAGCGGCCTCCCGACTGGTCTGCCCAAGGCCATTACGCCGGATACCAGCAATGACCCCGTGCCCGAGGACACCACCGAGATCCAGATCGCTTTCGGCTACGGCTTGAACTACGCGTTCGTGGCCGTCACGCCCAAGGCTGCCGCGCAGGTGCTCAAGATCCTCCCCGAGCTGCTCTCGTACCAGGGTGGCTTCGACCAGAGCAAGACGATCGTGCAGCGCCTCGTGCCCTATGACACCACGGAGCAGCTCGGCTACGTGACCATGCTCGCCATCTGCACGTACCCGACATCGCTGGTTGACCAGCTGCGCATGGACATGCACATCCCGACGGCCGCGCTCTGGAACGACCCGAACCAGCTTGCCTACAACATGTCGCAGGAGATCAACCCGGCCATCGACATCCTCCTGGGCTCGACGCTCGACTACACCGCAACCGGTGGCACTGGCGGCGGCTCGGCAGCGACCTCCACGTCTGGCCCGAACGACCTCTTCAACAACGACAACGGCTCGGACCAGACGCCTTCGCAGCGTGGCACAACCGCCGGCATTGCTGTGGGGGCCATCTTCGTGTCGGCCGCGTACGGCACTGCCATGTTCGTGATTGCCCGCCGGTACAAGAAGAAGAAGCAGTCTCTCCACCGCCGCAGCGACTCTGTGACGACCCCCTCGGAGATGCGCCAGACCGGCAGCCCTGCGCTGATGGGCGGTGCGCTCCTGAGCCGCGACTTCACGTCTACCTACGGCGGCGTGGCGGGCGGCGTGGCCGGCGTTGCTGGCGGCCGTGACAGCCACGGCAGCGGACGCAGCAACATGAACAACTCCGCTCGCACCGCTTACATCTCGGCGCCTGTCGCTGCGGAGAACTCGCTGGGCTGGAACTAAGGCATTTTTTTTGCTTTTTTTCGCCGCCCCGCCTGCTTCTCGCACACGGCAACGCTTTTTCCTTCCTGATGCTCAGTCAAAATATTCATTGCTGCCTTCCAGGAAGACCTCCTCCCTTCCCATGATCTGCCGCTCAAACCACGGATCTGGCCGCCACGCCCACGCCGCACTTTTATTCACCATGTTCAACTCTCACACCTAGCAAGCCTCAATACCTTTCCTATCATTTTTATGCCTCGATACCCTTGGGGAGGTCTATGCTTGGGCCAGTTGCGCATTTTTATTATTATTATTTTTTTTTCGCATCTCTGCCGGCATCGCAGCTGGCAGCAGAAAGAAGCTTACGAACGATATACAGGGGACTCCTCTAGGTCTCGAGTGATCACGCAATCATCTATTTTCCTTACTGTCTTGTCTTTGTTCTCTTCATGTCATTTATCATTCTTGATACTAAGGACGACTAGCAATGCGCTATGTCAAAGCCTTTTTATGTTATATATATAGATTTCTCTACTTTTGGCCCCCCTTTCACCGGACCCAACCTAGACCGCGGCGTCCAGTCCCTTTAAGTGTATTGGGCTAGGACACACGGATGCGTTTTTGGATAACTGCTATCCTTTGTGCACGGTCTTGGTGCCAGATGCGGAGGAGAGAATCGCCTTTTTGATCTACTTTGCTAAAGTCATAATAGTTTCCTTTCTTGTTTTCTGACTGGGCGGGTTGTACAAAGAAGGGGGGGGGAATTGCTTTCGGGCAGAAAATAGAAAAAAAATCAAGGAGATTCGTCCAACCACACCTGGTCTGGCTTTCGGCCAGTCTGGTGAAGAAAGAAGCAGAAGGTGTACGCTGCGAGATGCCTGGGATGATGTTGAAGGTGATGTGTCTGTGTCTATGTGTCTGTGTGTGCAGAGAGGACGAAGAATATGGAAGAACAGGGGGTTGGACAGCGGGCAAGGGAGAGAGGAATCACAAACCATGGTTTTACTTCTTCGACCTCCCCTGTCCTTCCTTCTGTTGCATTTTGTATCTTTAATCTTTTTTAACCCATTTCCGCAATGTGTCAAGATAGCAGTGCCGGACAAGGGCTGTCGAATTTGGCTTTCTGCAGCTCCTTGTGCGAGTCTACTAGCTTTCCTGTAATAAAAGCTTTTTTTTTTCCTTCTCACATATGCTGACGTCTTTAAAAGCTAAGACTTGCTATAATAGTGAAGGCCGTTCGCAGTATGGCGATGACAATGTTGTCTCGGACAAATACAGATGTGGATATTATTACTTTGTATGCCCTAGTAGTAATAGAGTGTGGCATGTTGGTGTGGCCAGGCCTTGCGTGCTTTTAGTGAGAGCCACTTTCCCACTGTAATTGCAGGGTGAGGGGGGCATGGGTGCCTCTATACCAGGACAACGTACAGGGCACATCCCCTCTTTTTCTGCCTAGAGACTAGGCCTTATTCGAGCCTGCAATCAACGGTTCTACTGCGCAATACAATACGCTCATATACTAATACAGTGGCGCTACTGCGCAATGCCATGGGGGAGAGTTTGGGGAAATTGGCTCTTTTCCGGGGTTCCCCTTGCCAGACAGCTTAATAGGTGGTGCTGATCGGCGGGCATCCTTCACATAACGAAAGTTTACATGTGCATTTCTCGTTTTCCACGCATCCGCTTCCCAAGGACCCCCTCTTTCTTTTTCCCTTCCCTGCTTTCATTTATGTGCATATTGTTGTTCACACCTGATTAATTTGTTCTTTATTCCAATTTAATTATACTTTCATTAGTTCACAAGTGACTAAACAGGAAGCTCCAAGTAGTATACGTCATAGGCGACACAAGGATAGGGGCATTAGACCTTTTTTTTTTCTTTTTTTTTTCTTGCTTGCTTAGCCGGCCCGATAGAGCGCGGTGGCCCGAGCTAATCGGGAACCGCAAACGCCTCCTGGATAAGGGCCCCGAATGACCGCGGCCGGTCTTGGCGCCGGTGGCAGTAGCCGCGAAGATGGCGGCGGCCGCAGCCGTGTCGGTGCCGCGTCGGCAATATCGGGCTACCGTCACGCGAACAGCGCCGGCAATGAAAATAACGCCGCAGCACCAGGCGACAGCGATGTACAGACGTCATCGCCGTCGACACGGCTGCTGACGCCTGAGAGCAGTGGCGGTGGCAGCGGTAGCGGCAGCGGCGGTGGCTATGGCAATGGCGGCGATCGGGAGCAGAAGGACGAAGTCGCCGACGGCGGCGGCAGGAGCGACGGCGAAGGCATTGAGCTGCAGCACCTGGGCCGGGAGAGTCGCCGGCGGTCATATTCATCATCGTCCTCATTATCCCTCTCGTCCGACTCGTCTTCTTCGCATCCTCTCTCTGGCCGCCGCAGACGTCGTCACCACAGCTGGAAGTACACGGCCGAGGAGGAGCGGGTCGTCGTCCGCAAGTTTGACCGCCGCCTGGTCGTCTTCGTGGCCATGCTCTACATGCTGAGCTTCCTCGACCGGTCGAGTACGTTATTGAGAACACCCCCCCCTTCTGCGCTGTCTTGTCTTTCTCCACTCTTGGCGCTAACAGGGCACACAAGATATTGGCAACGCCCGCATCGCCGGCATGGACGCCGACCTCCAGACTGACCCGCCCCGCGATGACTGGTACGAGTGGGCCCTCACGGCCTTCTACGTCACCTACATCACCTTTGAGTGGATGGCGCTACTGTGGCGCGTGATCCCGGCCCACGCCTACGTGGCCTGCCTGGTGGCCGGCTGGGGCCTGGCGGCCAGCCTGCAGGCGGTCGCAGGCTCCTACCCTTGGCTGGTGGCGCTGCGCGTGCTGCTGGGCATCGGCGAGGCCGGGTTCGCGGGCATCCCGCTGTACCTGGCGCGCTTCTTCCGCCGCGACGAGCTGGCCCTGCGGACGGCCATCTTCATCGCCGCGGCGCCGCTGGCGACGACTTTCGCGGCGTCCCTGGCCTGGGCCATCCTGGCGCTGGGCCGCCACCTGGGGCCCATCGCGCCCTGGCGGCTGCTGTTTTTAATCGAGGGCTTCCCCTCGGTGCTGGCCGCCGTCGCCGCCTGGCGCGTCATCCCTGACGCACCTGACAAGGCGCGCTACCTGACGCGGCGCGAGAAGCGGCTGGCGCGGCGTCGGCTGGAGCGCGAGGACGGCGGCGGCGAGGACGACGACGACGACGACGACGACGAGAAGGAGGGCGACGGCGTCGACGGCGACGAAAAAATTCTAGGCGGCGGCGGCGGCGGCCACCGTAGCCTGCTCACCCGCCTGCGCGGCCTCCTGGGCGCCCTGGGCGTCCTGGCCGACCTCGTGGCCTGGCTCACGGCCGCCATGTTCTTCCTCACCAACATGGCCTACAGCTCGATGCCCGTCTTTTTGCCCACCATCCTGGCCGACATGGGCCACGAGGCCGCCGCCGCCCAGGCCCTGGCCGCCCCGCCCTACCTGGCCGCCTTTGTGCTCGTGCTGGCCACCGCCCACGCCTCGGACCGCATGCGCGCCCGCGCGCCCCTGCTGGCCGCCCACGCGCTGGCCTCGGCCGCCGGCTACGGCGTGCTGTCGCTGGGCGAGTCGAGCCTGGCCCGCGCCAGCGTCTGGCGCTACCTGGCCGTCTACCCGGCCGCCGTCGGCTTCTTCAACGTCGTCGTCCTGCTCATCGCCTGGAACCTCAACAACCAGCGCGGCGCCGCCCGCCAGAGCGGCGCCTTTGCCCTCCTCCAGGTCGTCGGCCAGTGCGGGCCCCTCCTCGGCACCCGCCTCTACCCGGACGCCGACGCCCCGCTCTTCTTGCCCGGCATGCGCACCATGGCCGCCGCCATGCTGGCCGTCGCCCTCCTGGCCGTCGTCCTGCGCGCCGTCCTGCGGCGCCGCAACAGCCGCCTCGACGCCGCGGAGGCGCTGCGGCGGGCCAAGGAGGAAGAGGACGAAGACGACGACGACGACGACGACGAACAGGCTGCCGAAGATGGCGGAGCCGGCAGCAGCCATGGAGAGCGCGGCGACGCCTCCGCTGCTGGCGAAGAAGAGGGACTGGTTGGGCGACGAGGAAAGCGTCGCCGAAGCAGACGCCGCCAAGATGCGCCGGCGTTCCGATACATGCTCTAAAAACTCGCAAATATAAAAAGGGTTCATTTCGTGTTCTTTGATTTCTCATTTTGCCAGCACTTTTCTAAGAGCCATTTCCCCTTTTATGTCTATTAATCTATTCTAGTGGATAGCGTCCTGCCTCATAATATATAGAAGAATATCGAATTGAAGGTATGAATATCGTTCTAACAGGCTAGCTAAAAAAAATAAAAAGAGAAACAATACAATATTTAACATTCCCAAGCCCCTACTACACAAGCTATGGCTGATATACAAGACCATAATGTGGATTTCATTTGCCACTGAATAGAGGGACTCAGTGAAGAGAGCCGTAGGCACCACGATGCTACACTCGGTTGCCAAGGATTATGTAGCGCAAACCCGCTTTCCGATGCTGTCTCGACCACATACTGGTCTGATAGCTGAGGGAGACGGCGCCGGAGCGGAGGCGGATGAGGAGGACGATGAGCTGGAAGATGCAACTGGAGGCTTGCAAACGGAGGCGAGAGCCACGCCAGTCCAGAGGAACAGAATGAAACCAATAAGCTGCGGGGCTTTCATATTGGATGCCGATATCGAATTGCGTGAAGTACAGGGTTTCTCTGCAGGCGAATACGATGCGTCTTGGGTTGAGCGAGCGTATTGTGTTGAAACTGAACAAACGACTATGATCCGTGTCTGGTTTGGATACTGCTATATCGCATAGGGCGTTTGGTCTTCTTCTACACAAAAACGAGAACATAGAAGCCCCGGAGCTTTCTACAAATACAATAACTTATGCGCGTCGCACTTGTCCGCGCCTGATTCCCGGTGCCATGTGCTGCTAAGCAATCCGAAAGATATGTCCAAAGGAGGTGGCGTGAAAGGCGAAGAACAAGCCACAATATTGGCACTAATGGTCGAGCTGAAGAACAAGCTCCCTAGATGATCTCCAAAGTTCGAATTATCATAAGAGAGCCCTGTGCCTTTTCAGGAGAGATATTCTACAATTTGAACTACACGGACAACTCTATGAAAGGCAGCTGTACAAAGACTAAGCTCTTTCATCTTGCCCTTGAGATACAAAATGCACCCCGTCATTGTGGGCCTTTGCGTATTGAGTATTTACTTTTACGAATACAGTCTATACAAAACACTCCCTTTTACGGTAACAACTTGCTGCATTCCAGAAAGCCCTGTGTTGGAGCAAATGCAAAAGAAAGGGAGAACAAATCAAACCAGGCAGGCATGGAATTTTTGAATGTAAAGCTTGTTGATAATCGGCAGCTATTCAATGGCTAATTACATCTGTCGGTGAAGACGCTGGCATCCCATGTGTACAATTTGGGTTGGACTACTGCTTGGTTCCCCTTTTCCAACTTATGGCACGTCTCAAAATCCCAGTGCCAACTAGACGCTCTCTTAACCGAGTAGCTTGTTTCTGTAGCCGCACCCGCATCCCCTTCCTTGAATGCAAGCTAAACTGTGATGCAATCTCGTTAGAATGGCTACTAAGCGAGTCCCTGAGATTCCCCGATGCTGGCTTCACTTCCGCTGCTGTAAGTCCTTTTGCACATTCGTCCTTACATTGTGACACCCCTTGACGCCTGAGGTTTGATTTATGTTGACGCCACCTGCAGAAAATATTTACTTTCCGTTTATTTCTCGCTACCTCAAAGGATCGAATTGTGTGCGGAGATTCAAATCGCTTTAGAGGTATCAAACTAGCTGAAGGTGACAGAGAACATGAGCTGGAACGGTACACTTCGGTCGTGTTGTCGTGGCGAATACCAGAATGCGAAGCAATGGATCGGTGAGTGCTATGTGAAAAACTGAAGGTCGACCGGCTGGCAGCATCTTCTAAGCTATCAAATATTTTAGAATCAAGCGTATCGTCGGTTAGATCCACGTGTCTTGGGTATGATTTCCGTGCTCTGGTACTTCTATTGATAGAATCTGCAGCACTAGAACGTGGTTCACACATTTGAGGAGGAGTCTCCGTGCCCGGGTCAAGATTCAAGGTTATCTCAAACTGTTGCAATTGTTGGCGAGTTCGTAAAGAATGAGCCGCTTGCGCAAGTGATATGTGCGAGCTCGATTTAGTTGAGAGCGTAACTGCAGACAATATCCTCTGGCTCAAGCTAGTTTGAGGCGATACCGAGAGTCCAGAAGGGCGAATCTGCTCTGATGGATATGATGATGAGAGGCTATGAGCATGTCTCTCGGTCTCGTTAATGCATGCTCCGAAAGCGAGATCCGGATGTGATATTACCGACAAAGGAAGGTCTAGCCCCAACGCTGCCACATTTTCTTCTCGGGAGCCAATTCCCATCATACCAGCCGTCTCGGTCGTTGAAGGGCTGCAATGTGTGCGAAATATATTATTTGCTGGGTTTCCATTGTCTCTCTGGTCCTGGATAAGGCTGGCTTCAGCAGATCGTTCCAAGAATGGAAGATTGAAGGCTGGTTCATGATAGTGATGGTTCACATTGTTCGAAGAGATGGATTGTGGTGCCAATTCGGAGACTTCTGCCAATGACTGAAATTTGCTAGGTTGGCTTGGGTCCGTGTGCCAAAGTCTGCCTCCCTGCGTACCACTGATCGATGCTTTATCTACCTATGATTCGGCGGAACACGAGAGTGACTCGCCATTGTCGTCCTCTCTGCTTTGGCCACATAGGGGAGAGGAAGAAAAGGGTAGCATCTTCCGCCTTCTGTGAGTAGCCCTAATTAACTGCTTTGAAAAGAGAAAGCATGAATAAGAGTACTGGTGAGATTTAAGAACCTAGGCAATGAATACAGTTGAGTATTGGAGCTTTTAGGATAGATGATTGATTCCTCGAACAACATAGAGATGCGAGGAAATGCAAGAGAGTTCATATCGAAAAGATGAATTAGCCACAATGTGCCCGCTAAGTAGTTTCTAAAGCTCGAAAGTCGCGTTATTGGCAGCTGCTCTTTCCCTATAATATGAATAAGAGTTTCTCATAACGGCTAGGCGAAGTGCGCCAACAATCCATCTCTCCGTCATTCCACCTTCTCCACTGCCTTCACCTCGAACCTATGGAGAAATTCATATTCACTTCCCCAAAGAATCAGGCTCAAACTTGAGTAGGATTTTATTTCATAATGATTTTCCCCGTCGTATCTGCCTCTATGTCTACTTCATGAGTCTCGTTGTTAAATATATACATAGGTATATCGAGAGCCGTTTCATTGTGCCTGTATCCTACAACACATGCTCGCCAGCGAAGAGTTATCGTGTAGCCTAAGCCAATAATAAATGTACAAAATGGAATAATTACATGTTCAAATGGTGAAGGAGAGGAGCAAGCCAGAAACAATGGGTTATGAATGGGCTCTGAGAGAGTCTCGTCCTCAATTGTCTCTATTTCATGCGACCACAGCAATGCCCATCGACTTGGCCTGGAATATAATGGACCGACATAAGCTTTCCAATGAGTTTCCGGAGAGCCGCGGTTCGCTCTGCTTGATCTTCGCAATCTCGTATATGTGCTTCAGGCTGACAGTGCCAACCGTCTCCCGACCAGGCATGTGGGCGCCGCGCCGCTTGCCGTCCTTGCCCTGGGGAACCTCGGCCGTGTTGAGCAGCAGCCAGGAAGTGTGTGGAGTGCGCACATCAAAATAGAATGTGCGGTCCGGGCGGACAATGACGCGGACGGGAAGTGGTGTGCCGGGGTTGATGTGTGCTGTGCGAGCGTTGAACTCCTGGACAACGAGCGAAAAGTTAGCGCTTGAATGAAACATGCAATTGAGCAAGAAGACATGAAAGCCAGGTACCTTGCAGAAATCCATCGACTTGATACCCTTGCTACCGAGGGCAGGTCCCACAGGCGGACTCGGGCTGGCTTGGCCGGCACCGACAATGAGCTTGACCATCTGGTCGACGGCGCCAGTGGCGCGTGCTTTCGACATTGGGACGGAAAGTACAGCAAGTAGAGGAAAGCAGTGGGTTTCCGGCTAGTCTAAGATTAGCCCCAATCGTCTCGTCGGGGACGGCCGCGGAATAGGAGACAGCACTCGAGCAATGTCGTCTGCAGTCGTCGATGAGAGAGATTCGACTCGTCGTCTGAGAGCTTGGTGGTCCTGTAACCCACCTCGAAAATTCAAGCACAAAATTGCGACAAGGATGTTCAGCCACGAGCTTCAGCCACATCGAAAGGTATCACGTGTCGCTAGTGTGATTATAGCTCGACAAAGGGAGAGAGTGAGGCGGGGCAGCGAATAATCGTCACTAATAGGTGCCCGTCAAGGGTTCAGTTAGCGTAAGGTGCCCCGCCGCTATTAACCAGGATGACAGCGCACTTGGGCTATGATCGCCTCGCCGCCCATATTTCGTCGTCCCAGGTTTCCTTTGCCTCTTCTATGGAGACTTGAAACCTTTTTTTTTTTTTTTGCTCATCCAGACAGGACCACAGTGCCGCACTCCCTGTTAGTCCTTAAAACACTTAAGACTCTCAGTGCGCTTTGGCGGTGAAGAGAGAGAGACTTCCCAAACTTTCATTTTTCTGGTCTTTTCTCCCCGCCGCTTTTCGCCGACTCGGTACCTCTGCTTTGATACCTCGTCTTTTCCTTACATATCTTTTTTTCGCTTTCTGCTTTTGTCTTTCATTCCTTCCGTTAGCATCCTCCCCGGCAGAAGAGAGCTGTCCCACCTCATACCGCCTTCTTTGACCCATATCTTTCCTTTCGTATAAGAATCGCCCAGCATGTTCAACTGGGCCAAGCAAACGTATGTCCCCCCCTTGTTCTTGCTTCTTTATTTGCCCGCTTTGTCTCTTATCTCCTTTTGTCTGACACTGCTTGGGTTCTTGCAGACTTGCCAATGTGGCTGGCACCCAGGAGCCCATCTATGGGCCGTCTGCTATCAAGTCCGTGGCCGAAGAGACCAAGGAAACGCCGTACACCGAGATTACTTCGGAGCACCTGAAATGGACCGCCATGGAGTCGACCTGCGTAGAGACACAGGTATTCTACATGACCTCAGATACCGGCCCAGCCGTGTTTGTCCAGGTCATCTATAGCAACGTGGCGTACGTTCCCCTCTCTCCTGCCTTCCTCACCTCGGTAGCATGCAGAGTCCCTCTAACAAGAAGTGCAGCGGCATCCGCACCACGTGCCAGTTTAACACCAAGATCTTCTATGTGAACAGCCCTGAAAAGAAGGAGGTTCTCTGGAGCTCGACCCCGCTCAGGCAACACGAATTCAGCGAAGACATGAACTCTTTCTACGCCGCCGACTGCGCCGTCGAGCTGTCGGAGGACGGAACGTCATACTCGATCAAGTCGCACAACGACGACCGCGCCATCGTCAATCTGGTCATCAAGCGCACCGCCCCTGGCTTCCAGGCCGGCAAGACGGGCCGCACCCTCTTTGGCACGGACCTGACGGATCCCTGGGGCTCCATGCGCCATGTCTTCTGGCCGCGCTGCGTAGCCTCGGGCACCATCACAACTAAGGAGGACGGCCCCATCGACTTCGCCGGCGGCCGCGCCATGTTCGTTCACGCCCTGCAGGGTATGAAGCCGCACCACCTGGCCTCGCGCTGGAACTTTGCCAATTTCCAGGGCCCCGACTACTCTGCCGTGCTGATGCAGTTTACCACCCCACCCTCCTACGGCTCCACCGTCGTCACGGTCGGCGGCATTGCGCGCGATGGCGAGATCATCATGGCCGGCACCGACGAGACGGTGACCCATCTCGCCACAAAGGAGGACAGCGAGAACGACTGGCCCGAGCCCACGAAGATCCGCTACACCTGGTCTGGCAAGGACAAGGACGGCAAGCAGGTAGAGGCCGTGCTGGAGGGCGACCTCGACGACCGTCAGGACCGGATAGATGTCATGGGAGAGATTCCGGGCTTCGTCAAAAAGATTGCCGGCAGCGTCGCAGGCACGAATCCGTACATCTACCAGGTAAGACGGCCCTCTTTTCTTTTCCTTCCATTTAGTCGCATTCGCACCTTGCTAACCAGCTAAACACAGTACTACCCTCGTAAGACACAGTTAGAGCTCAAGCTGAAGAAGGGCGATGAGCCCGAAATCACACAGCCAGGACTCCTATTCGCTGAGGCTACCTTCATCTCGTAATATACAGAAACAACCGATGGATTTGATGGTCACCTATACCTCTGTTTTTGCTCCCTTTTGCGCTGTCTCACATTTGGTCTTTGTCTTTTGTCTTTATGTATTTCGACCACTTGGCGCCACTTTACCATACATCCTTGCATAGTTTATTAGACGTTTTACTCCAATATTCAGAGGGTTGGAAATGATTGCAGCGCTCACTTCCTCCAATATCCTTACAATGTCCATCTCCATCGCCGCCCACTCCCACTTAGCTTTTCCACGCCTTGACTAGAAATGGCATCCATAGCACAACCCGTTAATATGGGCGGCTCATGCGGGATGGGATTTGTCTGTTCGTCTGAGTGGATACACTCACAACACAACACCCAGTTGCCCGTTGGCCATTTCCCTAAGCACACTACTGCGCTGCATACACAATATTCACACATAGAGCATAAGGGCACGCGACCTTTTCCGTGCCAAATGGATACATTTTGCTGTCGAATAATAAATGGCCAAAGCTGCATGTAATCTTAATAGTTTTTTTTTTAAGAGAGCGGAGAATGAGGACATACCTATATCATGGAAATAATGTTCCGGTGAACTAGATTTGCATGCTTAGAAATACCTGAGGCTCTTCACGCCGGCATCCGTGACACTCACTTATGCTAATGCACGACCATTAATTGCAGCATAGCTCTCAAATTATTTTTTGTATATGTTAATTAAGTGGTGAAGGGTATAGGTATAACAAATAAAGAGTATTGGGTATCTGATAATAAATGCAAAAAAAAGACAGAAAATAAACGAGAGATATCTGCGGCAGAAGCCGCTTTTTTTCCTGGTAACCAAAACCCGATAGAGCACAACACCTCATTTCAAAATCAATAGTGCCTCCGCGCCCCGTGTCCAAAGGGTCGCACCCGCCATGCAAGACGTAGCCCCCTCTATTAATATGCAACCTTTCTTTCTTTTTTGGGGTGGTTTTTGTTCGTTATTTTTTTGTGCTGGCGCGCTTAAGCTCCCTGTTCACCTCTTCCGCTTGGTGGCGTCCCAGTTTGCGAGGACCTTGTCCAGCGTGTTTGCGGCCATGCGCTCGGTCTTGCGGAACGCGCCGTTGTAGAACTCGGGCAGCACCATGGTGCTGTTGGCGTGCTCCTGAGCGAAGCCGACGGCGGCGTCGCGGCCGCAGCGCTCGCGCGTGACGCGCACAGCCTCCTGCAGCAGGTCGGCGCCGACGCCGCGGCGGCGGAACCGCAGCTTTGTGGTCCAGGCGCGGATGACGCCGTGGCCGCCCTTGAGCTGGCTGTTGGAGTAGCCGCCGGCGCCGCCGTTGCTGCTGTTGCCGCCCCGGGTTCTCCGGCGCTGCGGCGAAGAGGACGCGGATTTCTCCTTGGCCGCGGCGTCGGCCGCGGCAGACGGCTCCAGGCGCAGCACCAGGGCGCCGATCATCTCCTCGCCGAAGCGCGCACCGATGATGGTGTCCTCGACGTCGTCGTCGGCGGCAGAGTCGCCTTCGCCGCCGCCGCCGCCCCTCTTCAGCCACTCCCACTTGAGGGCCTCGGCCAGCGTGATGTACTGCGCGCTGAAGTAGCGGATGCCCAGCAGGTACGTCATGATGACGCCCGACAGCAGGCTGAGCATCATGCCCAGGTCGTGTCGCGGGCTCGACTGGTAGGCGACGCCCAGCGCCGCCGCCAGCGCGGCCACGTTGAGCGGGTGGAATACGAGGCTGCGCGACGCCGTCTGGCGCTGCTGCGCGATGCTGTCGGCCACCAGCTGCAGGGCGTCCACCTTGTCGGTGCGGCTGGTCAGGACGCCCAGCGTCAGCGGCGGGATCTCGTCGAGGTTCACGGTGCCGCCGTCCTGCGTCGCGGTCGCCGTGGTTGTGGAGGCGCTGGCGCTCTTGCTGGCCTGCGCGGTCGGTCCGAGGACTGGGGTGCTCACGTTGGAAGACATCTCGGAAGGCGGAAGTACTAGATTGGCTCGTAGAAAGAAAAAGAAAGCTGGTCTTGCGTTAGAATCCGGTGGGCTGACAAGCACTGTGTGCGGAATTGAATTGTGGGTGCAAGGAGGCTGAGTGAGGCTTAAAGAGAAGAGAAAAAGAGTTCCAGAAGAGCAAGGGAGGAGGAGCATGGAACAATGGACTGGAAAGAAGAGAAAAAAGTAAAAAGAGAGACTCCAGCGGCGGCCTTTTTATTGCTTCTAGCTTGCCAAGAACAGCTTCCTGTTCAAGCTTCCCAAATCGACTGACCGACAGAGCGGGAGAGCTCGATGAATCATGAAGACAAGGCAAATTTTAAATAGTCCCGGCCAAAAGACCACCGGAGGCGCTTCGTCTAAGTAAAGTCCCCGAAATGAACACGCGACAGCTGGAAGGCAGAATGACACGGAAGCGGGAAGCAGAAAACGGTTCTAGACCGACGATCAAAAGTAAAACACAGGAAAAAATGCAAGAAAAAAGAAGAAAATCTTACCGGCACTGGTTTTGAGCACCGGCACGGCGTTGAATCTGTCGGCCAGTGTGCTAGGATGGCCGTTTGTTAAGTTGACCTCCATGACGGCCGCCATGTGGTGCGACCTGTCCATCTCATTGGGTAAGAGGCCTGGGAGACCAGGAGACCTTTGGGTCCAGTTGGGCGAAGAAAAAAAGAGAGGAAGAAAAACAACGAAAATATAAAGACATAAAATAAAATAAAAGAATAACGAAGATGCAGAATCCTTAAAGGTTGGTCCCTAATATCTATACTATTAAAATGACGGGGATCCCAAACAGAGCTTTGTTCCTCTGTTCGTAGTTTTTATTTTCTTCTTTTTCTTCAGTCCCCTTTCCTTTATTGTCTCCTTTTGAAATAAACAAAACCGGGAGACTTTTGAGAAATAGGCTAGCATGGACCGAAAATGCTGGGGAGGATTGGTCTTGGCACCACCTGTATTGGGCGCGTATTGGTGGCGTGAAGACGCAGCGCTTGTATGGAAAGGGAAAAACCAACTGCAGAAGGATGAAGGGATAACAGCGCTATTAGCAAACCGCTATACGCAAAGAGACGAAGTCGTGTGAGGGGAAGGCGGTCGCGTTGACGGGGGAGTCTAGGATGGAGGTTCGTTCGTCGAGCTAGCTGCTGCTAGATTGCATGGCTGGCGACGGTGAGAGTTGGCAAATGAGCGTCAACGAGAAAGGAATAGAGATAAAAGAGACGAAGCCGGAGAAAAGTAGAAAAAAGGCGACGCAGGAAAAGGGGGGCAGGAAGCGATTAAAGACCAAGAAGATATACCACGAAAGACGACGAAAGGCGAACTAGCGAGATACCCAGCCGTCTGGGACTTGGGATGGATGGAAGGTGTGATGATATCCCAAACGAATGGTTTGGGAAGATAGAGCGAGCTTGTGCAGGATAGGGTATCAATGGCTTTCTAGTCCGGATTTCGTTCTCGTTCATGACCCGGTTCTGTCTGCAGAACAGGTCCGATTCCAGATTTGAGAGCCGGCTACTCGAGTAGCAACGGCTGGTGGACCATCCCACACGCATACCAATAATAGCGAGCAAAAGACCCCTTGTAGGCATGGAGGACCTCAAAAAAACCGTTTGCGTAAGTGCTGTCGTAACTACAGACGCACGATGCGCGAAGATATATCCTGTTACAAATACAGGTGGTGTCGAGGCAGAAAAGAGATACGGGTTTAGTACGTGATAACAGACACTACCCCGGTCTAGACCAATAGCGCACGAAGCGAATCCAATACTTTCGTCGACTAGGGTTGGTTTGGGTAGGCCTGGGCAAATATCCTTGCATCGCCTGGGCAGCACATGAAATTTTGTTGGTGAGCAAGAAAGTGGGGGGAAGCGGCGAGCTACTGAATTCGTATCACAGCGAGCAGAGCTATCGTCCCTACATAGGTACTCTGTGCTTCGGCTGCCAAGGCGATACGTTGACCTGATTCGTCTCGCGAATGGCGAAAATGGGGGGGACGATGGTCACACGGAAAGGAACGCCATTTGCTTCTTCAAGCTCCTAGCAGCCTTCTCGGGAAGGAAGGGTATGGCCATGTGTCAAACGTATCATCCCAGTTGGGGCTCGAGACGGTGCGCAAGGTGAGCTGAGTCTGCTGTGCCGTGATCTCTCCCAGTCTGCCGCATGACGAGCGTCGTCTGTTTTTCTGATCTCTGCACGTTTCGGGTCTGCGCAAATATGAGAGAAAATGGCGAGATAGGAGAGGCAGGCAAACCAATGGCTAGACAGACCGAAACAAATAAAAGGGCATGGATGAAGGGAGTCGGAAGATATGCACCCTTTGTTTGGCCTCCTGTCTTGGCAAATCCCACCCACCGTTTTCTGCGTATTCGCCCAGTGGGGGCTCCATTAAAGCTATCTGACAGCTAGAAATGCAATCAACGCACAAACTGCCAAGACGTCCGAGAGTGTTGGAATAGCGTTCGTTTTCAGTAGCTCAGCTACCATGTCTTTGTGTGAGATATCTGCCCTTGCTGCTGCGGGAGCTGCGATACCCACAACTTATTACGATGCCTTTCTCTTAGAGACACGATTGAGACGTTCAGATTGACAGGAGCAAGAGATGAAGCTAGAGGACGACTAGAGCGGACAAATAATAGACAGTCACACAGACAGGCAAGACAGAGAGACAGACGGACATACAACAAGAAGAGAATGAGGGAAATCAAGGGGGGGGGGGGGAGCACGCTACGCATCAATACCCGACTAACTTTGCTCTCCGTACATAGGTATGTAGCCTACTGCGCATCTATCGCCCTGTCAATTCTGCGGTTGAGTGGGTGATGAAAGATGTATGTATGTAACTATGTACATAAGCTATTGTAGTACTTATCTTTCTCACCGCCATAAGCCGCCACTAGGAACAAACAGTCCAACTGCTTGTGTCTACGAGCATGCAGTTGGTTTCTTGCCAGAACGGGAAGACGCCCGATCATTGCTTAGCCTGCCGAACTCAACCGTCGATGATGTTTGCCCCAAAAAGGCATGGCAGTCTCTGCAGTATGTCCTAGAGCCTATGTTCTTGGTTTTGCACGGGGTGACCATTGTTCCGTTACAGCTTGCTTCTGTGCTTACTTGCAGCGTTTCGTATTATCTCACGTGCACTCAGACGTCGAGCAGCGGCAACCGGGCAGAAGGTGTGCTTTGCTGGATTATTGTCTTATCATATTGACTGTGTACATGCGTTGAGAGATCGACTATCCGTAAGATCCGTTATCACGGCAAGAGCCGTACTGTACTGTAGGACTGTTGAAGAACAGGACGTTGCCTGGTTGAGGCCAGCTGTCTCATATTTGCCTATTATCCCTCTGCTTGATTTCGGGTTTTCCGTAGGATTTGGTATTGCGAATACAATGAATAGTGGCGTCTCCTTGGCCGAAGTCTGCCTTACAAAAGTAGGCCATAGGCTCTCATGTCTCTGTGCATTACTGATAGACTTTTCGTTACCGGGGAGCTCCAAGGCAGAATCCGCCCTTGAGGACTTCCCCAACGGGACCTGTTCGCCTAGCCTAAACTTCCTCAACGGCATGCTTTTTCAGAAGACAACCTCCCCCTAAAGTGCCGGAAAAGAGAGGCAGCCAATCCTGTGCTGACATTGTCCATGCACCGCCGCACTTACTGTTCGCTGCTGAGTATTCTGACCACTCAGATCCATCCATGTGCCCCTCTTTGCCCGCCTGCAGAAAAGTCGATTCCGCAACGCGAAAGTCCTACGAAGTCCTAAGCTTATTTTTCTCGTAGCCTCTCTCTTTGCACTCGTAATATACCGTATCTTACGTTTGCGTGGCTGTCGATGCGGCTGCTTTCGTAGGACCATCGATGAATCTCGCCAGGCCCACAAGGCAGGAACAGATCTCTCCCTCTTTCCCATCCACCCTTGCGCTGTTTCTTTGTTTCGTTGTTTATCATAGGATATTGTAAATATTCACAATGGAAGTGAAATTGGCCAGTGGCAATTAAAACAAAACCTGGGGGAAGGAACAAGCTTCATTCTCTCCCAGCTATCACTTTTTGGACCTGCTCTACGAGAACTTCTACTTCTCAACGCCGCTCCTTTTGCCTAAAACTGCTCTGATCTCCGGGTTTTCGCCATCGCTTTGCCTCCGAGCTTCACTACGGGACTTCCCTTCACTCACACGCACACTCACACACACCGACATTCCCACATCGTCGCTTCATCTTCGCCCCTCATCGTCATTTCGCTCTTCCTCCCGCCATGGAGCCTAGGAATGTTGACTCCTCAATGGAGGACGATTCTCTCTCCTTCTCGGGCCGCCGCGATAGCTTCCTCCTCTCTCCCGCCCGTCCCCAGTCGCCGTCTCCTAGCGGCCGCTTTAGTCTTCGCCGAAGCTTTTATTCCAGTCGCTCCGTCTCCGTCTCCCCCGAACCTTCATCTGCCCAAGTATCATGCGTGTGAGTGCTTATTCTTGTTCGGTTTCCTTGTCGTGAGAACAGTAAAGTAGTGGGTTTGGTCCGGCCGCGCTGACTCGCTTGGCAGCACACGAGAAACAGCCAAGGACGACTGTGCAACCCATCGCTTCGTCGTATGGGCCGCTGTCAAGCGAAATGCCTGTGGCCGCATGACCGAAGCGGAGCGTCTTGAGTGCCCTCTGCTCCGATGCACCCGCCGCTTCCAGGACCATGAGTCGATGCTGCGGCATCTTATCACCTGTGATTATCTCGCCGCCTGCGAGTACTGGTGCTACGACCATATGCGTGTCGAACGCTTTGATGACAGCCGCTGCAAGAAATGCCTCGGCCATCCATCCAAGCGCCGCAAGATGATGTCTATGGCTAAGAGCTTCATCACGTCCCTTGGCCATAACAAGGGCAAGGCGGTTCTTGACCAGGGCGCCTTCTCTCCCTCGCCTTCCTTTGCGTCTGCATCATTGCCGTTCTCGGCTGTGTCTCCGGCTTCGCCAAGCGACTTAGACCTCGACAGCAGCTATATCAGCAGAAGTGGCAGCAATGGGAGCAGCTCTCGCAGCAATAGTAACAGAAGTAACAACAGCCGCAACAGCAGCTACCGCCGTGCGAATGGACTGCTGGACGCATCAGCGTCGTCTTCATCATCGACATCGCCGTTTCCATCTTCGTCTTTCCCACCGCCGCCGCCATACCAAGACATTCATGTCGAGCTACCGTCCACAGAGATTGTCGAAATCGATTCGAGGGAGCTCACTGAAATACCCAAAAGTGCCCTTCCCAAGTCCGCTCCCCCCCAAACGCAGAGCTTTATGCCTGAACCGGAACCTATTCCTGATATGCATCCCGGCATTTGTACATTCCAACCTTTGCCCAGCATCGCCCCCGCTATCTCATCTAAACCTCCTCCACCATGTCCTAGCCCTCCCACATCAACAAGTACTCACATGCACGGGGCGGCAACATATATCGATCCTCTGGACTTGAATTTGGTTCTCCCTGAGCTTGACTCGACAAGCGTGCCTCAACAGGGATTTATGGACTGGGAATCACCCGAGTCTGTTATACCATCAATGTCAACTATCCTAAATGGCGTGGAGAGCAGCACGGTGCCATTCCAGTCATTTTTGGATTTCCAAGAAAGAGACACCATCTTTGATGCTCCGGTGTCTAGCAACAATCTGCAGAAGCCATCACTCCAGCTGACTACACAGTCACTGCAACTCTGCGACCAAGCGGCCACGATGCCGCCACCGCCGCCACCATCCCGGCCGCCGCGTCCAAGCAGCACCCCAGCTCCGCGTAGCAAGAACTTATCTCCTAGCTCGTCGGTGCGCTCCACAACGAGTACTACAAGCACTACGAGCACGACAAGTACGACGAGTATCATGAGCAATTTGAGCGATGCTAGCTACGTAAGCAATGTTACGTCAATCTTTTCGCCAACATCCGAGTGCAGCCACAGCTCTAACCCGTGGTCAACCGGGCTGCAGACGAACTTGACATCGCCAACGGATGATTTCGTTGATCTTTTCAACGGTGACTTCTTTACTGGCGAGCAAGGTCTCCCGCAGGAGTCGTGTCCGACTGCTACGTCTTTTGTCCCCGGCATCGATGTCGACATTGCTGCAATTGACAGTCTCTCTTCTGATCACCTGCTATTCACTTTTGACGGCTCGATGGCGGGTCATACAGGCATTGAGCAATCTGCGGATGACGATGCTAACGCCGTGTCTGCCGAGTGTAAGGGTTTTGACTTTGGCTCTATTGATGAGATAATCGAAACTCCAACGGAAGTGAAGAACATTGCCGTACCTACGTGGGATCTGCTTTTGACACATATTTCGACTTCTATGACTAAGATTCGCGATGTCAATTGCACGAACAATACACTAGCCATGATGTTTAAAGAGGCAACGCCGACAAATATCGTGGCCGAAGGTACCGAGGCTCTACAGAGGATGATCGCAATTGACCTCGACAATGTATCTCCGTTCAGCACTTTATGTCTTCTTCACCTCGTCTATACATTCTCATTTGTAGTGTATGATGCCGAAGCTACTGAACGGTCGAAATCTCTTTTTGCTCAGACTCTAGCATATGCAACAAATTTTGCTTCACCGGACCGCGAAAATTATCTTGAAGTTGTTGCGACAATATGGCAGCCGGCAGATATGACTGAAGCTGATGTGGCGGCAGCGTTGCGGCAGTCTCGTCTTCAATCTAAGACAGCCGTAATGCCAACCCAAGGAATGGATTTCACCCTAACACCAGATAATGCCGTGGTCAATACCGCGAAGGCTTTTCTAGATGGTACGTATTTCTACCGTGAACATCAGATATTAAGTTCTTTCGTGGACATAGCTAACAAAAGATACAGATTTGGAGGTGTCTGCAATCCTCGGCTTAGAGCCATCCGAACTTATTAAATGCTCCGCCCTCTTCACCAAACACCAACAGCATAACATAACGAAGCATTCCTCAGACGCATTTAACGCTTTCGTGAGTGAAATCTTGGGGAAACTGCTCCAAGAATTTCCCAAGATGGCCGACACTAGATCGCGGCTCAAGGCGATCAAGCAGCATGCAATCTCTGGTTCTCTGGGTAGTGTTCGTCGACTCGAGATTGAGCTGCTGCACACCGGAAAGGTGAGCTATTTTGTACCGCGATCCCTACAGAGTATCTAAAGACTAAAATACTAATATTATTTTCCTCAGATTGCACTAGGATCTTCCGTTACATATTTTGATGAGTTTGCTCCGCGGGCAAAACGTCTCTGCAACCAGGCTTATTCCACCTATGCATCAGACACTGCTCAACGATCTGCATACTATGCCGGAAGCGTTCACTTGTTGAAGACATTGTTCGACACGTTCAATAAGACCAAGCCCACAATGGATCAATCAGCCGAATCTACCTTGCCTGAGTGTTCCTTACTCTCTAACGACTTGGTAGCAAGCCTAGTGGCAGCATCTGACAGCGAAAGAGAACTGTGTTCCTTGTCGACAGAGAGCATGTCGTCATTCAAATTACATGTGTCCCCATCAGCTTTCGAAGCAGAAACTCCTGCAGCAGAAACATTACTGACTGATGAGCAGTCTCCAAATCAAAAAGTGGAGGTTGAGTCTGACGAATGCTGCGAACTTTGTGGCTATCGGCCGAAGGGCCACCCCAAATGGTTCCGCGGCTCTATGGCTAAGCACAAGTTGACAAAGCATTCAGAAGTCATCATCTACAAATGCCCCTATCCTAAGTGCAAGAGCCAGTACCGGAACAGGCCAGACAATCTGCGACAGCACCAGATCGAGAAGAATCACTTCGTTGGTGGCGAAGCTGTGACAAAGAAACTGCGGAAACATAATCGACAACAAGCCGGCAACGGCGAAGAAGGGTCAGCTGGACCTAGCAAAAAGAGAAAGACGGCTAACTGAAATGGTTGTAATATAAAGCCATGTGACTTGGGTTCATGAGCTGGAGCTTGGGAGGAGTTAATTTGGTTTTTGTAGGATTAATTGTGATACCACTCTGATTTTCACCGGAATATAGCATGGACTCTCGTTTCAGAAGAGTCCCGAGGTAATGCTTGGGTTCGTTATATATGGGCATGTTGAAGCCTGGAGCTCCATGGATTGCTCTAATAATAAACAAATGAATAAATTCAAATAATAACTTACATGTTGGCGATTGGCTGCTCTTGGATAGTCTTGTGATTTGTGTTTCCATCGTCAGTGACGTTATAAAATGCATGTCTGTGCCCCACCATCAAAAGATGAAATCGGCGATAATTGCCATATTAATTTTAGTGGCGGCTGTGTGTAGTTTCCTAATTTGCTATCTCACTAACAATACTCCCACCTGGGAACGGCATACAGAAATTTTGTGAAAAAACTTGTCCATTGCTACTGAACACACAAAAGAGGTAAATTGAGAGCTGCATACACATATATTGACACTCGGCTCAAAATCGCGTTTCCAGAGATGTCTGCAGGAGCAGCCAGCGGTCTGCCGCGCATCACGGTGCTGGGCTCCCTGAACATGGACCTGGTGTCCTACGTGTCGCACCACCCGGAGCCTGGCGAGACCATGACGTCGTCCGGGTTTGCCGTATCTCCGGGCGGCAAGGGCGCCAACCAGGCCGTGGCGTGCGCAAAGCTGTCGCGGGCGAAGGGTGCGCCGGCCGGCGAGGCAACTGCGCACGTGTCTATGGTGGGTGCCGTGGGAGACGACGAGCACGGCGCGGCGCTGCGGTCGAACCTCGCCGCGTACGGCGTGGACGTGAGCGGTGTGCAGGTGCTCGATGCGGACGCAGAAGGGGGACGGCCGCAGACGGGCGTCGCCGTGATTATCGTCGACGAGCCGACGGGGCAGAACCGCATCATCTTCTCGCCGGGCGCCAACTACGCGCTGCGGTGGCGGGACGACCTGGTGCCGCGGGACACGCAGCTGCTGATCCTGCAGCTTGAGGTGCCGCTGCCGCTCGTCCTGCAGGCTTTGGCGGCGGCCCGCCGCGCGGGCATCCCCGTGCTGCTCAACCCGGCGCCCGCGCCGGCCAACGAGACCGCCCGCGCCCTGCTGGAGGCGGCGTTCGCCGTGCCTGCGTCGGCTGCAGCCGGAGGCGGTCTGGGCCACCTCGTTCTCAACGAGACCGAGACGGCCGCTCTCGTCCCAGATCTGACCGTGCCGGACCTCGACACCACCGAGGGGCTGGCCCGGGCGGCACGCTACTTTTTGGCACGCGGCGTCGAGAACGTCGTCATCACGCTCGGCGGGCGCGGCGTCTACTACGCCACCGCTGCCACTGCCGCCGCCGGCGGTCCCGCAAGCGAGGGCGAGCTCCTGCCGCCTGAGAAGGTGCCGCAGGTGGTCGACACCACAGCCGCCGGCGACACGTTCGCGGGCCGGTACGCCCTCGAGGTGGTGTACGCGGCAACGGCGGCGCGGCCGTTCGACTGCGCAGCTGCCGTGCGCAAGGCGAACAAGGCGGCAGCCAAGACGGTCCAGCGCAAGGGGGCGCAGGTCTCCATCCCTTGGCGGGACGAACTGGAAGAGTGAGGGCAAGAGCATGCCGGTGAAGAATCTGACACCAAAAAAAATAGATTATAGAAGAAAAATAACTTGTTGTTTTGAGAACTAAAGAAAAAGAATCGGACAGTTTGGGGCTTCGCTATTGCTTTCTTTTTTAAATATGATTTCTGACGCCGGGATTTTGTTTTTCAAACAACACCAAAAACAGCAGTAATAATAAGAAAAGAATGAAGACAACGCTGTTTCTCACACGCCCACCACCCTCATTCGCCTAAACACCAACTCATCTTTCGTTGTCTCGTCTCATCGTCACCGTCTATCAGCCTGCGATGCGCCAGCGCCAGTCTAAGGGTTCACATAAGGGGGCGCAATTATTTTGTACCCGTCCAAGTGCCGCACCGGCAGTTTGTCCAAGTCGACGCCATGCAGCACGCGCGTGTTCACAACGCAAACTCCGCCCATGCGCTCGCGCCACAGCTCAGCCGTCTCGTTTCGAAAGCCCTCTGGGAGGCTAGCGAGCTCCTCGGGCGTGATAGGGTACTTGTTGTTGGTCATTAGCACGCCACACTTGCGGCAGAAGCCTTTCTGGCCGATCTTGCTGTTGAAGACATAGTACGAGAGGTTGCCGTCCGGATCTTCGACGGAGACCTGGCTGGCCGTGGGGTAGATCCAGCGAGAACCGAGCTGCGAGAGACATGTTCAGCGCAATGAGCAATAAGACGTAGCTTATGTAAAGACAAGAGGGTATCAGCCAAGTTGGGCAGAAGAGAAAGGGATCCATACCCTCTGACAGATGCTGCAGTTGCACTCAATCACCCGTTCGCTGTCTTCGTTTCGGTCGAGAGTGTCCAGAGGCTTGAAGCGCATGGCAAGACGAACCGCGCCGCAGTGGCAGCTGCCGTGGTAGACCTTGGTAGACTCGTCGCCGTTGGGACCACCAGTGGGATCTGTGCCAGTAAACTTGGGCTCTTTGTAGGGCTCGCCAAGAGAAGCACCATCGAAGCTAAGATTTGTCAGATGATGGGGAGACGGCTGGCAGCCACATTTAGAGGGGAAAAGAAAACGCACCCCTTCGTCTCTAGAGCCCAGACATCAATGGGACCCTGAAAGCAGCGTACCTAATGCACAGTCAGCGGTTGTCTGTTTTTGTCTTCTTCTTGGTGATTCAATCAGGCCACCCGCTGAGAGCGACAGAGACTACGCACATTGAGGCCCTTTTTACCGTCTTCAGCTGACTGAACGAAGACGGGCGAGCCACAATCGGAACAAAACTAGATACCGGTTAGCCGTCTTGCCCTCCATTCTAAACTGACACAAGATCCACCGTGGGCGCGCAATCTCTCTGAGGTCGTTCTCACTCTGTGATTATACTTGCCCGGACCGAAGGTGTAGGTAGCCAAATCGTCTATGCTGCCTTTGATGACGTTGATGTCGGAGTTCTCCGGCTGCCATGCGAAAACATACGCCTTTCTGGTGCAAATGCTGCAGTTACAGACGTAGGCAAAGGTAATAGGCTCTGGATAGGTCACCTCATAGACGAACTTGCCGCAGTGGCAATTGGCACGGTAAGTTGTTTCACCCATTGTAGAGATCTAAAAAGCAAAGAGCAGATTTGAGCTAATGCAGGAGTAGTAATAATGATCAGTAATCTTCAGATGTTTGTTTGGAACTTTGGTTTGAGACTCTGATTTGAAAGCAAGATGTGGACTTCACTAGAGCTCTTATATAATACAAGAGAAGGACGACGGTTACATAGATCACTACGTGAGATAAGCAAATGCACGGCACATCAATCTGCGTTGTCGTTTTAGTTGAGCATCTTGTGGTCCATGAAGGAGCATGACTCGACAAAACAGAGAAATAAGACGGTCAGATAGCCTTCCCGTGGATCCATTTCCCCAACGTAAGACCGACGGCTGGTCTTGCATTAACGCCTTATGGATACCTTGAGAAGAGTTTTTTTGTTGAGAGGCATCTTGTATATGCTTATTCCTGCCTCGTTGGCAAGGCGATAAGACACACAGCGGACTTGAATAAATGCAGCTCCTACGCGCGGAATCAATATGATTCCACATGGGGCTGCAGACATCCCCCTGCCCGAACGGCAATTTTATCCAGCAACTCGTGAAACCGACAACAGCCCAACCAATTGAACAGCATTGTCTCAATTGAACAGCTTTATCTCGGCCAGGCAGCAACGCGATCTGCGATATCAAGACGCGCTCGTATCTCGTGTAAAGATCAAGAAAGAGAGCTGTGTCCTGCCGAGCCCCGCACTTTACTTTCAGCTTTCCCCCGCTTTTAGCCCCCTGTGAAACACGGTCTTGACACGCTATCAGGTGACTCATTCTCCGAGAGTTTAATGGAAGGTTTGGAATCCGTTCCATTTTCTGCGAGTCCTTTTTTTTTTATTATACACGGCAGCTTTATTTTTAGCGATCATGTCTTATTTGTGCTTATTGGTCCTGAAGCTGTAGTTGCAGTTTCCAGGGCCTTGTTTTCTCGTTCTTCCTTTCTTTGATATTCCAATGAGTATTCCAAGATGCTTTCTGTCCTTTGCGTGTCTTTAACTGTCGTAAATTGCTCTATTAATGCCGGCAGTATCCAGGACAAAGGCTAATTTTAAGGACTGATTACTATTCAATTGGGCGATTCCTGTTGAGTGTTGAGATTCAACGGGGAAGTTTATATGGGAGAGAAATGCGTTGAGAGTAGACAGAGAAACAAACTAAACCCAATTCTTGGGCCATTGACCCATCTCCCCCGTGCTTCTGTCGGCTCGCTGTCGTTCTACTCCCGGAGTCTCAATACATACAGCTTTCGGGAAGAGCACAGAGCTTACCAAATCCATTTGTGTGTCAGCTTATTACTTTACAAAAAGGTTGTTGTCCGACGGGGCACATGCAAGACAGTAAGCATAATGAAGCAATCCATTCCCTCTGCCTTCCTTTGAACCAGAATCGTACACGTATAGGCTTAGAGTAGGGGGAAAAAAATGGTATTTCCCCGGAGGATAAGATACGACAATCGAAGAAAGAAAAGGAAAGCACAGGCGAAGCGGAGCCAAGCAATCGTCGGAGAGCACCGGCGTTTGGTCATAAGAACAGGCATTTTGTCACCGCCAGTGCAGCCCGGTCCTTTCGCGTGTGGGGGTTAGCTTTCACAGAGGAGCCGGAATTGGTTCGATGGCAGGGACCTAGAGACGCCTAGATGAGGAATTAATAGATTACGTGCATACCAAGTACGCTTCCACCAGAGGGAACAAGCAGCCATTTGTTCCAGTCTAAATTAGCATGACGACGGCCTTGGTGTGCTGTGGGCATGCGAGGAATATCAGGTGTCTCGCACCCCACGCCCAGATCCTCGCTTGTGGGCTCTACGGCGTCGAAACAGGCAAATCGAGAGCGATGTCATTATCTAACTAGAATGCAGCCCGGAGGGGAAGGACGAGGGTTGAAATGTGCAAGATAGCTGGCCCTGCGATAACGACAGAGAGTACAGCCGTAGCCAAGGAGAGCACGAAGGCGGGTCTCAAGAAGCACTGCGAAGCTGTCTTGTGCAGATATTTTCAAGTCATATGCTTTCGCAGCGCAGCAAAAACAGGCGAAGCAAATGTCGTAGTTGTTCTTTGTCCATTGATCACGTCTCTTCTTCGTCAGACGTGTTTTTTTTTTCTCTCCTGCTGACTCGTACAAATTGCAGGTTTTCTGCAGAATACAGAGAGTCCTGCAGGCGTCTTCTGCACCCCGCGAGGGCTGCAGAACGAGAAGAGAGGGGTGGAAGGATGACCGAAGGAAAAGAACATCAACAACATCGGAGAATGACCTGTCCTTCCCTGGCGATCCACGGAACAAGACTAGCTGGTGCATACAGCGCATGGAAGCCGTGATGAAATCTCGCGTTGCAACCGTACGTAACAAGAAACCCGCGCGGAAACTGTGTGCGTACGATCTGTTTCTCCTGTCAACATTTTTCTGATTTTCAGCACCCCCCCCCTACATTCGGCTTTTCCAGCTTCTACGTGTACAATTATCTTCGGTTTTTCCGTCCTCGAGCTCTGTATTATCAATCGATTTTGTGCTCCGTTCCTCGTCCGTTTTTTTTATAAGCAGAAGGCTGCGGGTACTTAGAATGGAAATAGTGATTCCTCATAGCGAAACCGTCCTAAGAGCTGTTTCTCCGAATCACAGCAAGTTTTTGCGGAGAAAGCTTGCAATACGAATTTCCCCCAATAAGCTTCAGTGCACAGTTTTTTTTGGTACGTCCGTGACGTATTGATGTGTGCACCACCTTTGCGCCAACAGCGGTGGGGTTCAGGAACAAAACCTTCGCCAATCCCCATCTCCCAGGGCAGGCAAATCCACCAGCTCGGGCTCCACACAGCACCTTTTTTGCTGATGCCTGGCTCATCTAAGCACAGCTACTGCTGAAACTAGAGAGCTCGTCCTATGCTTATTCTGTTCCTCTTTGTAATTTCTTTGCGTTTGACATTCGCCTCGTATATTTGGCCGTGCATCTGCGTAGGCCGTCTGCATGCAATTACAATCTGCTTCGGGACCTTGCCGTCGTCCACGAGCGTTAATTGGAGCAGCAACCCGCGATCAATAACAAGGAAGCGAGAAGGGCGCATACCGGTGTAGCTCTGGCCCGAAAAAAAAAATTGCATCTGAATAGCTGTCATTCAAAATAAGCAGACGGCCAAGAGAAATAGAAAGAAGGAAATCAAGTAGGAAAACGCCAGTACTAGTACAAACGCCTGATCCTGACCAATGGATGTAGGCCCTTTCGGCAGCTAGGTCGTCTGTACCCCGTATTGGCACGACTGTGTTGGTTTTTTTTTTTTTTTTTTGTATTTGTTCCAACTACCTGCCCACTCTCGGTCAGCCTCTTGCACATTCCCTTTGCAGACCTGAAGGCATTCAGCACTAGGAGCCAGACATCTGCCGGTTCCCTGTCTGTCTGCAGAGTCTGCCAGTTTTTCGTTCCCTCTCGACATCTGCGGGCTACGTGTTCTCGTACGCTCTTTGTTTCCGATTGATTTAGACACGCCCTAGTTTCTTATACATAGACCCTGGCGGAAAAGGCGTGAAAAGGTACAAATGCCAATTGGTCATCGTCATAGCCACCGTAGCCTCCCCGCCGAGGGTGCCGACTCACCTTTTTCAGGGAGACCTTAGTGCATCCGCCGATGTCATCCATCCAGTGCCACACAAAAAAGAGAGGAAAAACACACAGCAGAGATGGAATGATACACGCGCGCCCCCCTCCCTCCCTCACCTTTCTTTATTCCCACAGCATTTCGCCCCTGTCCCCTATGTGGGTGTAGTAGGCGTGCAAAGCGCATCGCTAGCGGGGTATAATCACTTTTTTCCTGATTGGGAATTAAGTCTGTTACGAAAGGAGCTTTGTGCTGACAGGGTACCTCTAGCATTGCTTCACTTGTCTCTGGTACTCTTTAGTTCTGCTCTTTTTCTTTTTTAAGTTTTGGGTTGTATCCCATTTGTCAGGAACTTGATCCTCACCCACGGCTATACTTGTTTTCCCTTTTATTTAGAATATTTACATACATGTAAAGCATAATATATATACATATATATCTTCATATATCGATATATAAGACAGAGCAGAGCTACCGTTTAGCTCTCTCTTCTTTTCACTTCGCATCTACATACTATTTCTTAAACGACCACAGAGTCTTCATCTTATTCTTTGCTGAAGCAGAGACTGGCCACGTTCGCGACTTGCTCCTGTAAAACACATTGTTGGTCTCACGGGCAAGGAACAGCTCGACGAAAAAGAGACGGCCTCACACCAGCATCATGCCTCCTTCAGCAGAGCCTCAGTCCCTCCCGGATGCGGGAGGTACCCTCCACCAGCCACATCACAAGACGCTACCGAGCAAGACCATTTTGGCCTCGAACGACGCAATCCCTCGTGTCGAGAACCGCCATTCCGTGCACATTATCGATATCCGCCGCGCAGCTGTTGAGATGGACTTGCGTGACGAGATCATCTCTAAATTTAGCCCGGAGAACGGACCGCGCACACTACCAACCCTCCTTCTCTATGACGAAAGGGGACTGCAGATTTTTGAAGAGGTAAACATGTTTAGTCTAGCTCTTTTATTGTTTGATATTTCCCCTGAGTTTGGTGATGCTTTTGCATTTCGTTAAGTAGGCCGCAAGCACATGCCCTTGCCACAGTGAGGCTGTTCTTTCCTCATTCGCTGCGCTTATTGACGTCCTCTCTGCCACCCTCCCTCTTCCCCATTCCCAGCCAATGCTCTGCCGTGCTGATCACTCTAACCTTATGTTGTCTTATAGATTACCTACCTGGAAGAATACTACCTGACCAATAACGAAATCGACGTTCTCAAAGAGTCTGCCACAGAAATTGCCAAGCACATCCCACAAGACTCTATGGTTATTGAACTTGGTAGTGGGTGTGTACACCTTTTTTTTGTCACTCCGCTTTCAATTTACTGTTGTTTGTGAGACACGGAGCTAAGTAACACTTTCTCAGAAATCTTCGAAAGGTAAACCTGCTTCTGCAGGCTCTCGAACAAGCCGGCAAAAATGTAGACTACTATGCGCTGGACCTGTCACTTCGCGAGCTGGAGCGCACCCTGTCCCAGCTTCCTCAGTATCAGCATGTCAGCTGCCACGGCCTTCTCGGCACGTATGACGACGGACGGGAGTGGCTGAAGACGCCATCCATCCTTCATCGCTCAAAGTGCATTCTCACCTTGGGCTCCAGCATTGGTAACTTCAACCGTGACGACGCCGCTGATTTCTTACGTGGATTTGCCGACGTTCTGTGTCCTGGTGATTCTATACTCGTTGGGGTTGACAGCTGTGCCAATCCAAGCAGAATCTAGTATGCATTGTACCTCCATCACTAATCTCTGATCATATCTGTGTCTTTTTTTTTGGTTGGGTAAAAGCTAACACAGTTCTAGTCATGCGTATAATGGTATATACCCTCTCATCTTACTAGAGATATGCCCTACAAATTGAAAAGCACATAGACTGACACAGCTCTAGACAAAGAAGGGATCACACACAGGTATGGTTTGTCGTGCTTATCTCAATATGAGTCTTCTCTTGTGACTTTGTTTGATTAACATAACAGATTTGTCCTTAACGGTCTTGTGAATGCCAATCGTATACTTGGAGAAGATGTCTTCGATCCGTCTAGCTGGCGAGTGATCGGCGAATACGTGCATGACGTCGATGGTGGTCGTCACCAAGCTTTCGTCGCACCTATCCGTGAAGTGGTCATCATGGGCCAGCGGATTCAACCCCACGAGCGAATCCATATTGAACAGAGCCTCAAATATTCGCAAGAAGAAACCCAGCAGCTCTGGCGCGCTGCCGGCTTGACAGAAACGATCAAATGGCAGCATACTAATGAGGAGCATGGTAAGTGTTCTGTTTCTGTTGTTTCTTGCCTCTCTTCTAAATGTTCTTTTCCTCTCTTCTACCTTCCCTCTAAGACACATACTGGCTCCCTCTGTTCATTTCCCTCTACCGCATTCCATCTTCCATCTCTCATCCCAACTGCACAAGGCCAGTACAGCTGCATTTGGAAACTCGACGTGCAGAGGATTTCCTGTTTCGGGACGCCGTGTAAAAAGCGGACATATCAGATAAATTTACACACCGTTTACCCAAAACATACTAAGCCACTTACACCTTGCTGCCCTCCACCTCGTTAATGTGCACTTTTCACCCCACGCTATTGCTTCTGGTTTACGCTGGAGTGCCACTCACACGCGGCCGTGTGACCTGACTCTTAGTGGATCCAGGATGATGGCATCCCCCGATCCGCTTGCAAGCTCCTGCACCTATCTGCAACTTTTCTGCAGTACACTGCATTTGTCTCCTGATATTTTGGATCCGTCAAGTAATACTGCGGAGGGTTGCATTGTGCCTATTTGTATCTCACTCCCCCTTTTGACCGTCCTCTCCAACACGGGAATAAAGCTAGCCATCTCACAAGCTTGATTTGTGATGCTGTCCGCGCCGGCTTGTCACAGCGCCCGTTACGAACACTGTCTGCCCGATGATGGCTTGGTGGCACCGTTGGCCTTGCCAAGCTGGCCAGGCATGTAGTATATGATGCTACAATATATATTTGCTTTGACGTGCTCGCGTTTTGTTTTTGTACGAAGCATTGGCATTCATTCCATGAGAAGCTGTGGCCGCCTTCTTTAGACACTAACATCTCGTCTTTCCTCTTTACCCAGGCCTCCATCTACTCACAAAGCTGAAGATGCCTTTCAGCTTGCTTCCTTCCGTTTATGCAAAGTCGGTCCTCCCGTCGGTGAAAGACTGGGAGGCTATCTGGGAAGCATGGGATACCGTGACTCGCCGCATGCTGCCGAACGAAGAGCTGCTGGAGAAGCCTATCAAGCTGAGAAATGCTTGCATCTTCTATCTGGGCCACATCCCAACCTTCTTGGATATCCAGCTCAATAAGACGACAGGCGACGCTCCGACTGAGCCCGCCAGCTATGCCACCATCTTCGAGAGAGGCATTGATCCGGACGTTGACAACCCAGAGCTGTGCCATGCGCACTCCGAGATTCCCGACGAGTGGCCCCCCCTCGACGAGATTCTAGCTTATCAGAACCGTGTTCGAGAGAGACTGCAGAAGCTATATGCTTCGTACAAGGGCATCGAGTCTCAGACAAAGAGCCATGCTCCAATCCCGCGTCCCATTGCGCAGGCCATCTGGGTTGGCTTTGAGCACGAGCTCATGCACCTCGAGACACTCTTGTACATGATGCTGCAGAGCGACAAGACTCTTCCTCCTCCCAACATGCCCATGCCAGACTTTGCCAAATGGGCGGTAAAGGCGCGGGCTGCCCGCGTACCAAACCAGTGGTTTGACGTTCCGGCTCAAGACATTGAAATCGGCCTCGACGATCCTGATGAGGGAACCGACCCGACAGTCAATTTCGGATGGTAAGTCTCATATCAAATGCTAGAAAAAAAAGTTCAACGGGCTAACAATGATCAGGGACAATGAGAAGCCATCCCGGCAGGTGAAAGTGCATGCCTTCCAGGCACAGGGGAGACCCATCACAAACGAAGAAGTGTGTTCTCACTCCCCAATACATCAGTTTAGTTTATCACAGATGATGCTAACGCTAAGCTTGCTAGTATGCACAATACATGTACAGCAACAGTATTACAAAGGTTCCGACCTCCTGGGCGATTCCCGAGGAAACAAAGAGCACAACCAATGGCCATACTAATGGTGAAACGAACGGACATGTCAACGGTGCCACAAATGGTCACATGAATGGCAATGGCACTGCCGAATCGCAGAGTCATGCCAATGGTTATGCCAACGGAAGCAACATCGAATCGGCTGCCAAGTCTCAAGAGCTTCCAGCTGATTTCTTGAAGGGAAAATTTGTTCGGACCGTTTACGGTCTCATCCCGCTGGAGTACGCTCTAGACTGGCCCATTTTTGCCTCGTATGATGAGCTGGAAGCTTGTGCAGCTTGGATGGGCGGACGCATCCCCACCTTTGAAGAGGCACGGAGCATCTACAAACATGTGGATCTGTCGCGCAGAAAGCAAGAAGCCGACAAGAAGCTTGGATGGACCCTACCAGCCGTAAATGGGTATGCATAATCCTTTCATTATCCTGTTTGCTCTGCTTCTATTTTGTGTCTCTGCAACATTCTAACCAGAAATTGTAGCCACCTCTCAAACAACGGCGTGCAAGAAACTCCCCCATCCGCGGCTGACAACGCTTCAACCATCGTGGCTCAAGACGACAGTTTATTTGTCGACTTAGATGGAGCCAACGTTGGTTTCCAGCACTGGCATCCAGTTCCGGTTACTGCTCAAGGCAACCGGCTGGCGGGCCAGGCTGAGATGGGCGGCGTGTGGGAGTGGACGAGCACGGTGTTGCGTGCGTACGAGGAGTTCAAGCCGATGGCCCTGTACACCGGGTACACGGCCGACTTCTTTGACGACAAGCACAATATTGTCCTTGGTGGTTCGTGGGCGACCCACCCGCGCCTTGCTGGACGGAAGTCATTGTATGTCTTGAACCTAACTACCCCCCCTCTGTTCTTCTCACACTATATGGAATTGTAGGCTAACATATCGAATCTCAGCGTCAATTGGTACCAGCGCAACTACCTGTACCCTTGGGTTGGTGCCCGACTTGTGCGGGATATGTAGGAAGCAAAGGCAAAACAAAAGCCAGAAATTGGCCGGAAAGGAAAAATAGAAAAAGGGAAAGATATTGGCACCTTTGTTAATACAGGGCCTCTACTCTTGGACTGTTTTTATAGCAAAAACAAGATTGTAAATGTCTGAATGTCTGGCAAGACACACAACAAAAAGCAACACCAACTTGGGTTTCATTCTTTATATCGGATAGTAAATTGACATTGTTTTCCGTCTTTACCCACAGAGACTACGTATAGGAATTGAAAAAACATACAGACAATATAAACAAAAACAAAATGCTTCCTCTACCTTTACCATACAACTTTTTAGATCCCTTGTTTATCCACAAAATAACAACAAACGCCTAATAGCCATGATGCCTCTCTTTCTCAGACAGAATACAAAAATAAGATGCAAAAGCTCGAGATGCAACTCTAAAAAGGCTACCCAGATAAAGCTGCCTCAGTACTATGGAGAATTCCACAAAAAAGAAGCTACATACAATCGATAAAACCTTAGTAAGACACAATGCGGTAAGAACCTGATGGCTCCATGATGCCGTGTTCGGTGATAATATTCGTGACGAGAGAAGGGGGCTATTTTTGGAAAAGATCATTAACATTTGGGTCACTTATGTGGCGAATACTAGCCTGTGACCGTAGAAAGAACAGAAGAAAAGGAAAACATTGGAGCCAGGGCTTACCGTGACGTCGACCTGCTCGCGGAAGGCCAGCGGCGGCTTGGTGGCCAGGGGCACGCCGGCGCGGGTAGGCACGGGGTGGGTGGGGGCGAAGCCTTGCAGGATGCCGATGCGGGCGAGGTCGCGGTTGTTGAGCAGCAGCTTGCGGACGAACTTGTGGGTCTCGGCGAGGGCGTAGACGCGGCGCGGGGGGCTGGCGGCGGCGGCGAGCAGGGCGAGCTGGTAGGTGCCGATCCGGGAGACGAGCTTGCCGTCGTGGGTGACGGCCTCGGAGCCGACAAAGACGGCGCGCACGTCGTGGGCCTCGAGCGCGTAGGCCACGGCGCTGGGGTCGATCTCGTAGACGGGGATGCGGTGCTGCCGCAGGATGGCGATGGCGCGGTCCGACTCGTCGCGCGCGCGCTCCTCGCACACGTAGAGCACGGTGAAGGGGGCGTCGGTGGTGGGCGGGGCGGCGGCGGCAGCGGCGGCGGCAGAGGCGTGGGCGGACACAGACGCGGCGGTCGCAAAGGCGTCGCCCCCCACGGCGGCAGCGGGGTGCAGCTCGCCGGCGGCGCGGGCGCGCAGGCGCTCGGCGGCCTTGAGCAGCAGCGCCCGCACGGCGCGCGACCCGCCGGCGGTCAGCACGACGTCGCCCTCGCCGACCAGGCGGCAGCCGCGCTCGGCGATGCGGTCGCGCGCCTCCTTGGCCCGCTGCGCAAACAGCTGGCTGTTGTTCAGCAGGTGCTGGCGGATCTTGTCGAAACTGTTCAGGCTGCCGCCGCCGGCGCCGCCGAGCCCCTCGTCTACCGGCGGCGACGGCGACAGCGCGTCCGCGGCCGGCTGGCGCATCGACATGCTCAAAAAGTTGGTGAAGAGGCTCGTGCCGGCCTCGAGCGGCAGCGAGTTGGGCACGGCCGCGTGCAGCCGCGCCACCTGGGCCCCCATGATCTCGTACGTCTCCATGGCCGTGGAGGAGGGCGTGTGCCGTAGCACGTCGATGAGGGCCTCGATGGCCGCGACGGGCTTGGTCAGGTCGGGGTCCTCGGCGAGCAGGCGGTTGTATGTTGCGACGATGCTGGAGACGTGTTAGGGAAAAATCGTCTTTTCTCTTGCAGAGAGGGCCACCTACTCGAACTCTTCACTGCTGCTGCCGTTGGCGACGGCGGCATTTGTCTGCGGCGCATGCTCTTGGGAAGTCCCCTGGGTCGCCTCTGCTACATATGATGAGCCAGTGCCGATTGGCACTGGTGCATCGGTGAATGCCATTCCACAAAGTAGAGCGACAAAAGACCTGTAGGAGAAAAGAGGAAGAGCCTGGCGTCTGCTGGAGAAGAGCATAAACTTAATGTGGGGTGTACGTATGTGGGTGCTGCACCGATTCTGGGGCGAACTGAGAGGGAAAGTTTCGAAGCCGTGAGTCTTCAATAACAAGGAAACTAGATCGCAAGCGCAAGTTAAAAATATACGTTGCCGTTTGGGTAATTTCACGTCTTGATCGTACCGCTCTTGGGCAGAGAGCGGAAAACTGAAGGTGACTCAGGCTATCGATAGAGTCAGTACCTGAATTAACGATGAACCTTGTTCTGCCCCGGTTCACCGCCTAATATTTCGAGGGGTAAAAGCTAACAGTGCCCCTGGTCCGCTTGCTACGCTGGAGAATCGCAATAGCGGGGGATTGTATGGCCTCGTATTGGTAGGCTTCTACATTCAGATGCCAACAAATAAGAGAGTGCCTGGCGCCATGTGAGAGCTAAAGCTTTCTAAGCGTACACGCAAGTCCAATATTTCTTGAAAGTGAAACTTTGACGAGAAGTGCAAAAAGACAGACTGCGTCTCCAACGGCGTCAAATCGAACCGCCACCAGCAGAGAAAGAGCTCACCATCATGGCTACCATCGACCCCATCACCGGCCAGCCGCTGCCCGCCAATGCCATCCAGCGGGTCCTCTTCATCGGCCCCAAGGTCCACGTCTACCAGATCCCGCCATTGACCTCTACCAAGGGCTACACCGCGGCCACCTGGACCGAGGACCCCAAGCGGCACATCTTCACGGCCCGGCTGCGCATCTTGGAGACGGGCATCGACAGCGAGGCCGACGACGGGCAGGAGCAGGTGAAGGTGGACGTCGTCCTGGAGGACCCGACCACTGGCCAGCTGTTCGCTGCTGCCCCGTACACCGACGCTGCCGCCGTCGAGGCGGCCCTCGACAGCTCGCGCTTCTTTGCCGTGCGCGTGCAGGACGGCCAGGGCCGCCGGGCGGTGCTAGGCATCGGCTTCGAGGAGCGCCCCGAGGCCTTCGACTTTGGCGTCGCCCTGCAGGAGGCGCGCAAGACCATCGGCCTGGGCGACCAGTCCGGCGGCGGCGGCGGAAGCGGCGGTCCGCCAGGAGCCAAGGCTGGCTTGGCGAGCCAGAAGGAGAGCGACGCTGCCGCCAAGCGCGACTACAGCCTCAAGGAGGGCGAGACCATCACCATCAATCTCGGATCCAAATTCGGCCGCCGCGCGGGCGGCAGCACCGGCGACGACAGCGGGTCGAAGCCCGCCAGCACAGGACTGTCGGGCTTCTCCCTGCCGCCGCCGCCGGGGCCCGCGTCCTCGTCGTTTTCTCTCCCGCCTCCGCCTCCTCCAGGCCGCCGAACTGCAAATCGGCGATCTGTCGGAGATGTCAGCGCCCTGGGATTTGATTCGCAGCAGCAGAAAAACAAATCTGCTACCGACATGGGCTTCGACGACGGCCAAAATGGCGAGTTTGCTTAGATATGCTGAAAGCCTGCAAATTTCTTGTTTCTTGTTTCATGTTTCATGTTTCATGAGCCAGCCTACAATACACTGGAAATAATGATCTCTTTGCTTCTCTGAAAAACTTCTAGTGTAGGCCGCTTTGGCAGGATTATGACAAATGTGCTGGAACACATTTGGCGCTAGATAGACTGCAATCTTATATGCTAATAATAGAAAACTGCGAGTTGGCTGCTGCCTCCTTTTCTTTTATGCTGCAGCTCCTTATCTACGTCTGATAGAGCCATGTTCTAAAAAGAAACAAGATCCAATCTGTAGCATAATCTAGACTTGTGCTTGAACTGTTTTGAACTGGGCAATCGAATGCGGCTTTCTCTTCACCTAGGTGTGCTCGAAAAGTGAACCAGCCTGGTCAGAGCTTTATCAGCAATGGCTGCTCATACCATGCAAGAAAAGCAACGGAATATAGACCACTGCTAAGGGGCAGTGACAAGGATAGCTCGGATGTATATGCTATCATCCCACCAGTGCCGCCCTCTCGGGCACATGCGATTCCATGCTTACAACACATGACTGCTCACAATGGCAATGCCAGACAACGTGGCCAAAATCCAAGAACGCGATACGATGCAAGCCATGTAATTCCTCCACTGTGGGAAAGAATCTACCAGAACCAATCAAAGACGGTAATGTAGAGGCAATTTGCGTCGTCGGTAACTGCAAAGAGAGCTGGCATATTTGGGGCCACAGCTATCTATCCCAAATGTCCCTTTTACGAAGGGATAATATCCACTAATGCCTTGAGGACAGGGGCATTTCGTATTTCTTCTCAAATATTAAATCCCCCGTGCTTGGGGGGATCGCAGAATCGCCACAGGCCGGCTTCCTCGGCAGCTTTCCGGACTGTCGAGATCTCCTCATTGGTCACGGCGCGGTTTATATCCGCGTAGCGAAGTTCAGCTTGCTTCTCATCTCCGTCCTCTGCAGCACCAGACTTTCCTCTCCGCTTTGGCTTGCCGACATGCGCATCCGGGTGGTACTGCTCCATGATGTTGACAAAGACGTCCTTGGAGACCTCGCTGGCCAGCCACCGCATGATGGCGGCGCCCTCGTGCTCCAGGCCCGGCATCACCAGGTGGCGCACGAGCAGGCCCTTCTTGGCGATGCCGTCGCCGGTGAAGCAGAGGTCGCCGACCTGGGCGTGCATGGCGCGGATGCTCTCGCGGGCGGCGGCGGCGTAGTCGTCGGCCTTGAGCAGGCGGCGCGACGTGGCGGGCTCCCAGACCTTGAAGTCGGGCAGGTAGATGTCGACGAGGCCGTCGAGCAGCTCGAGCGAGGCGAGCGAGTCGTAGGCGGACGTGTTGTAGATGACGGGCAGCGTCAGGCCGGCATCGCGGGCGTGCAGCAGCGCCAGGGCGACCTGGGGCACGACATGCTCGGGCGTGATCAGGTTGACGTTGTGGACGCGGCCGACCTGCTGCAGCTTGAGGAGCCAGCCGGCCAGCTCCTCGGGCGTCAGGTCCATGCCGTTGCGCTGGTGGCTGATGTCGTGGTTCTGGCAGAAGGCACACCGCAGGTTGCACATGCTGAAGAAGACGGACCCGCTGCCGTTGTGGCCCTGCACGCACGGCTCCTCGCCAAAGTGCGGTGCCACCACGTTGACCTTGGCCGTGCCGCCGCCGATCAGGCACATGCCCGTCGTCTCGAACCGGTTCACGCCGCAGAGCCGCGGGCACAGGTTGCAGTTGCGCAGGTGGGCGTACGCCCGCGAGCGCTTCTTGGCCGCGTCGACCTCGGACAGGGCGAGGAGGCGGGGAGTGTAGTCGTCCAGCAGAAAGGGCGGCGCCAGGTGCAGACCCCGGCGCTGCGCCTGACCCGCGACCTGGAAAAGCGGAGCAGCCGCGCGATGAGATCGGCTGTCAGGGGCACGAAGACGCCGCCGTCGCAGCCCCGACGAAGAGAAACGGTGCCAACCGGAGGCCGGCCTCATTACGGCGACAACGGCAAGTCAACGGAGATAAATAGACCGAGAAAAATAGTAGCGTCTTGTCTCCTCGGAGCCGTGAATAGGGCGAGGTAGCGATCCAGCTCGAGAGAAGAGCTATTAAAAGAAAAGAAGGCCGGCTAGAGCTTCCAGAACAGCCACTAATATCAAAAGCAATTGGCTAAATTCCGACCTCGCATGGATTGGACAGGGGGGTGAGTTTGCCACATGTGGGTGCTGCTCCGTACTCGTAGCATATCGAGCGAACAGCGGCGTCGTGCACAAAATAAGGCTTAACGGCGTTCACATGTCTGTCAGTTGTGCAACGGATGCCCTAATGTCGTTAAAAGATCGCAGGCTGTTGACTGTGAACGCCCTGTAAGCCGTCCTTTGCGCTATCCGTCGCAGCCGTCAGTGCAACGTCTTTTGTGTCTGTTCTCTTTAGCTTTTATTTGCTATGAAAAAACCAAAAAAAAACCGGTAGCTTGCCTCGGTTGCAGTTGGTTTTGCGCACGGCTGACCGTTGCTAGACCCAATCAAGGGCGATCCCAAGCTGCAGATGTCTGTCCACAGAGAATGCTCCATTTTACGTCCACTCTCAGACGTACATCGGACCCGTAGAACAATGCCTGCACATTTAGATTGCCAGGTCCGGTGAGCCGGGTGCTTTTTTTTTTTTTTTTTTTTCCCAGTGGTACAATGTTGGCGGTGAGGTTTCCCAACAATGTAGCCGCGCTCTTATTTTTGGTGAGAATTTACAACATCTCTCAATACCTTCGATGATCTAGAGGTGTATCGTCTTTTTTTTTTTTTTTTTTTTTTTTTTTCGAATTAGCCTCGCGAGTTGGCAACAGCCACTTCTCAAATTTTTCCAGTACACATGCAGTTACTGCATCATGTTGCTGCATGTTGCCTGCCATCGCTGTATCCGGCATTTCCCTAAATTCGATAGTTTTGAGCAAAATGCCATCTTGTATTGGCTGTTGACCTGCCTTCCCGGCTAACCAGCGGGAAGGAACATAACACCACCAATATAAATACATAGAAAATGTAGCAAATCGCCCCTTCCGGCTTGTACCCGTGGGTCACTGCTATGCCCCGCCAACGATCACTTGGCCGATCCGCCGTCTAAAGTACATACGTAGTGAGGTAGTGCAGCAATTGCAGCAATTGCAGGTAGGTACATAACGAATGTACCTTGCACAGCCCATCTTGGGCATGCAGTTACGTAGCTCCCCGTAATAGTTCCTGGCAGGAAAGCGCCGCCGCTGCTCCTGCTGCTGCTCTTACTTTTTTTTTTTCGTCTAAATTTTCTTACTGCTTATTCTTATTTTTCCCTCTTTACTTCCGGCTTCAGGTGGCGGTCATCGGCGCGCTGAGTGTACTCACTCATTTTAGGCCTCTCGCCTAGTCCACTTTTGCCTCTCTTTTCTTTGCCTTTGTCTCGCATGTGTTCATTTCGTATTTCATTACTTCATTATTTTATCTCGCTGCTTCCATCTCCTCTTTTCCCCTCAGCTTTCGTCGTTCGTTGAGTCTGCACATCTCTGCCTTATCGTCATCGTATTTCCCCTACTAATTTCCCCTCTCATTTGCCCTGCCGCTGTTGGGCTTCCTTCTCGTGCTTCCTACAATTGTCCTCCCTAATTCCCTGCCGATCGCTTTGCTACTGTCGCAGTTCATTCGTCTGGCATTGCCCTATCACAAACATCTTGCTCGTCCATTGGGAAGCTTTTTGTGCCTTTATCCACCGTCCTTGAAGTGGAACAAGCTTGTCGGCACGGAGGATTCCCCAGTCCCGAAGGTAAGATTTTATAACTGCATTATGACCCCGCCGTCACGTTCAAACCGAACGCGCGAACAGCGGCTTGCCGCTTATGTCCCCTATCCACTCCTCCCACCCTCTCCCCTCTTTCTCTCCTTTCACATCAGAACCGGACAAAAACAGCGCGCAACCTTGGTGGCAGACGGTACAGCAACAAATCTACCCGCAGAGCACTGAGTGCTGACGCAAATTGCAGCCATGGCAGACCTGCATCAGGCAGAGGAGCATGCCCAAAATGCCCCCGATGCTTCCGGAGTGCCCGGCGCAGCAGCCGAAGAGAAGCCGTCTCCCAGCTTATCCGTCCGATTTGAACCTCATGTTGAAAAGATCGATTTTGTGGAACTGTCACCTGATCCAAATCAACAAGACGAGTGCAAGCCGGATGCTAATATCAGCACCGAAGCCACCACCGGCGGCGTAACTCCGGATCAGTTGAAGGACCTAACGAAGAAGCTGGGAGCTACGCATTTGCAGGGTCTCAGAGTCGCAAACTTCGCCTTCGAACCCGTCTCCTTACCGGCATCCAGGGTAAGCACAGAAAAGCAGCGATGAGCCATAGCAACGGGCTTCCAGGCTTGGGAGGAATGCAGATGTGGAGATCAGGACCAAGCAAGCCAGTGGGAGGAAAGAAGTTGCTAAGCTAATCCTCCTAGATTCCGTCCCGCGAAGACGACTCCAGGCATGCAAGCGGCCAGCAAACGCCCAACTCGGCCGGCTCTCCTATGCTTAGTGCAAAGGCAAATGAGGCGCAGTCCCCTCCACTTACGCCGTCCGGCACATCACACCTCGACGCAGAGAAGAAGTCTCCGAGAATATCAGTCGACGCCGCAGGTCCCCGATCTGTGCGTCACGGCGTGATCACTCCGCAAGAATCTTCACAGGATGCATCACCGCCTTCTTCTAGAGGCAAACTAGCGATCCAGCGGCCTTCGTCATCAGAAGAAGCTACGAGGCGGCCCGTGTCATCATCGGGTATCCAAGACCAATCCCTTCTTGGAAGCCATCGCAGGGGTCTATTTAGCATTGGTCCTACTGCCAGTGGGTCATCCAGCAGTGGCGGCAAATCTCTTCCCGTATCTCGTGAAGTCAGCCCCTCTCGGAACAATGCCGCTGCTCAGTTCTACTCCAGACCTTTTACGCCGTCCGGAGACTCGAATGATCCTTATGCTGCAAACAAGCGTGCGCCCCAGAACAAGATCGAGCCTCGCTTTGTCTTTTCAAAGCTGTCCAAGAGGAAAGACACGTCGCCGACTGCGTCTTCTGTTTCTGTTTCAAAGAACAAGGATGAAAAGAGGCACTCCGGTCTCTTTGCTGGCCACAGTCATCACCACCGAAAGGACGGAGCGAAGGATGACGGTCTGCATCCTGAAGAGAGCTTGACCACCCATAGTCGCCAGAGCTCCATGTCCGATCTGAAGAGATTCTTCAAGCTGGGACCATCCCACCATCACAAGATCAAGCGAGCTGTGTCACCGGCCGTCTCCGTTCGCTCTGCCAAGAACTCTGCATCCAAGTCGTCGATTCAGATCCCCTTCGGAGACGAGCACAGCTTGACTTCAAAGTACGGGAAGCTCGGTAAAGTCCTCGGCTCCGGAGCTGGAGGATCTGTCCGCCTCATGAAGCGAAGCGAGGACAACACAGTATTTGCCGTGAAAGAGTTCCGGCCGCGCCACACCTACGAAAACGAGAAGGACTACGTCAAGAAGCTGACCGCCGAATATTGCATTGGCTCGTCACTGCACCACGGCAACATCATCGAGACTCTCGACATTATTCGTGAGAAGCATAGGTGGTTTGAGGTAATGGAGTACGCGCCTTACGACCTGTTTGCCATCGTCATGACTGGACGAATGACTCGTGCAGAGATTGCTTGCTGCTTCCTGCAGATTTTGAGCGGCGTCACGTATCTGCACAGCATGGGTCTGGCGCATCGCGATCTAAAGCTAGACAACGTTGTCGTTAGCGAATATGGCATCATGAAAATCATTGACTTTGGAAGTGCGCATGTTTTTAAATATCCCTTTGAGAACGGCGTGGTTTTGGCTACAGGTTAGTGGGCACCCCACATATTTTTACAAGTATAAGCACTTCTTCGCTACAGCATATGCTAACACCGTTGTGTCTCCAGGTATTGTCGGGTCTGATCCTTATTTGGCTCCGGAAGTTTATGATGAGAGAAAATACGACCCGACTGCAGTCGACATCTGGTCATTAGCCATTATTTTCTGCTGCATGACTCTTCGACGATTCCCGTGGAAGGTCCCCCGCATGACAGACAACTCCTACAAGCTTTTTGCCTCTGAGCCGACTCCCGGCCACGACCCCAAGAGACTGTCTCTTGCCAAGCATAGGTCGCACACCGAAGGTCCCAAAAAGGAAGATGAGCCCTCCGCCGAGAAGGCAGACAAGGCAGAAAATAACCATCAAAACGAGAAAGAAGAGAAGGCGGATCAGCCTGAGAAAGATGATCACAAAGATCACAAACCAGATGACGGAGATGAGAAGGCTGCCAACAGCGAGAAGGACGGACATGAGGCTAAGGAAGAGAAAGCAGACGCAACGACAGAGAAACCCGCCGAAAAACCTGCCGAAAAGCGCGAGGTGATCAGGGGGCCGTGGCGAATTCTACGCCTGCTTCCTCGTGAGAGCAGACATGTAATTGCTGGCATGTTGACGATCGATCCGAAAGAGAGAATCAAGATGCACGATATCCTTCAGGATCCCTGGGTTGCCAACACAGTCATCTGCAGACAAGTTGAACCGGGCAAGGTTATTCGGGCAGGCACGCACACTCACATTCTGGAGCAACCTTCGCCGCCTATGAAATAGGCTTCATCGAAGCCAGAGCGCTGCAGCAGTTGCCGGGAATGGACAACTCCACACCAACATTAAGCGGTCTATTTCTCTGTCTGGGGAAAGTATGGGTATTGTGGGTTTAGAAGAATCTTTATCATGGGGATTTCTGTGGTGTTTAGCCGGTTTTGCTCTGTTTTGTGCTTGCGTGCTTTTTTTGTCTTTTTCTTCTTTGGGTGTTTTTGTTTGACTCTTCCTTCATCGGGTTCAAAGTGGTCAGAATTACACTACAACACTGCCTGTGGCAGCTGGATTTTATAGAGTATAGGGAGCGGCCGGTCAATTGGAAAGCTAGGCTGGTAGAATAGGGGTTCGTGGGCATAATACACTTCATGTAGACCTTTTTTTTTTTCTAAACAAACCTTGAGCAATTTGTTGTATAGCAGATGCACCGGATGCCAGAGCCTTGGATAGCCAGAAAACTACCCGAGGTGTAACGTTCGTAGTGTCTATCTCTATACAGGGAGTTAGTGCTCTTATTAATATTAGCGGTGCTGTCATTGGGAATTGGGACTAGCGGTGCCGGAAAATCTCTAGCGCCGATGCCAAAAAATTCTAGGACCCATTCATCAGATAGTTTCTAGATGCTCTTAGAAGCTCTTGAATTTTCGTCGGTTACCCGCAAAAATCTTTCCCCTTCCCCAGGACAGAAGCTCTCTAATTCTACACCGAACAACCTCCAATTCCCCCGGAAGCAGACAATTTGCCCTTTTCCTACTAATTCTTCGACTTCGTTGCTATACCTTTTCTCACAACCCCCATCCAGCCACACAACTCTTCACAATGGTAAGTCCAGTTTTTGGAGACGTGCCTATTTGGTTTATAAAGCATTCCGGTTGCTCTGCTAGGATATGTGCTGACAAAGGTGCTCCCCTCCGCCTCGCTCGCCAGGCCACCTCTCTCCGCTCGATCAAGTCTCTCGTCCCCCTCCTGGACCGCGTGCTGGTCCAGCGCGTCAAGGCCGAGGCCAAGACCGCCAGCGGCATCTTCCTGCCCGAGTCCAGCGTCAAGGAGCTGAACGAGGCCAAGGTCCTCGCCGTCGGCCCCGGCGCCCTCGACAAGGACGGCAAGCGGGCGCCCATGGGCGTCTCTGCGGGCGACAAGGTGCTCATTCCTCAGGTGAGCAGCTCTCTTCTCCTGCGCAATTCTACAGCGCGCATCGCATTTTCTTTTCTTCTCGGCTAACGTAAAAACAGTATGGCGGCAGCCCCATCAAGGTCGGCGAGGAGGAGTACCACCTGTTCCGTGACAGCGAGTGAGTTTTTCTGTCTTATTCTAAATGGTATTTAAGAAGCAGATCTCTTGCTAACCTATGATGTTCCAGGATCCTGGCCAAGATCAACGAGTAAATGCAAATTTCACAAGGAAGGAACGAAAAAAATTCAAATAAAACATAACAAAAAATTAGAACCTGCTCTAAAATGTTTCATGGCGCAAGGTCGGGCAAGCACATTGACAATGCTATGAAAGTGGGAGCACATAACCTCTTATCTTTCAAGCATGTTCTGCTACCATCCTTTGTTTTCTTGTACCAATATGGCAACCAAAAATATACCGGCGCTATACCGAGAAAAAGGAAGAGACAGGGAATGAGATTACGCCTCTTTTTGTATAGACTTTCTGTACGTTGTATGTTGTGAAGACTGATGAGATAAAAGGTAGAGGAGGGGAATTCGGCAAAAGAAAAATGTATAGCTGAAAGGATTGAATATAAAAGCATCTCCACTCATTAGGTATTGCTGCCTCGATCATGCCTATCTTGTTATACATCAAGAAACTAGAACACCAAAACATTAAGTCGCTATCATGTATCTAACTATTGTATTTGCAAAGAGGGCTCACGCTGATGGAAAGACTGAGGTGTGAGATGAGTGGGGATTCATTAAGGTTTGCTTCCGTTACACTTATAACTGAAAGAGGTCATCTACGACACGCAACTATCAGCCAACCACTCCGTGCGGCCCGTCTTCTTTTCTGCACTCCCCTGTTTTGAATTGATCAGATTTCTGTTTCCAGCGATTCGCCATCCCCTTCTATGCAAGTAGATATCTAAGGCTTGCGCATCGACTTTAAACGCTCGGTAGTTCGTGATCGCTTATCTCTCATAAGATCGCTAACATTCATGCTTAGCACAAGCAGCTATGTCTCTCTAATGAATTACGGCAATATGCGGGAGTTGCAAGCTTTCCGAATCTTTTATTTCAAGGATGAAAGACGTATTTTTTTTTATTTTTTTTTTCCAGAAAAGATAAGGTCTGCTAGGTTCTGTTATGGAATTCGCGGTATTAGGGTTTAAACAAAAACCTGGATGACTCCCATGTCGATAAGTGGAAAGAGTGCGCAACTTACATGCATGTTCTCTGTAGGTAGGCTATAACAGGTGTCTAAATTTAAATCCACACTCGGCTATCTAATAGCTCTGCATTTCGTTTTCTTTCTTCTCTATCCAATCCTCCCACTCTCTTGGCTGCGTTTTGGTTTCTCCAGCCGCTCGGGGAAACAATCAATTTGCCTTTGTGCAAAAAGAAATCTATTTTTTCTTCTTTTCCGCTTCTATGCTTTCTCAGCCTCTGTGCAAACCTCTTATAAGCATTTTTATTTTGTGTGGCTCCCCAATTTAACCGAGAGCATCTTATAGTTCATCTTATGTTTCGTTTCCGTCTTTTCGTCTGTATTCTCGGTGTAAGTCGTTTTATCTCCTGCTTCTTTTCTCATGTTTGCAACCGGAGCCGAGATCGTCTTTGTAATTTCTTGCCTCGACCACATATTAGCATACGTGGAAGCAGACTAGAGAAAAGCGATACACGGAAGTCATATTTCTCTATACCGGCCCGTTAATATCATAATGCATATATGAGAAAGACGACATAGTTCAGAATCACGGTTGATTGCGTTCTTTTGTTCACCCCCCCTTTCTCGTCGTGTCATTCTATGTTTTTGCCCTGCTTCCGGCAGATGGGATGATTCTTCTCTTACATGAATTTTGTGCTTGCCGCTGTGTAATATGAAAACGACCTGAACTGGGAGCACACAGACACGTCGCGTTTTACGTAGCGCCTTCTCATTATCTTGTCTTGTTTCGAGAGTCTAGAACTGCACTGGGCAGTCATCTTATATGTGTAATTTGGTTCATAGAGCAATGCTATCAATAAATAACGAGATATAGTTGGATCTTCCTATTTGATGGTGATGTTTACCAGGAAATTTAAGATACATGAGCCTGGACTGCGAAGAAAATTACTTAGATTGAGATTTAGTTGAGGTGATGACGAGTACAAAGTAGCGAAATTTGTAGAAAGTGTCTTTCTGCTAGGCCCCTAATCTGAGAGTATAAAAGTGTCAGAGGACAACATATATATGTTTGACCTACCCCCCTTCCTGACGTTGTCCAGAATCGTGTAAAGCTTTCCTTGGATCTTATTTGGTTTTGTCAAACTTTTGGACCATCTCTCTTTTCTCATTCTCCATTCTTGTGTTTACTTTGTGACGCCTTGGTGCTTCAATCTCTTCTAGTCTTTCCTTTGCTGTATCCTCTCTTGACGAATGGGACGCATCATCGTTTTTGTTCTCTTTCTCTTTCCAAGCTGCCGAAGAAGTAACTAGTCTGTCTCTCCGTGCTTTGGTACACGGAATATCTACAAAAGATAGATAGTAAAAGGGAAACAATAAGACTCTTTATATGTTGAGAAGAAAGGAACCACAAACACCTCTTTCACGCGAAAACCGCGACCAACAGAGGCAATACAAAACCCCTTGGGTAGTTACGACAGCAGGCTCCTTTTTAAACACCGCAAACGCTACAACATACCCTTTATTTCGCTACACGAATTCCTACTTAACAATGCTACGAAGTCGCAGCATCCGCGTCCTGGTGACGATTTTTGTTGCCGTTGCGAGCGCTCACACGTCTTTTACCACTCTGTTCGTCAACAGCGTGAACCAGGGCGATGGCACTTGCGTTCGGCAGCCGACCGATCCTCAAACCTCGACAAACCCGGTCGAAGACTTGACCAGCTCTGATATGGTCTGTGGTAAGTCCCCAAGCACAGCAATGCAACATGTCGTCTTCTGCCAGAAGATAGGAGAGACGCTGATTCATCTCATTTAGGCCGCAATGGTCTTACTCCGGTGGCATTTACTTGTCCCGTTGCTTCTGACTCCACTCTCACTTTTGAATTCCGAGAGAACCCCGATGGATCCAAGCCGGGTGCCATCGACCGGTCTCATAAGGGACCCTGCGCGGTGTACATGAAGCAGGTCAGCAACATGGCGGCCAGCACGGCTACTCCGTCGGGCGGCTGGTTCAAAATCTACGAAGACGGCTACGATAGCAGCACGCGCCAGTGGTGCACGGAGAAGCTCATCGCCGCCAACGGCCTCCTCTCTGTGGCGCTGCCGCCGGGTCTGCCCGGCGGCGCCTACCTCGTGCGGCCGGAGCTGCTGGCCCTGCACAACGCGCAGGCGGGCGATCCGCAGTTCTATGTGGGCTGCGCCCAGATCTACGTGGTGTCATCGTCCACCGCGTCGACGCTTGCCATCCCCGACGGGTACGAGGCCACCATTCCCGGCTACATCCACAAAGGCGATCCGTCGGTGACGTTCAACATCTACCGGCCCGTCTTTCCCTACCCGCTGCCCGGCCCACCGGTCTTTTCCCCGACCTTTGCCAGCGACAGTGGCGATGACGGCGACGACAGCAATTCAGACAGCAACGGCAAGAGCGGCGCGGCCGGCGCGGCGGCGGCGCTGCTGGCCAACCACGAGCTGTCCGCGGCGGCCCAGAAGGCCGCCGGCGTCACCTTTGTGCCCAGCACGTGCCTCATCAAGAACGCCAATTGGTGCGGCGTCGAGGTGCCGCGGTACCGCGGCAGCGAGAAGGGGTGCTGGGACGCGTCCGAGGACTGCTACCGTCAGGAGGCCGCCTGCTACGCCGCGGCACCGCCGACGGGCGACGCCAACTGCGACGCCTGGGACAAGCAGAAGTGCGCCGTCATCCAGGCCGCCTGCAGCGCCGGCCAGTTCACCGGCCCGCCCAACGCGGGTCAGCCCCTTCAGCAGGTCGAGGCGGCAGTGCCAGGGCCGATTCCAGGCCCACAGAAGCGAGCGAGCAGGTTCATGGCGCGAGGGTTGACGACGGTGATGTGAAAAGCTATGAGCTTGGTTTTTTTTTGTCTTTTTATTCTTCTTCAGCTTTTATGAATGTATGAAAAGCAGTTCTTGTTGTCTCGTCCGTATCAAACGCCGAGCGACACATTTGTTGGAGCAATTGGCCAACGTCTTATACCAAAATTACAAGTCTCACCCCCACCGTTACCGTAGTAAAATCACGCAATTTTTTCGGTCCAATGAGAACGCAGCACGATGGTCAAGCTCTGCCGTTTAAAGTCTGGGGGCTTCGCCCGTCCATGTCGCAATTGTTTTCTGACTCTCTCTCCTCTCCAACCTCATTTATTTCGTTTCTGTGGGTTTTGCGCTGTTGAAGACGCTTGTCCGGTGTTCTACGTTTATTCTGATGGGCATTTTGTGCTGTGGAGCCCCAGGAAATGGCACAGAGGCCGGTGTGCTTAGTACCTACAAACGGATGATAGCATGCGTCCCGCAATATGCAAAAAGGGCAACATTATATTCAAAGTTAAGTCTTGTGGTGGGTGCATTTCCTCTTATTGTCGTCTCTCCCTGGAGAGACCATATGTTTGAATAGCCTCTTTATCCATTACCCTACCCCCCATTCCCATTCCCTTTCCTTCATATCAGATCATGTCGTCGTCATATCCCATTCGCTTCATCCATCAGTCCTTGAGCAGCTTCCCATAGGCGGTGTAGTAGCCGCACTTGTTGACATGAGAGCACTTGCCCGTCTTCTCATTGAAGACGTTGCAACCTCCTTTGGCTACGTTGGGAGGAGTGTACACTGGACGGCGACGGTGTCAGATGGATACTTTTCTTTCACACCTTCTCTCTCCATACACTACTTCGTCTCGGGGACACTCACAATGAAGTGAGACAGCGAAGTCGCTGCCTTTGTTCCAGATCTTATGCACACCAAGCTCGTCCGCCATATAGGCGACGGCATTCTCCGGATACGTCTTCTCAGAGGTGATGGTCATGGGCTCATCCTTTGTTCCATCTGGGTAGGCGTACCGGGTCTCAGTCAAGTTGCCATGCAGGATCTTCATCACGCAATGGGCCTTGCCGTGGTCATGGATCGGACTACCCTTACCCGGTGACCACACAAGCACAAGCTGTGTCACTATTGTTAGTCGTCTCTTTGCTACTTGACGACGCCTACAAACAAGTGTTTGGGAGAATGGAAAGATCCTTTGAGGTGGCACGAGGAAGGCAGATGGATGAAAGAAAAGAAAAGAAAAGAAAAGAAAGAGGAAGACATACCAGATTGCTTTTGCCATTGCCCTCGTCGACGAGATTCCGAGTATACCCTCGACTGGCGTCGCCAAATTTGTACGGCAGCCATCCTTCATCGGCACCATCATACTCTTCCATCAAGCGAGTGAGGTGCTTGACGTCGACATCATCCGAAGTCAGACCTGATGATGGGCCTAAGGCCTGCTTTAGAGCCTGGACCAACTTCTCGAAGCGAGAGACATCATCAGCACGATCGAGGTGCGACGAGGACACCACGTTGTTCGATAACGGTTGAAGAACGCCGACCGCCATGTTTGCTTGTTGTTTCTTCAAGTCAATGCAGAAAAATGTTAATTCAATGTGATGGATGGATACGAAACGATACGAATGGCAACAAAAGACGATGTCGAAGGGATGAAAATTTGATGGCGCTGATAAGATGGTGGGCGAGACGATGTGGGCGTTGCTTGGGTACCGATCCGGTTATGAACGGGAGCGACTATGCTGCTGACTCCGGTTAGGAGGGGATATTGTTGACAGATTGCAGCATGCAGGCTTTGTGGCCTGTTGGGATTTCCTTATTTTAGGAAACGATATGCACCGTACAAGGACGCTCGCTCACGGTTGGAGGGTCGGAGGGCGTTTGAGTCGGTCACTTGGAAAAGAGGCGGTGTCATACGACCGCTTTACCCCTTCCCCCCTCTTCGTCCTTGGCGCCTGGAAGGGCTTCGTGGCTCTGAAGAAGGTTTTGGAACGTCTTTTGTTCTGTATGGGATGGGCTAATCGGAGAGCGAGTCGAAAAAATCTACCCTGTGCTATCTCCGTTGTCTGCGGTGTGTGCACTGTTCCTTGGTGAATGTCTTGTCTCGGCCTTGGATCCTGAATTTTGTTGTGGTCAATGTAAGGTGTCCGACGTCGGATTGTGGGTCATTGACTGCCGTTGCGAATGCTCCACGAAAAGCGCTGTGGCACCGGGGGAATCGTTATCTCGTCTTCAAAACGGTACCGGCTTTCTCTTGGTCAATCAACATGCACAGGTCTGCTTGGGCTGGTCGTACAGTGTGTATTTTGGGATGCAAGATTTCAGTTGCATAGTTGTCAATTGTGAAAACTGGCCGGAAGCGCGCAGGATAGTCAGCTGGGTTTTTAGGAAGGGGGGGGGGGGGGGGGGCATCTTTCCATAAGAGACGAAAAATTGGCGTGCTTTCCGGATAATGGACGAAAATCTAGGACACCCGAAACCCAGAATGGATATAGCGTTGGCGCAAAGATAAGGTGTACTACATCTTTCGACCGAAGGCATACTTTCACACCTCTGAATTGCGAGCAAATTATTACATACGGGGATTGGGAAACGAGAAGCTAAGTCACGGGGATTCTCGGCACTAAATTGTGTCCAAGGAGTGAGAAGTGCAATGAAGACCGCTTATTTGCGGAGGCGAAGACGATGTCAGGAATTTACGGCTTACGGTGCGGAGTTTAAGGAATTGCTTTACATTGGCACTGTAAGACGGGCAAATGGATTTTTACTACAAAAAGAAGCAGAGGCTTCGAAAAGACCTCGAATCAGAGACCCAAATAAGCACTTAAAATGACTGCACCAAGGTAAAGGACGAGATATCCTTGCATTTTGTGACGTAATCTTCAGGAGTGCCTGTGGGGATTAACGCAACCAGTTCTCTGCGACTGGCCAGGTGATCGATCTTGCAGAGCTCCCAAAAACCCGAAATGGAAGAAGAAGTTCGTAGCTCTAGAGGGACAATTAACGGCCACTCCCATAGTCAAGTAGAAACTCAAATATTCGGAGTAAGTAGGGTTGGTCTTGTTAGGTCAGAACCGGGTACGGGTGTCGTTTTGTAGAACAACGAGGTTTCTGATGAGTCATGCGGACCTTGGCAGCCGTCCAGTCGGCGTGTCCGCCGACGCACGTTGCCGACACGGGTTGCCGACACAGGTTGCCGTTTGTGGCGGCACCGAGAACCGTTCTAAGCTGACTTTTGAGGGCTGTAAATCCCGACAGAACGCGGGGGGAGAAAACTCGGAATGGCGCGGCGAGGGGAATACGACGAGAATGGGCTGCTTCGTGACTCAGCTGCAAGATGAGGCGCAAAATAAATATTTCTGGATCAGACGGTTGCTCCAAAATCAGATGCGAGGGTTTTCTTTCTCGATTCTTTTCTTGGCATTCCCTAGATTTACTCAAACAGCTCTGACATTTGCGAACGGTTTTTAGAACTGACGCTCTACCCTAGCGCCGGTATTTCCAACAGCGTATTCATTCAGCGCGGATTTTATAGAGAGGAGGACCAACCAGCTGATTCTTAGATGGCGATGACTGCATTAACCACGACGATCGAGCGCGCAGACGCTTTTTTTCTGAGCTTGCCGAGACCTGGCGCAAGCACAGATGAAAGCGAAATAGACATTGCGGATGGCAAGAGACTCAGATCAACACCAGGCGGAAGTGCAAGCGAGGAGGAAAAACCCCAAAAGGGCAGCGAAGCAACTGTCCCGGCTTGTGGCACCACCACCAGCACCAGCATGCCGAGCAAAGAGAACACCGGCTGGCGAAAAATTGTTCGCAACTTCACGCCTTCGTAAGCCAGCCATGACCCTTTTTTTTTTTTGCGATATGCAGCATTGTCTAACCGAACAGTTGGTTCTCGGTCACCATGGGCACGGGCATCGTGTCTATCCTCCTGCACAATCTGCCCTATAATGCGGATTGGGTGCGATACATCTCCTATGGCATCTTCTGCCTGAACATCGCCCTCTTCTCGATTTTCTTCGCCATCAGCCTCGCGCGATATGTGTTTTATCCAGAAATCTGGACAGTCATGATCAAGCATCCGACCCAGTCTCTTTTCATTGGATGTATACCGATGGGTCTGGCCAGTATGTGTCCTCTTTTTTCCTTTTTGTTTTCTTTTCCTTCCGTTGCATGATTCCAGCCTGCTGACAGACTAGCCATTGTCAATATGACCGTATTCGTGTGCGCGCCTTGGGGCAACTGGGCCATCTACCTCGCTTGGGCGCTGTGGTGGCTGGACGCGGCCATATCCTGCGCTTGCAGCTTGATCGTCCCGTTCATCATGTACGTATTTTAGCGAATTTGCTCTGTTCCGCGCTTCGTCTCTAGCCGTCTTTGGCCATCCCCACTAATCGCGCACAAAATTCAGTGTACACCACCACAAAAACCAGCTGGCCAACATGACAGCGGCACTGCTGCTGCCCGTCGTGCCCGTGGTCGTCGCGGCGGCGACCGGCGGCATCGTCGCCGAGGTGCTGCCGAGCCCCAGCCACGCCTTCACCACGCTGGTGGCGTCGTACATCCTGTGGGGCCTGGGCCAGGCCTTCTCCCTCTTCATCATGACCATCTACTTTCTGCGCTTGCAGGTGCACGACCTGCCGCCGCGCGAGGTCATCGTGTCCGTGTTTCTGCCCATCGGCCCGCTGGGCCAGGGCGGCTTCGCCATCCAGCAGCTCGGCAAGGTCGCCCTCGCGCTGCTGCCCCCGACCGGCGGCGACAGCACCTATTTCACCAGCGGCAACGCCGCGCTGACCGCCGCCGCGCCGCACGCCGGCGTCGTCCTGTACGTGCTGGGCGTGCTGGTGGCCTTTGTCATGTGGGGCGCCGCCATCGGCTGGCTCGCGCTCGCGCTCTTCTCCATCATGACGACCAAGTCGTTCCCCTTCAACATGGGCTGGTGGGGCTTCACTTTCCCGCTGGGCGTCTTCACCACTTGCACGGGCCTGATGGCCACGGAGCTGTCCAGCGGCTTCTTGAAAGTTTTGACCGTGGTGAGTTCTTTTCCCCAGGTACCCGAGATAAGGACGTTAGTATTGGTGGAATAATGAGGCGAGAACATTTTCTTTTGCTAATTCGCTTTTTTTTTCTCTCCAGATCTTTTCCCTCTCTGTTCTCTGCCTCTGGATCATGGTCACGGTCAAGACCGTGATAATGGTCATCAAGGGCAAGATGTTCCACGCTCCTTGCTTGAAAGACCTGCGCCCTAAAACACAGCAGGCGGGAGGGGATCGAACGGTTTAAAGAGTGCAAAAGGGAAGAAAAAAAGGGCGCAAAGATAGACAGGGGTGAATGATATGTACGAAGTCCGCGGAGATGCGCTGTCCAGGGAAGCATTTTAGACGATTTTGCATGGCGAATATGGCTGGGGATTCAACATCCAGCGACACTGGATTTTTTTTACGTTTGGGAGCATTTAACGTTTATAAACAAGGATAGAAAAAACGGGCTGTTTCAATGGTTTAAATATATAATGTCTACTGCACACTTCTGCTGCATCACTGTCATGCAATCTATAATGGTGTCATTCATGCAATAGATTAGCAGTATAAATTAAATACGCTTCATGAGGAAAAACCAAACGACGAACGAAAGCCGCTATAATGTAATTGGGTCCCACCATAGTGTACTACAAGTGTACCGGAAGTGTACCTAATCCCGAACTTAAAATAGTCCCCCCAAATGACTAAGTTTGCGATTAGCGATCGCAAATAGGCGGGGTCGCAGAACCGCCTCTAATAGATTGTAGCAAAAAAAAAAAAAAAAAAAAAAAAAAAAAAAAAAGGCAGAGCCTCACTTGGACATGTGCCCAAATGCTCAAGATTAAGACCCATGAGCCATGGCCTTTACGCTCGGGGCAGATCGCCCGTTTCTCCGTGATCTGGTAAACAGTAAGTCCAATCACCGCTTCTCTGGTCGCCGCTTCCCTCCATGATAGCGTAACAACTTGCTGACGAAACAGCTGCTACCGATCTCTGGCATGAGTATCGGATACCTATTATTCTGACAACCTTTGCGGTCTTGATCGCCTTACGCATCTACGTGCACCTGACGGATAACAGCGAAGAGAGAGATGGACTGCTTGTCTTCCCAAAGATATATGAAGAGGACAAAACAGCAGAGAAGAAGCAGCTAGACGAGAAGATCAGCGCAGGGAAGCCGGACCCATCAGCAGCTGCGGCGAGGGCGGTGGCCGAATCAACGACGAAGACCGCGGCAGCACCTTCTGGTCCTCGCAGAATAAAAGGCACACTCCATAAAAATGGCCAAGGCGGTCAGAACGGGCCTAAGGACGGCGTAGGAGAGGTGGCTTCGCTGCCGGCAAAGGTCCAGGTTCTAATCTTTTATTCGTCTTTGACTGGAGCCACAGCCAAGATCGTTCAGGAGTATGCGGAGAGGCTTGGTGGGTCCCTCAAGGCGCTCGAGCTGCCCCAGGGCCGACACAACGTATTCCAGGATCCCAAAGTGCTCGATATCGCAGAGATAGACCTCGACGAATACTTTATTTCGCCGCCATCGCGACAGAGCCAAGAGAGCGGGGAGGGCCAAGATGCGCCCGTCGACCACTTCTATCTGCTTCTTCTTCCGAGCTACAATATCGACTCGATCAACGACACGTTCCTGGAGCATATGAAGGAGACGCACCACGATTTCCGCATCGACACGGCGCCGCTGGCGCCTCTCTTGGGCTACTCGGTGTTTGGCTTCGGCGACCGGGAAGGCTGGCCCACGGAAGAGCAGGGCTACTGCTTCCAGGCCAAGGAGATCGACAAGTGGATGGCCAAGCTGACGGGACGCAAGCGCGCATTCCCGCTCGGGACCGGCAACACCAAGTCGGATGCGCTGCAGCGCCTGTCGGAGTGGTCCGACGGCGTCGTCGACGTGCTCGACCTCCTGGCGCGCACGGGCAGCCTGGGCGAGGGCGTGCCGGGCTCCGGCGACCCGGTTGAGAGCGACGAGGAGGAGGCAGAGGGGGACGACGGCAGCGACTACGAGGACGACGAGGTCTTGTTCGGCGACAGCGCCGCTAAAGATGCAGGCGTAAAGCGCCTGAAGAAGGCCGGCGTGATCGACGACGTCGAGGACCTGGGCCGGCTCCTGCAGAGCGGCAAAGAAGACGCCGCCGCAACGGTGGCGGCGGCGCCTGTAGCGGTGGATTTCACAGACTACGACGCGGGCGGTGCGGGCGGCGGTCGCCGACGCCCAGGACGGAAAGCAGCAGGCGGCGTGCGCGGCAACGGCGACAGCGCCATGCCGGTCCCGGCGCCGCCGCTGGCGGTGAAGGAGATGGTGGCCAAGGACAGCCCGACGTACAAGTCGCTGACGAAGCAGGGGTACGCGATCGTGGGGTCGCACTCGGGGGTGAAGATCTGCCGGTGGACCAAGTCGGCGCTGCGGGGGCGGGGCTCGTGCTACAAGTTCTCGTTCTACGGGATCAACTCGCACCAGTGCATGGAGACGACGCCGTCGCTGTCGTGCTCCAACAAGTGCGTGTTCTGCTGGCGCCACGGCACCAACCCGGTGGGGACGACGTGGCGGTGGGTGGTGGACCCGCCGGAGCTCATCTTCCGCGGGGTGCAGGCGAACCACTACGCCAAGATCAAGAACCTGCGGGGCGTGCCGGGGGTGCGCGCCGAGCGGTACGCGGAGGCGATGCGGATCCGCCACTGCGCGCTGTCGCTGGTGGGCGAGCCCATCTTCTACCCGCACATCAACGAGTTCCTAGGCATGCTGCACGGCGAGCGCATCTCGTCGTTCCTCGTGTGCAACGCGCAGCACCCGGACCAGCTGGCGGCGCTGCACCACGTGACGCAGCTGTACGTGTCCATCGACGCGACGAACCGCGACGCGCTGCGCCGCATCGACCGCCCGCTGCACCGCGACTTCTGGGAGCGCTTCCAGCGCTGCCTGGCCATCCTGCGCGCGCAGCGCTTCCGCCAGCGCACCGTGTTCCGGCTGACGCTGGTCAAGGGCTTCAACCTCGAGGACGAGGTGCGCGGCTACGCCGACCTGGTCGAGCAGGCCCTGCCCTGCTTCATCGAGGTCAAGGGCGTCACCTACTGCGGCACCGCCACCACCGCCGGCGTCGGCCTCACCATGGCCAACGTGCCCTTCTACCACGAGGTCTGCGACTTTGTCGTCGCCCTCGAGCGCGAGCTGCAGGGCCGCGGCCTCGGCTACGGCCTCGCCGCCGAGCACGCCCACAGCTGCTGCGTGCTCTTCGCCAGCGACCGCTTCAAGCGCGACGGCCGCTGGCACACCCTCATCGACTACGACAAGTTCTTTGAGCTGCTGCGCGAGCGCGGGCCCCAGGGCGACTTCGGCCCCGAGGACTACATGGGCGCGCCCACGCCCGAGTGGGCCAACTGGGGCAACGGCGGCTTCGACCCCCGCGACCAGCGCGTCGACCGCAAGGGCCGGCCGATCGCAGCCTAGGTGGGGGATGGTCGACGATAAGACAACCTGTTTTACGACCAAGGTCTGAGGGAAGGGAAGGGCTAGAGGATGAACCCCGTTGGGGAGGGGAGGGGGAGGGGAGGGGGAGGGGGATGGGGAAAAGAGAAGAAGAACGGAGGGGCGGCGAATGGCTCATTAGGTTTTGAGGTTCAAATTTGATGGCGTAACAAAAACAAAAGTTGGTAGAAAATGTATATGTTGGAGCTCACGTTTACTGGGGGAGCATTTTGGAGCAAAAGATAGAAAAAAAATTCTTCATAACGGCGAGGTCTTCCTTTTCATTTGTATGCGTATCATTTGATTGTTTGTCCCTTCTAAAAGTATTACCCGCTTCCATGCAACCTAAATTCGTCCAGTACATATAAAAATAGGGTAAGCCATCGTATTTGGATGAACAGAAAACGGGGAACGGCAAGGAAAGTGAAACCCAAATCAAGCAGCAAGGAAGACACGGATGGCCTGGCCGAGGCTATTTTTGCATCTCCAGGCATCGTTGCTTTTTTTTGTCGGTCAACCAGCTGTACATCGACCAGGGACTCTTCCCTCCACTCCTCTCCTTCGGTGAGCAGCCATATAACAATCGCGAATTCGAAAAGGTAACTTGGTTTTTTTCACAGTATAAACATAAAGAGTGGAGCGGTGGTCGTTTTGACCGAGATATGAAGCGCTACGTCAGCTGCGCATACGGTGTCGAAGAAGAGTCGTACAGAGAGAGGCGCTCATAGACATTATAAACAGCGTGGAGAAAATGACGCCGCCGCAGCCGACAGTGAAGAGCAGAAGAGCGAGGGTGCTGCTTATCGTGAACCCTTTAGTCGAGGCCGACAGGCGGGAATAGGTCGACGGGGTTGGGTGCGTCCATGTCGCGAATGTTGAGCTCTGAATCGAACGCAATCATCTCGGCCAGGACGTCGAGGATAGACTGGGAAGAGGGGGGATGTCCGTTAGCATGGGCTATCCAAACCTCCAGAAATGCAGAGGAGCTAGCAGCAGGGTAAAACTCACTTTCGACACAGTCTGGTCGTAGATGCGGATCAGGTCACCGGGGGTCGGGTACACCTTGAGGGCCTTGTAGAAGTGGAGGGCTGACTCGACTGCTTTGGCAGCTGCACAAGACAGACACGTTAGTACCATGTCGAAACAAGGGCCATTGGCGTCTGAACACCTGGAGGGGGGGGGAAGCTGCACGCACGATCGCTTGCCAGGGCCTCGCCCTTGGATACCTGGTCCAGGAAGAAGGCCTCCTTCTCCTCCACGCTCGAGGGGAAGCCCTCAGCCTTGGCCAGGTCGACAGCCAGCTTGATGACTTCCCGCTGCTTCACGGTCTCCTGCTGGGCGAGCTCCTTCTCGGCGCGTGCCTGCCGCCGCTCGTTTCGCCGGAGCTGGCGGCGGAACTCTGGCTGCGTGCGTCTGCGGTGATCGAAGTAGAGTGCATAAGCTGTGATTCATAGAGTCAGCAAGTGGAGGGGGGAGAGGGAAGAGGGGAGAGAAGAGGGAGGAAAGGGAGGGGGAGGGGAGGAAAGAAGGCTGAGGAGGGGGAATCGAGGCCGCTCGTGACGCACCGACGATACCAGTAGCTAGTGCGGCTACGGAAGCTGTTGCAACAAGAGACTTCTGCGACATTTTTCTATCTGTATAGGAGACGTAGACGGGGCGTAAGATTGCGTATGTAGGTTGTCCCTTCTGCACAGGCGCTGCCCAAAGAAGCAAATGCGAAAGGGTAGAGGGAAAAAAAGAAAAGAAGACGCAAAAAAATATGTCGGCGCAAATCGGTAAAGCCTCTCTTGTCGTCAGTTTGTGTGGGCGCCTTGATCTAACCCTTGGTCCTGTTCTGGATGCAAATATGGCGCTCAAAGAAGTTGACAATGTGTCTATATTCGTCCTTGTCTAGTCGACGACGATATCCTTGCTCAGATAGCTGCTGCTGCTGGACTGTTTCGACGGATCTTAGGTTGAGGTCCCGAATATGGTTTAATTTTTTTTTTTTCCTTTCGCTTCTCTCTGCAGAGCCTCTTGGTGCTGCTAGTGGTTCCAGTAAAATGGGCCTATAGCAGGTCGATCCGCTGATTGGCAGTGGATGGACAATGTTTGCCCGCCGATTATTAGCACTTTGCGCGCCCGCCTTGGCCAAGAGAAAATAGAGAAAGCAGAGAAAAACCTGGTTGATTGGCCAATCATGCGCCACTAATCCTCATCCTTGGCTGGATAGCCCGCTGAAGCTGGAACACAGAGCACGTGATGTCTCTAGTGATATGGAGCCGGAGAGGGCAGCTCCCGACCACTCTGGGCAGCCCAGACCACCACGTCAACGACTCGACCTCGGCGACGACCAGCGAAACTACATTCATTTCCGTCGAGCCAATGTGCAGAATATTTCTTCATATTGCCAATTTTTATAGCTGCGGCTGGACTGCATACCACGCAGGGCGGACGCACCGCTGAAATCACATCAGAAACCAGACACTGCCAGCTGGCATTCGACTGCCCGAGGCGAGTGGCGTCGAACGCGAAACTTGACACAGCCAACATCATCATCACACAGCACCGGCCATGTCGGAAGACAGGCTGAGATTATCGCTCCGGAGCGGGCCAAAAAGAAAAGGGCGGCCAAAGATCAGCGCACCGAGACAGATCTCCGCCCCAATAACCAACAGTGCTCTCGGCAGCGGCGTGCAGCGCAGCGATGGGCCGCGACTTGGCGCTGGCGCTACCCCGCAGCCGCCCCCGAGAGCAAAGCCTCTGAACCCAGGAGGAAAGGTGCGGTGTTCTTGCTATTTGCTTCCTCTTTTCTCTTGCTCTTCTCTGTTTCTATGTGCTCTGTGTTCTGCAGCTTACAGCTCTCTCTTCTGGACAGACCTCTGACTATATTAAACGCCGGTACTCGGCTCGCTTCAACGACCTGCCCAACAATGAGTTTGCGCCTCCAGTTCCGACCCTGCCGTCGTTTGACAAGTACGAGTCCGCCGCCAGAAGGCCAGGGGGGGGCGGCGGTAACATGCCCATCGCCAGGCCCAGCGGAGAGGACCGGTCGAGGCGTGTGGGCGGCGGCAGTAGCGGCGGCAGCGGTGGCGGCAGCTTTGGTGGCAGCAGCGGCGGCCCTGGCGGCGGCGGTGGCGGCGGCGGTGGAGGCGGCGGCAGCAGCGCGCCGATTCCGGTGGACGTCAAGGCGCTGCGGGACCCCAAGTTCCAGCCGGACCAGTACGTAGCGCAGATGCTGAGCGACGCCTCGGAGGAGGAGATTGCGCGGTACGAGGAGGCGCTGCGGAGCCTGCGGGCGCGGGCGGCGGCGGACCTGCAGCAGAACATCTACCAGAACCGGACGCAGTTTATCAAGATCAGCAAGGAGGCCGAGAAGCTCAAGGGCGAGATGCGGACGCTGCGCAACCTGATGGCCGACCTCAAGACGAACACGACGGCGCTGCGGTCGGCGTCGTCGACGTCGCTGGCGAACCAGGGCGGCGCCGGGGGCGGTGGCGGCGGCGCAGGTGCGGGCTCTGGCGCGGGCGGCGACGCGGCCGCCCTGGGCGCGGTGGGGTTCTCGACGGGCCTCAGCAAGCGCGACAAGCGCAGCTCGGTGGCGGACCGCACGGCGCTGTGGAACTCGCAGATGCAGGCGCTGTACAAGAACGTCGAGGGCTCGCAGAAGTTCTTGCCCATGTCGCTGGGCCGCCACGTCGTGCAGAACGCCGGCCAGTGGATCGAGCTGGACAACGCGACCTACAAGTCGCGGCGGGCCATGCAGATCTTCTTGCTCAACGACCACCTGCTGGTGGCGTCGCGCAAGAAGCGCAAGGTCGACGGTCCCGGCGGCGGCGGCGGCGGTGGGCCCATGCTCAAGCTGGTGGCCGACCGCTGCTGGCCGCTGCTGGACATTGAGGTCGTCGACATGGCGGGATCGAGCGAGTCCGTGTCGTCGCCGTCGTTTGGCGGCGGCGGCGGCGGCCCAGGTGGCGCAGCGGGGGGCGCGAGCCGGTCCAAGCTGGTCGACGCCATCATGGTGCGCGGCGTCGGCCAGGAGACGGTGCTGTACCGCACGGAGAAGGCGGACGACCCGGAGAAGGCGGCGCTGCTGCTCAACATCCGCAAGGTGGTGGAGGACCTGCGGCGCGGGATCCAGTCGGAGATGGAGGCCAACAACAAGGCCAAGGAGACGATCAACTACTTCGCGTCGCGCGACCCGGGCCTGCTGCAGAAGACGGGCCTGCTGGAGACGCTGTCGGACATCAAGGACATGCTGATCGAGGTCGACGGCAAGCAGCAGAACCTGCGCTGGGTCGAGAGCCAGATGGACGAGCTCGACATCGACGTGGCGCTGCAGCAGTTCGAGCCCGCCGTCGCCCGCGTCGAGAAGATGCAGGCGCTCGCCCGCGGCCTCAAGAACAACGCCGTCGCCCAGGACTTTATCGAGTTCAAGGTCGACGAGCGCTCCGCCCGCCTCGCCGCCCTCGTCATCCGCGAGCTCGTCGACACCCACAAGGAGCAGCGCAAGACCCGCCGCAACGTCTCCTGGCTCACCCGCCTCGGCTTCGAGGACCGCGCCCGCGAGGCCTACCTCGAGGCGCGCAGCGACATCATCCAGAGGCGGTCTCGGTAAGGCACACCCCTCAAAACAAAATACACTACTCGTTGCGATACAGAACACTTTGCATTTCTTTTTTTTTTTTCCTTTTTTTACTGTTACTGACACAGGCCTCCAGGCAATGCATCTTTCAGGGCGACCTGCACCTCTACATCTGGGAGCTGTCGTTTGTCTACTTCTCCATCATCCGCAACACGGTCAGCTGCTTCCAGAGCTGCTTCCCGCCGGCCATGATGAGCGCCTGCGTCAAGTGGGCCAAGGAGGAGGTCGAGGCGTTCAACCGCATCCTGGCGCGCCAGCTGAGCAGCACCGAGCCCGGCGGTGAGGCCTGGCGCAAGTGCATGGACCAGGCCCGCGAGCACGCCCGCATGCTGTCCGACGTCGGCCTGGACTTCCGCAACCTCGTCGGCAACGAGTCGCTCGTGCGGTCGTCCGCCGCCGCAGGGCCGGTGGGACTGGGGCTGTCGTAATATTTCTGTTGTCGCTTTTTGTGCCATTTATTTCTGTCTTCCACCACCCCCCCCCCCCCCCCCAAACGGAGTATATATATCTATATGTGTGTGTTTTAGATTTTTCTGGATGTTTTATTTTCTGTCGTTCTCTCTCAATGCAAGCGACTCCTCTTTTTTCTCTCTTTCTTCTTTCACATAGCATTTCCATGAAATACTACAAAGATGCCCACGATATCAACCCTCCCCCAATACTCTGAGGGGCCGACGTGAAGTGGAGAGTAGAGCACGAGTCCTATTTCCCTAGTAGGCCAAACAGCATCAAAGCTGTTTCAGTTTAAACATGGCACCGGGAATCCAACCTGTAAGCTCGTTTGTATAATTCAGCCGACAAAAAGACGTGCGTCGTCAAGCTGCGTCAAGCTGCCCCAAGCTATGGGGTAAATATGTAAATACGAGGACACTATAATGCCCCGTGGCCCCCTAATCCTTTAGTTACTCTTTGTGCTCTTTTAATATCAAAGCTCTTCCAACAACAGCTATAGCCACACGTGACGTGATGATGTCGCCGCTCGCCCAAGTCCGCACTCGTACTCCGAAGTCCGTGGCGCCTACGACACCTGAAACTGCAGCTAAAACTACTAGACAGCTAGGCCTATAGCTAATATTACACCTAATAGTTCAGCATAGAGAGCCTGCCACAGCGACTGACTATGGGCTTACATCATTCAACTCCGCAGAGAAAACAAAACAAACAGCATAGGATGAGGAGAGGCGAAGGGAAATTTGGGGGGTATCATCCTCACAGCAGCCCCTCCTCCGCCCCCCCCTGGCCTGTCAGCCCTTCTTCTGCCTTTCTGCCCTTCTGCGCGCTTCGTTCGCCCGCTTCTCATCTCCTGTGGCCCATAACCTCATTTCGTTGCTCCCCTTCCTCTTTATTTGTATCACCATAATATTCTACCAACCAAAAAAAAAAAACTCTAAAGATACCAAAAATCCCATTCCAATTCATCCAACCTTCACGACGACCTCTAAAAGACGAAGACGAAGACGAACATTACGAGGCACCTCTTAATACGATATTTATTTCTCGGCTACCTGTAATATTCTACCTGCTGCGGTCTTAATTTTCCCTTTTTGTACGTCTCGAGAGTCCTACGAAGAAAAGTCCTGTCCTTGGGCTGCTGGTTTTTGGCCCTCTCCAATATTCTCTTCAACGAAAGCAGATCTTTCAAGGCGAGATGCAAGCAGCAGTCTAACAGTCGGAATTGTCGTAGATTAATTCGATCGAACCTCCTGTCTCCGATTTCCACCATTTTCAGCACAATTACGCTACTCACCAAAAAGGCGACACTTGGCGAACTCCCCAGCGGTCAAAACACAACCCAAAGACGACGATTTCTATCTCCCGCGACACCTTGTCATACGAAACCGACAACCAGCGATCCTTTGCGCTTTCTTTTGACGGCCCATTAGACTTTTGCCAACAGCGACCAAACCCAACTCACAGAGCCTTCCCACAAACACATCCCACTCCGCCCCGCTCAGAGAATGGACACCAATATGGAAGACGTCGGACGCCCTGCAGACTTGACCCCCCCGCCAGTCCTAGAACCTACCACCGTTCCAACCCTCGATGGCTGGATTGAGAACTTGATGAACTGCAAGCAGCTGAGCGAGCTGGACGTCCAGAGACTGTGCGAAAAGGTACGTATTGCACTCCGAGAAGGCACAGTCCACGTGAGGCAGCCGAAACGACACAGTAGGCGACGGGTCAACGTCGATGACGGACGCGCACGCGACCGGCAAGGATGATGGCATGGATGGCAATTTTGGTCGGGGAGCAGCAAGGTGGGCACAGCAATGCTAACGCGACAATTCTCTCTGCAGGCACGAGAAGTTCTTCAAGATGAGTCCAACGTACAACCGGTTGTATGTACATGCCCCCTAACTTTTTCTGCTCAAGACGGCCTCTCCCTTGTCTCCATCTCTCTGGCTCACAATCTCCCAATAGAAATGCCCGGTAACCGTGTGTGGCGATATTCACGGCCAGTTCCACGACTTGATGGAGCTATTCAAGATTGGTGGACCGAATCCCGACACCAACTACCTCTTTATGGGTATGGGAAATGCCAGCCTGCTTTTTTTTGTTTTGTTTCATGGGTTGAATTGAATATCGGCCGCGTATTTTGATCTAGCTGCAGAGACTAACAAACGGTCAACCTTGACAGGTGACTACGTTGATCGGGGTTACTACTCGGTCGAGACGGTGACGCTTCTGGTGGCTCTGAAGATCCGCTACCCCCAGCGCATCACCATCCTGCGTGGCAACCACGAGTCGCGCCAAATCACCCAGGTGTACGGTTTCTATGACGAGTGCCTCCGCAAATACGGCAACGCCAACGTGTGGAAGTACTTCACCGACCTCTTCGACTACCTCCCTCTCACCGCCCTCATCGACAACCAGATCTTCTGCCTGCACGGCGGCCTGTCTCCCAGCATCGACACCCTAGACAACATCCGTGCCCTGGACCGCATCCAGGAGGTACCACACGAAGGCCCCATGTGCGACCTTCTGTGGTCGGATCCTGATGACCGCTGCGGCTGGGGAATCTCCCCTCGTGGTGCTGGTTACACCTTCGGACAGGATATTTCCGAGGCATTTAACCACAACAACGGCCTGACGCTGATTGCACGAGCACATCAACTGGTGATGGAGGGCTACAACTGGTCCCAAGATAGGAACGTCGTTACGATCTTCTCCGGTATGTTTTATTTGAACGTATCCTTTTGGTCTTGGAGGATTTTTTTTGCTGACAGACACAAGCACCAAACTACTGCTACCGCTGTGGCAACCAAGCCGCAATCATGGAGATTGATGAGCACCTCAAATACACATTGTTCGTGCTTCCCCATGTTCCCATACCCTCTGACACCAGAGAAACTCTTGCTGACACTTGCGGGTCCACAGCCTTCAATTTGATCCATGCCCTCGAGCTGGCGAACCGATGGTCTCTAGACGTAAGTTCTTTGCCGTCTCCCCTGCTTCTCGCTATGGCTGTGGCAGCTCCACAGCATGTGCTGAAAACCCCAAACACAAAAATCTAACTTCAATCTACCAGGTACTCCGGACTACTTCTTGTAAATTACCACTGAAGATTGCCTTGGAGACTCGGATGGTTGCTGGGACAAGTGTCTTGTTTCGTCTCATTTCTCGTCTTTTCTTTTCTTTTCTCTTTTGTGCTCGGGTTGTATGTTTCCTCGCCGGAAAGCCACCAGGTCAAAAAAGGACTAGAAAACAGGGAACAGAGGACATGGACATGGACATGCATCTCATTGTACACAATAGACGCCTTGTACTTCCGCGGCTTCATAGACAGCATATTTTCAGACAAAAGATGACGGATACCCTTTTTTCTATACTTGTTTTATAATCATAAACGACGCTGCTAAGTTTGTGCTCCCATAGCTTCATCATTCTTCATCCCGTAGCATGTGACCTCTGTATGTTTCCTGCTTATGTTTTTTTTATTCAAGTGGATTTGAATGGAGATGGTTGCCCTTGGGCAACTCCAAGCTCGATCTATATGTTTGTGCATCTAAATTACAAAGGAAAATCCGTTCTATGCTACCAAGGCTATGCCAATTAATTACCGAAAAGCCGGCATCCTAGAAATACAGTGTCTGGAAAACAGCAAACAAAAGGGGAAAAAAAACGGTTTTAGGGGAAGCAGGGGAGAGAGACGAATGCCTCTCTCTCTTTTTTTATACGGCCTGGCCCTCGCCTGCGCTCCGCATCTCCGCTCGGGCCTTAGCCTCCCAGTCGTCGGCCTTGTCCTCCATGGCGCTGGCGTTGTTGGAGCTGGGCTCGGTGTCGGAGCCGAACACCTCGTTCTCGGTGTTGACGCGGTCGGCCAGCGAGGGCTTGCGCTGGAGGCCGTCACCGCCAGCAGCGGCCGCGCGGCCGGCGGAGTAGTGGCCGGGGCCGGAGGAGCCGTCGGGGATGTGGAAGCGCTTGTCGAAGCGCATAATGGTGTAGGTGTAGACGACGATGAGCTCGACGACGTAGTTGAAGCAGTAGTAGCAGGGCTTGTTGTCGTACCAGGCGGGGGCGTCGAGGGGCCGCGGCGCGTAGGCGACGCCCGTGCGGAAGCCGGCGCCCAGGGCCAGCAGGAAGCTGGTGAAGAGCAGCAGGCGCACCTTGGTGACGAGGCGGCCGTGGCCAAAGGGCTCGACGGCCCCGTGGATCGGCGGCCGCGGCGGGCAGAAGAGCGTCAGCAGCGTGATGGGTATGGGCAGAAACGCCAGCAGCGCGTACCACGTGCTGCCCACGAGCTGCACCTTGCGGTCCTTGAGGTGGATGCTCGGGTCCAGCGTGTAGAACGAGTCGATGGTCACAGAGATGAGCATGATGAGGCAGGCGAGCACCGAAAAAAAGAGGCAGCGGAACGCGATCGTGACGCCTTTGTTCCAGCCCACGGCCGGGCGGTAGGCGCGCAGCAGCCGCTGCGTGAAGATGAGGTTGATCAGAAACAAAATCACCACGCCCGCCAGCGTGAACACGTTGGCCGCGATGGCGATGCGGATGTTGAACGGCCGCGACGCCCACACGATGCGCATCACCAGCGCCGTGATGCGCGCTATGCAGAAGCCAAACGTCAGGCCCGAGAACAAGAACTTGTGGTCGCGCCGCAGGTTGACCTGCAGGATCGTCATGTTGGTCGCCGCTGCCGCGACGAAGAACACCAGCAGCACCGCGCAGATCGGGTCGTCCACGTGCGGCACCGGCGTCAGGCCCAGGCTGGCCGTCGTCGGCGGGTACGGCGGGCCGGCGGCGAGGAGCTGCCCGCGATAAGACCATGTCAGTTTTCCATGTTGCGCCGCGCGTCGCGTTTCCTTTCTTTTTTTTTTTTTTGCTTGTCGCCTGCGCAGATGTTGCAGAAATGGCAGGCTGCGCAGGGCATGCAACCAAGGGAGAAGGGGAATTAAAAAAAAAAAATGACGAATAGTGCTTACCTCCGCGGCTGACATTGCGGCTTGATGCGTGTCAGATATCCCCCAGACGGGAAAAAAAATAAAGATGGGACGACAGCCGGTTGGCTACAGGACGAAAGAGGACGAAAGAGAACGACAGGGCGGTTCTGTTGGCTGGATCACAACAGATGATATGCGTAAATATATAGTACGAAGTAGCACCGAAGGAGATCGATCAATGAACCAAAATAGAGGCGCCAAAGATGTTCGGTCCCTGGCCTTCTTTTGTATAACCGAATAGACGGGAACTAGGTTGTAAAATAAATGGGAACCGATATGGGTCGTTGATATCTGTCGAGTCGTATGACGTCGGTTATACGATTTTGACCGCTTCTGTCACGTACAGTAGAAGAAATCAAGTGTTGATGGCAAGGGTTGTAGCAGGTATCAAAAACAACGACTTGTATGATTTAATCTATTCTCATATCGACCAGGGAGGAAGAAAAAAAAGAAGACAAATGAGATATATATGTTGACCACCCTACTGGATAGGCGCCAAAAGGACAAGCCAGGAAACCAAAGGAATGGGCATGGAACCACGCTCGATAGAGAACGAAATGCTCGGACTTTGTCCCAGAACCACCGACCCGGTGCTAAAGCAGATAATAAGCTCGGAAATCTACAGTCTGCTTTTCTTCAGCTTATTCCGGCCAAACAAATAACTAAGCATAGCAATAGCGTTAGCCCAATTCTATTCTCCGTCCAGCTTTATCTCCGTAGGCCTCGCGGCTGTTTTCACTGTATGAGTCAGGTTCATTCCCAAGGAGTCTCTGGCGGCAGACTTTTCTCGATTGCGTCGTCCAATAACTGCAACTCGATCTGTAGAATCGGGACAATGTGTATACCGAGGGGATGTAAGAGATACAAAGTACCAAGGGGCAAGATCGTGTGCAGGGCCTCGTTTAGAATGCGAAGGGCAGGCTGCAAAAGGTAGTGTGACAGCTCAGCGTCCGTCGGTGGAACAAAGCCTTATGGGCAGCTCCGCACCGCGCCAACTCGCTAGCATCCTGGCACCGACTTTATGGCTCTAGCAAGAACGAAACGCGGGGCGCGAGCAGTGTCTTGCAGTCGATATAGGGAAACGGGGGTTAGAAGAAGTTTTTGATGGCAGCGCATCTAGCAGACCATACGAAAAAGACCAGTTGGAAAGGTGGTGAATAAGCTCCAGCCAATCAGAGGCGCACTTTTGGGCGTGACTCGGCATCCGGTCGGGACGCGAACCACCGACCTCTGGTTATGTAAGACAGATGCTGCCAGGCGCATTGAGAATCGACACGGAGCTTAGATTGGCGAGCTCACTATCACGGGCTTCACGAGCGATGCGCACAATTGCGATTATCTGAAGCAGAAAGATTAGATAACTCAATCTATGTATGTATGTATGGAAGTACGAAGAAAGATTCCAAAGAATAAGCGGATTCCACTTCTCTATCTCATTTTACCCTGGCCATGTCGAAGCTCGTCCATTCTCGGGTTCTTGGATCCTTGGCGAGCCCGGCAGTATTAGGCTTTCGCGCATATTTCCTGTTACGGCAGCTTCTCGCGACGAGACCCAAATGCATCAGACAGTCTTCAAGTCTCGGACTTTAGGCGAAGTCACGACAGAGGAGACGTTTTTCAACTTTGTCGGAGCATTTAGTATGACGACTGATACGACGTCATTTTTCGTCCCTGCCAGGATTCACTTTCAGATTATGACAGATCCAGTTTGCAATCAAAATCAAACTGTGATTCTATTGGAAATTAGCGTGTTCTGTTTTGATATGATCGTGCTCGTGATCGGCTTTTCATAGTAGATTATGCGACTTACTGATTTGGAAATCGGTTTGCAGCATAAGAGAAAACAGGCTCGAGCTCTCATGATTTCAAAACAAAAAGAAAGGCATTGCCTCTTCCTTTTTGTAAGAGGAGCTATGGTAAAAAACGGCCGAGCATACAACCCGGGAATTTGAATTCTCAGTTATTTGATTTTCTTATATGCTGCTCTTTCACAGCCTCCCTTTTAATAACGGCAGCTCGCTTTTATCCGTACCAGAAGAGTAATACCAGGTTTCTGATATCCCAATAACCATTCGCCTTTGGCAAGACCGTACGGGTAAAGACAGAATACCCGGGAGAGCAGAATGCACATCGAGACAATGAGATGTTCTTTTTTCTATTTCCCTCTCTCGCAAAACCAGACGAACTTGACAAAAAAGGTGACCCGTGGTCTGCTCTGCTGATGATCCTTCTACGACCAGAACCGACAGGGTAAAAGTGTGGAACAACAATCGCCAAGGCATCCTATAAGTGAAGCATAGAGTAATAGATTGTGAAGCCTCGTCCACAGCAACGACAACTCTACGAGAGCCAAGTATTGGCATGGAAATGGAGGGTGAAAAAGGAAAAAGGAAAAAGGAAAAAGCCCTCTGGTAAAAGAAGGGAAAGTGGATGGAAGGAACAAAGAACAAAAAAATTTTAGACGGCAGACGATAGAGAGAGAATTACAAAAAGCATGATATCGACGTTGACGATGTCTGTGTCTCTCTTTGTTGAGACTTCATTGTATTCCAATATCATACCACTGCAAGCCTTGACAATGCTGAACAGCTTCTAAAAAGGGGGGATCGACGGCACATTGACATAGATTGGCCCTAAACGGAATACTACACCACGCAGGGTTATGATTATATGGCCATGGGCTCTTTTGCAAGAATGCACTCTTTTCATGGATGGGCTACATTTATGTCATCAAATCTGTCGAGTTCGCGGCCAGTTCACTTCCCCTGCTTCTGGTTTGGAGAATAGAAGACTGGTGGTTTACGACGTACTTTTGTTGATATGGTTTCTCTCTGCACGGAAAAGGACACAAGCTTGAGTTCGGGGCGCATCTATACCTTTCTTCGCAATTCGCGTGTCCATTCTGGGCCTCCAGGTTGTCGCACTGTTTCCCTTTTTGCTTTCTATCTGAGTATCTTGCTTCCTTTGGGGTTACGCTTGGCAGAATTATATGTCTCTGCGTCTTTTACTTATTCCGTTCTTGCATCTTCTAACATCATGCACTACGAGGGAGGCATAGCCCTTTCCCGCTCATCTGGCGACTTTTTAGCGTTCCTTTTGTATTTTCTTCATCAAAAGAAGGATATGGAGTAGCCTTTAAAGGGCAGCAGTCTCTTGGCTCATCCAAGAAATTGGGTTTCTGGGATTGCTTGCTGTGAGCAGTCCTGCATGAATGATGCGCCGACGTTATGCTTTAAGGCGGGAGGAATGGAATGAGGGTGTGAGACTGACCACTGAACAAAAGGTTCAGTACCTAGGCAAAAGAGCCGCAAAATGGGGCATGGGTCCGCCGCAGCCCTGTCTAAGACCCTCTGACAAGCCCTGCTCTGGCTCACTGTTATTAATTCTCTTCCGTCGCAGTCTCACAAGCGTGCCAAGCAGCCCGCTTTCGCCCGTGCTTCTGGGCCTCATAATCATGCTTTCCTTCACAAGAGCCGGATCTTCCTTGTCTAATCGCCACTGCCACGGATGGCATATCTATTGCACATCCGCTGTGATAGTGTAGATCAACGATCAAGGAATTCATACTTATGGCGAGAATCCTTTTGGGATCTCAAGGAATGTTTCATCCACCTCTTATTTGAAAGAGAAAAAAAAAAATCTTATGACAGGCGACGCAATATATCTTTTTGCAATTACTATTGGGAAGTCCATATGCCCAATACTCGCTCCTCTGCTGCGCGTCTTCGAACTTGCTTCGCCATGTTTTGTTGCTGGATTCGGATGTGAAGTAAGCGTCCGAGTAGACTTAGGGCAGTGATAGCAAAAACCTGTGACGGTTAGACAAGCTGTGCGGCAAATCAACAATTCTTTTGATTTGAGATAGGAATATATTCTAAAAAAAAAAAATTACAAAAAAGCAAGATCTATTATGACACAGCAAAAAAATTAATATCTTGAAGCTCCGATACGGGGAATCGAACCCCGAGCTCGACGGTGAGAGCGTCGGATGTTAGCCATTACACCATATCGGATATTATTGGTGGATTGGTTGATGCCAAAACTCGCACACTGATCGGTCACAAAAATGCTAATGCGAAAAAGCCGAATTGACTCTGGAGACCACTCATTTCCAAGTAGATGCCATAAACAGGATCGATTGCAAGAGACAAACAAAACAGAGGACGCAGGCAAACACAGACAGAAACCATCACTCCTTGCGACTCTCTTACGTCCGATTTTCGGATGCATGATCAAGCCCTTGCGTAAACGGCTTGGAGCAATGTGATCAAATCCCTACGATAGCAAATGCGGCCTTGCTTGTGCACAGATGTATCTTTCGCTAGGTTGATCGGACACACAGACTTCAGCAAGACTACGTATGCATGACAAGACCACAGGAAAGAGAGAAAACAGAAAGCAGAATCGCTCTGGGGGGGTGAAAGAGGCTTGTGCGCTGACGCAGAAGATGTGCCGCCCATTGTCATTCAGAAGCACAAGTAGTCTGCGCAGACACGCATCATGATCTGCGTGCCAAACCTGGCAAAAAGTTTATTTGGTTCTCCACTCACCACGAGGCTTTCCGTTCTACTCTGTGCCTTCTCTGAGACATTGTCTTAGCTATATTTTAAGGCGTAGGCGTGGCGAGTTGTAGACATGTATTTTCGTCACCGTTGCAAGTGTGGTGGCATGCAATGCAGAATTTTGGAAGAAGTATCCCACAGCCTATTCTCGCGGCTGGTTGGACTGCGCAAAAAAAGAACATGTATTAATAGGAAACTGTGCCGTAGAAGTCGGCAAATAGCCGCCGCATCATGCATGTTTGGTTGACATCAAAAGGGCTTTGCATATGCCTTCCCAACCCCCTCTTGTGAGGTGCTTGTACAACTTTGTGGCTACCACGAAAAACTACATGAAAGTGCCATTTTTTTTTTTGCCGAAGATACAGATGCTGGCTTCTCTGCTTTCTTTTTCTACAGAGTGAATCGTTTTAGCAAATGAATCACACATACTTATCTTTCTTTTTAGTATCTCCTCTTTCTCGGCCAAGCTGCAATAGAAGTGGTTGGTCGTTGTGACCCGCTACAGATGTTGCAGGTGTTCTGCATGTCGAGGTTGCATAGCTGCATGCATGTGTGTCTCTGTTGATTGTACTCTTGTTCTTCGCTGTATCATGTGGCGGGAAGTAGAGTAATAGTAAATATGTTTATTCGAAAGAGAATTAGGCCTTTTTTGTCTTTCTTTCTTTATTAACTCTTTCAGGTTTCCGTGTTTACGTCTCTATAATCATCTACAGAACTTTCCGCTGACCCTCCTTTCTTTTGGGTTGGCGGATCGCGGAACCACCGACTCTTGCAATTCCGCCCCAAGAATAGAACTGAGCGGGAATGGGTCAGATCTAAGAGCGACTACGCAGTGACTTATTGCATATATGATATGGCAGTAGGCGAATGTCGTACCGTCTTTATTTTTGTTCACTGGAACCGTCAATGAGAACCGGGATTTTTAAAAGCGTGGGAGGCCCATCCCAGCTGTCCTACTCTGCCAAAATTGCCCTGCAAGATACACCTGCAGTGAGAAGACAATCCACTCGGTCTGCATCACCTATGAGCTGGCTGCATGATACAGTGATGATCTTTCTGCATGCTAGTAAATTCTCCTGATATATAAAAAAGCGGTCCTCAATGGCCCTATGGTGTTCGCCATTGCTCGTGTGTATGCACCTGATGGTGCGAGTATGTTGTACTTGTATGTAGGCTTATGCTGTTCCCCGCGAAAACCTGCCGCACGCACCAACCACCCTCCACCAGCGGCTCTTAACTCGCCACAGGCAGCCCGTAGGAATAAAAAGCATGTCCAAAAATATCTTTTCTTGCACGATACTTGGATATTGCCTCAACACCTGCCACGGCAGAGCTGCACGTGCAGCGTCCTTCATATTACGTGAGAAGGCCAATTGTCCAGTGAATGCTCTGCTCAGGTCACCAACCCAGCAAGCCCCCAGCGCTTATTTTTACAGCGCTATATTCTTTATTTTTCAATTCTCCATCCGGCAGTTTGACGATATCGCATGGGCCATCCCGTTTCCCTATTTTTGGTAATTCTGGTTTACTCTCATTTACACGCAGCGCTTCTGTTCTGGAACCTTAGGCGAGCCGTGTGCTGTCCTTCTTTTACCTATTGATAGAGACGGCTTGGTGTGATACAGTCGTATTCTAGGATACGATGATGGCGTTTTTCGAGTCTTAGTACGAGTATGCAGCTGTATTCATTCATAAGCTACGACGTACTGTATTCGCAAAATCCTTTGCGCTGTCGCACGGTACCGTGGCGAGAGGCAAGACAAAAGCCAAAATTAGTGCACATCATCCTTAGTTTGCCACACCTTGAGTAGTCGCGGGATGGGATGAATCACGTCAACGGATCGAAGGACCGGCGTACGGTCTTGCCCGCCATGGATAACGGGGAGCAGTGCATGTGGAGGCAAATACACGAGCTAATACACCACACATAGCTAGGGACTTCCCTGTTGCAAAAAGCAGCAGTCAGCATGTTCAGACCAAAAACAGCTCGTGTCATCCCTCTTGGATGCCCAGAAGTATTGTCGTATGTAGTCGTATATGCACCGAGTCGGGGTTTAGATGTCCAGTAGAGAAAAAAAGAACCAGAGATCCTTGTGGCAAAAACAAAGAAAATACTCTCAATATACGTTACAGAAGTGGCTCTCCCCTAATAATGCAGAGTATCATTGTTGTCAGGGTCTTGTTTCGTTTCAAAGATGGAGCGGAGTCAAAAAAGGGAAATATTTTCTTCAAAACAGAGACATCGTCAGAAGAAAAACAGCCAACCTAATTTCCGACCAGCCAATGGTGGCAGCGCAACGCCCCAAACGGGACCACAAGTCATTTTACTTTCAAGGACCAGGCAGAACCTTGGCCGCTTTTCGACTCTGGCGTGAAGCGCACTATACGTACTGCGCTATACCAGCCACCCCATGTCCCCGACCCATGGCGCGACCTGCGTTGCGACCTTCTCTGACAGTTTTCCACTCCGTTCTACGGGCAGAAAGATACGAAGTATATGAATGCCTCTGCACCAAAAATAATGCTCGGTAACAACATTGACCAGGGCCAATCTTTTCAAGCCCTGCCTGGGGTGTTGTGAATATTCGCGTGCAGAGCTTCGTTTTTTCCTTTCTTTCTCTCTCTCATCGTCATAATATGCTCTGATCTCCTGTCATCCTTTCAGAGAGACTAGAATATGCACCAGCTTTGACAGAACTTTACCCACTCTGTACTGGCTTGTAGTATTGGTTGGCATGAGAAAATGCAAGTAGGCAAGTCGAGGACAAGACTGCACATAAGTTGCATTATTTTCGGATAAAGCGTGCAATTGCATATCGCTTCGGCAACCCAGTTAGGTCCGTTCGCAGCTACTATCATTTCAGGCAGGAGAGCGACTGTTATTGTGGCTCTGCTCGGGTTTCCATCCGGTGGAGCAAGGAAACGCGTAGCAAAAACACTTTGAATGCCCTGTCCTTGCAATGGGGAGATCATTCCGTAGGTGTTCTACACGCTCCGTTGCCTGAAGCTTTTGTCGGGTGGCGGGCTTGCCTCTGCGTACGACGTACAGCTACAGTAGAGCAGATCGTCGTGATAGAGAATATTGAGACAAAACCGAAGTTCCTAGCTCGGGGCGAGCTTCTTGTTCTGAACGTATCTATGTAGCAAACTGAAGGTGGAATCATTTCTGTGGGCATGATTCTAAGGCGATATGTCCTGTGCTCGCCAACTGCCGAGTAAGTTTGGCAGATGCGCAGTGCTCTAGTAGAAGCATCAGTGGCCTGGACTCGTGCTGCAGAGTGCGCATAGCTTTGCTCGCTGGTTTCTCTGTGCATGCTCAGCAGCTGAACTTTCAATATAGAGTACAAATATGCAGTGTTGTTTACAACGCCATGTGTTTGTTGCGCTGGGTAAGTACAACGACCGGGCGTGCGGCAATATGTGTTAGCTAAGACACCCACAGACAGAGCCGATGTACGTATTGTTTTATTCGTATACCCCTCAAGGACGTATTCTTGATACCGGCAAAATTGATATTCAACAAACACAGACACGGGCGGCTCAACAACGTGCAGATATTCAAACAGGAGAAACGGGTTAGATACAGAAACGGAGATGCTGGAGGGAGCAAAGAACAAAGAAACCAAAAAAAAAGAGGTCAAAGAGAAACAGATCGTCGTGTGAAAAGAGAGCCTCTTGTGCTCGTATCGGCGCCTCATGTTCCAAGCGTGGCTGTTGGCTTGTGTCTTGGTCTCAATGTTGTATGCCTTGTTCGCTACATATGTTATTCTCCAACGGCGCCCGAGATATTGCGTACGACTAGTTGGGTGGAAGTGATTTGTGATGAGTTGTAACTCTATCAACTTCACACGTATCTTACACTGTTTTCTGGCGCGTTCCCTTTTCTGCCAACACTTATCTGTACGTGAAGTACATACATCGAGCTTGTAGATGCTGCCCTAACTCTTCGTAGGACGCTAATGAAGAGAGCCATTCGCGCGTTAGGTTGCGAACTACGGATTAAGGCTTGTTTACTTGCAGATGCAGTTGCCATAGCCTACGACTACAGGCAAACGACAAGACACTATTTTAGTAAGTTTGTCGTGGTACATGGCCAGTGTTTGCCTTGTTGGGTTCCTGGCCAGGCTACTCGTACGTATTTTTCGTTGTTTTCGCTGCTCTATGTATTGCCCACCCTGCCTAACATTCAACTGTCCTTTCCCCTTCGGGCTAGCGTCCGCGATGCAACAACACTGACCCTTGCATACATCTCGAGGTACCTGCGATACATTCGTGGTGCGTCTGCGCATCCTGACCGGGGGGGGGGGGGCAATGCTTAGAGAATAGCGGGAGGGGAGAAAAGAGGGACTTCTTCTCCCAGGTAATCTCTCTCCTGTGGCATCCTGGCCATCCTTGCTGCCCTCGTTGTATCGCGTCCTCTCTGACAGACATTCGCTCTCTGCAGGAGAAGGTTGTATCTTTTGGTCTCCCACCCATCCGTTCCTCTCTCTCTCTCTCTCTGTTTTCGCACTCCCTCACCTCTACTTCTCTTTTCCCTCTTTTCCTTTCCTTTCCCTCTTCCTTTCTCTCAAGCAAACTGTCGACAGTCCTTTTTGCAATTCCCTTTCTGGGGAGAAAACGCACGCTCATTTGCTTCCCTTTTCTCCCTTTTTCACCCTTCTCTTTTTTTCACTCTTTCGTTCGTTTTTCTGTAGTGCTTCTCTTCCTTTGAGAGGATCTCTCGGGATTCTTTCTCTTGTTTTTAATAATTCTTATTTCCTTTTTGCCTTTTTCCCCTTTCAGATTCTTTGATTGTCCTTTTCCCAATTCAGCTCACCACACGCCCCCCCTTTTTCTTCGCCAGCAGATACGCCAAATTACACTGCAACAGAGGAAAACCACTTGCAGCTGGTCTTTTCCTGTACGGGCTCCATCTCTGGCGTCTTTTTTCGGCCTCGCTCCCGTTCGTGTTCCTCTATCGTCTTGGTTACTTCCAGCGATTTCAATATCCACGAACCAGTCGTGCAGAAAGTGAGGTGCCGCTGCAACATCACGTTGAAAAACAAAGTCGACGGCCTAGTCAATCGAGACCAACTGGAGAGCAACTTGCATAGGAAGTCAACGCTATTCTGCAATTTTTGTCTTGCATTGATCCACCGCAATACTTCCGGGTCTTCCCCTTCGAAAGGTGCCAGCAATAAAATCGCAGTTTGACAAAAACAAATCGACTCAGTTGGACGGCAAGCAGCGCAGCACAAACAAATCCAGATAGGTAAGGAAAGGATCTCAACTCATTCTCAAATCATCTCTCGTCCTCCCGCTCTTCTCTCTCTCTCCCGCTTCTTAATAGATCCCAAGAGGAACAACCGCGCCTCCCGTTCCTGATTCCGCCCGTCATTGTCTCCCACACCACCCTCGTCTTGGCCTGTTCCTATTTTGGACTATTTTTGCCCTGTAGTCTTCTGCCGCTTATTTTCACAAATAAGCTAAGCTATTCCTGCGCCTACTCGTGCTGCTCAATTCCCACCTCGCCAATTTCTTTATTTTACTGTCCTCCACACCACCCTGGTCCGTTGACCTTCACTCTCATCCCCCCTTTCCCTTTTCATTCACCTTTTCTTTTAATCCCTCTTCCCCTTTGTCGACATTTCTTTTCTCTCCTCTCGGTGCAGAGCAGCTCGGATTGAAGCTCGTCGCCCATCGACTGACATGACATAGCTGAGCTTGTTGGGGCCATTTAGAGGAAAAAACGATCTGGGCATCGCACGCCAGTGAAGGACGCGTGCCAAATCGGCAAGGATTTGGACGGCACCAGGACGTTTCACGACGCGCCAGCAGCTGTCAGTCTCCAATTTGAGATCTGATCGGTGGCGTGAAAGACGCTTGCTTTCGACAACTATCTTCTCTTTGGACAGGAGCGACGATGTTCACGCCGCCTCAATAAAGCAATTGCTCTCGACTGTTGTCTTTCAGTGTTTTTGTATCGCCACAACGTGCGTGCTGTTACTATCGGTCGCGCCATTCGCTTCGGAAGAGAATAGAGCACGAGCTGCGAAAAACGAATGATCGAGTAACGGAATTCGAAAGATACGATATTCTTGCCAGCCTCATACGAAACTAAGTTGGTGAGCAGGTTTTCTACCTGTGTTGAGTCGCCATGTCGGATTGTATTTCTTTGCAGGGCTCGACCCATTGCCCGGCCTTTCAGTCATCGTCAATATCGCCGTCGGCTGCAGTTGGTCAATAGTATGTCTAGCGACTTTTCCTCTCTTCACATATAGGCGTGTTACTATATCAAGATGCCAAGAGACTGACATTTTTGAATCAGTGATTTCCTCAAATTCGTTTCTGACAGAGCGAGCTTTGACTCTGCACTGGCTTCATACGTTCAAACTTCATTCATACAAGAGCAGTACGTTCTGATTTCGTCTTAGAAAGACTGCATACACTTTCTGCTAGACTTGCTAACATGATCCATCTAGATTCGTATCCCGCATTGGGTGCCAAAAGGTGGATTTGTCAAACACATCTGAGATTTATCCACGATTCTTGATCAGTACCATATGCAGTGCTATTGTTCAGTCTTCAGCTACAGCTTGCAACTTAGCACCTGCCGATGCTAAGCCGCTCTGCGCAGATACGTGTGCAGAGTACGCCGAAAGTGAACTGTATATTGTGGAGGACAGCGCTCTTTGCTCGGCTCCCAGCTCCGATGCTATGAAGTTCATCAGGTCTGATTTCACCATCTGCGCTTCTCCCGACAATGCACTATCGAGCGCTGAGTGCATTTCAGGCAGCACCAACGAGCCTGACAACTGCGGCTATGGAAACAGCACCATCGGTCTCTGCTCTTACTGCGCATCAGGCGGCATCAACTCAACAGACACTTGCTGTTACAATTCTAACGCACAGAACCGGTGTGCTGGAGTGGTCTTACCTACCATTACGTCAACCGTAACTTTCTCTACCATAACACCATCAGCTACTGCTTCGGGCAATTCTACAGCCGGAGCCGGAGCCGGAGCGGTTACCCGCAACGGACTCTCTGGAGGTGCAATTGCTGGTATTGTTGTTGGCTCCGTGGCTGGTGTTGCTTTGCTTGCTGGCTTGCTCTTTTTGGCCATCGTGGCCTTGCGGCGACGACGCACCGGTAGCCAGAATGGCAGCATTTTTAACCAACCTTCACCCGCTCGGAAGGGACCTGCAATGTCTCAAACCGCTGGCTCTTCCTCGCAAGGAAACCAGCCGTTTGAAGTCGTTCCTGGTGGTCGCATCGCGCGGATGTCAGCATTGGAGGGTGCACATGACGGTGGCGATTCACCTACCCCTCCTGGCCGCGGAGCTTCAGCTGGTGCCGCTGCTGCCGGTGCCGTTGCCGGCTATGCTCTTGCCAGCTCCAGCAGACGGCGAGGAGGCGACGACCACTCATCATCTGATGGCTACAATGATAGCCCGGATTCGGAAAACAGAACGGGCATTCTCCGACCACCGCCGACGACCTTGCGTAGGAATGGATCCCTATCTAGTGGATCTGTTCTGGCAGGCGAAGATCCTCAGTCGCCATCCAGCGCCGGCGGCATGTCTTCGCCGCAGGCTATCGCTAGCCAACAATCTGAACAGTTGCCCTTCTTCAAAGACTATTATTCCCAAGATGACATTCACCCCGGAGACCGCGTTGCTGTTCTTTGGGCGTACCAACCTCGCGCTGCTGACGAGTTTGCCCTCGAGCGCAGCGACATGCTTAAGGTTGTCGGCATCTGGGATGACGGCTGGGCAACCGGCGTGATGATGGATGAGCGCGCCGAGGAATGGGAGGCTAGACGACAGGCGCAGCGGGACAGCGGTGTTTCCAACACATCCGGTCGCGGCCGTGATATTTCTCCTGCTGTCAGCGGCGAGATCAAGGCTTTCCCGCTGGTCTGTGTTTGCCTTCCAGAACACTGGAGGAAGACGATCGAAGGCGACAGTTCCACTGAGACAGCATCAAGCGCATACCCAGGAGCGCATGGACAATAAGTTTTGCAGATTAGGTCTTCATATAGAACAAGTCCTTTTTCTGTCGCTCCTTGAATGATGTCTCATGAATTCTGTTCTGCTGTCTGCATGGTTTCCTTCGGCTTGGCGTTTGGTGCCTTTGGCTCCCCTTCATATTTACACCTCTTTCATTCTTACTCTCCTTTGTTATTTCTTTTCCGACAAGCTACGCAGCGTTCTCATGGCGTCTACTTGTGTATCTTCTCACGACTGTTTTTCAACTGGATTTTCCCTTGACCGACTAGCTACGGCGCATAGACACGACCCGAAGCTCTTTATTCTTTTTTTATTTTGCATTCTCGCTACGATAAAGCCTAATGTCTCCACTTCTCGACAACCCTTTTAATCTATTTGAGCATTCATATCTTCTCTCGCCGGTTTCCTCTAGGCAGAGTCGAGATCATGCTGCAAATACCCCCCCGGACAAGTTAATGGTGGTTAATGCGTCTACAAAACGCGCTCCCATGTGGTTCAGAAGCCACCAACCAAATAATCTCGAAACTCAATTTTTATTTCGATGTCTTTCTCATTATACCCAGGTCACCATAAAAGGGGACACAAGGTCTTTCAGGCGGATAGTTTGAGGAGAGCTTCTACAATGTAATCATTGTAGCCTTTTTTTTATGTTTTCATTAGTTCTAAGTGTTCTAGATGAGCAGGGAGTTTGCGTATCCACATGTGGGAAGAGGCGGATGGATACAGTAGGGGGAAAAGGGAGAGAGCGATAGATGGAGCGAGCAGCAAAATGGATTTATTTCGTGGTATTACAGATTCGCTTCGAGTAAAATCAACTCTCACTCGCTGTTGAGAATTGCCTTGCTGTGCGTGTTGCCCCTAAACGATTATCCACTACATTAGTATTCATTTTCCTATTCCACTTCTATACGCGTAGTACTTTGAAGTTCATACCCGCTTCATAGCTTCATGTGCCATACGGAAGGATGCTATTAGTCTTTTAGTCTGTGCGTCTGCGACTCGTAGTGGGCTTGAAGCATAGCGTCTTAGTTTCACAGCGCACGGTATGAAACTTTCGAGTGCGTAAGCTTTTTCTCTTCGTGACTTGCCCCCTTTTCTCCAGATTTCTCCGACTCTTTGATACGAATGGGATGAATTTGGGATCGGACTTTTAAACAAGAGTCGAAAGGGGCCAGGACCGACGGCAATATCAATGAAACAAACACAGCCAACCCCTGCATGTCAGTTACAAGATGCATAGTACGTAGCGCTTTCTCAAAAATGAAAATATGATTTAATGCTTGGATATTATTAGCAGCCATTGGCACTACATTGAATTAGCAGAGTCCCATTTGACTAATACACTGCACATGCGGGAAATGGATCATTCTTGGGATGGGCGTCGTGAAGACGGCGTGTGATAAGACATATCACGTGATGATATACATATTAAGAGTTATCTTATCGTTCCATGTGACGATGAAGTAAGACGTCAAGCATGTCTTAACGCGGTGAACATACTCGAAAGCTCCAACGTTACCTCCCAACCCCCACAACACAACAGCAGCCAGGAACACGAATGACCTGCCCAGCGAGCAGCAGTATCGGACAGTCAATAAAAATTTCGGAAAAGCACGATATCTACTTTTTAAAGACAACCCAAATGCTCCTCATCTAAACAACATGCGCCTTCTCCATGCCATGTTCCTGCGTAGGCAACAATAAGGAAGCTGCAGGAGAGCTACCGAGAAGCTTTCCCCCTCCCCCACCGCTCATCATTTGGAGACTCTTCTACCGGCAGCGCTAGGGAGACTGACAGAGGGAGACGGCTAAATCAACGCGTGTATACGGATACCCGAGCCTGACTTATATACCGGAAGATGGGTCAAGGCTACTCGCTTACGACGCCGTCGGCGGGGTCAGCTGGCCTTGATGTGCCGGAGCTGGGTGACTTGGTGTATGAAAAATCTATAGGCAGTGCTCGATTTCTGAAGAGCATCCGCGCTCGGCATCATGATGGTGTGGTGCTAGTTAAAGTACTGGTGAAGCCATACACGCCGATGGCTCTGGGAGTTTACCGAGACAAGATTATGCGTACGTCTTTACGCTTCCTTCTATGTTTCTTCTCTCTAGTTCCCATCGGTGACTAGGCCTTAGCTGACTGACATTTAATTTCATTGCAGATGAACGTCGGATCCTCGCGGACGTGCCGAATGTCTTGAGCTACCAGCGAATCGTGGAGACCGAAACCAACGGCTATCTTGTGCGCCAGTTCCTCTACAACTCCCTCTACGACCGCATGAGCACACGGCCGTTCCTAGAAGACATAGAAAAAAAGTGGCTAGCCTTCCAGCTGCTCTGTGCCCTGCGTGATTGCCACGCTCGCGACATCTACCACGGCGACGTCAAGACCGAGAACGTCCTAGTCACCTCGTGGAACTGGCTGTACCTGACAGATTTTTCTGCATCGTTCAAGCCTGTTCTCCTCCCCGACGACAACCCGGCCGACTTCTCTTATTTTTTTGATACTTCTGGACGGCGAACCTGCTATCTGGCTCCCGAGCGGTTTGTCTCTTCGGCAGTAGCGGCAGCTGCAGCCTCTGCCGATCATGACGATGAAGATAACGATGACGATGACGACGACGACGATGACGATGAAGGAGAAGATGAGGGCGATGGACAAAAGCAAGGAAAGTCCGCTTCTGGCAGCACATCAAGAGGGCTGCCTACGGATAAGCGGAATCGAAGTCATGGCCGTGGGAGCAGTTCTACGCCCGGCAAGCCGCCCAACCGCATTACGTGGGCCATGGATGTGTTCAGCGCTGGTTGTGTCATTGCCGAACTCGTCCTAGAGTCGCCCATCTTCAGCCTGAGCCAGCTTTTCCGGTACCGGCGCGGCGAGTATGACCCTGTCATCTCTCATTTGAGCCGCATTCCCGACCGAGACCTGGCGGATATGATTACTCACATGATCCAGTTGGATCCGCAAAAGCGATATGCAGCTGAAGAGTACCTGGAATTTTATCGCGGGAAAGTCTTTCCCGACTACTTTTATAGCTTTCTGCACCAGTATATGGAGGTCATTACCGACCCATCGTCTGGCCAGTATCCGATCTCTGGAGCCGGGCGCAACTTAGGCGAGGCTGACGACCGCATCGACCGTGTCTACTACGACTTTGACAAGATATCATATTTTTTGGGGTTCCAAGATTCTGTCGATTCCGAAAAAAATGGCAGCTCCGCCGACGGGAACAGCAAAAACGGGAAAGATGCAAAGCAGCGGAACCAAAGCCTTGTTGCTAAGGCTTCTGCACGGCCGCCTCCTCCGCCTCGGCTGGGGCTCGGCCTCTTCCCTGTTCGTCTCAGCATACCGACAAAGGAACATAACGTGAAGGCAGGCGCCCAGCCGACGGCCGACAACGGTGCTTTGATCTTTCTTACCTTGATCGTCGCCTCCATTCGGAATACTGCTCGCGCAGCGTCTAAGATCAGAGCATGTGACGTGCTACTCGCTTTTTCCGAACGACTCACTGACGAAGCCAAGCTAGACCGAGTGCTGCCATACCTGATGGCACTGCTTAATGACCGCGCGGAGATGGTAGTTGTCGCTGCTGTTCGTTCTATTACTCAGCTTCTGGCGCTTGTCAGGACAGTCAGCCCTGTGAATGCACATGTATTCCTAGAATATGTCCTGCCTAGGATGCAGGTGGCTCTGCTTGGCGGGAGCGGACCCGTTTTGGCCATGGGCATCGGCAAAGAGGCGAGTCCCATTGTGCGGGCAACATATGCGGCGTGTCTAGGCACCCTTGCAACCACTGCCAGCCGCTTCCTTGAGATGGCTGCCAAAGTTGACCGCCTCGTAGGCACAAACGATGATACCGACTTGGAAGCCGGATCGTTGGCCGCTGCTGCGGGGGGAAGGAATGATGACGACGTGGCGTTTGATGGCCTATTCGATGCTGCACAGGGTGAGCTTGTTGAAATGTTTGTGCAGCATACGCAAGCCCTCATTGAGGATGCCGACCCCTATGTACGGCGCGCTTTCCTGACATCGGTGCCGGAACTCTGTCTATTTTTTGGTGCAGCAGATGCCAATGAGATCATTGTGACGCATCTTAACACGTATCTCAACGATCGAGACTGGATGCTCAAGTGCGCCTTTTTTGACACTATTGTTGGCGTGGCTACGTTCCTAGGGAGCGCGAGTCTAGAGGAGTTCATTCTACCTCTTATGCTTCAGGCGCTGACCGACCCAGAGGAGCATGTTGTACAGGCCGCGCTGCAAGCTTTAGCAGAGCTGGCCGACGTGGGGCTGTTTTCGAAACAGATGATCTGGGATCTTGTCGAAGTGGTCGCGCGCTTCGCTGTGCATCCCAACATCTGGATCCGCGAAGCAGCGGCGAGATTTCTATCGGCCGCGACTAAGTTTCTGTCGCCTGCACAGGTCCGCTGCATGTTCATGCCGATGGTGGCGCCTTATCTGAAGCCAGGCATGTCGCCGCTGCGGAGTTCGGAGCTGGATTTTCTTGACCACCTCCAAAGACCTCTGTCAAGAGCCGTCTTCGACCAGGCGCTGAACTGGGCTATGAAAGCAGACCGTGGTGTCTTCTGGAAATCGGTTCAAAGATTTCGCGGATTTCCCTTTGGAATGTCGACGTCAGGTTCTTCCGGCCGGCTGTCTGCCCGAGATGCCATTCCGAGATCTCTCAGCAAAGTGCCTCGCAACGAAGAGGATGAGCAGTGGATTAATCGCCTCCGCAACCTAGGGCTCTCGACAGATGACGAGTTCAAACTACTGGCCTTGCGAGAATTTCTGTGGCGACTTAGCCGGCTCAAGATGCATGAATCTGCTTCTGCATCTGTTCATGAGAGTCTAGGTGGCCAAAGCAGCAATGGTACCAATATTAATGGTCACTCTGCATCTTCCCCGAATTTCAACAACATTATTGCCATGCGCAGTCTTGGTATCACCGTCCAGACAGTGTTGTTCGACGAGGAGCCACAAAAACAAACACGCCCTCCTCTTCCGAACAATCTAAGAGCGGCAGCCGGGATGGGCTTCGATACCGGTGCACCGCGGTCGATTGAAGATGCGCTGCAAGACGCGTCGATGACAATTGATGATCCCATTGCTAAACGGCGCCGAGCAGCAATCAACATTCACAAATCTCGTCTTGGCAGCCGCAGCAGCGCCTCACCATCGCCCGCGGTGCGTGAAGGCTTCTTGTCGGCGGCCAATGGCGACGACTCACCTCTTGCGGCCGCTTCACCCACAGACGACAACACATTTCTTGGGTCAGCTTTGGCGTCTTCGCCTCGCGGTCCATCAGGCTTATCCACAACGCCAGAAGATACTTCTTCAGATGGCAAGCGGACTAGCTCGCTCGCCTTGCGGCATCGGCCGAGCGCTATTAACCTCCTGAACCGCAAAGACAGCGTCAAGTCTAGCGCCGAAACGGCAACTACCGAAGCTAATGCTTTCGGGCAGGTGGAAGGGCGCTCCGCATTTACAGGTGCCGTAGCGTCGCGGTCATCTGTCCCATCTGATGATGTGGACAGCACCACAAGCGATCCCGAAGCTTCAGGGCCTGGAAACGCCGGCGCCGGCGGTGCTGGCGCCAGCACGCGGTACCGTGCGCAGCATACGTATATCGGAAATGACCCGAACGTCCTCAGAATGCTGGACGCCATGTTTGTAGAGAACTACCCGCATGACCTGGCCGAGTTCAGCCCAATGGTGACACCCATTTCCCGCAAGAAGGCTGCCGCCGCTGCTAGCGGTGCCAGTGGGATTGGTGGTGGCAGCAGTGGTAGCGGCGGCGGTAGAAGGTTTGGAGGCGGCGGGAGCGGCGGCGGCAGCAGCAGCAGCACTTCCCAGGATATTTGGCGCCCAGCTGGGCAAATGGTGGCTACATTCTCAGAGCATACTGGAGCGATTAACCGTGTGGTCGTGTCACCTGATCACGCCTTTTTCCTCACTGGCGGCGACGATGGCACGGTACGCGTGTGGGATACACAACGCCTTGAGCGAAACATTTCACACCGGTCTCGTCAGGTACACCGACATGCGCCAGGGGCGCGGGTGCTAGCACTGTGCTTCATTGAAAACACGCACTGCTTTATCAGCTGCACCAGCGACGGCAGTGTGCACGTTGTCAAAGTGGAATACCTGGCGGTGGCTGGCAGCATGCCACGCTACAACCGGTTGCGCCTCTTGCGGGAATACCAGCTGCCGCGAGACGAGTGGGCGGTGTGGTGCGAGCACTTCAAGCAGGAGGCTAACTCGGTGCTAGTGTTAGCGACGAACCAGTCGCGCATTCTCGGTATTGATCTGCGCACCATGACGCTTCTTTTTGCGCTGGCCAATCCAGTGCATCACGGGGCGCCGACGTGCTTTGCTGTGGATCGCAAGCGCAACTGGTTGGTGGTGGCCACGTCACACGGCGTGTTGGACTTGTGGGACCTACGGTTCAAGATGAGGCTTAAGGGCTGGGGCGTGCCAGGCGGCGCGCCCATCTACCGGCTCGCCATCCACCCTTCAAAGGGCCGAGGAAAGTGGCTCTGCGTGGCGGGCGGGACAGGCCAGGGCGAGGTGACGGTGTGGGACCTCGAGAAGACGCTCTGCCGGGAGGTGTATCGCGTCAGTGGCGGTGCCGCAACGACTACGACTTCTGCGACGATGAAAGATGGCACGTTGAAGAACGGATATGAGCCCTGGGATGTGGACGAAGACCGACCCGAGGGGATGCTGGGCCGGTTTGCTACGAGCATCGATCCAGCAGTCGTTGCCAACGGCGGTGCTGGGGCGGGGGCAGGAGCTGGGGCCGGCACGGGACTCGGACTTGGGCTTGGTGGCGCCGGCGGCGGCGATAAAGGCGTACGCGCCATGGTCGTTGGGTCGTCTTCCGTCGACGACCAGCGCGATGTGCGACACGCCTTCATCGTGACGGGCGGCAGCGACAAGAAGCTGCGATTCTGGGATCTAGCGCGCATCGAGAACAGCACCGTATACAGTGGACAGCTGGCCGACGAAGGCCGGCCCACGTTTGCGGCCGCGCAGGTGACGACAGCCATGACGGTCAATACGGAGCGCCAGCTGCGTGTGGCAGGCGGGACAGATACGATGAAGAAAGGAGCGGCGGCGGGAGCGACGGGTTCCGGAAAAGGACGGTCAGCCGGGGGCACCGGTGCCAACGGCAGCGGGAGCAGCACGCCCCGGCCGCCACGCTCGACTGTCATCGCCATGCAGCAGCAGCAGTTGCTGCGCAGCCACCTGGACGCGATCCTAGACGCGGCGTTGCTGGAGAGCCCTTACAATGCGACCGTCTCGGTGGACCGCATGGGAGTGATATTTGTGTTTTCATAAGGGCGTTTGAACATAAAGGAGGTGCCATGCATCTACGCATGACTGCTACAGTTCTTGTTTTTTTTCTCCTTCTTTTTTTTTTTTTTTTTTGCATAGCTCTAGGCAACGTATATACACATATAATAATATGCAGAGCACTAGTTGCGTCTGCGTTCTAGCTTAACCATGCCCATCTCAGAAAAGACGCAGTTTTGTAGGAATTGCATGTTGTGGAGCAGCGTATGCCTGCTCAGTGGCCTAATTGTGGCTCGTTTTCCATCTTTCCTTAAATTATTATTCATGCGCGCGTACAGGTCTGACGAATCTGTTTCTGAAACATAGGAGATTTAGGGAAGGGCTCAGAGAAGAATGAAATAGGGAAGCAGTCCGACGTGGCAGCCTCTGATTTGCGCCTACGATAGAATTATACGGAGCACGGAGAACGACGGCCCGAAAAGCGAGGAATAAGAAAAGAAAAATAAATAACACAGAGTCAAAAATCAGAAGCACGACTAAGGAGATTAGTCGCGAGGTCTCCTGTTGAGCTAGTTCGGAGATTGATGCTGCTCTGTTCCTTAAGGGTATAATTGCGCCATTTCACTTGGGTAGGCTTAGTGTTTATATTGGACATATCAGTTTGTGAAACTTGTTCTGTAAAGCAGAGCGAGAAGGTCATCGACAAGAATATCCAATACCTATCGATGGGGATGAAAGTGTTTCAGTTCACCTTGTCAGCTTTTATTTATTTATTTTTTTTGCTTGCACCGAGGAGAGGTTAAGCTAATTACACCATAGTCGGGACGGCTCGCTTTTAAGTAATCTCGCAAAAAGTACTAGTTTCGGAGCATGTCAGGCTGTTTGCTAGTCCATTTTGCCACTTGGAATCAAAGGGAGAATGGGCAGGGCTCCTTTCAGCTTTTTCAGGTGGAATTTTTCTTCTTTTATTTTATTTTTGCTTCTTTCTTCGAGTACAACAAAAAAAAAAAAAAGAAAAAGAAAAAGAAAAGATAAAAAAAAAAATTAAAAAAAAAAATAAAAAAAACCAAGAGCCAAATGTCCCAAAGCAATGGTCCGTTCAACGTGGCGCCGCTGGTAAATGACAGCTGGAATGGAAAACTGGAAGGAATGTTCCGTCCCACTGTGTCGGGTCCTTGTCCAAAACTCTCACCTGAGTTGGTCCACCAGTTTTCCTCTTTCATCCTCCCACTCGTAATCATTCAAACCACCAATGACACAATCCGAAAATTATTCCGCTGTGACGGAATCCTCCCGATATGCTGAGCAATCTTAAGCCTTAGTTCTTCTCTACTATTCCTTTTCTCCCGGCGTTCTATAACCGAGGAAAACACCATGAGCAATAAGACCATAATATGAAAGAAGCAATTGATGAAAAATGAATGATAGCTGAAATAAGACTTGGCAAATCATAATGGTCACAAATAAATTACCATGGAAAATTTTTTACGAGAAGAAAATAGAAAAAAGAGGTGTAGGCTTATGGCTGCTCCCTGTGGTCATTTACCCATATAGGTAGGACTCGTCTGTTATACCCCGTACACCTATATGCTGCAAGAAATACCGAGAAATATTGCAATTTATTTCCAGGGCGAGAATGCAAGACCAGGAAAAAGGGGCGATGAGCGGAGCGTGTCCTGTCGAACATGGTGTGTGTCCACGCTCCACTCCGCCTTTTCCATGGCTCCCAGGTTTCGAAGAAAGAAAAAACTGGTGATAGAGAGGCGAGGCGGGAATAATAATCATTTGAAACTGCCCTGCTAGGAAGGCGAGCTAAACACCGAACGGAGTTGTGCGTGTGCTCTTGTGTGAACGCGTTGTCCCCTGCATCCCCCGCCGAGGGCAGCCCTAATAGCTGATGTTCGTTTCGAATGCCTTCCATTTTCAGGTCGTTGTTTGTTACGAGATCCGACACCCCGGCACCAAACCAACAGATGCTACCGACCAAAAAAAGACAGATGGGGGGCAATGCCTCGAGGATCAGAAACGTTGCTGGACCCGCCGTCTTGGGCCTTCCGCAACTGCCGCCAGATTTAATAGCACATGCCCATCAGCTCTGTAAGTACTAGTGGACTCCGTCCCCCGTCTTCCCAAGTGCTGTTTACCATAATCTTTGAAATCTGATTTGCTTTTGTCTTGGTCCGAAGCATTTGGGGTCCAAAATATGCTTTTGCCCTTCTTTGCAAATTTGCTATTTGATTTTAACCCTGTCTAGGCTCTTTTCCTCCCCGTGCTGGCCTCTCAATCCGGGCCTTTTTGCTGTAATGTGTTTTGAGTTTTGACAGTCTGACAAAACACCGCTCTTTCTTGTATCTCTCTACAGTCTTTCTTTTTCCAGGTGTGACAACGGGGAAGACCGGAGACTTTATCCATACAGAGCGGAAATACTCATGCTCGGGGGGAGTTTGTCAGATTTTGGAGAATTGAGAACCAGAAATGGAACCTAAAAGGGAACAGAACGGGTTGAAAACTAATTGCGGCCACCCAGAAAAATGGGCTAGTCCATCCATCATCTTAAATCAACACGCTTGGATTCCTCTGGCCAATACCCTAAAAAGAGACAACACAACACTCACCTCTTCCCTCCCCAGTCTGGGCTGCCCACCCTTTGGGAAGCTCTGAAAACGGGCTATTTTCCGTCTTATTTTTTTTTTCGTTATTTCCTCTTGCCCTTTTCTCTCCTCTCCGCCAGCCGTAGTCGAGCTTCACGCTTTTCTTTGAAATTTGAACAGAGCTTGGCTTCCGCTTCCGATCGTTTTTCCACCTTTCTAAATTCTCCATTCGCCGGCATTTTCCTCCCTGCCGTTCTTCCTCTGCCGGTCCTCTGTCTTGGTAGACTAACGCCATGGCGGACGCCGACGACTCGTCAGATTTCATAGAACCAGCATCAGACGATGCTTCGTTTCACACTGAGGATTTTGCCATCACCTCCGACTACGACCCAACCCTCAACGAGTCCATGGTCGGATCCGTCACATCGAGCGTCTACGAACATGTCTTTGAAAATGGCCGGTATGTCCTTTTCGTTTCATTTGCCTTTTTTGTGTTTTTCTTGGTCTCTTCTTTGTCCTTTTGGTAGTGCTGTCGCTGGGTGCTACCTGTCTTTCCCCTCCTTTTTGCTCGCGTTGCCCTCCTTTCCCGACCGTTTGGTATGTTTCCTTCTGTCTTACCCCGCAATAGAGGACTAACAGAACCACTCAGTCGGTACCACTCATACAAGCCTGGGCGGTATCCCATTCCCAACGACGAGAAGGAGTGCAGCCGGGAGACCGTCCGCAACGCTTTGTTCTTGGAACTGCTAGGCGGTAAAATCCACCTGGCCCCCATTGGGGAGAGTCCACACAAGATTTTGGACGTAGGCACCGGATTTGGCGATTGGGCCATTGAGAGTACGTTTTAGAGAAAGACGACGCAGACCAAGGGGAAGACGCTTCCAAGAGAAGCCGAACCGCAAAACCAAAGTCGCACGCGAAATATCCCCCAGACCAAACATCAGGAAATGAAATGAAATGCTAAAATGGACAATCTTTTCGCGCACTCTCAAAAATTACAGTGGGCGATCGATACCCTAGTGCAAAAGTCATCGGCCTGGACCTCTCGCCGATCCAGTCCGTGTGGATTCCTCCCAACGTCGAGTTTGTGATCGACGACGTCGAAGATAATGCGTGGATCCACGGAGACGAGTTCGACTACGTCCACTTTCGCGTCGTGACCGTGGCTTTGAAAAATCCTTTTCGTGTCGCGTCGACCGTGTTTGAGTGAGTGAGAACAACCCCAGCAACTAGGCACCCCTTTGGCGATGGCGAGCAGTAGTTGACGTGTGGATGAAACGTGCCAATTTTCAAATTTTTTTAACAAAAAATAGAAACCTCAAACCTGGCGGCTGGATCGAGTTCCAGGAAGTCTGCCCGCGGATAGGGTGCCACGACAACACCATGCCCGACGACTACGCGTTGACGCGGTTCTACCGCCTGCTGGGCAGCGTGCTGGAGCGCAAGTACAACTGGGACGTCTATGCGGCTGAGAAGGTGCCCTCCATGCTCGAGCGCATCGGCTTTGTCAACATCCAGCGCAAGGTCTGCCACGTGCCCATCGGCTTCTGGCCCAAGGACAAGAAGCGGATGCAGCATGCGTTTCTGCTCCGCGAGATCCTCACGGAGCTGCTGGCGGCCCTGCAGGCCAAGCCGTTCAACGGCACGGACAGGGACGTGGGCCTTACGGCCGACGAGATCGAGCACCTGTTCGAATCTGTGCGGACTGCCGTGTCTGACAAGCACGTCCACGCATACATGCCGTTCCACTTCATCTGGGCCCAGAAGCCCCCACAGCCGGGTGCAGGTTGACGGAGCAAAGAAAGCAAATCCTATGAAACCACACACTACCGGCCGGCCCTGGCTGCTTCTTTAGCGTATGGAGACACATCCGACCTCCCCATAGCTAAACCAGAGCAAACAGGGGCCAAGCGATATAATTACTATATGTGTACACTGAACTATAGTGGTCCAGAACTGACTGACCGGGAAAGCACCCGCTCGTGTAACTGGATCACCGTTGGCATTTGTCGTTTCTTCGTGGGACAAATACCGTCTGGAAAGACGCATGACATTTCGCATCACGAAAATCCACTAGAAGGAGCTGGCCCTGGACCGCGCCATCTTACACTTGATCTTCTTCTGAGAGCAGAAGATGGGCTTCTGTTGTTTGCGCCAGTACTTCACTCATCACGTCCAACTCTATGGGAAACTTACAGCACCAGAGTCTCAGCTATTCAGAAGGGCCAAGCCAAGGTCAAGTTGTCTAATTCATGAATAAGTAATGAGCGGTCACAAATGGCCCAGACTCTACTATTATAAATGACAAAATGTTCCAAAATAATCGCGCTTTAAAAGGCGTGTTTTCCCAATGTAGTTGAGAGGCTTGTTACGTGAGGGAATCTCACGGTTTGCGGCCATAGGTTACGTAAAGGTCAAAGTATGTGTGATAGGCCGGATTGGAGAACTCTTCACGAATTCTCGCAGCGAATTCCTTGACTTGGTCCAGATTCCAGCCGAGAAAGCGAGTGAAGAGGGCAAGACATATTGTCTCTGCACCAGTGTTGAAGTTGTGGCGCGCCATGAGTCCAAGTTCTTTCATCCGGACGTTTTTGGGCCAACGGCCAATCGGCCACTTGTAAGGAATGCGCACAATATCGACAAACCCAGCATCCCTCATCATGTCGGCTGCCTTGCCGCAAGTATTAAGAAGAAATCCAGACTTTTCACTTGCCTCCATCATGAGATCACTCCACTGCTTTAGAGCGCTGTTTTCGGGAAGGCTACCGTCTGCACATTGGAGCGGGAAGTCGATGTCTTGAATTTCAACCCACCCATCTTTGTTGAGAAAACTAGGAGATATGGTGTTAGCGCTATTTTCGAGACATGGCTGCTTGATCCAGTCTGCCATACTTAAATGCCTGTCTATAAAAAGCAGGCCAGTTCCTAAAGGCTCCGGTCATCATCATAGAATGGATATAGTCAAACTTGAAGCTGAAGGTCCATTGTTCTTCTAGGTCATCGATCTCAAAGGCCACGTTCGACGGGGCACTTATGCCAGTCAGCTTGCCACCCAAAACTATTTTGCACAAATAGCAATATAGGGAGCACTCACAATCCCTGGACGGGGGAGAGGTCAACACCAACAACCTATAGAGTAGTTAGCTTCCAAGAAGTAGCCTTGCTGTGAGGCTCAACCAAAACGGTAAGGCCAGCCTTGAAAGTAGTATCTCTCACCTCGGCTTCTGGATGGGCATCGGCTGGCAGATATTATTAGCATGAATACAACCAAAGGATGGCAGTGCCTATATAGATTATAAATATGACCTCACCAAAGTCGATGACCCAGTATCCTTGAAATTCTTGTTAGTATATGTGCCTATATATCTATATATTTATTTCGGGATACAGCTAATATTCCTACCAGGTCCACATCCAATGTCAAGTACCCTGTGCACGTTGTGCAGAGGGGCAAATGTCAGAGTGCCGAAAGTAGCAAGGCAAAGGATATATTGAAATTCTTAAAGAAGACAGGAACAAGAATGTCGAATAATTAGCATAGTTAGATTTTATCCATCTAAAAAAAAGCCAAAGTATAGAACAAACCTTGGCGGTCAAGCTCTTCCTGAAAGCCCAGTTCATTAGCATTTTCTTGAACAAATATGACAAGCACAATGCAGTGATATTTCCAAATCTGGCTTCGTACCTCGTCTGTGGGCAGAAGGTATTTGCCTTCTTTAAATGCATGATACTTGCGGCCGTTCTCATCCCGATGGTTGGCAATGCTGGACCGGAGAGAGGCAGTCGAAGAGAAGAGAGAGATGCTCTAAAACAGAAACCAGACACAGAGCTTTAGCATTGCAACTCTGGGCATATGCTTGATGCTGGCTACCGGGTCTTTTCTGCTGTTTTGCATTGCACCTACCGAGCCAATAGCTGAGTCTACATCAGCACCATCTAGAGACATCTAGTAAGTCAAGGTTAGCCGGGTATCTATGGTTTTGTAGCTTCGTAGAAGACATATGTCTCTGGAGGTACTAACATCGTCTGCTTCGAGGATTTCATCCTCGTTCATGGCAAAATCGTGTTCAGACATGACTGATAAAATGCAGCTGTCGAAAAGTAGCCGTAATACAGAAGCCTGTGTATAATAAAAAGAGTCGAATCACAAAATCGAAAGTAACTATAGTGATGACGTCAGGGCTGAGAAGCAGCAGCGGCTGCTTTTGTCTTGGATGGACGCCTCCAAACAAGGTTGACTATCGGGATATCTCTGAAGTTTGCAAGCCCCAAATCTCAGAATAAGATGGGCTTTCAATGCAAGAGTAGAAGCTTTCTGAAGCTGGCGAACTTGTGATTGACAGAATGCAAACTAGAAAAAAACAAAGTCACAGCATATCAATCCGTCGATGGGTATGTGCCTTTCTTAAATACCGGTTTCAGGCGCTCCGATCGAGGCTACAAGACCCACGAGCTCGAGGGACGGAAAGTGGAAGGAAAGGAGGGAGAGCCAGGTAATCAAAAAAAATTATCTGTCCGAGAACTCAACAAAAATCGCGTTCAAAATGTGCTCTTCGAGCAGAAGCGAGACGCAGTGGTTGGTTCGGTTGAGCTAAGACCATGGTGATGCAGCAGCGGCGAGGATGAGCAGCATGAGAAAGAAGTTCTAGACACAACATCGGCGTAGTAGAAGGACATAAATCAGATTCTCAAGAAGATGCAGCAACGGCGAATGTGCATGGAAGCGATAGGCTGCGAAGCGCTATCAACTTGTAGCGAAATCCGGTTCAGCGACAGACTGAGCGTTAGCAATGTGGTGGCTGTTGTGGTTGCCGTAGTCGTCTTGGGAGCGCCGTATTTTGCTGGTACCAGTCCGTACTGCTTCTCTCAGGTGGTATCCACACCGTCTTAGGAATGATATGATAGCAAGATTTGCTTGCGAAGTATGGACAGGCCAGCTATGCACAATGAAACAAGTACAAGCTCAGAAAAACAGCGAAACTCTACACACCACTTCGTGATCGAAATGCTTCTGTATCGGGAAGCAACTCAGAGATTGCTTACTTGCTGCCAGCTATGTTGGGAGGCAGCAGGTCAATAGAGAGTTGAGGAAACGAAGGAAAAAGGGATTGTATTAAAAAAAGGCGTGGGTAAAACAGATATATGCAGTGATCATCAGATTACATGCGTAGGGAATGCAGATTGTGGAAACAAGCAGAGATGCTGTTGGAGAAGAAAATTGAGCGCCGTGGGAAAAGTTAATGGACTTGGTAATGATAGAGACAAGAGAGTTTGGTCTTGTGACGCGGATGCACAACCGTCACTTTCCTATTCGCTATGTCTTCGTGCGAATGCTTCTCGATGATGCCGGGGCAATAGAAGGGCAGATTACTTAAAAAAAAAAAAAAAAAAAAACCAATACCAAAAGTACATGAACTCGTTTGTGTTTCACAGACCAGAGGAAGCACGAACAGAGGGCGTCTAGCCATGTGCGATATGTAGCCACACATATACGCCGGGAGCACCTAGGCGTGCACGCCGATAGCCTACACAAATGCTGATAGCACCTGCACTGCAAGTCAAGAGAGATTTAAAACAGATCACTAATTATAGTCGATGAAGAAAACAGCATCTTTTGACAACCAAATAGTCGCCTCTCATCTAGATTTTTATCTGTCCATATATATCTGTATCAGGTATCTTCTTGGCTAACTGTCAAATTGCTACTGCCTTACCAGAGATATTATTTTACAGATGTTGTAACGATGTTTGTGACCAGTCTCTCTAATATCTTGAAGCTGTTCTACGATCCAGCAGAGCACACCACCTTGCTTGACAGCCACAATGGTGAAGAAACGAAGAAGAGGATGGCAAACTGCTACTCGGCCGGAAAGGTGCCGGGGGGGGAAGGGAGGGGGGACACCTCACCGCTTGGCGTCTTACTGGAAAGCCACGCGCTGCTCTACCATCGAGAGACAATTTACTTCGGTGGGAGGAGTGATACTTACAGGGTATACGGCATGACATGGCCTAGAAGGTCGCAATGTGTCCTACAAAACACCAACAAAAGCCGCGAATTAACCACCTGCTGTGATGGAAACTGCGTGCATGCAGGTGTGGGGGTTATATGCGTCTGCTTTGGTGCATGTGCCTGCAATTTATTACGAAGAACAGAAGATCGAGAAGGTTGCATACTCCTCAACCAGAGAAGAGAATAAACATCAACACTGGATTGGCCTGATAATCAGTTCTTTGCCTGCCAGCAAGTGTGTGCGGAGACTGAGTGTTTCTTTCTTGTTCCCTGCTTTGTCTTTCTAAAGCGAAAATTTGTGTGCGCAATTTGGTGGGGCCGCATTCTGCTCTGCTGTTCCATTAAGATCATGGAACTTGGACATTACAGTACATGCTTTGTTACGGAGCAAAACTCCATTCTCCGTCCCAGCCGTAGACACCTGGGACCCAAGTCCAACGGAAAAGGACCCAATTGGCCCAGGCCTTGGTAATGCTATTGTTCGGATTGCCCAGAATCAGATGAAAGCACATTTGACTATGAATGGTCTCCTCACAAGTACTTGTCCTACGTACGAGTTGCGCAGAGATTGACCCAAAGAGCACAGATATATTACGCAACATTGCTACCGGGTGCTTTCCTCCTTTCGGTCTGTCTAACTGCAGGTATGCATTAAGCATGTTGCGTTCGCCGTAAGCCGGGTTCGCCATTTCTTTTCGAATCGCATTGCAGAGTGTCTCCAAGCATCACACCTTACTTCCAGGACAATTGATATGCAGACAATACGCCTTTGATCCTCTCCTTGTCTGCTCTCTCTGAAGCTTCATTCGCCCACAGTTTCCTAGGAACCATGACCTTGGGAACGAAAATCGCCTCGATAGCAGCAATGAGACAACCAGCCAGCGCAACTCCCAGATGATCACAACGCATTGCTATTACATAATTACTTAAGTGGAGGATAGAGCGAACCTAGATTGCCTTGGCAGTGCAATAGTGACCAGGGCTGTCAACTGCCCGCTGACGATTATCACACTAAAAAGAATGAAAATGCCAGCCAAGCGGGAATGGGAACGGGCCTCAACCTTCTTTTCCTCTTCAAGGCGTGAGCTGCATAAGTCTTCACTGAAAAAGGAACAGCGTCACCGTCCCGAGTTGCAGCGACTATATTACCAGCCCCCCCCCACTCATTCTTTTTGTGTCTTCGCGCTTGCTGTCCCTTTTGCTTCTCGACCGCTGTTCTTTTAGGTCCAGATCCCTTTCTCTGTCGTACTATTTGCAAACGAGTACTTTGCAGCCTTGCCTTTAAAGTCATGCCCAGCTTGTCAAGATGCAACAGGTTGGCCAGGGCCAGCACGAGCACGGGCGCACGCATTAAAAGAGCCTACAAAGAAAAGAGAGAGGAAATCAATGGTCCTTGATTAAGACGATCATCCTCTTCCAGCTAGAAGAAGAGGCTCGTAATTTTTTGTAGAGACACGGCAGGCCTGGCTCAATATGTAGCTCTCACAATAATACCCCCATCTGCTAGCCAGATCCAGACACGAACGGAACATGGGCAAATTTCCATGGTGACCATTTCCCTTTGGCCAGGCATCTTCGTGTTCTTATCTCTCCACGCTGCGCTCATTGGTAAATTTCTACAATGTGAATTCTCTCTCTGCTTTACAGTCCTTTTCCAAGAGAGCAAGCCGGATCACAGTCAGTTCCCAAGCTACACTCCCCGCTTTCTCATCAGCGCCCTTGTCAGGGTTTACAGGTCTCGTACAATTTCTGTGCTACTTTGTTTTAATTTATATTAGCGAAATCCTTCCCAGAAGGCCTTCTTGTTCGTTTTCTTCTACACCCGTCCAGCTGGGTCCCCCCTCGTTTGGTATTCCTGGTCCCTGGGTCTCTCCCGCCCCCAACGTCTCTCCTCTTGCTGTCTTACCTTCTACTTTGTTCTTCTCCTCTCCCCTCTGGTTCCCGAGTTCTGCTCTTTGGTGGCAGCCAATCATGATCCTAGACAGCATCGTTTGGCCGACAGGCTCACAGTGGACCTCAGTTGCCTTGGGCTTGGGTCTTCTGGTATTCCTCTACACAGCAGCATCTTCCATTACATCATGGAACCGCTTAAAGCATATTCCAGGCCCTCCGGGCGCCGGGTTTAGCAAATGGTGGATGTTGCGCAACACTCTTGGTGGGAACATGCACCTGGCAACAAAGGAACTGTGCAAGAAATACGGTAAGATACTCATGGAGCGTGACAAAAGCAGAATGGAATATCTGCATAAAAAAGAAAAGAGACAGGTGGAAGAGGCAAGACAATAAGGAATGTCCCTTGTAGAGACGTTTTCAAAATGATCTAGTTAAAAAAAAAATGCCTCGTGTTGCCGAGCCTTGTAACTAGGTGGTTGCAATGCTGCGTGTATTTTGTCTTTTCTGCGTTGGTTTATTCTACCCTTGTGCTCTGTTTCCGCAAGTCTGACTTTTGCATAGGACCTCTTGTTCGCATTGGTCCTAACCACCTCGTCACGAACGACCCTGACGTGCTTCGCCAACTGTGGGCTGTGCGATCACCATATAAAAAGGGCCCGTTTTATGATGCGGTGCGATTCAATCCAGAGCGGGACAACCTGGTGTCCATGAGAGACGACCAGATACATGGCGACCTCCGTGCCAAGATGGCACCCGGCGTATGTTACTCTATCCTCCTCATCTCCGCCAAGCTCGGGATTTTTGTCACTGACTTTTGCAGTATGCCGGGAAAGACAATGAAAGCCTCGAGACCTCCATGGATCACGAGATCCTCGTGTTCATTGATCTCCTCGAGCGCAAATACATCTCAACCGAGAAGGATTATCGCCCCGTCGATCTCGCCCGCAAGGTGCAGTTCCTCACGCTGGACGTCATCACGGCCCTGGCGTTCAGCAAACGCTTTGGCTATGCAGAGCAAGACGCCGATCTGTATTCGTACATTAAGATCACTGAAGACAGCATGCCTGTCATGATGTTCTTGTCTATTTTCCCAAAGCTGGCGCTTGTGTTGCAGTCGCGTCTCTTCCGCCGCCTGATGCCGTCTGAGCACGACCATGTCGGGTTTGGCCGATTCATTGCGCAAGTTCCACTCACTTCCCTTCATTCTGCTTCTATCCGCGACTCTACGTCCTTCCTGCTAACAAGTCTCAGGGTGGCAAAGCAAATTGTCAACGAGCGCCTCGCATCGGACCAGCCCCACCGCCGCGATATGCTGGGCTCGTTCCTGGCCCACGGCCTCACGCGCGAGGAGGCCGAGGGCGAGACGCTGCTGCAGATCATCGCGGGCTCCGACACCACGGCCACGGCCATCCGCAGCACCATGCTCTACCTCATGAGCACGCCGCACGCCTACCAGCGCCTGGTGCGCGAGGTGCGTGACGCTGCCGCACAGGGCCTGATCTCGCCCAACGGCGTCGTGTCCGACGCTGAGGCCCGCAGGCTGCCGTACCTGCAGGCCGTGATCAAGGAGGGCCTGCGCATCAACCCCCCGGTGGCCGGCACCATGGACGTCGTGGTGCCCGAAGGCGGCGACGTGCTGTGCGGCTACACCGTGCCGGCGGGCACCGAGGTGGGCTGCTCCGAGTTTGGCGTCCATTCGCTCACCTCCGTCTACGGTCCCGATGCAGACATGTTCCGGCCAGAGCGGTGGCTGGAGGCCGAGGCCGAGGAAGACGGCGAGCGGCTGAAGCGGATGGTGGCCGTCTGGAACCTCATATTCAAGTATGGAAAGTGGCAGTGCCTCGGCAAGGAGGTCGCGCTGCTAGAGCTGAACAAGGTTTTTGTCGAGGTGAGACTGTTCTTTTTGTTTAGCCTTGGTTTTCCTTGCACCAGCCCTTCGTCTAGCCTACCAATGGATTGCTAACAAATAAAAATTTAGATGCTGCGGAGGTATGATTTTACTCTTGTGAACCCAGGAAAGCCGTGGTTCTCAATCAACGCAGGCATCTTCATTCAGCATGGCTTATACACCAAGATCACCCGGGCCGAGCCGACGAAAGCCTGAAGAAATCCATTCCCTGTTCATAATTAGTGCTGCTGCAGGAGTTAGTGGGTTGTGGGGATGGGCAGCATTTGTGTTGTACTCGTACTCGTGCTCGGATTTAGTTAATGATGCTCTATACTTCATGTTGTCTAGCTGTTCAAGGGGACCAGGACAAGGAAAATTACGTGCTTTTCTTAGTACCAATTTACTCGTCAGATGGGCGGATCTGCTGTAAGGAGGGTATTTTTAGTGGTTAAATTGTAGTCATCAGCTCACTTCATCCGAGCTTGCCATTGCTAGGTAGCTAACATCGGCTTTTAATTCTTCTGCATATTTTTCCTCTATTTCAAATTAATTACTGTGAGGTCGCGAAAGGAGATGGTTGGCCTTCGAAACTCAAAACATTGTTCATGGTTTGATTCTCCCCCCCAATTTACTGCAAATATTTGCATCTCTCTCCTGAAGGCTGGCCAAAAACAGGGCGGAGAGGAGGAGAAGGGTCCATCTCAAAGTCAGCGAACCAGTTATGGCGAGCCCTTGGGAGGCTCTCCGCGAGCTGTGTCTCGCAGCTGCCCATGAGATCGTGGAAGAGTGTCAAGAGCTAGAATTTCACAGAGTAGAACGGGACAACCGAGGTCTGAAATCAAAGGGCGCAAGCGCATCTGAATGGCCAGAGCTCACAAAGAGCTCACTTCTCCGCGGATGCGGCGCACCTCTGGTAGACTTGCTCGGCCGGCAAGCAATGCGCATTGTGCGCCTGGGCGGGGCAGATGATGCGGCAGAGGCCGAAGAGCGCGCAGAGAGACGATCAGCTGCCGCGCGCGTCGTTCCTACAGACGCCACTGAAAGGGTGGAGCGCCGCCTCGCCGACCTGGTCGGCCTGGCCCACGCCCGCTTCTACGCCTACGCGCCGAGCGATGTGCCCCCTTGCTGGCTCCAGCTCTATACGGACGCGCGCATCCTACAGTTTGCGCAGCGGTGGCTCCTCCTCTACGAAAAGCAGCGGCAGCGGCAGCGGCAGCGGGGGCAGGCGCAGGCTGCCGCAGCTGACGCGTCTCCGCTGCCGCCGCTCCTTGACGAGGCCGCGCTGGATCGCCTCGTGCCACCCTTGGATAAGGCGCTTATCTTCGCCGGGGGCGCGGGGCCCGCCAGCCGGGGCCGGGCATGGATCCACGCTGTTCTGGAAGCCCTGCACCAGATTTGGGACGAGGAGGAGGCAGGAAAGCGGGAGGTGGAGGAGGAGGAGGAGGAGGAGGAAGAAAATGAAAAAGGCCAGAGGGCAGGAGATGCGCCACCTAAGAAGAGGCGAAGGAAAGAAGAAACAGATAGCAGAGACGGTGAAGAACAAGCTCTGCAAGATCGTCTCCCCCCACGCAGCTGGGCTTCCTGTCCCACATTTGCAGACCTTGCCGCAACCTCGAATGGCGTCTTTATCCCGCCCGTCAGCCGCCCTGTGCCACGCTCGGGGCCGCTCGGCCTGGAAGAGTTTCAGGCGTACCTGGACCGCTGGCGCTTGCGGCGGCCGCGGTCACCGCCGGAGGAAGACGGCCGCAGCAGATGCGGCGGCGGCGGCGCTGGCCCGCAGCCGCTGGTGATGGCGAGCATGACGGACCACTGGCCAGCGCGGCGCCGCGACGGCCGGCCCTGGGCCGTGCCGGAATACCTGCGGTGGCGCACGCTGGGCGGGCGGCGGCTGGTGCCCGTGGAAGTGGGGCGAAGCTACGTCGACGAAGGGTGGACGCAGACGGTGCTGCCCTTTGCGGCGGTGCTGGAAGAGCTCGGCGCTCCGCCGCCGCCGCCGCCCCTACCACGGCCACAACAACCTGCCGAAGCCGGAAAGGGCAGCGCTGGCAGCCCCAGCGGGCCAATGTACCTTGCGCAGCATGCGCTCTTCACCCAGATCCCGCAGCTGCGCGACGACATCCGCGTGCCCGACGCGTGCTACACGACAACTGCTGCCGAACGCTCCGGTGCGGATGATGACGCCGACAGCAGCTTCTCGGATGGACTGTCCGACAACTTCCCCCTAATCAACGCCTGGCTGGGCCCCGCCGGCACAATTACACCGCTGCACACAGACCCGCACCACAACTTGCTGGCTCAAGTTGTGGGGCGCAAGTACGTGCGGCTGTACGCGCCAGACCAGACGGCGGCGCTGCGACCCCGGGGCTGCGAAGCCGGCGTGGACATGAGGAATACAAGCGCCGTAGACGTAGGCGTGATGGAGGGGTGGGATAAAGAAGACGAAGAGAACCAGACCAACATGGAGCCAGCCGGTGCTACAGAGCTAGGGACGAATAGCATAGATGACTCTGACGAGAGAGACCACTTTCGGCGGATCCCATATGTGGACTGCATCCTCGAACCTGGCGATACGCTCTACATCCCACAGGGTTGGTGGCATTATGTGCGCAGCTTGAGCGTTAGCTTCAGTGTAAGTTTCTGGTGGAACTAATAGTTAGACTCGAGAGCTTTTCTTGTTACTTTTTGATACCCAAACACAGCTTTTAGAAATTATTTTGTCTTGGCCACTAAGGCGGATGATCACAATTCTTCTTTTAGTCTCTTTGGTCTGCACATCTGTGCTCGGTTCTTTTTGATTAATGAAAGCAGAAGAGGGAATTAGCAGTATTATGGCGTCATGAGAAAGCATCGCGAACACAGGTTTGCGGAGAACATTCGAAAATGAAACCCCGAACCAGCGTCACTCATACGAAAACACTAGTCGTGAAAACAGACAACCCCTAATCCAGAAGAGACAAGAGAACACCAGGAGGGAAGAAACACTTTCTAGCTCCTGGTTTCGTCTTGACTTTCTTTAACACCAAATTCCTTTTTTTTTGTTATCCCAGGAGCCGTTCCATCTCAGGAAGGCAAAGAAAGACAAAAAAGCTCAAACATGCAAATGCAAAAATCCAACGCGCTCAAGACATAATGATTTCGTGACATGACAATTACCACTCCAGAGGCTCCTTCAGTTCCTCGCCCCGGTTGGTCTTGGGAACGGGGACGGCCTTGGCCAGCAGCTGTCCGTTGCGGCCGCGCTTCAGGTAGGACTTTCCGTCCAGCCAAGGGTGGTCACGGGTCATCGTCTTCTCGAAGTCGGCAATCTTGTCTTCCAGCTGCATGGTCAGGCCGATGTCGTCGAGGCCGTTCACCAGGCAGTGCTTGCGGAACTCATCGACGTCGAAGGGGCAGATCGTCTTGCCGCTGGCGTCCTTGATCAGCTGGTTTGGCAGATCAATTTCGACCTCGCGGCCAGCACGGCCCTCGTTGGCAATGGCCTCAATGTCGCTCTGGTTCTTGATGGGAATCATCAGCATGCCGTTCTTGAACGAGTTGTTGAAGAAGATGTCGGCAAAGGAAGGAGCGATAACGCTGCGAATGCCAAAGTCGTTCAGCGCCCAAGGAGCGTGCTCGCGAGAGCTGCCGCAGCCAAAGTTGGGACCCGTGCACACGAGGATCTTCGCTTGGCGGTAAGGCTCCTTGTTCAGCTCAAAGTTCGGGTTGTCGCTGCCGTCAGGCAGGTAACGCCAGTCGTTGAACAAAGCCTTGCCGAGACCGGTGCGCTTGATGGTCTTGAGGAACTGCTTAGGGATGATAGCGTCCGTGTCGACGTTGGTGCGGTCCATGACCGCAGCAATGCCGCGGTGCACAGTAAACTTTGGCAGGCCGGCAGCAGCGCCATGACCCGGGACCAGCGTGTTGGTGTGCGGGGCGGTGTCCTCAGGCTGATCGGCGATAATCTCCTTCTCAGTATCGTCCTCTGCCACACGCTCGTCGACGTGGGCCTTGCCAGCAGGCGGGTCGGCCCGGGTACGATACGCATCCACATGTGGGCTGGCAGTGTACTGCGTGATTTTCCGCACATCAGCCAGCTTGCCGACAATTGCAGCAGCAGCAGCCATGACAGGGCTCATCAGGTGCGTGCGGCCGCCAGCACCCTGGCGACCCTCAAAGTTGCGATTGCTGGTGCTTGCACAGCGCTCCAGCGGCGACAAAATATCAGGGTTCATGCCCAGGCACATACTGCAGCCGGCCTCGCGCCACTCGAAACCAGCATCGGTGAAGATCTTGTCCAGACCCTCCTCCTCGGCCTGGGTCTTGACCAGGCCGGAGCCAGGAACGACCATAGCCCGCTTGATATTTGCGGCAATCTTGCGGCCCTTGACGACAGCGGCGGCAGCACGCAGATCCTCAATACGAGAATTTGTGCACGAGCCGATGAAAACTTTGTCGACAGGAATGTCTTGCATGGGCGTGCCGGCTGTCAGACCCATGTACTCGAGCATGCGGCGACCAGCGACCTTCTTCGCTTCGGTGGCGAAAGTCTCCGGGTCAGGAACGGTGCCGGTGATGGGCACAACAGCCTCAGGGCTGGTACCCCACGTGACCGTGGGGATGATGTCCTTGCCATCAATGAAAACATCGATATCGTACTTGGCACCGGGGTCCGACTGGAGGCTCTTCCAGTAGGCGGTGGCGCGGTTCCACTCATCGGAGCCGAAACGGGGGGCCAGGGGGCGGCCCTTGAGGTACTCAAAGGTGATCTCGTCGGGAGCGACCATACCAGCACGGGCACCGCCCTCAATGGACATGTTGCAGATGGACATGCGCGCCTCCATGCTCAGACCGCGGATGACGGAGCCGCAGAATTCAATCACGGCACCGGTACCACCAGCAGTGCCGATCTTGCCGATGACGTGCAGGACAATGTCCTTAGAGCTCACGCCAGGGGCCAGCTCACCGTCGACCTGGACACGCATGTTTTTGCTGCGCTTAGTGATCAGGCACTGGGTGGCAAGCACATGCTCGACTTCGCTAGTACCAATGCCGAAGGCCAGGGCGCCGAAAGCACCATGGGTAGAGGTATGGCTGTCGCCGCAGACGACGGTCGTGCCAGGCAGAGTAAAGCCCTGCTCGGGACCAATAACGTGCACAATTCCCTGGCGCTTGTCGGCCAGGCCAAAGTATGTGATGCCAAAGTCCTTGACATTTTCTTCCAAGGTGACGCACTGGGTCCGCGAGTCATCTTCCTGGATAAAGCTGCCAATGTCCTTCAGTGTTTTCCGGGAAGTAGTCGGAATGTTCTGCGCAAACGCATTAGCAGCCATGTTCATAGGGAAAAGATGGGAGGATCTTAAAGCACTGGTTCCAGGATGTCATGACTTACGTGGTCGGTCGTGGCAAGGGTGCAGTCTGGTCGCCGAACCTTGCGGCCAGCGTTCTTGAGACCCTCGAAGGCTTGCTATAGTCCGCGTAAAAAGACAGCCATCAGCAACAATGATCGGAAAATTGAAAATGTAACAAAGAATCTGAAGATAATGGTGCGTAGCATGCGCTGGGCGTTGGTCACAGGCTCAGGCACAGATGCAGGTAGAGTTTGCTGTGTCTGCAGGTGATGCTCTGTGTGTGCCTGGCAGACCGGCCCCGGCCAGTTTGATCCTTCCAGCCGCTTTCGGACCACAACGTGTATAGGAATTAATAATAAGCTAGCAAAAAAAAAATTTTTTGGCTTACAGGTGAAGTCACCTCGTGCACAAGATGCCGATCTGGACACAATATAGTTAGAAAGACAAAAGAACATTCAAATTTCAATTATTTTTTCTCGGGCCGTGTCCTGATAAGGCGGCTACTCACCAATATACAGCAAGATTGTGCCATCCAGCTTCTGGTCGACGATATGGTCGCCGAGGACCTTATCGTAAAGGGTTTGTGGTGCTCTCTCAGCTCCAGGCATCTTGGTCTATTGATTATGAGGATGACAGAGGAAAAGGGAAAAGGGGGAATAAAAATCAAGAAAAGTAACAAAGTATGTAAGAAGGGAGACCGCAGGACAATCCGTCTTGGCAACGGGAGATGGAACTCAAGGACTTTAATGTGTTAAAAGGAACTAGGAACGGGAGGAGGAAAAGTAATAGTAAGGGTAGGGCAAGAAAGAAGCTAGAAGTACCGGCAGGGAGGGGAGAAAGGATTTAAAAATGAAATGAGACTCCGGAAGACGAGGACCCTCCAAAATTCTTTTGGAAGCTGCAGGGACGGACGGCTATGAAGTATTTAAGAGAAAGGGAAGGAGAGGAGACGGAGCAATTGTAGAATTAAGAGAAAAATGCAAGAAAAGGGAGAAAGACGAAAAGATAGCTTAAAAGAGAGAGAAGGAGGCAAGAATGATACACGCAATTTGCCTCTTTTTTTTTTTTGACCTCCCTCATTCGACAAGTAGCTATTTTGTGTTTTTTTTTCTCCAAAGTCTTTTTTTTTTGGTTACCTTCACCTTCAACAAAAGTAGCTCTCGCCGATGATCGGAGGTGTCGGTACCGGTCCGGTACACGGATCGATTTGGCCTCGTTTTGATTCACGATTTTGCTGGACAAAAAAGAAAGAAACTAAAAACGCGGGGTCATTGATTGAGAATTGACTCACGCACATTGGCTGCTTGTCTTGCCCGCCTCTCTTTCGCCTCTTTCTGTTCTGGTCTTCCTGCTTTTCGTCTCTCTTCTGGCCCTGGCATCGACTTCCCCACATCAGAGCTGCCCTCCCCCCCCCGTTTTACACATCCTTCCGTGATGGTACTTGCATGTCACGTCATATGACAATGGAGAATGGCCGAGGGTGTTTCTCTTTTCGAAAACTTCAATTACAATAGTCTTTTTTCTTGGTCTTTTGCTTTGTCCAACAGGTTGATCACTGTGTGGTTCGACCCGAGTCTTTCCAAGGTCGGTTCTGGCAGAGTGACGTAGCCCGCTACTAGAGAGCAGAGAGCACGTGCCTGGAGCCCCTCGTTGAAGAGTCGAGTATTATTTTTGTAGCTTGTACGTTACTGTAAGATACGCTACGCACAGCAGAGACACGGGCTTGTCGGATTGAGGGAACGCTGGACGGAGGCCGTTACGGAGCAATTAGTGCATGCGCGTCTTGGACTACATACGAGCAAGAAAAAAAGCGGAGATGCTGTAATTCCAGGGAGAAGACTCCCGCAGCAATGACCGCCATGTGGTTATTAAGGTCGATGACTTATTTTTAAATTTTTTTCTCCCCTGTCCCCTCCTCGACCAACCTCGCCCACCATCCACGGGTACATCCCATTGTCTGGGATCGGTAATATACAGATATTGCCTTCCCTGGTTCCAAAGCACTTAAGTTCCTTAAGCATGTCTTCCTCTCAATATGTAAGATACAAATTCATTGAGAGGCATCCCGCTCCCGCAGTATCGGCTACGCCCCACAGAGCAAATGCTCAAAAACGAGGAGCACCTCGTAAAGCAAAAGCAACGACGCAACACTGCCAGCCGACATTCTGACATCGAGTCGGGATCCTTCCCAGTGCCCCCGTGGTTTCTCTTCCACAACTCGTTCATCATTCTTTCTCTCTCCCCCCACCCAACAAAAATAAAATAAATAATAAATAAAAAATAAAAAACTTCTACGGAGTACCCCCCCCCCCCCCCCCTACTGATTGTCCGTCCGTGCTCGCAGATACATGAGAAATGATAAACCGCTAATGTGTCATTGGTTGCTTGTTTCTAATGTCGTGCCATCGCCCTTGGGAGCTCTTGGACCCCAGCTGCGATAATCGGAGGAAGCTCTTGCTGAAGCAATCGCACAGCCGGCAGCAAAGAACAAGACAGAAAATATCAAATCCTCAAGGGAGTTGTAAGAAAAGTAGAATAGCAATTTTGGAAATTAAACCAACATCGACTATGATGGTGAAGCATCGGTTCGATCCGTCAGTAATACCGCTGCGTACTCTGCCCATGTTCAATTGTAGCTTTCGTAGAGCTCCGATTAACGGCCGACATCTTGATCTATTTCCAGATTGTCGAAGAGCCGCAACAATAGCTATATGACACGTATTATGCTGTGCGTAAAAAATTTTAATGTTTACATCTATGCTGAACCTAACAAGACCCGTTGCTGCTGAGGACACTGGTGTCAGCCAAAGTGTTGCGTAGAATATACTCCATAAACATGTTTGATGATCGAAGCACCTTGCTCTGCGACATCCTCTACAGACCAAATATCATGCCTAACAAACGCACAACAAGCCGCAAGATCATACCGATCGCTACGAGTGCCCGGAGAGCCCACATCCCCAGAAATAGCACAATTATCACAAAGCCACCAGCAAGAGCACAGTGTGCTATGTCCGAAAACGTCCATGTGCCTCTTCGAACTCTTGCCCGCAGCGGAGAGCAGCTGTCAAAAGCAGGTCGAACAAGTTCCTAACACTTCGACATAATGTTTACCAATAGCACAGCTACATCCTTAGCCAAGTCTATATGGACGTTGCTTTTATCTCGTATACTGCAAATGCGTTTACCACTTGCTTGGGACAGCCCTCCGGTGTCGCTTTCGTTGACGAGATTGCTGGGCAGCCATCTGTTTTGCCGCGACTTCGTGTGCCGCGGTTGCAATTGCCGCTCTGGGTACGTGAGCTCCATTGTTGCTGTTCTCAGCTGCCCAGGACTGTGAGACGGCCGAATTCCACGTGGGCGGTCCCATGCTCGAGCCAGCGCCAAGTGAGCTGCTCCTTGAACCATTGCCATTTCGGAATTTGGCCTGTGGGTTGGTGCCAGTGCCTTTATGGCTAGTGGAGGCAGTAGTGGGCTCCATGGCTGTCTGGCCTCTGGGTTGGTGTATCGCACCCTGATAGGCGCCACTGAGGACAGCATCTGGTTTTTTTGTCGCTGGATCGCTGGGGCTAACCACGCTGTCGGCGAGAGCTTCCCTATGCGCCTCTTTGTAGTTGTTATCGGCTGCTGAGAAGACGTAGTAACGTTGGTGGCTATTTCGGGAACGGGGTCTCTGTTCTTCGACCAACTTTTCTGTTTGGTTCTCAGTAGGGAAGGCGTTGAACTTCCTATCGTATGGTTGTCTGGCGGCTTTGATACTTTTGCTTCCCTGTCTCTTTCCCTCCGGTATAGGAATGATGCAGGCGCTTTGCGACGCTGTTTTTCGTCTGCTGTGCCATCTGGGCTCATGGGGAAGTTGGCCAGTTGTTGACTCGGATCGGATCCAATAGTGATGATGGTGGGTATGCAGACAGATTTTGTCTCCGCCTCGTCCTGTGTCGAGGCCATGCTTTGCATTGGCTCCTCCGGACTGATGGCGTTGCTTTGCATTTTGTCCACTATCTTGGTTCCCATTGGAGACGCCTCCCCAAATATCAGCTCTATACGCTCGTTCCTCTTTGCTAGTATATCTATGCATGTCACTCTTCCTTCCGATGCCTTCGTATTTTGTAGCACCGAGTTTTGCACAGCTTTTCATTTGCTGGTTCGAACTAGCTTCCGCCATGGAATTGCTTGGGGGTGAATGACTTGCATGGTCGGCTTTTTCAGACTTTGCTGGTGTAGCCTTTGACATATTTGCGTCTTTACCGGACACTGCTCAATTCCAAGAGTCAACATACGACCTAGAGAGACCACGTTGGGCCTGGGCCCTTGTGTGTTTGGGGATTTGTGATACCCTAGGCTTCCCCTACCTGATGAAACACCGATATCGCATATATCGACGTTGCACTTGTTTTCTGATTTCCTTGAATCCTCGGTATCAGCAACGAACCAGAGTTGATTTATTGAGGGATCGTCTTGTCTTGAGACTGAGTAGGATAAAAGGCCTTCCCCGGTAATTGGAATATGATTTTCCGGTTTCTGCTCCTCGCCACTGTTTGACCTGTGCTCCGGTGATGCAATATCGTGTTTATCAATGCTTAAAGAGGACCGAATTACTGTTCCTACAGCACGCTTGAGAGTTCTATGCTCAGCAGTAACGTCTCCTTTAGGTTCACGAGCTGGATCTAAAGAATAACGTGCAGAAGCAGAGTCTTGCAAATGGTGGTCTTGGCGTATAGGGGAGGATATATGCAAAACAGTATCCGATGATATGTGGCTTGCTTTACTCGTAGATGGTAGAGCTGGAAATTGAGCGTTGTTCTGCAGATTTTCTTGATTTAGACTACCAAAATACTTGGTCGAGGGCAAAGGTATTTCGATAGACTCGCTTTGCCTAACATTTACAGAATCACCATAAGCGTCTATCAATATAAAAATTAGCCGTGAGCCACCATCATCAGGATAGCCGGTATTCTGATGCCTAAAGTTACAAATGGACTGGTTTTACCTTGGGTGACGGCCCCCGGCCGGGCATTGGGACTCAAATTCGGATCCGCAGCAGAGAGCCACTGGCTTGCGCTCTTGCGCCACCTTACCTGGCCTTGCTCAGCACGGACGGCATCCTTTTGTCTCTCTCGCTTTTTGAGGGCGTCTTGCCCTTGCTTAAGAATCGCCTTTAGAACCTCTTCTTCATGCTTCTTGCGGGCATGCTGATAAGCATCTCTGGCCTCTCTGACTTTCAAAGCAAGATCTCCAAACCTTGGAGCAAAGATATCAGCTTCTGGGCTGTCTGAGCTGCTGGTGGGCGTCATGACGTCGAGCTCGCCGGTCTCCGGATTGACACCTTGGACGCCGAGGAAATCTCCGCTCTCCTTTAGACTCCGTCGCAGCTGGCGAGACCATGCTTTTGACCGCAAGTTGTCCTGAATTCGAGAGAAGTCTTGTTCGTCAGAGTCTAATGCCGCTACCTCGAGATATTCTGATGCCATCGTGGAGGATCCCTTTGCACGAAATTGATCTCGGCTCTTTTGGCCGCTAGGTTCCCTCGTTGCTTCGGAAGGGGCAATTCCAGATCCATTTGTATAGAAATCTGTAGTCTCATGAGGCATGGGGAAATTCAAGTCCGGTCCTTCCAGGGGAATGTCAAGAGATAAAGGCGACTTATGGTGTAAGCCAGCCACTTTGTATGAGACAGATGTGGATAAATCTCGTCTTTGCCGACTAGGGATTCGTATCTTGGGAGCCATGCGCCTCATGGCATCCTGCGACGCCTTCCGGGTTGCTGCCAGGCCTGAGTTCCATCTTCTGATCGATTTGCTGCTTTTAGAAACTGGGCCAGCGCCGCCAGTTGCCGCGTCGCCCTCATCTTGGACTTCCTAGACACCATGGGTGCGAAGAGTACCACCGCGCTCTGGCCTATTGCTAGGGAGGAGGTTTGTAAAAAAGCTGACTATAGATGATAAGGTCACTTGATTTTTCGGAGGTGGTGCTGCGGCGTCCGATGGATCCATGCTTTCTTTGGCGGCATCAAGGACAGGAACAGTGGAAGCTGCTCTTTTCTTCGGAAAACAAATCCTTGACATGGCGAATCCTCAATCGCCAAGTAAACAAATAATGGTTATTCAGGGTTCTCCAGTTATAATGTGATCTAGAAGGTCCGCCAGGCGTAAGGAAAAGTAAAAACTAAAAGTGAGCCGGCATGACCCGTGTTACAATCCCAAAAATAAATAGAATAAATAAAATATGTGACGCCGTGTCTAGGCAGCATGAAAACCAAACTGGTATGAATCTGAAATCGTCGTTAATTAAAGAAATTCACAACTGAAAGAAGAGAGAAACATTAGGATAACGGAACTGGTGTTGCTACAAGAAAGAGCACAAGGCGTCCTTGCCATTTTCGCTTTCATGGCCAGTGACTCGCGCTAATGGCTGCAGAGACAAGTAGCAGACAATTCTCGTCATTCCATAAATAGAAAACTACAAGAGAAACAACAAGCTAAGATAAGAGCAGTACGGAAATCCCTTATTCATAAACTGGGCGCCAAGAACGCCTGTTGTGCTCTCAAATGGAGAATTACTCGCCAATGTAATTATATACAAACATGTATGGAGCAGAGAAACCAAGACATGCAGTTTCCACCTCAACCCCCTTACCACCGCGAGGGAAATCTTTCATACTTGTAAGCGTTCGGCCTTGCCCTTACGAAGGGGTTGAAGGGAACTGGCGGAGACGACTGGTCTTGGGGATAAAAGGCAGTATGGCGGCTGCTTTCGCTAGGTGACTTTGCGTTCTCCTCCTTGATAGGGCTGGCTTTCCGCTGAAGCCGCTCCGCGGCTGCACGCTGCTCGACAGCAGCCAGCTCTCGCGAATTCCTCGGCGAGCTGAATCCGCTGCTGTTTCCGATATCGTTCATGCTGATGGCCTTCTTGAGTGGGGAGTTTGCATGGCTGAATACGCCAAGGCTCCCACCAAAGTTGGTATTGGTACCCGTAGACGCCAACGGGTTGCGCGCGGCGCTCACTGTCCCGCCCGCTGCTGGAGTGGCGGAGATTGCCGGCGTAGTAAAGCTGGGTGTTAATCCGGAAGGCATGCTCTGTCGGGATTGGACATTGCTACTATATCCCGGAGTAAAGGAATCAGAGTACCTAAGCGGCTTGGTTGCCGGGGTAAGAAGACGGGGCGTTGCCGCAACTTTACCAGACGCATGATTGCCAGCAGAAGGACCGACGTAGTCGGGGTCCACATGCTTCAGGTAATTTGTGTTGGGATGGGTCTGGAAACCCCGGCGAATTAGCGTTGTGGGTGTTCCCGCTTCGACCGACTCGCCGTTGTCGGCTGCACCCGGACCCGAGGTAGCGGCGTCCATGGACACCTGTGTGCCCATGTCGCGTACGACTGGATGAAGCCGTGGTTGGACGAACTTCGTGTCGTATTCGTGAAGGACCTCCTTCTGGATGATGGCGTTGTCCCTCTGCCGCTGGTCATTCATCGACTGCACGAGTCGCATCAGGATGGAGAGCCCAACTTGCAGCACAAGACATTTGAACACGGCGACAGTCGGCCGTGGTTCAAGCGGGTCCAGCGGCAGCTCGAAGATGTAAAGCAGCACATGGAGAGGACTGAAGAAGGAGAGAAGCGCTAGAGAGGAAGGCCGTGGATCCCAGACAGCAAGTTCCCACACATCGCGGCTCCCGTCCGGGTGCGCGCGTGACTCTGCAGTCTCAAAATTGACCAGGTCGCTCAAAAGTCGCATAGGGGAGTTGGAGGCAGGTGACGACTGCACACGAACGCGCTGAGCCGACGGCGTTCCTAGCCCACTGTCGATATTGGCCTCAAAGAGGCGATAATGGCGCTTGCGCGTGAAGACAAAGAACGCGTTCAATAGGGAAAGGGAGAAGCCGGTCCATACGAGCAGTTGAACCTAGAAAAAAAACATAGTTGGTTAGCGACTGTGCTTTAAAGTACATAAATCCAGATATAAAGTGCTGCAGCTGCAGATGAAACTCACGAGATAGGAGAGCCATCCCTTCCCTGAGTCATCACCAAAAACGTCGTCATCGGCATCGTTAGATGACCCGAGATTGGCCCTGGCAAGGAGGAAGAGGACGTTGGCAGCCAGGCCAACTTGGGTTCCAATTGTCGAAGAGTCGAGTTCGTGTGTTTCGATCTCCTCGGACAGCCAGAGCAAGAAATCCCAGGGGTTAATCGTGGCAGAGATCCGTTGCAGCAGCGGCTGGCGGCGAACAAGGCGTGGCCGCGGCATCTTTGATGGTCGAGGGTGCAAGAAAGAAAGAAACGACACTGGCTTTAAATGATCACCCGTCGTATGTATTCTTCTCTATCGGTAAATTAAAGAAAATGGAATCTTTAATACCACCTCATCATTCCAAAGACTGCCGATTCTCTCTAAATGCCACCACGATGCAGCCCGCGGTCGACGATGATCGCTGTCTGGTTGCTGTCGATGGAAAAAAAGTCAGGAGCAGGGATGTGGACTGCGAGGCCAGGTTGAGATCACCAGGTTGCAACTATGGTTTTTGTTTACAAGCATAGTGCCGTTTCTGGTGTAGCCTGGATGGCCTTGCCTAATGATTTTTTTTTATCTAAGCGGCCCCCAATGCACAGTTTCTTGGGAGCTGGCCAGTGGGGGTGCTGTCCTGCCCATATAATTGGACGGCAGAGAGTTGCTTGCGGGGCTTCTGCTAGCACAGTGGTTGGAAGCAAGGCAGTGGGCAATGCCCGCCGTGAACTACTGGCTACGAAGGAAAGTGAGCCATTAATCCACTCTGTTTCCAAACTACGTACTGCTTACAGTCGAGTCTCTTCCCCGAATCCCATACTTCAACCCACACCGTCGCACTTCCCCGTTGCGGCATTTCATACGAGAGGACAGACGGGAAGGCAGAAACGATACCTTCGTCATGACTAGCCAGGCGGATTTCAAGGACCGCCAGTTCCTTGCTGTTATCGGGGATGAGGTAGGTTCTTTCGAGGCGATCGAGTCTGCGGCTTCGAAAACGAGAAAGACCATAGCATGCTGATTGTGCTCTTGCTTCTTGACAGGATTCCGTGACGGGGCTGCTGCTGGCTGGCATAGGTGTAAGACTCCACCAGCTTTTTCCATCGTCTTTAGGACTCCGGCTCAGTTTCTAATCAATGGTTTGCAGCATGTGACGCCGGAGCCCGATGCGCAGAAGAACTTCCTTGTGGTGGATAACAAGACGGACAATACGGCCATAGAGGCGGCCTTTGACCGGTTTACGACCGGCAGGAAGGACATTGGCATTGTCCTGATCAACCAACATGTACGTTTTTGCCAGAGCATCATGACCAGAGAAGAGAATACCAAGCTCCGAGGAGCATGAGGAGCGTGAGGAGAAGGGGGCCGCAGAGCTAACAGTGCCATGACTGCAGATTGCCGACCGGATACGGCACCGAGTTGACACATACACGGCCGCCTTCCCAACGGTTCTGGAGATCCCTAGCAAAGACCACCCCTACGACCCGGAAAAGGACAGCGTCTTGCGTCGTGTCAGACGGCTGTTTGGAGAGTAGAGCAGCTGCATTTTGCCAGAAGGCTTAGATGATGGGGATTAGGACGGCTAGGAAAGCAAAGGGCTAGATGGCGACGACTTTGTGGGATTGTGGCATATACCTATTCGCATAGAAGACAAAGAGGGAATGCAGCAGGAAGGGTGCAGGGAGCTAGTGTAATCATTCGTACGCATATCCATAGGTTGGCCTGTATTGTGGCACCTTTTTTTTCTGATATTGATACTATTATAGAAATGCCTCGTACATAGCAGCCAGTGTTCCGTGCTCGAGCCGACAGAGGCAGACCAAATGGTTGGTGACAATCTAACTATTCTCGACAAGACAGAAAACAGGATTTAGAAGCGTAACGAAGTAGAACGACAAGAAGGCAGGATAATTCTAGAGACGGGACATTAATGTACCCTGGTAGACGAGACTATCGCGACAGGGCCGAAAGCAACCAAGAAGATGACAGAAAAAGGACATGCCCGATGCTAGTATGCTTTACACAAGAAAACCAAACAGGTTGAAGAGCGGACGAAAGCCAGTCATGTTGAGACCGCATCCATCATCTTCAGGGGACAAAATAGTTATCGACTGTCCTACAGCTCAATGTCGATGGTGTTGTCCCTGTTGAAGAAGACAGTAGCAGTCAGACAGGTAATAGGCTCGTCCTTAGCCGTGTAGACATCGGCGAGGACAGTGTATTTGCCCTGGGAAAACTTGAGTCAGCCTGCTTGCTCTTTTTCTTTTTTCTATCTGTGCAGATGTTTTCGTAACGCGACATCAAGGTTCTCTTATCGAATGCATTGACTTACAGGAGGAATCTCGCGCGGCAGCTCCACCGACTTGATGATCGTCAGGTCGCCCTTCTCGATGGGGCACTCCAGCTCGACATTCTGGATCTGCTCGCACAGGTCGGCCTTTGTGCTGATTAGGCGGATCAGGCCGTACTTGACTTGGAGGTTGACATAAGCGCCTTTTGTGATGGTCTTGGAGACCGTGCCGGAGGCCTTGATGACGAGATCAGTGCCGCTAGATAAGGTCTCATATTAGCAGCTGGAGCGAAGATAACGATATGAACGACGAAGTTGTGGCAAAAAGAAGAAGGAAAGCTGTTACGCACGCCAGTGGGGGGTTGGGCGACAGGTTAACGCTCTTGATGGTGAGCACATCGCTGGCGTGCTGCTCAGCGCAGTATTCGAGCGGCGACTCGCCAGGAACCTTGACGCTCTCAGGGCGGACGTCAGAGTCGCTGCCAAAGAAGGTGAGCCCTGCCGAAGCAGTGGAGAGAAGAGCAAGGAAGACAGTTGAGGTCCGCATGGTCGGCAGCGTTATCAAGTGAAGAACAAGGAGAAGGTGATGAGTTCGAGATGTCCTTAGATACGAGGAAGAGGTGGAGATAGAAGAAAGATGGGCGATGGCCAAGCGGCCTTTGTCTTTGGCAAGTTATAGGAAGAAAGACGTTCGAATCGGTAACTATCTGAAGCAATTAATAAATAAGGACAGACGAAGAAACCTGGGCAGCTGATATTACAACTTTGCCGATGGTGAGTTGCGTGCTTGGTGAGAGAGATATGTTGGGAGGGGGAAAGAGGGCGATTTCAAGGGCGATTAGTCGCAGGAAGGCGGTATGGCCGAAAGGCGGGCAGCGCAGGGTCGGTTTGGTAATGTGAGAGGAGGTTGGCGTCATGGGGTTTAGCCAGGCAGGACCTGATTGGCTGACATCGCCTCAGCCAGCGGTTGGGAGCCAATGGGAGGTGGAGAAGGGATCCACGGACAAGATCCACGAAACATCCACCAGTCTCCATCGGACAAGGAACACACAGAAACAAGGCTTACAGGAACAGCAAGGTCACTGTGATAAAAATGACAGGGACATCATAGCAAGGCATGAGGGAGACAAGCTACTTAATTGAGTCACCTGGGCTGAACTTATTTCTTATTCTCCCTGTCCCTGTCCTGCTGGCTCATTTTGGTATATTGCCAAGAGACAATATCGTTCTTTTCTTAGGAGGATGACGAGTCTGGTGTGCTGCAGCTGGGTCTAGGAAATCTTATATATAAATTAAGAGCTGCTGCTTTTCAGTGGCAGCTATGCAGCTGTTTTAGGACCCATGCGGCAGGAAAGCAAAGGCGCATACTCGAATTACATTCCCACGAAATTCTTTCGATGCCCATCAAGCTAATATACGATTCTACTCGTGTCGCTAATAAATTTCACTGAACGCAGATACGGCTTTGATGTGCACCCGACCGATGTGCCGTTTGAATCGCAGCTAGTAAATTAGGTTACTCGATCGCAATAGCTCTTATATCTTCTTGGGATCGCAAGGAGGCCGAAGCAGAGCGATAGGCAGACCTTCCCGGTGGCAAAAGAGATGCGGGCTAAAATGTGCGGACATGGCGATAAGCATAAGCAGGATATTACTATGAAAGAGGCAGCGCCTTCAGAAGACACCAACACTCTGAGGAGATGATTCTTAAGGAGCTGACATACTGTCAGAGCTTGGAGAGCCTAGAAACCAGCCCTCTAGTGAAAAACTTGGCGAGTCTCTCGACGCCTTGCACGTCGCCTGCCACTGCTCTGGCCTTGTCCCGGTCTACCCATCCTGGCTTCTTGTCGCCTTCCAAGTCAATAATTCATATGTTACCATCTTTATCAATCATGATATTGCTAGCCTTGGCGTCTCCCACAGCGATGTCCGCCGCATCTCTGCCAACTTTTCTCGAATTTGTCTCGCCTGCTGCTCTCAGCTGGAATGGAGTGTCGTCTTTGATGATCCACTCCAGGACGCCAGTATCGTCAGCATGGTCTACATAGGCCAACAGCAGGCCTATGACATAGTCTTTGTCTCCTCGAACGATGCCTAGCAAGTGAATGGCGCGCACTGTTTGTGAGAGAATGGTGGATGGGTTGAAGAACTTCACACCAAGTGTGTCTAACTTTCGAGGATCTCTGTATCGATCTGAACTTCCGGAGGCACTATAACAGTCTTAGCCAAACGCACGGGGACGGGCATCTCATTGACAACCTCCAGCTTGTATCCATATGAATTTGTGTTCTGACAGCAGCGGGCGAACATTCCCCTTCTGGATCTTTACTGCATCAACCGATGACAAGACATTGGGGGCATGCTATGCGAAGACAAGCTGTAGAGCATCAAAAAATCACTCATAAAACCCATATTCGATCGATCTCCTCCGGATCTTCGACTTCGTCGGCTTCGCCTCGTAGAGCTTCGAAAAATTTACGGTGCAGAGCTTCCGCTACCAGCGGGCCACGTAGATACGACGGCGACAGGTGAATGTGATTACAGCGGGCCGCGGTGACTCAGTCGATATCAACACCATCGAAGAGATTGAATTGGAGGATCGCCACCAGCTTTTGGCTTGAGACAACTAACGGTGCTACGACCATTACTGCCGCATTTGATCAGTATCAACGGCATACGAGTAATTCTGCAGCAGTTAGCGTAGCGGCGGACTTACTCAAGCGGTAGTTATGTACATGGTCCACTATACTGTGCAGTGCGTTTCCTAATGGGTTATGTTTCACGTGGTCAGCGAAGTTCAATACCAAATTCAAGAGAACGGCATCGCAGTGGATGCTAGCGTACGTACGTATGTACGTACATACGAGTAGTCTCTTATCTCCACAAATGTAGCATCCAGAGTTGTCGTACGTCGTAGATAGGCTCGATAGGCCCCCTCAGAGAGCCGACCTAGGGCGCTAGAGACTGATGCTGCAACGCTTGTACGTCACATTTGATGCTAATTCTGCGCGAGGGGGCTCGCTACTGTACTTGTACAAGATGGATGCATCGTTTGCCGGAGCTGGCCACAATGAGAGACGATCGTCGCAGTCGGGTCTCTGCACATTAGTTGTCTCTTCTGCAGCTAAATCAATTTATTCGCAAACTGACGGGTTACATTCATCCAAAGCCAGCGACTACGGTTTTTACTTTGCTATCTGCAGGTGTATGGAGAATGTCCGTGTGCGTTTGTTTGTGTACGAGCGGGCGTGGTAAGGCCATTTACGTGCTGAGTAGGCTGATCGCAGCGCAGACTTTGGCGAGCTTGCTTGAAACTTCTGCCAAGATACGGTTTGCATGTATCAGAGTAATGAGGCGCAGGCACTGCTTTTATTATGCCGAGTTCATTATACTCAAAGGAACGGAAAAACGGACAGAGCAAAAGGGCCAATCATGCCGCATCGCAGTTTCAGCGCGGCTGGCGCTCAAAAAGCAAAAGGAAATTACAGCAGCAGTTCGAGTCATCGAGAACAAAGAGAGACGGGGCGGTCCTTTGTTTGACGTTGGGTAAGACAAGCCTCTGGCTAAACGCCACAGACTTTCAGCAAGCCGCCACAGCTTGCAGCTCTCCTACAGTGCTCAGTGTCGGTAGAGACGGTGGCTCGTTGATTCAACGCGATGACGGAATGGTTATACTGATCGCCACGGCTGCGCCGTACACGCGTTTACTATCGCCAGCTCTTCCCCTTGAAGGTCGAGATCATCGCCGGCTGCTTCTGTCGTTGCTAGTAAGCCTGAATGCGGCGTCTGTAGCATAACCAACGCGTGAGAAGGACAAATTATAGCGTTTCTCAGGCGGCTTAAGTTTGCGCGGCGGCGTCTTGTCCCCGTATGGAGAGAAATCTGGCAATAGCTGACGATAGTTGTCCTGTCATTTGCGAAACCTCACCTCTCCTCACCTTCTTGCCGAGTCTGCAGCTCACCAAATAACAACCGCAAAAGAGACGGCTGGTAATCATATTTACTAGAAATGACAAGAAAAAAATAGCTAAGGATATTGGGGTACAGTGAGACGGTATCTTATATTGGTCCGTCTGGTACGCTAAAAAAGAAATGGAAGAAATGCGCAGGACAAAGGGCAGAGAGCAGAGAGGGGGGGATGAAATAGGTCATGGCTCCAGACGCGACCGTCGCCAGTGTTTTGGAGTGCCGATGTACTGATACATTTCCCCCGGACAAGAGAAAGGACCTCGCTCTTCGACAGTGCTGCCTGGCTTACTCGAAAACTGCCTTTATGCAAAATGGGGCGCCACCGCGAGAGCTACAGCAGACAACCTAATCAACGATTTGCCCCTTTGGCATTCAGGCATCAAACAAGAAATCCCGTGGGTATTGCCTCGAGACTGACATCGTTCTTCCGGCCTCCTTTTTCCCTATTCCCTTTTCCCTTCCTTGCCTTTCATTTTTTTTCTTGTTTATTTTTTTTTTTGTTTTCTTCTCTTTCTCTCTTCATTCTCTCGTCAGCCTCTCAACCACAACCTGACTTCTTATCCTCAACAATGTATGCTTTTTCTTCATTTTGTTTCCCTTTTTTGTCGGGAGACAAGAAAAATCTGTCAAATCTGAATCCAAGGTAGGCGATACGAAAGACACGGGAATTTAAAATGACATACAGATTTCCCAGGGTTTGTCTTGTGGTAAGTGTACCATTCTCTCTTCATTTCTCTTGGTGGTGCAGCATGCTCTCTGCCATCCAGCGGCGAACCAGCGCTATAGTGTTCGTTGCCCTCTCTTACCCTCGCCGCTAGCCTTGGCCACTCACTGTCTTGGCTGCTTACGAAGCTGGATACACACCCTTTCTTTTTTCGAGGTATCCCAGCATTATGGCCTCAGGCACCAAGACGCACGCCCTTCCATCTTCAATCTCTCTCCCGATGTACCGGTACAAGGTCACAGTCGGTCTTACCTTCTACAACAAAGTCTTTCTCCAGTGAAAAAGAGCCATGCACTATGCTTTTTACGAGTAGAAACACAACATGCGAATCACACCAGGGGAAAGAGAGCACCGCGCCAGAGCTACGCTAACCGGCGGAATTCTGCTCTTTCTTTCTTTCGTTCTCTTTTTCCAAACATCGTTTTTCCCTTTTTTTTTTTCTTTTTTTTTTTTCTTGCCCTTGCGGCTTGCCTATTGGTTGCTTCCCTTTCCCTCTTTCCCATCTCCTCCTTCCTTCCTTCCTCCCCCGTCTGTGGGTGTCTCCCCCTGCGCTCTTGCTTCCTGTGCTCTCCTCTTTTCTCGCTTTTTCGCTTTCTTTCCCCGTTCTTGTTGTTTTGGCCCCCCTCTCTGTTCTTTCTTTCTTTCTTTCTTACCAACACAAACTCGCCCACTTGGGATTTCCACTCGTCTTCTTTTTCTTCACTTTCTCCCTTCGTCTTCTCTCTCTTCTCCTCTTCTCTACCTCTCTCATCATACGCCGCTTTCTATACCTCTTTTTCCTTTTCCATCTTTCACCCTCCTTGCGCGTTTCGGAATCCAATTCTCCACGAACTTTCACGACCAGAACGGACTTTCGCGAACACGAATTTCACAAAATCGACACTTTTTTTCCCGATCGCAACATCGACATCAATTTTGTTCACTGCTTGACCGATTTTGATTCGCTGTCGCTGTATCTTGATCTCCCTCGAATCCTCCTTCGTTTCCTGCACACAAACGGAATAGAACTTACGACCAGAGCTTTCAACGCTCTGTTACTTCTTTGCTCCTGTTTCGCATCGTGTCTACCCTGGGACACCTCTTTCGCTAGAGGAACTGTTCGTTCGGTGTTGCCTCGACGGTTTGTCTTTCATCGCGATAGATCCGAGCTCAACTCTTGTTTTCTGCGCGTTTGCCTCCCGCGACTAGTCTGCCACTCTCTTTTTGCGATCGCCACCCTGCCGAACAACTTTTCTTTTTTGTTCTCAGCAATAAAGATCAGACAACCCACCCGAGTCCTGTCGTTTTCTACAGTTTTCAAGTCGCGTTAAACTCTGTTCGCGTCCACGAAAGCGCAACTCTTCAATCTCCTGCAGTTCTCTTGTTACTTCTTTTTCTCGTCGCGTGTCCTTCCTTGAAGCGGTCGCCTTGCAGGTCTCTCGTGCTTTCTTGGCTAGGGTTTCAGTGCCAATTTTATCGGGTTGGGTGGGCTTTCTTCATTGACTGGCGATACGGGTGATCACTCAAGCGACCGCAATCGTTTTGCTCGAGTCTCCTCAGCTTCGCCTTATTTGTGAATCGAGTTGCCTGCCCAGTCATGTTATCACGACCGAGTACATAATCTTAGCCTCTCATCCCCCTCTCCCTACGGCACCCTCCCCCATGGTGAGGCCTCTCTTGGATTATGACAGAAAAGCTCCAACCGCCGTCGACACTGACCGCAATCTCGAATCAGAGATTACCCCCTCTGAATCCGTCTTCACCTACTTCTCTACCTCCTTTTCCTTCCCCAACACCTATCTTCCCTCCGACCTCCTCCACCGTCGCCGCTACCACTGCTGAGACGTCCACCAACGGGGTCACTTTTGCGCCTTCAATACAAGATGGGCCTGTCCCAAAGGTGGAGCCAGCCGCAGAGGAGGAGCCATACACAATAAAATGCATATGTGGCTTCACGGGTGATGATGGAAACACAATATACTGCGAAATATGCGACTCGTGGCAGCATATTGAGTGTTTCTATCCAAACAATAGCGAGGAGGCCACTCGTGAAGAGTTTGCGCACGCTTGCCACGAGTGCAAACCTAGGTCATTGAATGTGGCCCATGCTATCGACTACCAGCGGCAGCGACTGCAAGCCGTCTCTGCAGAGGCTGCCATCAATCCACCAAAGCCCAAACGGCCCCCATCAAAAAGTCATGGCCAAAGTCACAAAAAGAAGCCGAAACCAGGCGATCTGATGATCAACGGGCACGGAATACCAACCACCGATACAACAAAACACCCTACTTCCGCTCAAGACACGAACAACCAACATCCTCCTACAAAGAAGTCGAAGAGCTCTCACAAATCAAGCCAATCTATAGGTGGATCGCACACTAAGAGAAGTCCATCTTACAGCGCATCTCGGACAGCTCTCCAAATGGGACACCCCCTGAGTCCTGCCACTACACCGCCTGATCTTCCGGATGTCCACAACTACTCGAGCGATTTCTTGTCGCGATGTAACGACCAGGATTCTGTTCTGAACGTGCAGACCAACTCATTTGCTACACTTGGAGTCTCAAATGCGACATCAATTTGGCTGCGAGAGCCAGAACAGATGTTGGCAGAGACAGGTCACAAGTTTGCCGATGTTTTCCAGGTCTTGCATTCGAATATCGAATCCATTCAGCGCCCACCGCGTGTGGACACTACTACGAAGCGGGTCCTGGGCGACGCAGTTGTCCATTTGAGGTATTTAGCCACCCCAGTGGCTGTCGATAAGGACGTCCCTCTGATGGAGCTGAATGGCCAGATCGGCTTCCAGAAAGACTACTGTGCTATTCCATCGAATCGATATGAAGGATTGTCATGTCCACTTCCCTTTGTGTTTTTCCACCCCTTACTTCCTCTGTACATTGATACGCGGAGGGAGGGATCTCTGGCTCGCTATGTCCGTCGTAGCTGCCGACCAAACGCTGTCCTAGATACATTCCTCTCTGGGGGCTCCGAGTATCATTTCTGGTTAGTCAGCGACCGGCACATTGCCGCAAATGAGCAGATCACTATACCCTGGGATTTCCGTCTGGCACATGGTGTCAGGGATCGGTACATTCGTCTTCTTGGCCTGATCGACGACGATGGAAGCGGCCAGGACTATATGGACGTGGACGAGGAAGAATACTACGCCATAGTCCAGTGGGTTTCCCAAATGCTATCTGAGCACGGCGGCTGTGCTTGCGATCTAGGGAATGACTGTGCTTTTGCTCGTTTCCGCCTGATATGTGGCAGCAAAATACAGGCACGCAACAACCACAGCGGCACCAGCAACCATAGCTCTAAGAAAAAGAGTTCTCGCAAGGCCAGGTCTCATGCTCTGTCGCCCACAAGCACTAGTCATGCTACTAACAGTCGTGCCGCAAGCGAAGGCCACCTCGACGATTTCCCGGAAACTGACAAACTCTCAACATCATCTCGCAGCAAGCCCCCGAGTCGAGACATGACGCCTGCACCACGTCAAGGATCGTTTGATATGTTAGGGATATTAACGGAGCCGACCGATCGGGATAAGAGAAAGGTTGCAATGGTAGAAGATTCGTTCCGCCGGTTGGAGCAACAACCGCCGCGGAAGAAGAAGCGTGTGTCTGACGGAACGACTACTGGGGACAAGTCTAGCAACACCCCAGGAAAGCCAAAGCCGAAGAACCCATCGACTGTTAACGGTGCCGGACGAATTTCCAATGGCACCGGCGACCATCCAGAGCTCGCAAATGGCAATATCGGGCATCTCTACGTAGATGCGTCGACATCACGCAGCAAATCAGGATCCCCAGTCAGCACTGTATCGCCTCAAACAGCAGGCAGCATTCACAATCATGGCTTCTCATCAATGGTGGCTGGCCTTGGATCAGCATCTGCTATCTCCAGGCATACGTCGGCTGGACCTCCGTCAAATTACTGTGATGCCAGCGTTCAGACCGATCCCATAGAAGGAGAATGGTACAGCGTGAAGCCTCCGACACCACGCCTCAAGAGACGGATTGTCTCACTGTCAAAGCGGTTACTAAACGGTAGACGCCGTGGGCAATTCGGGGACAATGGCGGGAGTGCGCCGCAGACGTCGCAACTTTCCACTTCGTCGGCTACGGATATTGATGCGTCGACGGTCGAAGAACAGCTGAAGGAGCCTGAGAAGCTGTCGACCGATCATCCGACCAATGACAGCCAGATGCAGGATGCCCCGGCGCCTGCTTCTGCTTTTTCTGAGCTGTCGAAAGCCAGATCAATACCATCGCCAATTGAGACACCGTCAAAAGCGGCAACTGCTCAAGCGGACTCAACCACTCCAGGATATGGCTCTCCTCTTGGATTTCCTGTGAAGAAGTCCCCTGACCTGCGCGTCCAACTGCCAAAGGTACCTTCTTTTAGCGAAGTTGTTGCGCCAACCATGACAGGTACGCCAACGCCACTCTCGTCGGCATCTATCGTCCAATCTCCTTTTGCCATGACAAGCGCAAATCCTTTCGGGTCGCCAATCGCAACGCCCAGCCCTGTTAAGAAGAAGATGAGCCTTAGCGACTACACCAAGAGTCGAAAGGCGGCGGCCGGTCGACCGACTGTCGGGACCATCTTGAAATCGTCTGCGACAAGCGGCGATGAACCAAAGTCTGCCACAAGTACAGATGGTGCTGGTGCGGGCGACTCTCCGACGGGAGCCGAGAAGACACACGACGTTGTTCCTGGCACAGTGTCAACGGCAGACACGACAAGCTCGGCGTGATGAAGAGATGATCACACGATGTGGGTGTATGGCCTGAATGCCCTGTCTATCCGAAGTCCTTCTATTTCCTTTTTATTTCTTTGTGCCATTGAAGCAACCATTTTATTCTTTCTTTTCTTGTTCTTTCTATAAAATCAATGGGTTTTCTTTTGGAAGAGGCATAGGATGCCATGGCGTTGGGGCTGATAAAGATGAAGGGGAGGAAATGGGAGGGAGTTGATGGGTATCTATTTGGTAAAGGGAAATGGTTTCGGGAAATTGGTGCTTTTCGGCTCAAAACAACGAGAAAATGGATCGGAAAGGGGGGAAAGATTACTTCATATTTATGTCTTTTGGCTCTATTTTACCGGAGAACATGGGGACGAAACGCTTGTGAAAAGCAGTCCTTTTAGTAGGGTCACACGGCCCTCTATGATATATATACCACTTTTTCTACTGTTCTACAACTCTTTCATGCATCTTCAAGACGTGTTAAGCGTATCGTAAGAGCGTTGAAGGATGGGTCGGCATTCTTAGATCCGTTATATTTATTGGTGTATGAGTGCGCATGGCCGATAGCTCTTTTTATGTTAGCCTTTCGCTGATCATATACTAAAGGATTAGTTATCTATAAACATATATAATGGCTAGGAGAGAGTTGTCTACCTTTGACAATAGAAAATATAAGTCTGAGCACCGGCTGTGTTGGCAGAGTTTTTAAATGATCTTTTAATACGCTTTGTCCTAAGGACCTGCCTGTACTACCTTTCAATAGAGCTTTCCCTTTTCCCCCTTAGTTTCCCAAATCTAATTTTTATGATTACCACCGAGTCGATGATTTTGAAAATCCTGGAGACGTATCTTATGTCCCTCTTGTACATGAAGAAAGCAGATTAGAATTGAATTACACTAACCCTCCCCTCCTACTCTAAAAAAAGAAAAGAAAAAGAAAACGATCAGTGGTTTGGATAGGAAGGAGGGGAAGGAGGGCGACCCGCAGAACCATCCTCTTGCTCGCTGCGCTCTCTCAATAGCCAGGGCCCAGGTTGTCCTCCTTAAAGATCAGCAAGGCCAGGCGGTGGCGCACAAACAGGCCGAACAGGCCGACGGCGGCCTGCATGATGAGCACCTCGAGGGCGAGGCGGTCCTCGCGCAGGGGCCCGCGCCAGACGAGCCAGAGGTTGAGCAGCGTCATGTTGGAGGCCTCCTGGATGACGCCGGGGCGGTCCGGGTCCTCGACGAGGCGGATGAGGCGCAGGCGGGCCAGGAGGCGCAGGGCTGCGGCGACGGGGGGGCGGGGCTGGCGGTCCGGGGAGAAGACGGCGACGGAGGGCTCGAGTAGGCCGGAGCGGGCGTGGAAGCGGGGCAGGCGGTGGCGGGGGCAGGGGACGAGGCCGAAGAGCTGGGGCGCCGAGTAGAGGAAGTTGGCGACCTGGGGGACGAGCAGCAGCAGCAGGGTCTTGGAGAAGTGGCCGAGGATGCCGACGACGGCGAAGACCATGCCGGCAAAGTAGCAGTAGGTGTCGCCGACGAAGACGCGGGCGGGGAACCAGTTGTGGGCGAGCAGGGCGCAGGAGACGCCGAGGAAGGGCAGCAGGAAGTAGAGCGAGAACAGGTGGCTGTCGGTGGCCGGGTGGGGGTAGGGGTCGGCCAGCAGGTAGAGGGCGTCGTTGGCGACGAGCAGCAGGGCGACGACGATGGACTGGCCGACCTCGATGCCGTTGACGCCGGCGAGGATGTTGATGCTGTTGGGGGAGAAGATGGCGACGGCGGCCATGTAGCCGTAGTAGAGCGGGCCCAGGTCGACGAGCTCGACGCCGCCCAGGTAGGGCTGCAGCGGGGTGGGCACGACGACCGAGGTGACGCCAAAGTCGACAAAGTAGACGACCAGCAGCGGGATGGCGGCGAAGCCGGGGATGAAGAACTTGTGGCGCCAGCGGATGTCAAACAGGTCGTCGCCGATGCCCAGCAGCGTGATGGACTGCAGCGAGATGATGGCAGACAGGTAGGAAGCGAGCTGGGAACGAGGCGTCAGCTACCATATCGAGAGAGAGATAAAAATAGCGGACACATACCTTGGAGTGCGGAAACCGGTGCAGCAGCCGCCCCGACTGGACGTGCGCGGCCTGGAGCACGACGTCGCGGTTGCCGCCGCCGCTGGTGGCAGCCACGATGTCCTTGTAGAAGGGCATGGGAATGAAGACGATGATGGCCAGCAGGTAGACGACGGCGCAGACGGCGCCCATGCACTCGGGCAGGACGCGGCGCTGGGCCTTGTTGAGGTCGGCGCCGCGGATGCCGGCGGCCACAAAGGTGGGGCCGAGCCAGCGGATCATGGCGTAGCTGGCGGCAAAGGCGATGCCGCTCAGCGCCAGCGACGCCGTCAGCGGCGCGCCGTCGTCGCGGCGCACCGTGTTGGCCAGCACGGCGGCGCAGGCGGCGGCGACGGCCAGCAGGCTGCGGGTCTCGGTGCGGGAGAGGGTGCTGGGGATGCCGGCCGCGAGGGCGGCGTTCTCTGCCTTGTTGCTCTTGGAGGACGGCGGAGGAGCAGACGCCGCAGAGGAGGCGGCAGCAGTATGGCCATTGGCGGATGCAGAAGTGGTGGGTCCCGAGCCGGAGTTGGAGCCCGCAGGCCGGCTGCCGGACGCCAAGGAAGAGACCATTATGGAGGGAGGGGGGACAGAGACACAGACAAGAAGAGAAACAGGAACCCAGGAGGAGTTATGCAAGGCTTCTCCCCCTATGCCAACTTTCTTTTTCCGGCCCTAGCTGTCTCTCGCTTTTCTCGCACTCTCTCTTGCTTATTGCGCTCCTGCTTCCCTGCGTTTCCGCACGGCCATTTGGTAGCCGGGTTGGCGATTTGTGCTGAAATTGGATCTTTTGTGAAATATGGTATCTGCACTAGATCTCCTTCAACGGTTTGTGATGACGCCGTGGCTTCTTGGACTGCGACTCTGGTCTGCACGAATCGATGGGGGCGACAAAATGACACCTATGCCGGTTTAGACAAAGAGCTCTGCCAATAGCTTGCAGAGATAATTTAGCCCCCCTGTAATATCTTATGTGTGGTTACTTAGCGCTTGCTTTGGTTGGGTTCAGTGGAGATTGGTGGACCAATCTGACACGGCTGGCCTAAACAAGCAAATTAGCGTATTACAAACAACGCTGTTTGTCTGGCGCGCTATACGAGTACATATTATTGCTATACGACTATAACTATATAGTGTTGCTGTAAGGCATTTTGCGGCGCAAAACATTACGAGTACAATGTACAGTACCAGCAATTCCCAAAGATGCGTCGCATATTATGCGAATTGGCGCCGGAAGTTGAAACATCCGTGGCCCGCGTACATAAACGATGCATCCCGACGTACAAAGGACGAGTATGCTTATGTAGACCAACGGGATTCCCGCTCACAACCTCATAGTTGGTTCGAGGTATAGCAGGTTTTTCCAACAACCCAACAAGAAAACGTGCAAAAACAAAAGGCAATAAGACGACAGGACAGCCGATGCTTTCATTGGCACACTCGTTCTGCTGGGGAATGTCACTGCACTGTTCTCCGTACACGCGCTGTAGTTATATGGCTTTTTTAAATAGGCGGCATAAGCCTTATGGGTATATTTCGTGTAGGCGCTGTGCTTCGTAATTTATTGCTTGAGAATTTCACATATGAGTTACTGCACTATATGCGCTGCCACCACCGCTGGGCTCACCTCCAACTCAGACAATAATAATAATTCAGACGACCGGCTGCGTAATAAGGACTGCATACGCACTTATAACAGCTCGTAGTCTCTTGAGCCGCTAGAAGGGACCGCGCACAAAATATTACCAGGTTCTCGGTTCTTGCTAGTAGCGGATCTGCGGCTTGTGTCAATGTCGGTGACTTCTGTGAATGGGTAGCCGACGGTGCATGCACAACGGGTTGCAGTGTGGTGTCGCGTTTTCGCGTCTTTTCTTCATTGGATGGTGAAACATTGCAAATCATCCTCGAAAATGGAAACTATCCGTGTTGGCTCCATCCCACGACGCATTGTCTTGTCAGATTTTGTCTCCGAAGGTGGTCGTAGGGAGGAGAGGGGGGATATGACCCCTTCGTGTTGACCGTCAAAAGACAAACCACAGACCTCAAAACAGGTGCCACAAATGATAGCATTATTAAGTCTAGACGGCGGCAGAGAGAAGCAAGAAATTAAGAAACAAGCCCAACGACGCCAGCCGTCTAGAACTGGGGCCGATGTAGGGCATGGTGCGTCTTGTGTGCCATGGGGTTAGTGCTATCTCCTTAATGAGCTCATAGCTCTTAGACTTGGGGGGTGGGGATGACCACCTAAGTCCGGGAGGGTAGCGTTCTTTTCCTTCTTCACATTTCACTAACTACCTGAACATGCCCACATCCATCGTGCCGCCCTACCGGCATCCAGTTGCCGACAATGAGAAGAATTTCGCAGGAAAAGGGGGGGGGGGGGGGGGGGGAGGGCTGCGAGTACGACAATGAGAGGGAGATAGAGGAGATAGTGTGAGAGTGAAGGGTCAATGCCAGAAATTCAGAAATTGCTCGCATTGGTTTCTCGTCTTCGTCTTGATTTATATGTTTCTCTTGCTTCAGTGTTTGGGAGAGAAAGCCTGTTCAGAACTGGAATGGGTTTCCATCCGCGCTTAGAGGACTGGAGCTTAAAAAGACTGCAGGCGGATAGCTGAGCGGCATAGGCACATAAACTAAACTACCGATGCAGATGTTGCCCCGTCCGCTGACATATTGCCAATGACTCCGTACGACTACATGCGTACAGGAAGCCCATCGTCGCCTACACCCTGGTCGACGTCGCTTTTTTAAACGGAACATTTACGGGGCGACCCTCCCTATCACTAATATTGCTTGTTTTGGCCCAGTCCTTCAGCTTTGGCCTATATAATCCTTCCAATCCTTTTCTGATAGGAGCTCATAAAGACCAATTGCTGCCCCTGTCTTATTCGTGTTCGGTGTTTCTCTTCTCTTCTTGTTCTCTTTTCTTGTCTTCTATTTTCTGTAGTCCATCCTCTGCCTCGCCCGTAATCAACTTGTATTGCCAAAGGAAGAATGACGATAGGAGACGAAGAAAAGGCAGCAGTGCAGCCGGCTGCAGCTGCACCAGAGGCGCCCTCGGAGACACCAACGCTGTCTGGCGCAGAAGAGAAGCATATTCACGATGCTGAGAAGAAGAGCGAGGCCGAGGAGAACACCGCTGAGCTGTCGGCCGACCCCGACCCATACCAGGACCTCGAGCTTGGCCAGACCAGCGGCCCCAGCGGCCCCAGCGGCGCGCACGGCGCCGACGAAGAAGAGGCCGGCCGGAGCAGCCTGCACCACCACCGCCTCTCCGCCACCCTCTCCCGCATCGCCAGCAACGCAAGCTCTGCCGCCCGCCGCTACCACCAGGAGCACCACCAGCCGCTCGAGCACATCGCCGTGTCGCCCATACCGCTCTCGGACCTCGACAAGGGCATCGTCGGCTGGGAGTCGGCAGACGACCCAGCCATGCCCCTCAACTTCTCGTCCAAGCGCAAGTGGCTGATCATCGTCTTCCTGGCGTCCATGACCCTGATGACGCCCTTTGCCTCGTCCATCCTGGCCCCCGGCATCACCTTCATGGACGACGACTTCCACAACAACGACCTGACCACGGGCTCGCTTGCCGTCAGCATCTATCTCTTGTAGGTCAAGTTTAGGGAGGACAAACGTCCAAGCACCGGACATAGGACCACTGCCGGATTTATCCAATGCTAACCCCTCGTGCTTGTGTGCAAACAGAGGTTATGCGGTGGGACCACTGTGTAAGTCGCATTCATGTCTAATGTCTGTTGATGCTCTTGCTTGGGCCCGACTAACACCGCCCTTCTCCAGTCCTGGCCGGTATGTCCGAGCAGTATGGTCGTCACATCGTTCTCAGCATCTCCAACGCCTTCTTCTGCGTCTGGCAGATTGGATGTGCGCTGGCTCCATCCATCGGCGCCCTGATTGCGTTCCGTGTCTTGGCTGGCATTGGCGGCAGTGCCTGTCTGAGTCTGGGCGGTGCCTTCATCGCCGACCTGGTACGCTTTCCTGGCCTTGGCTGCTCATTGATATGAACCACCACTCCCGCTGACATATGCTTTTCCAGTTCCCAATCGAAGAGAGAGGTCTCGCTCTATCTGTGTGGACCATCGGACCTCTGTATGACTGACTGGCCCCTTTTGCTCGTGTCTACTGCGCCTTTTTTTTTTTTTTTTTTTGCTGACAGATGCCATACTAGCATCGGCCCGTCCGTCGGCCCCATCGTGGGCGCCTGGATCGCCCAGAGAATAGGCTGGCGCTGGGACTTCTGGATCGTGCTCATCGCCGGCGTGGTCAACACCGTCGTCATCGCCCTCTTCAGCTCCGAGACGAGCCACCTCGTCCTCATCCGCCGCAAGGTGAAGCGCCTCTCCAAAGAGCTGGGCCGCAACGACCTGCGCAGCTGCTATGACGACCCCAACAAGCCCCGGCTGAGCCCGAGAGACGCCCTGGTTCAGGGACTTGTTCGCCCGATGAAGATGCTCATCAAGTCGCCCGTGTTGCTCCTCCTCTCCATCTACATCGCCTTCGCATACGGCGTGCTCTACCTGTTGTTCAACACCATTCCCATGGTCTTCCAGGAAGGTTATGGCTGGAGCATCGGCATTACTGGCCTTGTGTACATCCCATTGGCTCTCGGGTAAGATTTCTCCTGCGGCTCTCGTTCTTTATTCGACGTTCCGTCTTTAGGGCTGACTGTGCTGACGCGTCTCTAGATACTGCGTTGGCCTATGGGTGTTTGCGCGCTTCTCGGATCGGAGCGTCGTGCGGCTCACCAAGAACAATGACGGCGTGTACGAGCCGGAAATGCGTCTCGTCGACTGCATTTACTATGCATGCTGTCTGCCCATTACCTTTTTCTGGTACGGCTGGGCGGCTGACAAGAAGGTCCATGTGAGTAGTCTTCCTAGTGCCCCCCTACCAGCATTTACCCGCCATGTCGCCCTTTCTCCGCCTTCGAGTCCTGCCCAGCTAATTGAATGCAAACAGTGGATTGTCCCTGTCCTGGGCCTGTTCCCCTACGGATTCGCCGTCATCGGCATCTGGCAACCCGCGCAGGCGTTCGTCATCGACAACTACGGCCAATACGCGGCCAGCGCCACGGCCGGCTTCACAGTGCTGCGGTCGATCGTGGCGGCGTTCCTGCCGCTGGCCGGCCCAAGCATGTACAGCAGCCTCGGCGTCGGCTGGGGCAACAGCCTGCTGGGGTTCATCTGCGTCGGCCTGATCCCCGTGCCGCTCCTGATCTATCGGTATGGCGCAGTCCTGCGGAAGAAATACCCACTGAAGCTGTAACAAAAGGCCACAAATAGATGGAGAGAGAAGACGATGGTAGGATAGAGTAGAGATCTTGCATTGGGCGTAATGGAATTCACTAAAAATTGGGTTTACTTTGTGTTTCACAGGAGATGGCGAGATTTTGGATTCGCTAGCAAAAAGGCATCGAATGCGCGGAATGTGATAATAATAGATTCGTACGACAGAAATACCGAGAAAGTAAAAGCAATAGAACTAATTTTGACTTGTGAATCGCAAGACCAGGATCTATGTACGTTACATTGAAAAAAAAATCTATACAACTTTGACTCTTCGCTTCCAACCCTCTCCGCCTCATCTCTTCTTCTTGTTCGGATCGCTTTTTCGCTCAGCCCACTCTTGCCCTCCTTACAGTTTGCTCTTCGATTGCGGCGTCTGCAGCGGGTCGTAGGCCTCGCGCCCCAGGAAGTCCTCGGGCACGCCGTTGGGGTGGCTGGCGAGCGACCGCACGTCGACCAGGTCCGGGCTGAGGTCCTGGACGTTGGCGACGCCCAGCAGGCGCATGTCCATCTCGAGCTCGTCCTTGAGCAGCTGCATGGCGCGGTCGACGCCTTCGAGGCCGTAGGCGGACATGGCGTAGAGGAAGGGGCGGCCGATGCCGACGCCCTTGGCGCCGAGGCAGAGAGCCTTGAGAACGTCGGTGGCGCGGCGCACGCCGCCGTCGATGTAGATCTCGAGGCGGTGCTCGAGGCCGCGGGCGCGCAGGATGGGCATGGTCTCAGCGAGGACCTCGAGACTGGAGGGGGCATAGTCGAGCTGGCGACCGCCGTGGTTGGAGAGCACGACGCCGTCGACGAGCCCCGTCTCGGCGGCGCGCACAACGTCCTCGACGCGCTGGACGCCCTTGAGCACGATCGGCAGGCGCGTGACAGAGCGGAACCAGGGTAGGTCGGCCCAGCAGAGGCTGGGGTCGATAAAGCTGCTGATGGCGCGCGCAGCGCCCTGGGACTTGTCGGTGGCATGCCCCTCCTTCTTCTGCACGGCGGAACCGCCACCGTCGCTCTCGCCCAGCGCGGTCGCCTTGGCCCGCATATCCTTCTCGCGGCGGCCCAGCTGCGGCGCATCCACAGTGATGAACAGTCCACGGCAGCCGCGCTGCTCAGCGCGCTGGATAATGCGGCGCGTGACCTCGCGGTCGCGGTTCACGTACAGCTGCAGCCACTGGCAAGGGCTGCCGGGTCCTTCGCAGGCGTCCACGATCTCGTCAAACGAGCAAGAGGCCAGCGTCGGGATCATCTGCACGACGTCGTGCCGCGCCGCCGCTCGCGTCAGCACCGTCTCGCCCTCCGCGTGGCCCAGCTTGCCCAGCGCCGTCGCAGTCACATAAAAGGGCGCTGCCACGCGGCTGCCCAGCATGGTCGTGCCTAGGTCGATGCGCGCTACGTCCACCAGCACGCGCGGGCGGAACCACACCCTCTGGAAGGCCGAGCGGTTCTCCCGCAGCGAGATCTCGTCATCTGCCGCGCTCGAGTAGTACGCCCAGGCGCCGCGCTTCATCACGCGGCGTGCCACCGCCTCGAAGTCGGTCAAGTTGTAGCAGCTGTCCACGGGTGGCATGCGCGCCCGTGCCTCCTGGATGGCGGCGTTCTCTGCCAGCTCGGCCTCCTCCTCAGGTGTACGCTTCCGCGTCTTCTCGGCGGCCACCACAGAGGCCATGTCAGCCACGGGGCCCAGGTGCTTGGACTTGTCCAGGTACTTATCGAGCGTGTCGGGAGGATGCACCGGATCGAAGGCCGCCGTAGCATCGCGACCTGCGTACTTCAGGATGATCTTGTCGCCACCCGGGTGCTCGGGCAGAAACTCGGTCACGTCGTACACGCGGCCATGCACAATGACCCAGCAGGACTCCCGGTCCTTGTGCTTGGCGATCTCCTGAGCGGTCAATTCCATCGTTCTCTTTTTTTCCGTTGGCTGTCTCCTATGGTTGAGCACCACTCTTGCTAGTGTACAGAATAGGCTTCCGAAGAAACAGACGGGAAAAATACAGTGGCGGGAACGCCAATGCAGCTGACCTGAAGCTTGACGTATGACTCCTTGTGACAAGAGATGATAGGCCGGCCACTGAGAAACGAGAATGCTCGAGGTAGAACCCAAATACTGAAAACGAAAGATTGAAGTAAGAAAGGAAGAAAATTGAGCAGGCAAGCAAGAATGTAGCGAGGGAGAAAAAGTTACAATTGCACAAACAATCAAGCTCACATACCAGGGAACATCTTCTCGCGCTTACAAGCTGCGAGTAGCCGACGGCGACTTTCGGTCCTGCGGCCGTCCACCCTTTTAACGACTTTTCTGGTTATGTGGAGTTCCGATTTCCATTTTGCGGGGTTCAGCAGGATGTTGTGGGCCTGGCATCGCTCTCCAAAAGAACAAGTGACCAGCCATTTCGTCTCGATTGAAAAGCTCCAGCCAAGTGTGCCCACCGGTGGCTACGGGGGAGAGGAATGTAACTTGTGGAGTTACTGCATATTGTATTCATATTGCAGGCTTATGTGTATACATTTCGTATCTGGCAGTAGCTTGCGTGTGCGTTTTAGACCGCTATCACGCCGTCTATCTGTTTTTTTGTACACCTGAGTCGTAGTGCGTCGCTATACCAGAAAGGGAAACATTACCAAATTCGTGAAAGAGCCAAAAAGCCCTGCAAAACCACCAAAAATCTCCAACAAATAGGTCCCGTTTTTCAGCGGGGACCCCAATATGATAACAAGATGGCACTGTAATGTTCTTTTCCCCAGAGACTAGTCTAATAGATGTATGTACCAAAAAAAGACATATATACCAAAAAGGAAATTATTCTAAAAGAGGGTTTGTAGAAAAAAAAAAAAAAGGTGTATGTTTACAGAAAACTCGCTCAAAAGGGGTATAATACGGGGGGCTTCGTCGTCGAAAACATGATAAAGAAGGGCTGTCCACACAAGATCACCTCGGGAACTCAGTAGCAGTTGCTTCTGCGCAGAACGAACCCAAAAGGGCGACCAATGATGTAATATACAGCAAGAATGGTTGAAGATAAGCACAAATTATGCGAAGAAAGACGGCAGAGGATAGGATAAGACTCGATAATTTTGCCGTATAAAAAAAAATCGAAACAGTGCTCGGCGTCCCTGACTTTAGCGACTGGCTGATGTCGACGAGCTGGATACGCTGAGAGGCCGCCGCGGCCCTGGTGGGCTGTTGTGGTTGTTCTGACTGCGGAATCTTGACAGGAAGCGGCCGCCGCTACCTCGATCCTGACTGAAGATGCTGGCTGCATCGCTTGCTTGTGGCAGCTCTTTCAGCGAGTTCGGTTCAATGTGCGACTGTGGGAAGTAGCCCCATTCGCCTCGAGAGTTCGTGCCAGCCCAGCACCAGTGTCCAGCATACGAATCTATAAATAACAGTGGCGTAAGTAAATGCTTGGGCTGGAGAGTGCCGAATTATGGAAGGAAAGTGAAGGAGCAGTGGAGACGTATACATACAGACGATATTGGAGACGGTTTCGTTCTTGGTGAGCCGCAACCACTCGCTATTGCGGTAGGGGCCAGCTGTTGCCCACTTCCACCGCACCGTGGCACGCAGAGCGCTTGTTCCCTGCGTGCGGATCTCGTTCCTGGGCGGCGTATCGAGCCTCACAGCTTCGGCTGGGAACGGACCGCGGACGTTGTCGTACCAGCCCACTGCCCATTCGCCCTTGTATCGAAGGGGGAATTCAATACCCACAATCTTGGAGCCTGCTGGGAATTGAATCGGCACGACGCCATCGTATGGCCGGCGGAGAGTCCCGTGCGACTGGCGGAAGGTGTCGATGGCCGTGCCCGTTGGAAGCTGCAGCAACTCGCGGCGGATGCCCTCTAACTCAGAGTGCTGGGGAGGCAGCGTGAAGTGTAAGTCGTAGTTGTTCTGATATTCTGGCGGGCGCTCTGGTCCGTCGATGACAGTCACGCCAGGGACCTGGGGTAGTGGCCGCGGGTGGCGAGCAAGATGCGAAAACAGCTGGGCCTGGCTGAAGAAGACTGTAGCGTCGCTCTCCTCAAGCGTGCGGCCTTCTTGCAGGCAGAACAGACAAGCGTACAGCTGGTCATCCACTTGTTTTGCGGGAAGGTGGCTCTTGGACAGAAAGCGCAGGCGAAAACCGATACCTTGCATCCGGTAGTTGGCATTTCCTACAGTTTTTGTTAATTAAGACGACGTAGGAGAAAATGACACTGAGAATTTATGAAACTCACGTTGATTAGTGCGATCCCTCTCCACCTCTGTCCACTGTAACTCATAAAAGCAATGCGTGCACTTTGCAGCATACGTCCCGGCCCCACTCATGGACAGCTTCTTAACCTGTCGTACACCCGCAGCACCGCGTTGCACATCTCTTGCACCCTCACAAAACCCCTTGAGCAGGTGGAAAGAACTTGCCGGGCCAATGTTGCAGTCGGCAGGACGCGGATGCAGGATCGGACTGCTAGACGAGGCTGCGGCCGCTGCGTCAGACCCATCCGCTGTCTCAACAGGAATGAGGCCCGAGTCAATGATAACCGGGTCTACAGGCTCAAGGCCAGGTTGTTCCAGGGCCGGCTGTGGCTGTACAATAGGGGCTGCAGCAGGATCTGGCACGCTCCCTGAGGCAAATGATGCCATTAGATGAGCTGCAGGCTCTTCGTTGGGAGATGCAGGGACCGCAGCTGGAGGAGGAGCAACTGGACTGATGGGGTCAAGGGCGGATTCGCGTTGCGGACCAGCGAGTCCATTCAGGTACGAGTCGTAGCTGAAAACCGAGCCGGTGGTCGAGCTCGCTGTTGATGCCGTCATTGTGCTGCTTTGAGACTGTCGCTGCGTCTCCAGTGAGATAGTGTACGACGGCCCGGGCAGAGACTGTCGCTCTTGTTGCGACGGTAGGGTATTCTGCGCCCGTAATTGCTGCTGTGATAGCAGGAGCGATGCTGTAGAAGCACTAGGCACAGCGACTGGTGCTGGCGGCACCGATTCTGGATTCGCGGGTACAGTATTAGGAGAAGGGTGCGTCGATGTCGGCAAGCGACGAGCTTCTTGTTCTGCCTGCCAAGCATCTACGCCGTCATCTAGACGCCGAGGTATAGACTGAGGAGAGATAAAAGAAGAAGTGGATGAGGTGGTTGATGGAGCCTGGACGCTGGAGGTGATGGCCGCTTGAGCATTCTCGGTCGCCACTGTCGGAGACGGCAGCGTGGGCGAGTCGGGCCGTGTTGAAACGCGACGGCGTCTTTCTATTGCAGCCGCTTCTCCGCTGGCCCCATCTACGCCGCTCGCCAGATGATTATTGTCTGTTTCCTGTGCTTCTGGGATCGTGCTGACTGGGAGCCGAATTCCAATCTGCCATGGGTTTGTCAACGGCGCTGGTGGAGCAGGCGCTGGTGGGGCAGGTGGCGGCTGAAGAGGCTCTGGTACGAGTACGGTAGGAGATACAGTTGAAGCCATAGATTGCCGCGAACCGGTTCGAGAGGGCACGCTTGGGGCTGGCTGCACGCCGCCGTTATATCCTAGATCTGGTCCGCTCTGGATGCCCATAAATGGTGGTGTTTCTGTCTGCTGAGGCGCTTCAGGATCAATATGGACAACTGTGTCGAACCGTTGCACACTAGGCAGAGTGCCAGACTCAGCACCGTCCGAACGCGGGCTCCTGGTCACAGAGCCACTCGGGTAGCCGGTAACAGTCTGTCCACTTGTGCTGCTGCCTCGCAACCCATCAATTCCAAGGCCTTGTGGAACAGGGAATGCATGAGGCAGGGATGGCGTGGCTGGTGTGACTGGTGCAGATACTACTGGCGTCTGCGGCAGAGGGGCTGCAAGCTTCATGCGCTTGAGAATGGGCATGATGCTCAAAGTGGTCTTCTTGACGCACTCGCCGAGGTCCTTGAACTTCTCGGCATCAAAGTTCTCAGGATCCGTATAATCGTCAAAATCATATATAAGCTCATTGAGTGCATCGATTTGGTTGGCGATCTCATCTAGTCAAGGTTGTCACAGCTAAGTTAGTCCTGCACAAGGAGGAGGGGTAAAAAGAGGGCAATACGCGCTTACCGTTGTCTTTGAGAGCGGCGACGAAGTTCGTCCCGTATGATGAGAGCTGGCGTCGAGCAATAGGTTCGATAGCCTTGCGCGCACGCTGACCCTCTTTCAAAAGGCCCTGAGCAGCCTTGAGCATGTCAGGGTCCTGGGCACTATCAGCGACATTCTGGGCCTTTTCGACGATCTCGGCAAAGGGGCCGAGAAGAAGATAGTCCACCTCCTCGTCCATAGTGAGCAGAAGCACGGGGTGTAAGTATGAAGGAGGAGAAGAAGACGGAGAAACAGATAGCGGCGAATTTGTACGCGAGAGTGAGAGATATGAGAATGCCAGAATCCGCGGCGGAATCCGGCGATGTCTTTTGGCCGCTGGAAATCCTCAATTTTAGCCCCAGGCGATAGGAGCTGTTGTCTCCCCGGAGCACTGGCGGGCAGCTCTGTGCCCGTGCACCGGTTAGACTGACCAAAGCAGGAGCCACTGAGGCACGCGATAGGACCAGGGGCCCCGACTTTGAGAATCAATAGATGTTAATAAAGCGGCAGGAGGAAGAAAACTAGAGGCGAGAGAACAGCCCAAATAGGCAGGCGAAAAGGTATGAGCAGTTCAGCAACCGTTGATTAGACGCTCGAATTGGATGAAGTCCTACGCTAAGCATGGGAGATCAAAGCGAAATGGCCAGAGATACTGGGAAGGAGAGAAGGAGACTGAGAAAGGAAAGAGTGGGAGAGGAGAAGAGGAACAAATGCGAAAAAAAGAAAAAGCGGGAGAATAATAAAGGAAGGAAAGAAGGAAGGAAAGAAGAAAGAAGAAAGAGAAGGGAGAGCAAGACCTGGCAAAAGAAGAAAAAAAGAAGAAAAGAAGGTCGAGGAAGGAGAAGCTGCCGTAAAAATACAGAATTACAGCCAAGATGATAGGCAAGGCGAAGAAGTAAGGGAAAGAAAGCCCCTTCACCCCTCTTGCTCTTCTTTGCTCTTCTTTTTCTATTGATGAAGGTAAGAAGGGGAAGAAGAGGAAAAACGGGTGGTACGTAAGTAGGACACAACACGGTACTGCTTGTATTGCTTCCTGCACCTCGTCTTTCAGCTCCAGCTCCCTCGCAAGCTTTTTAAAATGAGATACCGGAGTTGGCGAATACGGCGGTATAAGTCGGAGCCTAGCCGGTCAACCTGTTTTTGACAAAATATCTGCCTCTCAGAAGAAACAGTCATGGGGGTTGTCTCGTAATGGGAATTATTTCTTGGGACGAAAAAAAGAAGGCAAGATGAAAGGCATGGAAGCATAACAGAACACAGAGATTACGCATACACGTTTGTACAGACAGAAAAAGACAGGCCGCAAGGCGAGGGGAGAGCTGTCCCCCTTTGGGGGAGACTGATGGACATGCGCCTCTTTTCCCTGTCCTCAAAAAGCCTCCCCACCTTTCCTTTTCTGCCTGACGCCTCCACTCCTCTCCTTGGTAGACCCCTCCGTCGCTAGATACGCCAGCTAACCAGTATCCAGAGCGGCTGTCTGTCTGTACTCTGTCCGCCTAGGGCACGTCGCCTGTTTTCCGTGAAGCACGTTCTACCTCCCCCCTTCCAGCTGGGCATACTATCTTCATCGTACGGATTGCGTCAAGCCGAAAGCAGCCTAGACAGTGACGGCACTTCCGATAGAGTTCCAAAGGAGATGGAACAAGAAAGAACAAAATGTATGAATTGAAAGAAGACGAGTGTACGAAAAGGAGCTCACCTTTCCCAAAGAGTGTGATGCAGCTGCTGGACAAACAGTTTAAGGCAAGGGAAGCGAGAAGCAAGACGGCAAAGGTTCGATATACGCTCGACCGCCAAAGGCGCCTTCGTGCAGGATGCATTCGCCAGCACTATCACTATTGCTGTCTCCATTAAGCCTCAGGGTATTCTGCCAATTGAAAGAGAGGCAGTCTCGTGCATTGAAGCCGGGCAAAAATTCAAGAGGCAGAGTCAAGAGCCAAAATGGAAAGGCGTTGTCTCGTCACAGCGAACAGGAAGAGAAATGTGTGCATATTAGACTAATGAGGCTAGCATTAACACCGACGCCATACGAACAAGAAGCAAGCCCGGCGTTGAACTTGACCACTGGACAAACGGTAGATGGTGGCATGCGGTTTGCAGCATGGAGCATTCTGTCTGGGGCGGAACATGCGCATGTGGTATGCGAGACACGACGAATCCACAGTGGGCAGGACGAACACTGCTCAGAAAGGCGCTTTGCTGGTCTTGCGAGGCTGTGCAACAATATCGCTTGCACCGCATTCTTGGACGGGATCTCAGCGCCAGCGGCAAAAGAATGCCCCCTTTGTCCAAACACGGCCGCTTCGACTGAAGGTTACAGCACATTCTCGAACCAGCAACGACACCAAGTTCTGTAGGGATGAATACGGACAATCGGCAACACTAAAAGAGGGCTGTGGACAAGGAAGCAGCCAAGCTGCTCGTAGCGACGATGTAAAAACGGCTTCCGCGTGCTAGCATGGAATAATGCAGTGTGGGTGCCCGCCCAGCTGCTCAGCCTCTTCCAAATTTGCTCTGTCTAGGCGAGATGTTCTGGTGCTCAATTGTTCTTGATCTAGCTTGCTGCCCGAGACACGCAGCCCAGGGACAGCACCCCATTGGCCGCCCAAAGCCCTGTGAGAGACAGACCCGGATAGGCGGCTAATAAGTGAGCAAGCACCCAAGTCTAGGGAGGGGTACGGCACCAAATAATGCGACATTGGCTCCCACATTTCATGGTGTCATCAGGTACTCGAGCCAAGTCACTGCTGAAATTGGTGCATACACAGACTCTTCTGTACAGGGGAGAGCTTCAGGTACTGGTGCTACCTTGCTTGCTTTGGTCTTCTGCAACTCCAAGCTCAATCGAGGGCGCCCGCCAGAAACTGACGACTCCTGCAGCCGCAAGACAGCACACTGTCGTGCTCGCGTGTACACGTACATGTGTCGGTATGAATCTCTGGAGCGCTAATATACGGGCTCCTCCTCCATGTGCCCGCCCTTATCTGACTTTTGTTCGTTACTATCCCCGTCCTTAGCGTGTAATCTAACTAGGAAACTCCCCCTTGGAGGTCGCAGAAAACAGCGGGTACAGCAACTCAAAAACGCCTCGTCTGTGCATCTGGTGGAAACGGCTAATGCCTAGTGTCCAGCGACTGCCCAAGGCCAAGCCAGACATGTGCATTACGTCAATAATTCGTTTGGCGATGCGATGCGATCGGAAAATGCCATGTGCCAGTTGCCTGGCGTTTCTTGCCGCTCAGTTGACGCAGTCGATCTGGGGACCGACGACAGACTCAGATACCGACTCGATGTCTCATTTATGACCATTCCCGTCGACCTTCTCCTTGTATTGCAGCCTCCCCCTCCCCCCTTTCCCCATCTGTTTCCGTCCCGTTACCGTCCGCCATGCATGCTTCGAAAGCAACTGCACCACTGAAAATAGACTCAATACAGGCAGCAAAATCATCAGCACGTGTCCTTTGCCAAGGACGACAGGCAACCGTGCGCTTTTGCTGCTATGATACCTCTGACGTACATATATTGACCGTCCCCTGCCAAGTCGGGATTTTTTACAATAGCTCTAGAACCCAAAATTGCTCCACCTATTGGGTTCCCTCTGCCGTAGCTGTTGTTCCAATTGCTCTGCGTAGGACTTCACCACACCCTCTCCTACTTCGCTTCCAGGCTGCGGCTCCCTTGAGGCAAAATGATGCTTGCTACGTCACCTAGGAGATAACATTTACTGGTCTTTGCTTTGCACTGCCGGGGTCGTCTTGGTGCCGTTGTTTCCATTCTCGGTGAACTGCAAGCAGACCTGGTGTTAGCAGATAGGTGTCTCGTATAGGAAACAGAGGCACGACAATTCGCTCTTTGGGACAGACAGTACTACGTACCTCGGCGATCAGCGTGCGACCAACCTGGATGGACTCTGAGGGCCCTCTCTGGCGCAACCAGAACCTAAAATTCATCTTAATTAGCGATCATTCCTGTCGGTGACCTGGCACAATGTTGCCCTCGTACGAGAAGAAGGCTCTGGCTGTCTCTGAAGGGAGAAAAAATACTCACAGCTCTTCGGGCGAACCCTCGCCGTGGGTGGACAACTTCCGGGTTTCTTCCTCAAGGGTCGCACGGGTGATCGACTCTACGCCAGCTCCACTTCCAGAGTCCGCGCCGGCACTGCCGATGGCCTCCTCGGCCGCCACGTCGCCACCCAGCGCTTCGGCTAGTACGAGCTTGCGGAGCGCAAAGCGCTCAGCGCGCTCCTTCTGCAGGCCAGGGCTGTCCATGGAACCGATGACGTAGCGCACAACGAGCTGGATGAGCAGGTAGGCATGCTCAGCGCCGAGGATCGCGAGGAGCAGGGCCCAGGCGCGGATGTCCCAGGGCGAGCGGTCGGCACCGTAGGGGTTAGCGCCGGCGCGGAACAGGAAGACGACAGCGGCGCTGGTGATGCTGCCCAGCCACGACAAGAAGCCGAGGGCGGTGAGCCAGGGTCCGATGGAGTCGCCGCGCCAGGGGATGGGCCGGCGACAGCCAATGGCGATCTTCATGGCATCAGAGCGCGCCTCGACCCAGTTGTTGACGAGGAACGAGCAGGCCGTCAGCGGCCACACCACGGAGAAGAGCGACAAGTAGCCGAACTGCACCACCATCTCGCGATAGTCGATGGTGACGTCATACACATCGAGAGTCGCCTCGCTGCGGACGCGCTGCAGGAACGCCGCCTCCTCGGGGGCGTCTTTGACGTGGGCCACGCCGCCGTGGTTACGCGCCGCGATCTCCTCGGAGACGTCTTTAACCGCCTGGAAGACCTTGCGCTTGACATAGGGCACGACCACCTCGGTGAGAAAATTGACAATCTGCGCCGTGACGGTGAAGTAAATGACCTGCTTGGTGAGGCGGTCCGGGTTGACCTGGAAGGCTACGTGGTGAGCCGCGGCCGAGGCAGCCGCGCCCTTTTCGGCGGCGGCCGTCACATTCGCATCGCCGGTCAGTCGCTGAGCCGTAATCTGGAAGACATCAAGATAGGGAACGAGGACTTTGCCGAACGGCACGTAGATAAAGGCTGTTAAGAAGACGGGCAGGAACGACGTAATGAAGTTAATGACGAAGATCTTCTGGACGAACGCATCTTGGTGGGCTGCGGAAGAGAATGTTAGCAGAGAAATGGGAAGCACGGAAACTCCCCCCCAAAAAGTTCATAAAAGAAGGAAAGGTAAGACGGCCTACCGTCCTGTGTTGCGTAGTTTTCGAGATTCGTAAGCTGCTCCGCAAAGTTCGTGAGAACCGTCGTGAGCATGGGCATGAAGACAGTCAACAGGATGGTGGGCAAGAAGTTCTGAAGACCAGTCAGTAATCAGACAAAAAAAAAAGTCTGCTCGTAAAACTAGGCTCCATAAGAAGGAAAAAAAAGACGACATCAGAGAAACAAAACGGACCAGGTACTGCTTGAACGGGCCCGTGTACAGCTCGGTGATGAAGATCTCGATGGAGAAGCAGGCGGCGATGAGGCTGCCGAGCGCGGCGACGCAGGCCAGGGCGAAGGGGACCTGCAGCAGCTGGCAGCGCAGGCGGCGGAAGGGGGAGAAGACCTTGACGGTCTCGCCGGTGACGGGGTCGCGGTCCTCACGCTCGTAACGGAACTGGGGTCGGGGCAACTGGATGCGGGAGACGCCGCGCACGCCCCACTGGACGGCGAGGTCGACCTCGCGCTTCTTCCAGTACTCGAAGAAGACGACGGTCCACAGGCTGTTGACGACGGCGTAGAACCAGGAGAACTGGCCGATGAGCAGCCAGGCGGCGAAGCCGAAGGCGGCCGGGAACAGCAAAAAGGCAAAGTAGCTCTGCAGAAAGGCAAAGTAGAAGGCGACCTTCTCGCCGAACTTGTCGCGGATGGCGTCGAGGTCGGCGGCGTCCAGCATGTACTGGCCGCTCCACTTCTTGATCCAGGCGCGGTTGAAGGCGTGGTCGTGCAGCGGGAACACGGCCGCCACGTGCTTCCACCGGGTGGGCTCGGCCAGGCCGCCGCCCTCGCCGTCGTCGCTGCTGCTGACGCCCTGCGGCGTGATGCCGGCGCCACCCTCGGCCTTGGGCTTGGTCAGCAGCAGGTACGCGATGCGCAGGCGCTCGGCCTCGGAGATGGGCTCCTCGGCGAAGAAGGCGTCCAGGTCGACGCCGCCGCCGCTGCCGCTAACCGCACCGCCGCCCGGGCTCTTGCTGCTGCTGCGGGTGGGCGGCGCCGTCGTGCGGATGCCGTACAAGTAGTCCTGCAGGCGGTTGCGGTAGACCTGGGCGCGCAGCAGGCGTTCGGAGCTGATCTTGACAAAGACCAGCAGCGAGGCGCGGTCGGCGCCGGGGCGGACTTCGGTAGCAAAGCCGGCCTTGGCGAGCGCCTCGATGAGCTGGATGAAGGCAGCCTCGGCCTCGTCGCGCTCCTTGGGCGGGACCAGGTAGTGGATGACATAGTCCACTCTGGGGCGGGGGGTGTTAGCAATGAGCAAAATGAGACGAAGGAATTTGAAGCAGCGAGGGGGAGCTCAGGAAGCGAGGGCAGGAAAAGAGTCAGAGCTGGAAAGGGAGGAAGAAGAAGAAGAAGAAAGAACACTGCGTACTGAAAATTACTGTTCAGCTCCGGCTTGTCGGCATGGCCATGGCCGTATATGTCGGAGATGGTGGCCATGGGATGGAGACGCTTCGAGGAAACCAAATCGATACGCTTGAAATCCAAGACAGCAGAAGAAGCTTACTAGGTCCTGTTTCGCAGGAGAACGGGAAATAGGAGACAAAAAGGAGGGGAGCTACGTAGAAGAGGTGCAGGATCGTGAAGAAGCAATTCACAGGAAAAGAAAAGAAGGAGATGAGTGAGATACGAGATCGCAGGGCGAGGAGCAGAGAGCGAGAAAGGGCTACTTGGCAGAGCTGAAGGGGACAACGTCACCGAGCAAGGAGTTGGACGCCGCTCCTCCAATCAGTTGCAGCGCCAAAAGCTAACCCCAATCGATCCCCAAATCTACGAATTACGCCGTCGCATCACCTACAGCCAATGGTGCGAATACTACCCACTGGTAGATCTCTCATCTGTGCTCTGTATACCTGAGAATTTCCTGGTATTCCTCTCCGCTCGAAAGTACCTGAAAAAAAGGGCCGCTACACTAGGACAGTAGAAAAATGGGAGAAGGCAGCTGAAAAGCGCCAGGCTAGCAAGCTGCACGAAGAGCTAAAGTGGAGAGGCAAATCCTACTTCTCTCTGAAGCACACGTAATAGTCCCGTCTCTTTCGGTTGGTCTGTGCTCTCAGCCGTCAGACGGGAAGAAAAGCTTGGCGGTAGAATTCGGGTGCGACAATGTGGAGACAGGAAAAGAGTGTGAGATCTGTGAGGACGATGTGCATGCGCTACAAAGTACGAGTACGTTGTATAGTGTTTGAAAACAGTGCCCAGAGATGGCGAGGGATGAAGCCGCCTTACACGGGCGCGGTACTATTCTACAAATGAGGCTCAATCCTACAGCACCTAGAACGGCCGAGACTTGTTCCAGAAGAAAGCATATATCTACTATTCGTTGGCCTTGTCGTGTCTGCAAATTCAAGACGGCAAGCAGGAAGCTATGAATATTATGGCTCATGAAGAACTGCACTGTAATCGCTTTTCTTGCGGCCGCCAGCATGAGGCCGCCTGTCTACCCAGCAGAGAGCTTGGTGAAGCGAGCGCGCAACCTGAAATGGTGAGGGGCCAGAGCTTGAAAAGATTGCACCATATTACTTTAGCAGCATTCTGGCTATTACAAAGCTTGTCTTTGTTACATGCTGTAAGCTGCTACAGCTTGGCTAAAAGCTCAAACATAGCTCTTACAGCGAGTACAGGGTTATAAGCTCTTACTACCAGAGGAGTTGTGTCGCTGTAAATGTGTAATAATTGAAACATCCCTAACCCCTATACTGTTAAGAAAGTAGGGAAATCTCAGACCAGCAGGCCGAGTTCGAGGGCCTGGTGCGGCAGGCGGCCGAGTCGGCGCCAGAACTCGAGGGCGAGCGCAACCCCAAGACCGGCGAGACGGAAGGGCCGAAAAACGAGCCGCTGTGGTAGGGCAGCGACGGGGGTTGGAGCTGAAACGGACGGGTGACGGACTTTTAACAGAGTAAGCGTCCGCGCCTAACCGGGGATGCTTGTGGCACACCAGCGGCAAAAATAAGAGGACGAATGCTATACATAGACACCTCAGATGCCACAGATACGATGTGGAGCAGGCGACAGGTCGACGACAAACCGTTCTAAATCGGCAAAAAGGAACACTACTCTAAAAAAGGAGGTTTCGTAGGTTTGGTGGTCTCACTTTGACCAATATCATTAAGAAGGTGGATTTGGAGTAAAGGGCTATGCTGAGCTAGCTATACAGAAATCCTGCTCTTCTCTAAGAGAAAGGGTTAAAAGCAACAGAGCATTGGCACTCACAAAAAATAGAAACGCAAAATTATATCTCCTTTTACACCCATTAATATCTACTGCCCCGCATATACATGTGCAGCCTCATTGTCTTCGTGCAAGAAAAAGAAGAAAAAAAAAAGAAGTCTAATTTAAATCTGTTTCCCAATTTTTTATCACATTGATTATGCCTTGCGAACCTGCACGCTTCCGTCGGCCATGCCAAAGTAGGCGGCGATGGGCTTCTGGGCGCCGCCCTGGCCGCCCTTGGCCTCGAGCCCATTGAAGCCGGTAAAGAGACCGATCTCGACGATGCCGGGGATCTTGATGAGGCGGTCGGCCAGGCCGTCGACGGTCCAGACGCCGCCGGCGCCGTCCTCGGCGGCGGTCTTGTCCTGGGGCAGCTGCAGGGGCAGGAAGGGCGCGTCGATCAGCCACATGCTGTTGTCGGTGACGACGGGGCCGGCCTTGCGCGGCAGGCCCTGGCGGATCTGCGGGTTCTGGGAGCCCAGCAGGGTGAGCTCGCGCAGCACGCGCTTGGCGGCGAGGGGCAGGACCTCGATGGGGATGCCCTGCTTCCAGCTGGTGCCGAGGCGAGGGGAGAGCTTGCGGTAGTCTGGAAGGTGGAGGAGGAGGAGAACAATTAAGCAATGTCAGCGATGTTTAAGTAAAAAAAAAAAAAAAAAAAAAGAGCAGCAAGTACGTACCGGCCACACAGATAAACTTGGTGGCGGCGGTAGCGACGATCTTCTCCTGGAAGAGGCAGGCGCCGCCGCCCTTGATGAGGTTGAGGGCCTCGTCGACCTCGTCGGCGCCGTCGAAGCAGACGTCGAGCGAGGTGCCCAGCGGCAGCTGGGCGATGGAGGCCAGGCGCAAGTGGGCGTCCTCAATCAGGGCGAGCGACTGGTCGCCGGTGGGGTAGAAGGTCATGGGGCCGGTGATCTGGGGGCCCAAGGCGGCAATAGCCTCGACGACGTAGACGACGGTGGACCCGGAGCCGATGCCGACATGGCGAGCGCCGGCGTCCAAGTGGTCCTTGACGGCCTGGTAGGCGGCAGCCTTCTTGGACTGCTCGATGAGTGCGGCGGCGCTCATGGCTGCGGTTGCGGTTGCGGGTCGGAACGGAGGAGCACGACGGAGAAGAAGAGGTCGGGGGCGAGGGAGCTGACTACAAGAGAGGAGACGGCGTGGACCGGCGATATAGCGGGGGAGAGGGACTGCCGAGGAGAGGAGAAGAACAGGAAGAAGAGGAAGCCCGTGTGGTAGGCGATGCAGCGGCTTTGCCAGAGGAGAAAAGAGCTTATTCATGTGAAAGTGGGACTCTCGTGTGTTCGCTCCCAGGCGCGCTGAAACTGGTGCTGTTTTAAAGCTTCCTGTCCCGGATCGGGTGGGAGAGGACAGTCAGAAATCGCCTGCTTTGAATTCTGCCGCTCAGCCCACCGCGTACCCGCATAAAAGGACGGGACTGCTCCATTGACGCATTTTGCACCGGAACTCTCTGCTTTCTGCTTGCCCAGAGGCATTGGAGGGGTCGTCTCGCCCACTAACACACTAACACTACATTCATGAATGGTTAGTGAGGGTTACCCACTGATTACCAAATCTAGACGCACAGCTATAAGCCAACTATCCCCTGTAACGGACTAGCGCAGAGGGATTCTAATTCCGCGTATAAGACAGCACCTGAGTAAAAAGAAAAGCACAGAGCGCCACTGTAATAATGCCATAAGCCAGTAAGAGGACCAGCATGTCTTTGTCTTTTTTTTGCAGGTCGGAAATCCCTCACAGCTACATAGCTTTGCAAAACAGAAGCAGATCGAGATTGAGCTTCCTGGTAATTATTATCTGGGTGCTTTTCACCTTTTTTTTTTAAATTTTTTTTTTTTTTTTACCGGACCAGTTTTCCCTATGAGGTCATTGGATTGGACCCTGTCTGCCCCCCTGTCTGCCCCTCTAATGCACAAGCACTCAATCACTCAATACAATACACCTTTGCACACGCATTTTCACGCCTTCGCACATGCATGTACACGCATACACAGATACACAAACACCACACACACAACACAAGCTCACACACACTGCGTCTTTCAAACAACTACATTTTGCACTTTCCAGCGCATAGATTGGTGGTACCCAATAGTGTTGGGTCTAAGCAAGGCGTGGTGCGCAGAACTATCCATGCGGTGAACATTCTAGCCACTAGCAGCACCCGCACCTCAGCGGGATGGAGTAGACTTGGAGCCGTCTTTGCTCCCGGCGAGGTATCTGCCTCAACTTGCAAAAAGTGATAAGGCATCTTGTAGAAAATAGTAGGGCACACAATTTTATGAGATGGTTAAGCAGCATCGCATTTTGTTTTTGCGAGCACCTTTCATAATTTTTTTTGCCAAAGGCGGCCCCAGTAATTGATTTTAAGTCTCCCGTCGGGATTGCCACTTGCCGACACTATCTAGAGACCGCCGCCGCGTTCCCTTATCTCTCCCGAAGATCACCCACGCCACGCGCACACCGCTACCCATGGCGCCTCCGCTGCTGGTCCGGCTCGGACTGAGCCAGCCGCAGCAGTGGAACCCGCCGTTTGTGCTAGACCGCGTGCTGGCCTCGCCCGTGCGCGCCGCTGCCTACTACCTGTGGCAGTGGCTCGCGGCCGTGCGGACCTGGGCTGCGGCGACGGCCGAGGCGGTGCGAGGAGCGCGCCGGCCGAATACGACCGAGAAGGCCGCCGCCGGCGCGGTACGCATCGTGTGCCTGTCGGACACGCACGACATGATCGTGCCCGGCGTGCCGGACGGCGACCTGCTGATCCACGCGGGCGACCTGACCAACGCCGGCACGCTCGAGGACGTGCAGCGCCAGTTCGACTGGCTAAAGTCGCTGCCGCACGCCCACAAGATCGTCGTCGCCGGCAACCACGACACCTGGTTCGACCCGGCCGCCCGCGCCGCCGCCGGCATGCCCTCGCCCGCCGACTCCTCCTTTACGCCGTCCGCCGCCCTCGCCCTCGGCGACAACGTCCACTACCTCGAGCACAACGCCGTCACCCTGCAGTTCGCCAACGGCCGCCAGCTCAAGATCTACGGCGCCCCGGACATTCCCAAGTGCGGACCCGACACGTTTGCGTAGGTGTCCCTCGACCCGCTTGCTGTCTTTCTCTCTCTGCTGACCTCTGCTCCTCCCCCCCCTTCCCTCAGCTTCCAATATGAGCGGTCTTCGCCTCCCTGGAAAAATACCATCCCAGACGATATTGACGTTCTTATCACGCATCCTCCTCCGGTATGTTCCCCCCCCCCCTTTCTTGAACAAATCATTTCAAACTGCACTCTTCGGGATAGCTGACGAAACTGACGAAACAGCGCCACCACCTCGACCTCGGCCTCGGCTGCGCCGGCCTCCTGCAGGAGGTCTGGCGCGTCCAGCCCAAGCTGCACGTCTTCGGCCACGTCCACTGGGGCGCCGGCCGCGAGGTCGTGCACTGGGACGCCGCCCAGCGCGCCTACGAGTCCCTGATGGGCGTGGCGACCGTGGGCGACGCCGACTGGCAGCCGGCTGCTGCTGCTGCTGCTCAGCCGGCCAAGGCGGCCGAGAAGAGCCAGAAGACGGACCTCCTCGCCTCACTCTCAGTGTCGCTGTCACAGGCACTGCCGGGGCTCGCCGCCCTGCCCGACCGCCTCCTGCAGCTCGGCCGCCTGCTCGCCGCCGCTGCCGCCTCGACCCTGCTGCTGCCCGTCCACCTAGTGGCCCCCAACGGCGCCGCCGCGTTCGCGCCCCGCAGCGGCTCCGGCAAGAGCACTATCTTCATAAACGCTGGCCAGATGTACGGCAACACGGGCCGGCTGGGCCACAACATCGAGGTCATCGATCTGTGATTTTCTCTTTTTGTCTTTTTTTTTCTCTTACCTTATTTCTTTCCTTGTGTTACTTTCACTTTTTTTTTTTTTCTTTTCCTTTTGTTTATGTGATAAAAATGACTTTTTGCTGCCTTTTATGAACGAAGGGGCTTCTCTATGATACAAACGCAAAATATATACCCACCCTACTCTTGTCCCCTTCGCTCTACTAGTTTCTTATAGAATAGTTACAGAACAGAACAGAACAGCTGAATCGAATATGACCATTATACAATGCCAAAGCAATGGTAATAACCCGTCGTTTACGGACAAAACGAAGAAGGAAAAGGAAAACGCCAAAGTGATGCAGTGTTCCCCCTCGGGGCCCTTTTTGTCGGTCTTGTTTCTTTCAATGCGCTTCGCCTCTCCCCCGCCACCCTCTTACACCATCAGCCGCCGCAGCCCCTCGGTGCCGCCCAGGATGCGCCGCCCCGTGACGGCGCAGCGGCCCTCGCCGTTCTCCCAGCGGCCCTGCTTGCCGGCCATAAAGGCCTCCTGGCGGTCGTGCTGGCCGGACACCCACTTGTGGATGCAGACGTAGCAGTAGACGACGCCGGTCTGGCAGGCGGTGGGCGTGGTGATGGGCTCGCCGCAGATGGGGCAGTCGGCCGAGGAGGCGGGCGCGGGTACGGTGAAGATGGGCCGCAGCGAGGGCTTGGCGACGGGCGCCGCGCGGGCGAGCTCCTCCTCCTCGGTGGCGGGGTCGCCGTCGCCGCCGTCCAGCCGCGGCCGCGACGACGACGACGACGACGACGACGACGAGTCCTTTTTCAGGATGCCCTTGCGGCCGATGGACCCTGTGCTGCTGCTTATACTAGTGGTGGTGGTGGTGGTGGCGGCGGCAGCGGCGGCCGTGCCACTAGTGCTGTTCTTCGCGGCGTCTGCGTGCGCCGACGGCAGCCCGGCGGCCAGCGGCGGCGGCAGGTCGAGGTGGGCGGTGGCCTTGCGGGCGAGCTGCTTGGCAAAGTCGGAGGCGTGCCACCACTCGAGGAACTTGAGGGCGAAGATGCTGGCGGGCAGGACGAGCGAGAGGCCGCCGAGCAGGCGGGCGGCGAGGGAGGCCGGGGGCGCCGAGCCGGCGGCAGAAGAGGAGGAGGACGATGCGCCGCTCTCGAGCGCCTCGAGCGCGCGGTAGTCGGCGGCGGTCATGCGGCGCACGCGGGTCTGGACGAGCCACAGCAGGGGGCTGGCGAAGCGGGTGCCGTCGAAGAGGTAGGCCAGGTGGTAGGCGAGGACGGCGAAGCCGTAGGCGGCGTGGACGGACGGGTAGACGTTGCGCAGGAACCAGCGCGCGGCGTGGCGCAGGCGGTCGCGCAGCGTCGGGTTGGCCGGCAGCCGCTGGTAGGCGGCGCCCAGGCGGGCGCGCGGCGCGTCGCGCTCGTAGGCGGCGTCCAGCCGCCGCTTGAGGTACGGCACGCCCACGACCACGGCCAGGTTGCGCCACAGCGCGGCCGCGTCGCCGCCCACGGCCAGCATGCCGCCGACGACGTCGGGCGCGGCGGCGGCCGCCCGCGGCAGCTCGGCCGACCGCGCCGCGGCGCCGCTCGCCAGCACGCGCTCGCGCTTCAGGCCGTAAAAGTGCTCCGTAAAGGTGCCGCCGCGCGTGCGCAGGTAGTGGTGCTCGACCGCCAGCATCGCCAGCGCGTACAGCTCGTCAAACGAGTTGAGCGCCCGCAGCAGGTACCGCGGGTACCGCTGCGTCGCCACCGTCAGCAGATACCGCAGCGTCGGCGGCAGCAGCCCGTGCAGCTGCTGCTCCGACAGCAGCTCAAACAGCGACGGCTTCTGCTCGTCCACCATGGCCGCGCCGCCCGCGGCCGCAAAGTCCATCTTTGCTCTCTCGTGCTCCTGTCTCTCTCTTGCGTTGTGTAATGAACGGGCGGATGGATAGTCGGCTAGTTGAGGCGCTTAGAAACGGATGGTTTGTCTCTCAGCAGGGAGGGTTCAGCGTCCAGCTGTCATGGCAGAGACAGCTTTCGTAGTTTCGTTTCAGATGATGTAGAGGGAAAGAGGCCGTAGTGCAGAGCACCTAAAGTCATATGGAGCAATAAGCGCAAGCATAGGGATCGCAAGGATGGCCGATCTGCTCGTGGTGGTCGGCCCTTGTGAAGAGAGGCAAAACGCGATTATGCCTGCAGGACCAATGACCTCGGCTCGGCAAGCGGGGCCTCCTTGCTTTTTGTACACTACCTGAGCTGACAGCGCTAATAGGCCTGGGAGTATACTAGTCATACTGGGTAGTTAGGCTAATATTTTTCCAACTCTGTTAAGAGCTAGCCAGAAAACGGCCTCCCCAGCAGCAACACACAAACTCCACCGTCACTTTTGCAGAGATCTACTGTGGATTCTCATGTTTGCGGGACGTTCTACCTCTAAGTTTAAGCTTACAGTGAGCCGAAAGACACAATCTACATGTAATAGGATAGCTACCTAAAAAAATAGGTCAGGAATGTGAGTAGAAAGGGAGCCGATGAATTGGTCTCTTAGAAAGCAGCATCAATTTGGCGTCAGTTGAGCTCTAATCAAGATGAATTCGTGAAGACATGGCGAGCTAGGTGTATATAACTGAATGGGTTCTACCACTAATTTCAAACATCACATGCATCTTATTAGACCCAAACTACACATCTGCGGTCGGCAAGATGAGAATGACGAGAGCAGCTCCTTTAAAAAAAAAAAAAAAAAAAAAAAAAAAAGACAAAAAGAACATTTTGTGTCCATGTCTCCCCCGGGTGGGCTCGATCCACCAACCTTTAGATGGCATATCCTCGATTTCAAAGAATAACAGTCTAACGCGCTAGCCAATTGCGCCACGGGGGACTTTGTCGCTGTTGTGACGGCGCTGCTATTGGAGAGCTTGAATGCCAGGCTGAGAGCGGATATCCAAGTACTGGAATGCGTGGCCGTGTAGATTGAGAGGATACGCATGTCTGGGCACAATCAACAAATACGGTACTCCCCGGCGTTCCTCATACAGACCCAGAGACTTGCAGCTTCCCTGATTTTTTATGTTTCTTGTCTTTCAATTTATCATTTCATTTTTATTTCTCTTACTTACACTTGCACATCACATTTCTCCCGCACGTAGACGCACGCAACGCCAGCTACGCCGGTCTCCGCTACCTTTCGCCTTCTCAGCCTACATTCCACCACAATTTCCTTCCCAGACCCGAATTTGCCAAGCATAGATAACAAGACAGCCGCCCCAACAACCATGTCTACTAGATCTAAGACTTGCTTGTGGTAACACAAAATGAAGGGAAGACGTATGGAGAGCCTTCCTAGGTCCCTTTCCTACCTCAGTAAGCTTTCATATGTGGGACAGAACGGCTTCTTCATCGCTCCCATCAACCATAGACCCCCCAAATCTAAACTACTTGAATACGAATGTTTCTCTTTCTCGAGATTTGTGTCTCCCTCCGTCTCAACAGCAGGGGATACACCAAAGGGCGAACCTAGAAAAATTATAGTACAAAAAACCAAAAAGTCAAGAAAGTAAACAAAAAGCCAAAATAAACGCTGATTAAGGAGAACCCCGTAGTAGATGCTAGTTAACCACACTTGCGGTGGTGCTAGCAACTTTTCCCTGGGGACGGGTTCATGTTCTTCAATTGAAGGCTGCCAGTCCTGGTGCCGCCAGGTTGGTCTCGGTGTATACTTCATAGTAACTGAGGAATATGGACTCGGCTTTCCGTAGAGTAGCCTCCTCCAACTCCACTATTTTCTCGCCAGTCTCTTTCGCCTTGCGATTTTGCTTGGTCGAGAAGAGAATGGACGTCGGTCTATGAAATAATGGCCCATTAGTTGTTGCACTGCTTAAAAGGAGCTTATAGTTGGTGGGGGGGGGGGGGGGGCGAAAAGGAGAAGCGAATGGTAAGGACTGCCGATAAATGGTTTCATAATGAAGGCTTGAATAGTCGCCGGCCAAGGAAAAGTAAGCTGCCGTGGCTTGACAAAAAAAAAGGTTGTCAATATTCATCGGAAATCGACCAAAATAGTAAACAAAAGGGACAAAGAAAGGAGAAGGAATTGCCTAGGAAAACCGACTGGCAAATGACGACGAGAAAAAGGGCACAATACGATAAAAGGCAATACCAAAGCTCTGCAGCAGCTCAGCTGAGGTTGGATTTTGGAACTCTAGTCTGCATGTCTCACCCCAATCCGAACTGTCGGGACAGCGGTCGAAGACATGAATGGCTCAAGGGGAAGTGGATAGAAAAGGCCAAAAAGGGAGAAATCAGCGGAAAGGCCACTGCGTCCGCTAAATGGACGTTGCATTTCCTGAATGCGTAAATTAATTTTCCTGTTGACAGATATTGAACCAAGACAGGAGGACGGGCATTTGATGATAGCTACATGATTGAACAATAGGAAGACTTTGTGGAGCAGGGCATCGACCAGGTTGTGGGAGAGGGAAATTGAAACTTTGAGATGATGCCATAGCTGCTTGCCACCAGACGAGCTCTGACATGTGCAAGAAAATACTACAAATATTCCAACGGCTAAAGCGGTTCGATAAACGATTTGCTGTCATCGTAGCGAGAGTGCGCGGTTTGCGCAGGTTATGAGCCAGTGAAAAGGCAGCTCAATGGGGTAGTGGTATAAGATTACGCCCATGATCCCGAAGGAAGGGGGCCGGCGGGCAAGACCCCTTATCAGACATGAAATGGTTGAGACCCGCATCGATGGGTGAATTTCGCGTTGGACGGATAAGAGTACGAATCGCTCAGAGAAGCAGGAATACGGATCTAACAAAGGCAAGAAAAAAGCCTGCGCCAAAGAGAGACTCGGTCACGTTAAAGAGCACTCATCTAGATGCAACCTCAAAAGTTTTTTCCAGGAGTCTCGTCCAAGAACCAAGAAAAACACTCGCAGGTGCTTGCGCTCGCCTTATCCAATAGCAGTAGTGAAGACCCTTGTTTGCTATTTTGGATGACGGCGATTATGCTTGCGTCGTGTTCTTACGGCTTAACATTATCAAGGGGCCGAGGGTGAGCTTTGTGAGGTTGACCTTGTCTAACATAAAAATAAATAAAAAAATGAAAATGAAAAGGGAATAAAGCCACGAGATTCGTTCTGCAGTATAGAAAAATGAAGCGCACAAGCGAACCTGGTACATTGATTTTCCAGAACACATGCGATAAACTGCAATTTCGGTGAAAGCGAGAAGAGACGCAGCAGGCCTATTCTCTCTGCTGCCTGTTACTACTATTATCAGCCACACTCCACAGCCAAATTCACAGTTTACACTGGAATACCCCTTCCCAAGGCCGTGGCGAAGTGCAGCCGGCACAGAGTTGGCGGGGTGTGGGCGTCCGCAGTTTGGTTGGTTGCAGGTCTTGCAGAAGAGATGCAGCAGATATGCAGCAGCATGGTGCAAGGAACAGGATGCAGCAGTGTTCGAAGTTGGATATAAAAAGAATAGAGCAGTGGGAAATGAGCGGCAAAAGTGAAAAGTTATACGGCAAATCCGTTTGGTCCCAGCGTATGCAGTAGACGTGCATGCATATGTAGCTCGTTTTATGCTGGGTTGTGTGCACTTCAACAGCACATGCCTGCCCGCTGTTTATTTCGACCTGGATTAGTGGAATTCGCAAGGAGGCAGCCTCCTGCAGACTGCAATGCTATTTTGCCTTCTTGGCTATGGCATTGTGAGTTGTTCTGTTGCCTCATCTTTCCCAACAGTCTGGGTCGCAAAACAAGGCCGCTCCTCCTATTCAGTCTTACCTGCAGTACAGATCTTATTTTTTGTATTTTGGGAATGCCAACGCATCAAGCGCTTAATATTTTGGTGCATGGCACCTGCTATTTCAGCTGCCTTCGCAAGGCAGACACATCTAGATTCTGCATGGGGTAGGGCTGGGCCTTTTGAATCTTTTGGATTTTTCAGTGGTCACGTTTTCTGAGTGTGTTCTCGCTGTATTACAGCATCCAACTACAGGCCAGTGAAGATCAGGACAAAAACAAAAAGCCCAGCAACCTTCAGCTTCCATGTCTATCTATCCCATGCATTTGAAATCCCGCTTTGAGAATAGTTGGGTACTGTGGGTGAAGGGAATGTTCCCCATATTGTAAATACCGTTTGGTAGCCAATCTGAGTGTGAAAGAGCTCAACAAGACTGACACACACGACATGGTTGATCGGCAGGAAGAAGAAGGGCCAACTGAGAAAGTGGTGTGTCAATGAGACATACCGTAGGTCCATCTGTGTGATTCGTGAGATTCGTGAGTGGCTATTGACGTTGCACTCGAGGTTGAAAGCCTTTGCGCACTCACCGTTTTCCCCTTCCTGCTTTTTTGTTAGCCTTCCTCCGTCTGTCAAAAATGGCGAGTGCGCCGAGAGAGGCAAAGGCAGAGGAGAGAACGAAAGCGCAGGAAAGCATCCACCACATGCACGCACATCCTTCGGACTGAGAGACTGACAATGTGGGAGCGAGAGAAAGCGAAACCCGTTGAACGTTTGGAGGTTCCCGCACTAAGTGGAGATTTTTTTCTGATTGGTCAAAAATGGCTAGATTTCGCAGCGAACTAGCCAATGGAAATTCTTGTAGAGGGATGTTTGCCTGTACTTTGCAGAACTGGTTCCCTCCTTCCCGCAAGCCCGCTAACTTAGACAACAAATCACAATGGCGGTGACTAGGGTGAGGGGATGGCATTGGCAACTCGCGGATAGTTGCAGGGACAATGTCCAGAGAGCATCCGAGGCCGCCGTTGTAAGTATATGTACAGGAAGTTGAACTTGGAGTGATCCAGAGCTGCCGAGCTGCCAATACAATGTACGTAGCAGATGGCGAACGGCCTCAGACATACCGTAGAGCCAACGTGCCGCTGGCCGCTAGTCATCCGACCGGTTCTTTCGGGCCTTGCCTTCTGAGTAGTCGCCAGCTAGCCAGACCTTAGCGGGAGCTAGCAAATATTAGAAAATGTTAAGAGAACTTTGCTTTGGTCATTGACAGATGGTGTTAGTGGCTGTTAGCCGCTGTAGAGAGAGGAAGTGGATACTGTGGAGAGCAGCAGGACGCCTACGGGTGAATTTTGGGTTATCTCTGGCGAGCAAAGGGCGTATTCGCCCATCATGATGAAATGCGCTCGTCTACTCCGTAGTTTATGCTTAGATACCTTAGCACCAGCGTTGTACCCTGGCTGGTCCCTGGCAGGGATCAGCACAGGCATAACGCGGTTGGTAGTACAAAGCAGACAAAGACTGCACTAGCCTATAACAACTGCGACGTGCTCCGAATTCGTCCTTCGTAACATACGAGCAGAATTGAAGACGAGCACATCTCTGCTTACATCTTTGATCCTCCTCTCGCCGCACACCTCGTGGACCCGGCCACTCGGCTGGTGCAGAGTGAGACATGCATGCATCACCCGGAGAGACATGCAGGCGTTCGCCGCACGAGAAATGAAGCTAAACGAGGGAACTGAGCAGGGTCAAGACAGGAAAATGAGAAAAAACAGGGAAACAGGAGCACGAGGCAGGATAGAAGAGAGGCCTCTGTCTTCCTGCAGCTCAGCAATGCTCGAGGGCAAAACCAAGCTGAGAATGTGCTGCGTTGGCACCGCAGTTCACCAACAAAAGCGACACGGCAAGGTTAGGGTGTCAGGAGCGTCTTAGGCCTCTTTGTAGCTTCGTTTAGCCTGACTCACCTGGCCTCTGGGCCTGCCTTCTTGGCTTGGACTCATGACCGTTAGAACCCTCTGCCCTCTGCTTTCTTCTTCGCTCCTGCGAGGTCTGTTATCCACTGAACGAATGGGCAGGTGGGGCAAGGGCCTGTCGACCGGTCTTCCGCGCCTACCCGCCACTACGAAGCGACTGCGCACGTACGCTGCAGAGTACTGAGTCCACGAGTATGTACACGGACGTTATCGCAGCGAGACGACTGGCGTTTGCAGCCTCTCCTCTCCTTCCTACCATCTCCCCTCCCTCCACCCCACCACTTTCCTCGCGAGCTCGCTAAACGTCTTCCCGCCGCGGTGTCTGTGGCATACATCATCCAGAAAGCCCCACAAGAGTCGTCTTACGACACAGAATGAAAGCCTTCTGTGCCTGTATCTACGCTTGTACGTAGTTGTTTTCGCTGTCCCAATCGCATCTCATTCGTACGACTGTTCTGTGAGCCTCTGCTCCTCCTAGTCTCCCCACGCTTCTCCTATGCCCATGTCTAGGACGTATTTCTGTATCTGATTCTTGCCACCGCTATCCTCCAACACGGCTCGGCTCAACCAATCTCGCAGCACTCGACCCGGTCGATTCGAATGCACCGCAAGGGAGGAGTCATCCATGCCGCCTGCGCTTCCAAACCCTTTGGACTTGAGAAGCTTTCGCATATTCTTTTTCTACGTTGTTCTCAAATGCCTTATTGATTGATCTAATTTCCGTTATTTTTCTTTCCCTGCATCTAGGGCCCTGCCAGGCCGATCCAAGACGAAGTTCCACTTTCCCTTTTTCGCTCTTGCCTCCTCCAACCAAGGCGCTCTAACCAGAGAGGGCGCCATTGGGTGGCTTCAAAATCGCCGCATCCAATGACAGTGGCAAGTTCAATATACCGCCTCTCATAGGGCATTGCCATATGCATCACCCAGGGCGCAGTCTCTCTGCAGGCGGGGAGCAGTAGGGTAAAACCGAAGGGAAAAAATGATTGAAGAAACAGTGGCCACAAAAATTAGAAAGTGATAACAGAGCACAACAGCATGAAAAGCTGCACAAGAGCATGAAAAGCTACCTTTCTCGACTCTCTACCTGAAAACATAGAGCGAGGAGGAACTGAGGGGTTCCACTATAACAGAGTTTTGTCCAACTAAGCGAAGCGCTCTTGCGATTGCACTACCCAAACTTCTGCTCCTCTTTTACTCCGTCTCTCCAGTTTTGGCTTCTCGATTCTCTATCTGCTCGTCTCTACCACTCCCCTCGACCTTGTTCGTCTTCTTATTCGCGTGTCCTTTGCTCTTCAGTTCTTTCGTGACCATACCCCCCTCCCCCTTCCTTTCTTCTTCAGGATCACCGCCGTTGGCGTCTTCCCTAGCTCCCTGCTTTCTCTCTGGCATTGCTCCATTTGGTTTACCAGTCTCCTACCCAGGTGACGCTTATGGCGACGTCTATGGGGCTGGTCTCCTTCGGACCAGCTGCACCGCGAGTCTTTCTCTAGGTCTTTTGCCTTATTTGCTGCAGCCAAGTGCACATGACTAAACTGTATCCATGGCATAGAAACATAGGCTTAGTAGACCAGAGAGGCAAAGAAAGAATTGGTCGACAGAAAGCGAGAAGAAACAAGAAAGGAAGCCATAGATGACTCTGGGTCTTTTAGGACAGCTGTTTGTCGTACGGCCTCTACTCCTTGACGGCCAACAGTCCAGCGGAAGGAAAGCAACGCCACACTTCTAGTTTTCTATAATATCTTCCATATTGATCGCCATCTACTCTGTCTGCTTTGTCTGGTTCCATCTCGGGTGTGGATATGGGGGTGTACAGATAAACACTAGCTAGAAACCTTGTGTACCACTTTGTCTCTGGGATTTTGCTTTCTCCCTCCACCTACGGAGTACACCCCCCCTTCTCTTCCATACAACCCATCCTGCTCTTTTTTCTGCCTCTTTCTCTGCATATTTTCATGTACCCCTGTCACTGGTTCGTGAAGAAAACCACGACGACACAAAAAGACGTATATACCATTTAGATATCCTCTCCCTTCAGACATCTCTTAGTTTTCAGTTTTTGCTTTTTTTTCTTTCTCCGACCTTTACTCCTCCTCGTCTTCTTCTTTTAGGAATATTTACTACCTCACAACTTGGTAAGACAACAACCGCCCCATACCGAGCTCTTTGTCTTTCTCCCCAGATTTTGAAACGGAAAGGTTGTCTTGTTTTCATCTTCCCCTTCTTTGTACCTTTAACGAAGTATTCTTCATCGTGGCAGACACACTAGATCAGTGTCTATACCACATTAGACAAGCACTTTCTATAGCAGGCGCCATTTGACCACCCCTCTTTTAACTACCCACCATCACACACAGCCCAAAGAGTTCACAACCACCCCTTCTCTCCTCGTTTCGACTCTCCTGTCACTTTAACGTGGAACCCTTCCCACCTCGAACCTCCCACCTCCTTAGCATCCTGTCGACTGGCCGCCGTTGAGAACCCTAATCTGCTTTGCACGTTTCTTTCTTGCTATTACTATTATATTCCCTAAAGAGCTTCCCTATTTCCTTTTACTCTCTGAGAAGATTTTTTTTTCTTTTCTCGCGTCCTTTTTCTATTTCACATGTTTGATATATACTCTCCACAAGGCTTCATTTTGCTTCCCAACTCTTGAGCATAATTTCTTTCTCCTTTCCTTTCAAATCCTCAGGCTGGATCCCTGAAATATTTTTCGTACATCTTAATTCTTTTGGCTCACCCTTCATTCATACCACTGACACTATCACTTTCAGCACTTGGTATCACTTGACTGTGTTCTTACCTTTCATATATTGTTATTTAGTTGATACCCGTTCCGGTCAGCATCTAATAATTTATGCGCGGAAGTAGTAGCCAAACTTTTGGCCCATTGTTCTTGCCTAGGTTTGTGTTTGCACTGTTGGTCTGACCACTCTCCAGGCTCTCGGGTGCGTTGCTGACCACCGTCATCCAGCCAATATATATTTACATCTCAGCTTTTAGCCCGAGAATATGACCTGGTAGACATTGACAGAAAGAGAAGGAGAGGCTATTATGAGTACCAGTATTCAGTCTAATGGGGCTCAATTTCACACACTTAATACAACATGGCATCCCTCAGACCTGGAATGAGATACCCTCCAGAACAAGGTGAAGTTTCTCAGTCCCGCAGGATGGAGAACAGCCCCTCACAAGGTCCAGCTCGTGGCAAGCCGGTACCCAAAGATCTTAATCCCCAAGGTGGTTCTACTATTCCGTCTACCTTTGCAACATCCACCACCAGCCGTTCACATCTCCCAAGCAAACTTCCGCATACTGGCCCTGCACCTGCTTCATCCTCTTCATCATCAAGACGGCCCTCCGAAACGAAGCCGAAGTCCCACACACGTCCGCCTTTGACACACCAATCTCAATCCTGGGGATCTGGTGTGAGTTCGTCCAGCTCGAGCCGGTCCGGATCCAATGTGGTTTCTCCTTCTGGCCGCTCTCCACGGTATGCCCGGAATCCTATTGGCAGCAATGTCAAGGCTCCGGTGGGGCCACCTGTAGATGGCCAACGCGGAAAGTCGCCAAGCGTGAGGTCCCGAAACAACTCAGGAGAGACCAGCTCATCTTCATCTGCCCCTCGTGCGCAGACGCCTCTTGGTCTGGACCGGGGACTAACCGAGAGTCCAACTGAACTCCGCATGGCTAGGAAGGCAGAAGTAACAAGTGCCCATACCGTGACCATATATCCAGAATTAGACCGTTATCGAGACATTCAGCCTCTGCCATCCACAGTGAATGAGTATGGCTACCATCATCCGGACGTCTTATTCCAGCTTGCCACACGGGATCTTCCGCCGCCACCAACACCGCACTTTTCGGGTACGAATAGCTTAGTTAGCGGTGTAAGTGGAAGCCCATCCACGCGATTTTCAGAATCCCCAGGTCCTGGCCCCTACAGCCGTGATACTACGCCCACATCTATTTCATCACAATCTCCGGGATTAATATCCTCTGTACGCATCCCCTCCGCACCTAGGACGTGGCAGACTAGTCGGGGCAGAGCTGGTAGTTTTGGAAAGGACTCATCCAATGAGATCGGTGGAATAGGCGCCGGCACAACTACCCATACCTTGGCCGCAATCCGAGAATCCCTGAACTCGTCGTCCTCGTCGTCGAATGGAACGGTCCGAGGTGGCGATAAAAAAGAGAAAATTAAAAAGAAGAGGCTGTCGCCTCTCCCGCCAAGCCCACCACCGCGCAAGTCGTCGCAAAAATTCAAACCATCTGAAAATGAGCAAGACTCTCCAGGCAGGGCACTAACACGGCCGGCGCGGCCAACACGGCCAAACCCGCCTCTACAACATCCCAAAGTTGCCCAACCCATGACTACTGCCACACCATCGTCTCCAGTCAAATCCACCGCGTCAGCATTATCATCGTCGGGGCAGCAACGCCGCGCTGTCACTTCGCCACGACCCACACTTCAGCCTATGCCACCTAGAAGGCCAAGTCGTGATGGAACTCCGGATTTACAGTCTCAACTAGACTCCCCTCTTCCCATAATACAAAGCAACCTTGTATCCACGTCGCTCTCGGATCGACGGGCAAGCTTGCATACAGCTGCTTTGACATCTCCTAGCAGTAATTATCATCAACACCAGTACAACCAACAAAGATCAGTCTCACCGTCATCCCTGCATCCACTGCAGGCTCTTCATCCGTCTCGGCTACCCGCAAATAGAGGAAGATCTGCCTCTTTCTCACGGACATCCTCTTCCGGGCCTACTTCAGTTGCCTCTACTGCCCTGCTTGATCCTCGTGCGGAACTCCGGCAAGAAGGAAGTACCAATAAGGAGTCCCGGAGAACCACTCGCACGCCGAGCCCGAACGTCTCCACGTTTAGGACGAGGTTTCCTCTTTTTAGCAGGCGGACGAAGACGGCACCTGTTTCATCGGAAACCGCAGCAGCTGCAGAGAAGACAGAGAAGGCGACCAGAAAGGGGCCAGCAGCAGGCACAGGACACGAAGGCTACGGTCGCCTTGGCTCCAACCGACGAAGAAGCAGCAGTGTGAGCAACTTCTTACGTGGCACTGGATCTTCTCAGGAGAGCCTAGACAGCCCTCAATTTCAAGACCCATTTCTCCGAGACCGCCTAAGCCCCGTTGTCATTGCTGGCGGCGAAGTTGTTGATAATCAAAATAGAGGGAACAACTTGACTCGCACTGATAGTAGCACAAGTGCTGGTGGAAGTGACATCATCGGTTATCGTCGCCCTAGTACAGGCTCTCGAAACGATTCCCAAGTGTCATTGTCGTCTCGTGAAGGGCGCACTACGCTCTGGCCATCGGCGATTCCTCAGGACTCCCGCCAGAGCTCTCCTTGGTCTAGTCGAAGTCGTCGCCCTTCTGATAGCAGCGATTCTGAAGCAGGGGTAATGAGGTCTACGCTGGCTTTTCGAAGATCCGTCCAACGCCTGAGGTCCCCAGATAGAGCTCAAGTTCGCCTTCCGAAACCCATCGTTGTGCGCCAGCCGTCTAGCGCAACGCCTGCGTCTATGAATAGCCTGGATACTAGTATCATGACAGACGATTCTACCACCGAGGCCCGCCCCGGCACCAGCCGTGGACGCAAAGGCTCATTTGTTACAGGAGGTACTAGTGGGACAAAGAAGCTAACAAAACGAGCGAGATCACCTCGTAAGTGGAACTTATTTGGCCGCTCACAAAGCCAACCTGCGACAATGAAAAAAGGGCTGGAGTCCACTTCAACTGTCGCTGTCACTGTCGAAGCGGCTCTCCCGACAGAGAAGACAAAGCCTATTGCGTTCTATGCTATAATTGATTCATCTGAGCAAGAAGATGGTGATATGGAGATAGAAGATGTGCTTCGCGAAGCCCGTGTTCTTGGAAGCTCTTCACCTAATGTCCTGGAGAGCCAAGAGAGACGACTGCCTGTTTTTGAAGTTGGTCCACAGGAAGCTCTGCCGTTGTTGCCGCCTCCGCAAATGCAGGCCTCGCCAGAAATGTCACAACCAGGTTCCTCATCTTCAGCACAACATCGCCCGCAACAGCAACAACTTGGCAATCGCACTTCACCGGCTAAATCTACAAAAGAAGCTCAGCCACCGGTTCGACCGCACCGTCCAAAAGTAGATGATCTGTTGCCACCGCCCGTCATGACGCGCACAGGACGCCCAAGTAGATTACCACAGGTCGGCCGCATCCCTAAAGTTGTCAGCGCTAGGCCTGAGCAGACATCACCTAAGAGCTTCTCAAGACCTTTCAACCGTGTCAGCGTACAAATGTCAACCGACTCACCATCGTTGCCATCCCTGGATAAAGATTCAGTTGCCAAGGGTCCCTCGCCACCGAAATCAACCACCCCTGAGCTGATGTTGGATGGATCAACGACGACTGGCAGCTCTACAGATCCTGCAGCGCTGCACTTTCACCTAATGCAAAATTTCACTCCAGACGCCGACAGTATCGGCAATGGCAGCGAATTCCTCTCTTTTGTTCCTCGCAAGGACTCCCAAACCACATCTGGCACGAGCAGCTCTGGCCTTTTTAGCTTCGCTGATGCCACGGCTGTTGTACCCGAACCGAATGCACCGCTTGCAGAAGATGAAATATGGGATGAATATAATGATCTTCTTGGTGGAGAAACCTTAAAGGTTCCTCCATCAGCAGGATCTTCACAAGGAATGCCTTTTCATCTGGATACAACAAAAAATGCGCCTATTTCTGCCATTCCAGCTTCGGTGATGCAGAAGACGAAGCGCGAGGGCGAGCAGGCACTTGAATCGCCAACTGTAGCTCTTCACCACAATGCTAAAGAGAATATTGACGAACCAGTCCATACAGACCGCCCACCAGTCGCATCGAGTGTTTACAGTACAGATGCGGCCGCCCAGATCAATGAAGATATTGAAGAGCAGAGGGCCTTGGCACTGAACCAAGTCCCATCGACTCCATTCTCCGTTACAGAATTTGTGTCTGGTTATGGAGACCGAAACAGTGGCATCGCGCCCAAAAAATTAGATGCGTCTCATAGAAGTAGCTCTTCTTCGCAGCGGAGCAACAAACGGAGGACTCGTACCTCTAGTGGAAGTGTCTATAGCCAAGTGTCAGAAGACAGCTCTCCCATTTCTCAGGTGAACTTAAGGGTAGGTTCCATGACGGTTAGCAAATGGTTGACGTTCGGGCATGTCCTCTTCAGCCCGGCTCGCGATGACATGGTACCTGCCGTGAGCCCTCCCAATGGGCACTCTGTCCTAGTTATCGATGGCCTCGGCAATGACGATTGGTCGTTTTATGCGGCAGAGACATATCCAGCTGCTACCTTCTTTAACCTATCACCTCGCGCTCCCTTGCCAGTGGACCATCAAGCTGCCGCTGCGGCTTTCCCGATTAGCCCGCCAAATCACCACCAAGTCCAGTATACCTCGCATGCCGATAAGTTGCCATTCCAGTCCGAAATATTTACAACCGTGGTATTTCGATTCCCTGCTGCAGCACCAGAGCGTCATTACAGAAATATCATCAATGAAGCTCGCCGCGTGCTCAAGCCTGGAGGTTATCTAGAACTCTCCATTTTGGATCTTGACCTAAACAATATGGGCAACCGCACTCGACGGGCCATTCGCAGACTTAAGGAGCAAATTCATGCACAGTCACCCGACATGCATCTAGGATCGACTGCCGATGTCATCCTTCGTCTTCTAGGTACCAGGGGATTTACAGACATCAAGTCTTGCCGTGTTGGTATCCCAGTGGCAAGCGCAATCCCGCAAACAAGCAGCGAAGCTAGTGTTGGTGGCAGCTCAAGGCAGCCCCATACAGCAGCTAAACCGAAGAAAGATCAACGCAGCCTTGCCGAAATGATCAGCGATGAGAGCCCTGTGGCCGATGAGAGCATCACCAACATGGTTGCCAAAGTCGGTCGCTGGTGGCACAGCAGGTGCTATGGCGATGCCGCCATAGATCCATCCCAACGGTCCGCAAATACCGCTACAGGCAGCAACAGCATGTGGATGGATCGTGAATTGCTTGCAGAGTGCGAGGAATGGCGTACAAATCTTAAACTCATGGTCTGCTATGCCCGCGTCCCTGATATTCGCAGGGTTGCGAGCATTTAGACCAGATTTCAGACCAAAGAGTGAGCATTGTTTTTTGCTTCAATTCATTTTTTTTTTCTCCATAGCGAATTTTTCAGCATCCACACCACCAAGCGTTTTGCACCAGCCTCTTCAATACCGACATAAATGATAAGAGCAGAGAGATTATATAGGGCGCGAGCCCCACGAACCATCATCAGATTGCATCACAACCCCATTTGTTACAGCGAAACAGAAGACAGCAAATACGTCGGTATACACAGTACGGCGTTTTGCGATCCCCTCTCTGGCTTCACAGGGCCTCTTTACAGAGGCTGAGAGGGCTCTATTTCTTAATATCTTTTCGAAAGCGTTTTAACTTTTCATCCATATCTTTATGAGGTGAAGAAGGGGTCGAGGGCTGCCAATTGGAGCAGTCACTTATTGCTAATGTGCTTTCTATTTTCTTCTCTTCTTTTCTTTTCTTTTCTTTGTTTTGCTTTTCATCTCCTTCGTTTGATTGTTTGGCAATGCGGGCCCATTGTACTGCAAATCTCTCCCACCTCACCAGATGAGGAAGCATGTTGTTTTCTGGGTTTCTATGTGGCGAAGAGACACATAGCTGATAACCGACATGACTAAAAGATAAAACGAGATTTGACGAGTCCTATAGGGCGAATGATACACACAGCATGGCGTTTGGGAGTTTTCTGTTTTGTTATTATAGTTATTTCTCTTCGCATTGCAGCTTTTATTGGACATTGAGCTGGGTTAGTATGCTTATACTACAATGCAGCTTGGTTGGAGATACCCCGTATGGAGGTTGATAGCATAGTAGAAAAGCAACCACTTAATATTTCTCAAGTTGCCCTCTTGTTTGTATTGCTCTTGTCTATTTTATTAATTGACTGTAACTTGGCGCTATATGGGCATCGTAACCGAAGGCACTAGAGCGCCAGCATGATAAAATAGTAATTCTGTAGGCTTAACATAAATGCACACATGCTGTTCTACGAGGGATTTAATCTGTGGCCATGCCCTAATATTTTTATTCTGCTGACAAGATGTATTCGTCATTGAAACATAAAAGGTGGTTCCAACGTCTAATCAAACTATAGAACAATACCATGCACGTACACCTTAGTCCTCCTTATCATAGTAGTTGAAGATGTCGTGATCGGCCGGCACCATGACTCCCATTGCATCTAGGGCCTGTGTTATATAGATTTTGAATTGATTCAGAGTAGGAGCTTCACACTATTGTTTAATTTAAGCCTCGTTTAAGTCCTCCATCAGGTTCTATTGCAAGCCCCCGGCTAGGCCCTATCACAAAGGAAAATCTAGAAACCTAGAATGCCCAAATATCGTACACGCCTTCCCCCCTGGAAAGCAGCCTCTATACCAAACATGAATACTAGAGCCCCACGGCCACTCGTTTCTTGCCACAGCCATTTTTAAACGCGTAGGGATCAAAGATGGACCTATTTCCTCGTTTCCTTTCTTTCCAGCGCAACTTTGATGCGTCTTTACGTGACTCGGATTGCAGGACCGTTATCGAGATGAACTTTCTGGCGTTGGGCGGAGTGTTGCAGAATTGGGTGAAAAGCTTGGAGACGCTTAAACCTTTTCATCGAAATTTTTTTTTTTTGTTAAGAAAAGCTCCTAACAACGACAAGAAATGAAACCAGTCGAATCCATCTAATAATAAAAAAGGCCAAAATGGCCCAAGAACAACCACATAGGACAAGACACCAGACAAAGTACTAATAAAAACAAAATAGAATAGAGGGCAACGATCCATCAGCTGGCAAACCGCTTCATCCGCTCCTCAGCCTTCTTCCGCTCCACTGGGTCGTCTAGCACGCCCGACCGCTTCTGTTGGTCGCCGCCGCCGCCGCCGCCGCCGCCACCTTGGTTCGGACGACGATCGCGTCGGTTGTTGTTGTTGTTGTTATTGTTATTGCGGAACCGATTGTTGTTGTTGTGGTTATTGTGTTGCCCGCCGTTGCGCCGGTCCGGTGTCGAGCGCTTGTTGTCCCGGCGCTCGCGGTCGCCGTCTCCACCGCGGCCGCGCTTCCGCGGCCGGTCCGGCAGGGCGGTGTCCAGGCCCTTGACGATTGCGCTAGGATCGAGGCCGAAGCGGGCGGCGCGCTCGGCCTTCTTCTTGGCCTCGACGGCAGCCGAGTCCTCGTCGCCGGCCTCTGTCTTGTCGTCGGTGACGATGCCGAAGCGCTTGGCCCGTGCGGCGCGACGTTTGGCCTCCTCGTCGGCGTCGGTTGCAGCGAGGTGCTGCGAGAGGCCCGGGACGGCCTCGTCTTCTGCGGCGGCAGCCGAGGCGGCGCCATCAGCAGCGTCTTTGCCGTCCGCCTCCGCTTCGCCCTCTCCCTCCTTCTCAGCCTCGGCAGCGGCTGCAGCCGGCTTCTCTTCTGCCGCAGCTGCTGGTGGTGGGGCAGCCGGCGCGGTAGCAGCAGGAGCCGCCGCCTCCTCCTTGGCGGGCGCAGCAGCGGCAGGAGCAGCGGCGGGTGCAGGCTTCTCAGCGGCGGGCTGCTCGTCGTCCCAGTCGATCTCGTCTTCGTTGCCTATGTGCCGTATTGTCAGAGACACGAGGAATGAACTGTAGAGGAGGATGAAGGGATACATGAGGAGGAAAGTGCTTCTTACTCTTGGCTGCCTTGTTTGCTTCGTCGTTCTCCTGCAGCCGCGCAATGAGATCAGCCTTGTTGCCTGTCTGGGTAAGACCACGCTCGCCCAGGAGCTTCTTCAGCTCGGGAACTTTGAATGAGGCGTAATCCACCATAGCTGTGTGTCTTGTCTTGCGTGGTTATGAAATTTGGCAGTGTTGTGGGAACCCAAAGTTGAAGGGTTTGTTTGTTTGTCCACGAATGTAGTAGCGGGTGTCGCAACCGGATTTTGCGCTGGCGCGAAAGAAGGGGGTGGCAAGAGGGCGACGCGTGAGCCGTTAGAAAGGACTCAGAGTTGCAGGAGCAGAAAGTAGTATCAAAAGCGCCTTTTATATAGAACAAAAGGATAAAGGAAAGGGTTGGTTTGTGGAACAGATAGAAGGAAATTTTCTTCTATATTGTTCGTGGAAGCAGTGATACACATCCTGTCTATCCGCATTCGAAAACTTGCCAAAGACGCGACCCAGGCGAAAGGGCTGCGCAACGCACGGACTTTCATCGTGTGCGTTGCTACCAACGTCAAGCCGTTGCCGCTTTCAGATTGGCGCACTCTCTCTATGGTTACTCAGCAAGGCGGAGCAGGAGATCAACATCTACAGTATCGACACTGTACTCTTACTGTTTATTGATTGTTTATTCTTAGAAGGGGCACGTTAATATCAAATACCTAGTCAAATATGATGCAGAAGTATATATCGTCATATTAAGTTGGATGAATTGTCGTACACGACTAAATAGACGTACAACGCTACCAGTTCTATACGCCGTAACCACCAGGGTATCCATTGTTTTTGCTTGCGTATTTACCAAACACAAAAAGGAGAAAAAAGAAAAAAAAGAAACACCAAAGTCAAATGCTCTTTTATGCATCGTAGGCTTCGTGAGACCGTTAATACTGCCACCGTCCAGACACCAAAAAAGAAAAGAAAAGAAAAGAAAAGAAAAGAAAAGAAAATGAAAGTAGGGGCTAATGTGAATAAGGAAAATAGAGGGAGGTGGCCTAGGATCGAGCCGAACCTAGGCAATTTGTACTTCCGAAGCAACAAGGCCGAATACCCAGCTGGCCTCTGCCGCGCTTGAAAATTGGAAGCACCACTTTCTTACCCGGCCGCTGATGGCCCCGGTAGAAGGAACCAACCCGACCCGGTTTTGCTCGTCACGCATCTCTTCCCACACGTTGAGGACGATACCGCGTGCTGCAAGTCTGGAGAAGCACGCACTGCCCACAACAACATCGACAATCACGATGGGCTTCTCACTGGTCTTTTTGGGAATTGACACGACAAGCACGCGTTTTTCAAGGCCGTGGTAGATTGTCAGCTCTTGACGCACGCCTGGAGGCGGTCGAGCAATGGTCAGCAGACAATTGCCATGGTCTTCCCACTTGTTCACTGACAGCTGTAAATGGCAGCGCATCTTAATGTTGGTTGAACCCAGTGCCTGGATGCCGCGGCTGCTGCTCTCTGCTAAGCTGACAGAAGGAGACCGAGGGGCGGAGAACGAAAATAAGCCACCGCCCGCAGAGGACGAACCGGAGGATGTGTAGAAGCTGGTACCACCACTACCCGCACGGCTCTGGCGGTCCACAGAGGACCCGTTGATATTAAAAGCCATGTTATTTCCTCCAGTGAACTTCCTCAAGAAACTGGTCGCCGAGATACTAGATGAGCTGCCTTGTGATTGCGATGGAGCGCGTGTTGAAGCCCGATAGCTGTTCTTCCGACCAAACCAACTCCGCCGGCGATGGCTGCTAGTATCATCACCCCCTTCAACATTAGCCTGTGGCTGACCAAAAGACCGGAAGCGTGCCTCCTCTTCGAGGGCCTTAAATTTGGCATTGTTCATTCGCGATTCATGGACCGCCGTGTATAAGTTGGTGAGCTCGGCCGGTGTCTGAGTCCTAAAACGGAAGATGCCGGCATCAAGGTGGCTGTACTTCGAAAACGACCGAACTGGTGAGCGAATTTCGAGATCGACAAGAGTACTCTGTCGGATCATCACGAGTGGAGTGAGATCTAAGGCAATTAGAGGTCGACTACCAGACTCAAGCTTTACATCAGAAGAGCTTGTTAGTCCGGGGCTGCGGCGAGTGCCGGAGACAGTTGCTCCAGGCAAGTATGCTTCAATCAGGCCTGGAGTAATAACAATGGCGCTGAACGGCTCGCCAAGGTCTTTCCAAATCCCTTTTCTGTTAGACCAATATGAGATAGAGGCCATCAGTTGCAGAGTATATTCAGATGGGTAGGACGCCCGCAGGCCAGGAAGTCCAGCTTGAGAAGCCGAATTAGATGGAGTTAGGCTGCTCTCTGACACAACCGATTCGGTAACGGTGCCGAGATCGGGATTCTTGATGCTGATGCCAGGAAGAGTGTCGGGCACATCATCTTCTTCTAGTTCGTCATCTGACGATTCTGATTCAGATCCCGAGCTCTGGGATGTAGAATCGCTATCAGACGATATGTCAGATGGGTGATATTCATGTTTTAGAGGAGAGGATGTGCGTCGCCGGACCCGTGACACCGGCATGTTCTCTGCAGGGGGGTTGAGAATTGGAGATGATATTGGTCCCAGAGTACGATGAGCAGGAGGTGGGGGTGCTTCATCGTCTTGGGGAGGCGGCTCAGACTGAGAAATTTTCAGCTGAACTGGATCTGGCCGCATATCTTCGCGAAGCGGGTGGCTCATTGAGCCTCTGTCTAGGGCGAAATCCTGGGAACTATGTCCTGAAGACGGCCGCATTTGAGGAGTAGATTTGGTGGGGGTTTTGTCCAGGCTATTTGATGGGCTGCCTGGAGAGACATGTCTGGCTGGTGGCGAAGCTGTTTTCTGGTGATGGTAGCGGGACGGTGTCTTCAGCCCTCTGGGATTATCATAGTATGCCTCTGTACCATGGGCTTCCTGACTCTTACGTTCTCCAACGGGCACATCTATTTCTTCAGCCTTTCTTGGTGTCGAGGCGGTACGTGTGGATGCCGAAGGAGGAACCGGGCTATTGCCAAGTATGTCCAGCCAGTCCGTTGCAGTTTCGTCTTCATCTGCAACGACGGTGATTAATTCGTACCAGCCACGGCCATAATTGTTATCGCGGATCATCAACACTAAAGAGCGGTTCCCATCGCCCCTGCGTGCGGAAATTTGAGACTTAAGTATTGGAGGGAACAAGAGCCATGTTCGACCACCGCTTCCTGTTTCTCGGATGAGTATGTCACCTCGGTCAGAAGGGTCATAAAGCTTATCTCGGAAAATAAGCTCAACTTGACATTCAAGACGCTGCCCATTCGAATGCGACATATCCAGATGAAACCAGTCCTTCGCACTAACTTGCCGTGTCTGATCGATTTGAACATTGTCCAATACGGCCAAGTTGTATAGGTCTCTGGTACGTGTCGTGTCTGTAGCAGTGGCATCTTCGTCTGTCTTGCGTGCTATCTCTTCGCGGTTGCGCCTCCGCGCCTTTTCATGTAGCGTCTCGAAGTTGCTTGCTATGTCTCCAGCAACCCCCCTTCCGAGAATAATGCGAACTCCCTATATTCACAACTTATGTCAGTCAAGTCAGACAGAATGCGCGTACCATCGGTATATGCCCCTTACCTTTGCGAATTTCAGCATCCATTTGATTCGCACTAAGGGCCGGCGGAGCAAGTATGCCACATCAACTCTCTCGCCGTTCTCATCAAGAACATCTCCATCTTCATTTCGATCCAAGCCATTGACCAACGAGTCCTCTTCAGCAGATTTCCCTGCGGCCGGTGCAAGGTTGACAATAATGCCTTGGAATCCCAGCCGCCAGGCATCAAGATAATTATCATACACAGGACAGGCTTGCTCTAGCCAAGTTACCATACGAGGTGCATCGGGGAGAGGAACAAACTGATGCAAGGTGCTGAGCTTTTCTAAGGCCACGCCCATGTCGACTACTGCTCTTGACATAACATCCACCTTGTGGGTAGCCAAGTCAGCTCCGAAGATATGTCCATCATTTTGTGCTTTGCCACCATTGACAAATTGCGTTAGCAAGACTGGAATGACGCCGCTTGCCAGCGTTTTCAGTTCTCTCCGGTAGAGGCTCTCGTCTTCCGCAAATTCCTGTAGGAGATCATCTAGTGTGGCGTTGTCCAATTTGCTAGTTTTCCTATGCAAGCTGCGAGCTAGCCTGATACTCTTAGTTCGCGCCGGAAGTTGTGAATCTTCTGGCAGGGACAGAACAGACACCAGGTCGGAATGTTTTGTCAATCGTCGTTTTAGACCATTTGATGACTTTTGGCTTCTCTGTCGAGACATGCTATCCGTCGTTTTTGAAACGGAAGTGTCTCCGGTCACAGTAGATTCTGAAATTGTTGACATTGTATCAGAAGGCTGTGTGCTATACGACTCGACCGAGACAATGGTGGACAATTCGTGGTCGCCGTTAGTTGGTGGAGGGCGCCGCCTTGGGATGTCGGAGGGAG